>CANSZD010000505.1:130000-1330000 GCA_947648045.1 Beta corolliflora | reverse complement strand
TGATCATTTTTAATCCTACTAAATATTGATCCAGGCCTCAAATTATACAATTGAACTTCACCTCAACCCAAAGATCCCGAACGGATTCATTATTTTCCCGAATAACCCTACATGAACCTAACCTGACACAACCTAAACCGACGCACTCAACCAAAGCTTAATTCAGTCGGAACTCGATTTACACGACTCGGTTGCCACATGGCCCACATCTACTAATAAGTACCTTATGCTCTCTTCATCCTAACAAAATAAATTTCATATAAAAAAAGTTCATGTAGGTGTTCAAATTAACTCTGATTAGCTCCAAGCTTCCAATAAAATTCCAATATTAAGGTTTAACAGATTCCAACAAGTTCTACCCCTCCCATTTCTTTTTTAATAGTTACACCCTACATTTTCATATTTACCAATGTAAATATTTAAACATTAATATCTCTAAATTACATTTATAAAAATTATAAAAAATTGATATTCCAAACATAGATGAATCAAACAATATCTCACGTGACCAAATTTTCCCTTACCCATTAATTACAAAGGATGGTCAAATAAAAATTTATGATTAAGAAGAAACAGAGTAATAAAATTCTAATAAATTCATATAACAAGTTCTAATGATCTCACATTATTAGCTTAGTTCGGCAAAAAAATTAAATAGAAAAGCTGACTGAACTCTAATACTCTATGATTTAATTCATATGGAGTAGTAATAAGTTCTACTCTATGATTATATAAATTACTCATCTTATGTTGTATTAAAATCAAACCTTCTTTCAAAAAAAATCAAACCTAATATAGTGAACTCCATGATTTAAGTCAACTATAGGCTACCAACAAAAGAACGGAGAGAGAGAAAAAAAACATACGTGACGGAGTCACCGACGTTACCGCCGCACTGATGAAACGACATAACCGCCTGAACTTTCAAGCCATGTTTCTTAGCCATCTCTAACAACTCCACATAACCACCCCAATTATATTCTCCTGGATTATCTCTCTCTACCAAACCCCACCACACATCCATCATTATCCCTTCCACTCCCGCACTCTTCAACGCCTGCAAACTCGCATTCATCGCCTTCCTCCTATTTATGGTGTTGTCCATCTTTACGCTATCCAACGGCATCATCACGTACACCGGCACCCCTTTATTCGCTTCCTTTTCCTTTGCGGCTAAAGTGTATTCTTTCGCTGTAGCTAAATCTGGTTGATGTGACATGGTAGTAGTAGTAAAGGCTTGACACGCCGCAGTCAGATCCGCACGGAGCGGTGACCGGCATGGACTGACGGGAGGTGATAGCATGTCTGTTGTTGTTTTATCGCCGCCTGTGCGTGTCACTTTGCACTTCAGTGGTGTGGGGGTTTTCCACACCGCTGATGCACTTAGTGTTGCCGATGTTTCTCCGGCGTTTGTGGCTGCTTCGATGGTCACTGGTGTTCCTGAGAGTGCTCCGATCTGGTGTGTGAGACTCATCGCCATTAATTAATTAATCAATCAATCAATGTTGTATTTGGTTGGATGTATGACTGTACGAGTAATTGGTTGTACTAGTGATGAAGATGATATGGATTTTGAATTGCTAGATAATGGTTGTGGACTTGTGGTGCAGGTGCTATATTTATAGAGGGGTGTGTTGAGATGGGATACAGGGGTGAGCCTTTGATGTTGTGACACGTGTTGGAGGGCGACACGTGGAGGGGGATAATGAATTGGATGATTTTACGGCTAGGAATTCTCAGATGCACGTGAAACTTAAAAGAGTTTACGGTAAAACGCGCGTTTTTTGGAAAAGGGGGAGTAGCAACTAGCAAGTGGGATGATGACACGTGTGATTGATTTGTGGCCTGTGGCCTGTGGGGGGGTGTTTGTTATTTTATAGTGTGAAGGATGCGTCGTCGTTTAGTTCGATGGGTAGTGATGGATGGTTTTTGAAGGGTTTGACATTCACCGAAAGTTGGGAGGAGAGGAAAGGACACGTGACAGAAGATGGAGGGAGTGTAGGATTGAAGGTCACGGTGTGGCAGATGGATGAAGTTATGAAGCGACGAGAGAGAGAAGGTGGCATTACAAGGACTTTGGCAGCTGTTAAGATTTGATGACGTGAGGGTATTCTTTTGCTTTTCAAATTTCAAGGATAGGATCTATATAGGTATGGGCATTGGGAAATTATTAGAAGCTAAATGAAAATGAATACACATTAACGCAAATCAGTAGGATGTGTATTAGATTTCGCAAAATTGATTCGACTTAGGCTATGTTCAGTTCACCTTATTTTTGCTTATTTCGAGATCGGGCGATCGGATCGGATCGTACCGGCATCGATCGATCGAAAAAATAAGTTCAGATCGGATCGATCGAAAAAAATAAGTTCGGTTCGGATCGATCGGATCGATCGGATCGGATCGGTTCGGATCGATCGGCCCAGATCGATCGATCGATAAGTTCAGATTATGCTTATATTTAAAAACTTATTATTATTATCATCATGATTATTATGATTATTAGTATACTAATGCTATTATTGTTATTGTAATAATTATTATTGTTGTTGTTGTTGTTATTATTATTATTATTATTATTATTATTATTATTATTATTATTATTATTACTACTACTTTATACAATTACTATTACTATTAATATTACTATTTACTAGTACATTTGTCAAAAAGATTATTATTATTGTCCTTGTTGTAATTATTAAATATTAATATTGGTAATTATTATTAATGTCGTTGCTATTATTATAAATGTCATTGATATCACTATTTGAAGCTATTTGTGTTCAAGAAGAAGGATGTTCTTTTTGGCATTTATAAGTGTTCTTTTTTATATTTATTCTAATTAATAATTTTGATATGTGATGTTCTTTTTGATGTTGTACATGTAACGAAACATGACAATAGTATATGATGTTTATTTTTTAAAAGAATTTTGGTAGAATAATATAAATTATATATTACTAGTTTATATAAAATATGAGTAGTATGGGATAACCTAATGGTGTTGTCATCACGTTTAAAATTTTCCCTACAATGAATTTCAACTTATCTTTAAAAACAAAGTTTATATAGAACAAGACAACGATATAAGAAGAATATTTAACCATTTTGTTCAAGATCATATGATTATATATATTTATAGGTTTATTTATGATAAAAAAGAACAATTTATTGATATAACAAATAACATGTTGTTAGTTAGATCCAAACATGTCATAAATATAAAAATAACATCTATCTTTTATTTTTAAAATGTGTTCTTTAAATAGATCTTGTATGCTTCTTTCAAGTATATGTTCTTTTTTAATATCATTATACGTTCTTTTCATTACTACCTAAATTCTTATTATTAACGGACCTTGAACATGAGTGTTCTTTTTATTTTTAATTTTTTTGAGCCCCTTTCGGGAATCCCGTGGTAAGATGAATTTTCTCCGGTGCCTCGCACACAGGCCACTCACCTAAAGACCCCACAAGCCCCAACCCCCTCCCCCACCCACAACAATATTAAAATATATGCTTCCACCAAGATTTGAACCTTGGTCTCCCATGTGGGAGGTAAGAAGCCATGTCATTGGACCCAAGAGCCCTTAGTCTTTTATTTTGTAATTGTGTGTTCATATACTAATGTGCTCTTTTTCAAAAAAAAAAAAAAAACTAATTATGCTATAATAATAATAATAATAATAATAATAATAATAATAATTATTATTATTATTATTATTATTATTATTATTATTATTATTATTATTATTGTTATTATCATTATTATTATTATTATAATATTATTTATATTATTATTATCATTATTATTATTATTATTATTATTATTATTATTATTATTATTATTGAAAGTTGTGCATACTAATAAAATGATAATAATAGTAATACTAGTAATGAAATACAAAGTACTAATAATATTAGTAATAATATGTTTTTTAAAAGATCGATCGATCGGATCGATCGGATCGATCGGATCGGATCGGATCGGATCGGATCGGATCGATCGTAAAAAATAAGTTCAGATCAGATCAGATCAGAAAAAATAAGTTCAGATTAGATCAGATCAGATAAGTTCAGATAAGAAAATTTCAGGTGAACTAAACATAGCCTTAATATGAAATATACATTGATGTAAATCAATATGTTGAAAGTTGAAAAGAACAAAGATTTTTTGTAGAAAGTGGCAGAAAATGGTGAATACTTCAACCTAGTAGAGGCTTTACAGACAAAATCATGGTCCTGTACAAGAGCAAAATCTTGAGGTTTATGACCTAGAGACTAGAGAGGACAATATCTAATATGGGCTCCTAGTCACCTATAATGTTTCATTTAAATGTTCTCATGTTATGAGTCAAATAAATAGTTTCCAAGTTTATGCTATATCGAAGACATGACAGGTTGTATCAACTACTCCTTGTCGGGTGCTCTTTGGTATTGGTAACACATGTCTGAAATCACCTTCGAACATAACAACTTTTTTGGCTACCAGCAAGTCATTTGAACATACATGTCGTAATGATCTTTTAAAAAAAAAATAGATTGACGATATTCCATTGATGCTTCATCCCATATAATTAGTCTTCACTAGTGGAAAAAACCTTATATGTCACTTAGTAACAGATTCGGTTTTTACGAAACCGCATCCGAAAATAATTAAAAAAAAATGGGAGGGAAAGCTGGGCGGAAAATCTGATCCGGTCCTTTAGTGAACCAGATCAGATTTTAGAAACCGCTCCGGTTTTCTAAAATCTGATCCGGTTGACAAGACCGGATCAAATTTTCCGACATAACAGCTAGTGGGCTTATTTAGCCTCGACATGTTAGGATTTAATTTCGTTGGGCCTTTTTAAAACGGGGGACATAACAGTGCTTATTGGGCCTCGGCTTGTTAGGGTTTATAAACCCCTCAATCCTCATGCTCCTGCGGTTCTTCATTTCTTCTCCTCCTTCAGATCAGTAGTCCTCGAATTTTTTCTACACATCTTCTCATTTCCTTTTTTTTTGTACAATTTTTTGTGCATCAAAAGTGTTTGAAAACCTTCGAATCAGAAACCTCAAAACTTTGCGTTGATCACTTCTATCGATTCCCCACACTTGTGTTTTCGTTCCGCAAAAACCCTAATTTACGAATTTTCTCTCTCCTCTAAAGCTTTACGAACATGGCGGCATCATCAAGTAGTGGACTAACCTTCAAGCTTCATCCTCTAGTAATTCTCAATATTTCCGATAATTTTACTCGAGTCAAGTCTCAATTGCAGCATCCGTCTCACTCCAATGGCGGCGAACCTTCGCCTGCGCCGAGAATTTACGGCTGTGTGATTGGCGTTCAAAGAGGAAGAACTGTTGAGATCTTCAACATTTTTGAACTTCTATATGATTCCGTCATTTTTTTCTATTCTATATGTGAGTTTATTTATGTTATTCGCGTAAATTGCGATTTCCGGTAGTTCATTTTTTCTTTCATTTTCTATAATTTGCGTTTTTTTAGTTAGATTTAGTTCTTTTTTTGTAATTTTCGTTTATTTTCTGTAATTAAGGTTTTTTAGTTAGATCTCGTTTTTTTTTTGTAATTTACGTTTTTTTAGTTAGATCTAGTTCGTTATTTATTTTGTAATTTTCGTTCATTTTCTGTAATTTACGTTTTTTAGTTAGATCTAGTTCCTTTTTTTTTTGTAATTTTCGTTCATTTTCATTTTTGTTTATGAAATTTCACATCTTCGTCATTTTTTTTCCTTTTTTTTTGTAATTTTCGTTCGTTCCATTGTTGAAATGGAATTCTGTAATCTTCGTCATTTTTTTTCGTTCGTTCCATTTCTGTAATCTGGTTCTTTTTTTTTTGTATATATAGTATTGTTATTGTTAAAGCCATAAAGTTGAGCGTGAGACTGTGAAAGGTGATGTAGACCTGCTGCCAGCAGGTCTGCAATTTTTTTTGAGATGATTTTCAACAAACTGCTGCGGTTTTGAGGTAAAAACCGAATCAGTTAATGTGATTAACGGATCCGGTTTTATCTTAGAACCGCATCAGTAAATAATTTACTGATCCGATTTTGGACCGGATCAGTACATATTTTGGATCTGCTGCGAGCCTATCCGATGCGGACCAAAACCGAATCAGTAAGCTCGATTTTGACCGCATCGGATGGACTTTTTTCCACTAGTGCTTGAAGCATGAATTAGTTCTCCAAAGCGCACTTCGCTTTGATATTGAGACTTCAATTTTTTCATCAAGAGGAATTTCGAATTGAGAATTTGTTGTTCTACCACTTACAATGTTTGCTACAGCAATAACCAAAGTAGCAATAGCAAGGGCAATAATTCATTTAGTAATATCAAAATACAGAGAAGAAGAGAAGAGAAATTGTATATGATAAACTGTCAATTTCTTTATTCAACAGACAATGGTATATATATATATAAGGCAAGGGTATAATGAACATTTCACAATAAAAATATTTATAACACTCCCTCTTGGATGTCCATCATCTAAAATGATACAAATGCCTCATAATGCGCATGAAATGTTGCCTTATTAAAAACCTTGCTAGGAAAAACCATGGTTAAGGGAAAAAGAGCGCAGCGCGCATTTACTCCCACTCATGATTACATCACTAAAGATCTTTTAGACGACGCAATTCGAGTTGGTGAACTAACTTCTTAAATGTAGCAGTAGGAAGCGCCTAAGTAAATAAATCTGCCAATTTTTCAATTGATCGAAACTGCATGACATTTATATCGCCATTCTTCTTAAAATCATGAGTGGAAATTTTTTTTGGTGAGATGTGCTTTTTGTTCTGTCACCTTTGATGTATCCCACCTTGAGTTGTGCAATGCAAGCTGCATTATCCTCATATAAAATTGTTGGTGCTTCTTTTCTGGAGGATAAACCACAATCTTCTCGTATATGTTGAATTACAGACCTTAATTATATACATTCACGACTAGCCTCGTGGATAGCTAAAATCTCAAAATGGTTAGAAGTAGTTGTAATCGTTTGCTTCATAGAACGCCAAGAGATGGCGGTACCTCCACATGTGAAAACATAACCAGTTTGTGGTGGAGCATTATGAAGATCAGATAAGTACCCTGCATCTACAAAACCAATCAAATCTTCCTTGGGTAGATTAGTAAAGAACATGCCCGTATCTTTTGTACCTTGGAGGTAACGAAGTACATGTTTAATTTCATTCCAATGCCTTCGGGTTGGACATAAACTAAACCTTGCCAACAAATTCACAACAAATGATATGTCAGGTCTTGTATGACTAGCAAGGTATCAATGCCCCTATAGCACTTAAGTATGATACTTCAGGCTCAAGAATCTCTTCAACATTTTCCCAAGGGAGGAAAGGGTTTTTTCCACATCAATTGATCTTACAACAATTAGGCTACTTAAAGGATATGCTTTATCCATAAAAAACCTCTTAAGAATATTTTCTATGTATGTTGTTTGTGTAACACCCCCAAATTCCATACACGTCTAAGCTACGTTGCATCGACTTTGGGAGTGTTACCGCCGCGGTGAAACGCAAGGCATATTAAAATCAAAACGTTAACAACTCCTTACTAAGAAAACTACATTGCAGCGGAAATAAAATGTTTACTTTAAACTACAACTCGGGAATCACCATGGACCCCTTTTATTCAAACCATTAACTACGAATACTAATTATTCTATAAGTTCAACAAAAACGCTTAAGAGTTTATAAACCCGAAAATATCCCCGTATGCCAAACCCATGCAAAGATCACCAAGATACCTAATCTGCTCCCCATTGAAATATCAATGGTTCATCACAGGTCAACAAACATCACAAATAACAAACAATCAGCTATGCTGAGTACGTACATAATCAATTACATAATACACTAAACATAATCAGAATAATAGTAACAATTCCTAATCATGATTCTACAAAAACATTAAATTCCGTTTTTACAATTTATTTGGCATCGAACGGGCACCGTCATCTTTCTAGAATCATACGGGCTACTTAATCCTTAATAGACAACTTGGTCTATTAGATGAAATGTAAATACGGTTTCGTTCCGTTCCACATCCATCACCTTAGTATGCATACCCCCAAGATCGTACGGAACCTTCCGCCTACTTGAGTTATCAAAATTTATAAGGACACTACTGTCGTCACAAGAGGCTCGCGTAGGAGTGTAGAACAAGTCCCACACTCCCCCCATTGTTCATCACTTGTAGGAGTCCAACTACAAGTTTATTGCCAAAATCCTTTCTTAGTATTGTACATTCATACCACATTAAATATATAATCATTTAACATTCCTTCTTAGATACAATACTCAAATCTTTACTTCTTGTAACATCCTTGTTACACCATGGATCAAAGAATACAAATCCAAAACTTTCATGCTTATGATACGATAGAATTTCGCATACCAATAATAACTCATTCCAACTCACAAGTCATACAACAAGGAAATACATACAGATTTCCAATTGATTTCATGTTACCAAACAATCTCATCAATCACAATCATACAATCGTTCCCTATCATGATTCTAGGTTCCAATAGAATAAATCACAACCTAACATGATACTAGTAATTGCAACTGAACTGGTACGCGTACGTACCTTGTAAAGGAGAATCTTGGCTGACTATTTAAAATGTTCCGCTTATGAAATTGGGACCTAATCGAATAATAAAAATATTTCAGTGCTAAGTCCTTGATATTATTAAAATAAAAATCAGCTTAACTAACTATGTAAAACTTAGTGTTTTGAATATTAAAATAATCAAACTTATTGTTTAAACTTTCTTTTCATAAACTTTATCGAAACTAACATATTTAGGAACAAATAATAAAGTGTTTGCAACTCTGATTTCCTTTAACTTATTTTATACTAGTTCATAACCATGAAAACCTAAACTAGTATATGCAAGTATTATAAATCAGAGTTAAGAATAAAACCATCCTAAGAATTAGTAGTAATAATCAAGAATCTGATTGCTTTTAACTTATAACATGCTTTGTTTACAACCACATAACTTAAACATTTATATAAGTATTATAATAAAATCAGAATTGTGAAATAAAATCTTCATAAGAACTAATAAAACAATTGTAAATCTGATTTTTGTTAACTTTTACTATACTTTATTTACAATACAACTTAATCCAAGATCTGAATAAGAATTTCAAAATCAGAATTTACAATTTGACTAAAGTAGAAAAGAAAGAGCTTTTTTTTTTTTTTTTTATAGAGGTTACCGGACCAATCTCGCCGGCGACAACCACCGGCGACGCCGCACCACTCCGGCAAAGACTTCACCAGCCCCACGCGTGCCTCGATTCGTCGCGCAGCCTCGCGAGTCCGAACGTCCCCCGAGTCTCGAAGCCTCGCACGCCACACTCCGAGGCCTCGACCTCGCCAAGACACCACACTCGAGCCTCGACCTTGCTCAGACCGCACACAACAAAGACACGCACAACGCTCGTACACCGCACACCACCGCACGCCTACAACACTCGCACACCTCGCCTCGCACACCTCGTCTCGCACCTCGAACGCTCGCACGAACCGCGACCGACGTGCAAGACTAGCGAGCCACGCTCGACCTTCTCTCGGCAAAGCCACGAACCACCGAAGCAGACACGAACCACCGGCGAGTGGAAGCCTTAGACGCAGGGGAAGGAGAGAGAAAAGTAGTGCAGGAGGAAGGAGAAGAAAGAAAATAACGTAGGAGAGGAGAAAGAAGGAGGAGAGAGAAAATCCTTGGGGTAAAAAAAAAACGGCTGATTAAAGTAGTGAATAGGGTTTTGTTTCTCTTCTTTATTTTATACCATGTGAAACCTATGTTTAATAGGACTTGTTTTCCAAATCAAATTCTTATTTCTTATTTTATTTATTTGGAAAACAAAACAAAACCGAATTATAATATAATTATAAAAATACTTTCAACTTTATTCTTTATATTTTCTTATTTATAAAAGAATAACTCCCAAAAATACGGAGTATTACAGTTTGATGCACAAGGATTCCATTCTTTAGGTGCTAAATTTGTAACCCCAAACAAAATATTGTTTTTCCAAGGTCTTTAATTTCAAATTCTTTCTTTAAGCACTCCACTGTCAGTGAACACTGATTTGCGACGCGCATCGTTGATGCGTCAAGCGCAACAGACCTGAGCACCGTGCATCCTCAAATCTTATCCGGTTTCTTCCGTTTTCACTATAAACTTTTCACCCGATTTCTAACACACTTTCCTATAAAATATTCCTATGCTTCCAACTACGAAAACACTCCAAATACTCTCTCAAACACTTCAACACATATAATCAAACACTTCGAATTTCCATTCAACCTCTATTCAAGCTTGAAGATTGCACCTCCTACGGATTGTTATTCAAGACCCAGGCGACAAAAGAATAATTTTTGAGGGTCAACTCCAATTTAATCTTATTTTACTAACAATCTACCTTTCATGATGTAGATCCTTAAAGGAATTAATGCTCTCATGTACATTCTTCTCTAAATCTCCAACATTTCTTTTATTTTTATACGTTAATATATTCATTTCCATGCCTATATGCTTTATCACTTTCATCATCACACATGTTTATTTTTGCTAATCAAAGACCTAAATAAATGTTCTAATGCTAAATTCAGATAATTTGATTGCTAATAACATATCACAAAAATTAGTCTTTTGCGTGTTTAATGAATCGACATAGATTAATTTTTAGATTGTATAAACATATTACTATGTAATTTATTTGCATAAACCTAGACATGAATCGTACTAAGTAGAGGCTAAGAATGGGCGAAATGATTCTTGATCATATTCGTACCCTCTCCCCAAACTCAATTTTCGGTTCATTAACCAATCATGAAGTCATGACGGGGAAATCTACATTGGATAAGTCTCTAAGTTGTCCCTACATATGGTTTCCCAAAATCCATCAGGTTTATGAGTCTTCCTTTAAAGACTTGTTGGCGACTTCTTGTTTATTTCAAAACATTTTCAAAATTAAAACATTTACAATGAGGTAGTCAAATACACGCTCATCGTGCGTAGGCAATAAAAAACACGCCTACACTAGTGGCTGAACAAAATAATGATCTTATATTGAAAATCACAATCTTAGACCAACTAGGTCTTTGGCATTCCAAGAGGTGAATGCAGTAGAGAGCTCATGTCCACCTAAATCAAATGCTATGAACAGAGGTGGGTGTGGGAATTATAATGGCCGTGGAAATTTACGTGGCCACGCTAGAGGATCTTTCCCTCGGAATTAATAATTTCAAAAATTAAGCTAAGAAAGGGGACAACAACAAGAAAACCGCAAGCATGATAATCAAAAGGGAGAGATATATATGTGCTATAGATGTGGTATAACTGGACACTGGGGGAGTACATGTCGTACGGCCAAACATTTGGTGGAACTCTACCAAGCTTCCTAAAGAAATATAGGAAAAGATGCAGAAACAAATTTTGTGAATGATGCAAACACCTCTATGCCTAGCCTTGAAGTCTCTGATTTTTCCATGGATGGAGCTAACAATGAGAATGACTTTGTTCTGTGAGGAAGTAGTAACACTTGATTATGCATGTATTAATATATACTCCCTCTGGTTTTATATCTTTCTCACTTAGAATCTTGACACTATTTATACTTAGATAGAATCTTCTCAATTTATAAGAAAAAATATAGTCATGTGGGATCTTTTTTGATTCGTCTCAATTAATACTTTATTAATATCCAATCGTTATAATTTTTACTAATATACTTCCTCCATTCTTTTTCTATTGCAACAATGGAATTTTCACACTATTCACCCACCATCATTTCACCATCTATTGAGATTTTTACGTAAGGAAAAATATAGTCATGCGGGGTCTTGTAAGATTCGTCTCGATATATACTCTCAAAATATCAAATTTTTATAATTTTTTCTATAAAGTAACTAAAGATATTAATAGTTAAAGTTGTGCAGGTGGCAAGCGTGAAAACTCAATTATTGTGCGTAGAGAAAAAGAACGGAGGAAGTATAATGAAAGATATTTAAGTTCAAAAACATGCATTGGGAGACATGCATAGGAAAGTTAGAATGAAAAACACAAAGGGAATATATTTCATTAATCTGGCAATTTAGAGTTTTTTTCCTTCTTAATTTAAGAATTGGATTGTTTTCTAGTTCTCAATAAAATATGCATTTCTCTTCCTTGATTCTAATTTCATATATATTTATTACAAAGATATGGATCGACCTGGAAATGGATTTGGACACCAATGTCACCTAGATAGTGGAACAACACATACCAAAAAAAGAGCGTTTTTCAAAACTTACAATGTTCCAATCTAATCTAACTGCTATCTCTGGAACAATCAAACTTTGTATAGTACTCCCAAAAGAGACAAAATTATTTATTGATGATGCACTACACTCGAGTAGATCTCGAAGAAAACGTATAAGCTTTCAAGATGTGCGTAAAAATGGCTATCATTTGGAGACTATGATGGATGATCAAATGGAGTACTTATGCCTCATCGAAAATAGAAATGGCAATAAATATGTCTGTGAAAAATTGCGAGCAATATTTAATCAGAAGTTAGATAATAATATATAAATTAATCTATGGCATGACTATTTAGGTCACCCTAGGATAGGATTGATTATTCACAAGATTATTGAGAATTCAATTGGACATTCAATAAAAAATGTAAAAACTCCTAAGACATATGAATTATCATATGCAACATGTTCACTTAGAAAGATGATAACAAGGAAAAAATGCTGAAGCAAACTTTATTAATAAGGCAAATCCGTCCATGCCTAACCTTGATGTTTCTGGTTTTTTCATGGATGATGCTGAAATTGAAAACAACTTTGTCCTTGGAGAAAATAGCAATGCATGAATGAATACGCTTAGTTTGTTTTTGCCTTAATATAATTACCTTGATGTATTCCCTCTTTTATTATTAATAAAATATGCGCTTACACTGATCATCATATTTATTATTTATGAAGATATGAATTTACCTGATCGAAGTTGGAACCAAAGAACAATGTCTTTTCGACAGTGGGACAACACACACCAGATTGAAAAATAAAGAGTTTTTTTAAAAACTTGCAATATTCCAAGCAAATGTCAGCATAATCTCTAGGACAGCCATGCTAATTGAAGGGTATGGGAAAGCCTGCATAATATTTCCAATTGGTACAAAATTGATAATCAACGACGCATTATATTCGAGTAAATCTCGAAGAAACCTCATAAGTTTCAAAGATGTACGTCAGAATGGCTACCATCTGAAAGCAATGACAGTGAACCAAGAGGAATTTATCTGCCTCATGGCAGAAAAATGTGGCAAGAAATACATCTATGAAAAATTGCCAGCAATTTCCTCGAGACTATATCGCATAGATATATGTCCGATTGAAATTAATATAATATCTAACCAGAAGTTAGATAACAAAAAATTATTTACTCTATGGCATGACCGATTAGGCCATCCTGGCACAGGAATGATGTATAGAATCATTGAAAACTCACTCCATAAAGAATGTCGAAATTCCTCGGTCAAATGAATTATCATGTTCTGCATGCTCGCTTGGCAAATTGATAATCAGACCATCTATAAATAAGATTGCCACTGAATCTCCAACGTTTTTAGAAGGAACACAAGGAGATATTTGTGGGCTTATTCACCCTGCATGTGGACCATTCCGCTACTTTATGGTATTAATTTATGCTTCTACTCGATGGTCACATGTGAGCCTTTTGTCAAGCAAAAATGTTACCTTCGCAAAAGTTCTGGCTCAAATAATTCGATTAATAACTCAATTCCCAAACCATACAGAGAGAATAAGATTAGACAATGCTGGAGAATTTACATCCCAAAGTTATAATGACTATTGCATGTTTATTGTGATCGTTGTAGAGCATCTTGTGCCTCATATACATACACAAAATGGTCTTGCCGAATCATTAATCAAGAGACTACAATTAATTGCAAGACCATTAATAATGAGATCAAAATTGCCCTCTTCTGCTTGGGGTCATGCTATATTACATGCATCAGCATTAATAAGATTAAGGCCAACAACCTATCATAAATTCTCACCATTACAATTAGTATCAGGTCGAGAACCAAATGTCTCACATCTGAGAATTTTTGGGTGCGTTGTACATGTACCTATTGCTCCGCCCCAACGTACCAAAATGGGTCCACAAAGAGGATATGGGAATATATGTTGGATTTGATTCTCCATCAAACATCAAATATTTAGAACCAATGACTGGTGATGTGTTTACGGCCCGATTTGTCGACTGCCATTTTAATGAGGCAGTATTCCCATCCTTAGGGGGAGAGAAAGTGGACCCACAAAATATAAAAACATAAATTACATGGAATGCCAAACAATTGTCATTTTTGGACTCGAGAGAAAATTCATGTGAACAAGAAGTCAAGAAAATTGTTCATTTGCAAAGTATTGCAAACCAATTGCCAAATACATTCACAAATACTAAGAAAGTGACAAAGTCACATGTACCTGCGGAGAATGCCCCGACACGGATTGAAATTCCTAGTGACAATAATTCCACTGAAAATGAGTCAATAGCACGTCGAAAACGTGGTAGACCACCCGGTTCTAAAGATTCAAAATCGAGAAATATGAAAAAGCAAGGCGAAACAACAAAAGAAATTGATGTAGATCCTCCAACAGAGCATGATCACGATGAAAAATAAAAAAAAAATAAATATAAGCATGTTTCAGAAGAAAAGGAACATGAAAGCATATACAACAACGAAACTTCAATTAATTATGTTTCTACGAAGAAACTATGGACTTGTTCTTTCAAAAAAAAAAGAAACAATGGACTTGCAAGGATGTTTTCTTGAATGATCAAAATTTGCTTACTCCATGGCGGTTGAAATGACATACGATGAAAATGATATAGAACCATAAACAATAGATGAATGTCGCCGCATAAAATATTGTCCAAAATGGAAAAAAGCAATTCAAGAAGAATTGGAATCAAGAAAACGTGAGGTATTCAGACAAATAACCCAATACCAAAAGGTGTAAAACTAATTGGGTACAAATGGGTATTCGCGAGTAGAAGTGGCAAACAGGTCATACTGGTCGGGTCATTACGGGTCGGGTCATAAACGGGTTAACCTTGTGTTCGGGTCACGTTCGAGCCCGTTCGGGTTCAGGTCCATTTCGGGTCAATGCCCATTCGGGTTGGGTCGGGTCGAGTTAGTCCGGGTCGGTTTAAATCGGGTCGGCTTGGCCACTGCAAAACAATTTTAAGGGCTATTGGAATCATATTTTGTAAAAAATTAAGACAAAACTTGACATAACAGAATAACATTTACATATAAAATATACATAAAAAATATTTTAAACTTAGGAGGAGAAATATACACTATCAAAAACATTAAAGAACAGCAGTAATTAAAAAGATAGTGTCGTCTCTTTCTCCCCCCCTCTCTTTCTCTCTCAAACCCTACCTCCTCCCCTACCCCTTCTTCTTAAGAGGACGCTTATGGATGATTTCATCCATGGTAAGCCCCTTTTCCCCTTTTATTTTCATTTTTTAATTTATTTTCTTGTTTTGTTTAATAAATTAGTCTCTCTTTATGAGATCTTTTCAAACCCTGTTATGGGGTTTTTAGTTTCTGTTTTGAAAATCTCATTCTCCCCTATGGGAGTTGTGAGTATGGTTTTTTTTGTTTTTAGGTATGAGAAATTGTTCTCATTGGTTGAAGTTCGAGACTCAACATGAAGGTATTGGAATCTCGGACGCGGTCAACATGACTCGATCAAGAATGTTCTTCTCAAACTACATCAAAATGATAGACTTCCTCATTAATAGCTACTTGATTCAGCAAATACAAGGGGGCTGCGTTGTATTGCTCGATCTGGTTCATTGTAGTTCCTTCAAAGACGAATTTGATTTAACCTTGTTTAATTGGATCTTGTTTTTCTTTAATACCTATTGTAGATGCCGTTTGGCCTTCAATTAATGAAATTTCTCTTTCAAAAAAAAAAAAAAGAACAGCAGTAATTAACGAGGAAGAAAATTTACCATCTCAATAATTAGGATCCTTAAAGGTGTAACTAGAAAAAACTAGAGAATGAATGGTTGAATCTTGATGTGCATTATGGAATGAGCTGACCAAAACAGAAGAGGTCAGATCACATCTAACATGAAAAAAACATCCTGATAAATGCTCAAACTATGTTGCACATCCAGTGAGTGTAAAGAATGATGGACATCAACCTGTGTTCGATCAAAAAGTCTACAAAGAGTTGGTTTCGGGTCATGTTCGAGTCTATCTACTTTCGGGTCTATCTACTTTCGGGTCGGGTTGATTCGGGTTCGGGTCTATTTTGGGTCATGCTTTCGGGTGAAAGCAGGTCTTGGGTCGGGTTCGGGACGTCGTGTCGTGTTGTTTCAGGTTTCGGGTCTATTCGGGTCTATTCGGGTGGAAGGCGGGTCCAGATCGGGTATTTCGGGTCGGGTCACGGGTTACCAAAACCGCAGCAATATGTATTTTTTTATATTAAAAAATGTAATCCTATTGCTGCGGTTTCTTCCCAAAACCGCAACAATAGGTGCACGTTTTAAAGAAAAAAAAATTGAAATTTAAATATTCATACTATTTTCAATGTTAAGATGCAAATAAAACAAAAAGTAACTAAAACAAAGTAATACTCCAGCGAACACTACCAGCGAAATATAAAATATGCATTAAGTAGAAAATAAAAAAATTAGAGTGCCTAAAAGATAAAATAAAAATGAAAAATGAAATTAAAATAAAAAAAATGGAAATGAATAATTACAGTGCCACAAATAAATTACAGTGCCACAAACAAATTACATATAAAAATGAAAAAAAAATTAAAATAAAAAAATTACAGAACTTTAGAAAATCAAGCCCAGTTTTAACAAACCCACGAGCAAAGAAGGAGGTGCGAAGGAGGAGGCGCGAAGGAGGAGATCTCGGCCAACACCAAGGCGTTGTGCGAACGACGAAAATCCCGCGGCACTGAACGAGAGGAGTGAGGAGTGAGAAACGGGATCCGGCGAAGGAGATCTGGCAAACGGAAGAGCGCAGGCGGGGAACGTGATCCGGCGGACGGAGGAGCGCAACACTTGTGGTCGGGACGAAGGAGGAGCGCAACTTGTGCGAAGGAGGAGCACGAAGGAGGAGCGCAACTTGTGCGAAGGAGCAGCACGAAGGAGGATGAGCAGGAGCACGGGTTGAGAGTAGGAGCACGAAGGGTTGAGAGGATGAGAGGAAGAGAGAGGATGAGAGGAGAGGGATGATAGAAACGGCTGATGAGAGGAGAGTGAGGAGACAGAAAAGAAACCCTAACTGGGCTGTGTCTTATATTATTTTTTTAAGTCTATTGCTGCGGTTTTTGTAGAAACCGCAAAAATAGGTTCATAAAAACGCGGGATTCTAAAAAAGACATATTAATATAAAAAGACATATTGCTGCGGTTTCTGGCAAGAACCGCAGCAATATATTAATATATTATTTTTTATATTATTTTAATATATTGCTGCGGTTCTTGCCAGAAACCGCAGCAATATATCTGGTCAAAAAGTCAACTTTTTTTCAAAAATTTTCCCGTTGAAACCATATTGCTGCGGTTTTTGGCCGAAACCGTAGCAATATCTTTATTTTATATTTTACCTTTTCTTTTTGCGTGATATATTGCTGCGTATGGGTAAAACCGCAGCAATACCACCGCAACAATATGCAATTATTCTACTAGTGCAAATGAGGTTAATGGATGTAGTGACTGCATACTTGTAATGCCCCGACTTCTAATCAACGTTATTAAGTTAATTAATCAATTATTAGCAGCGGAACCTATATAGTCGGCGCGTTACTGCCGTACTTTCCATCAGGAAAATACAAGGCAACATATTTTCATAAACTTAAACATATTATAAGATGGAAATATAACAATTATTTAGTCATTGATAAAACTTAGTTACTAAACAGAGTCTGACATTAACTTAAATTAAAATCATAAGAGTCTACATAAGTCTAGATCAGATATTATATACTTCTCACTGCTACGCCATCCCGTTGTCATCATCAGTACCTAAAACATAAAACAAAACGCCGTGAGCCGAGGCTCAGTAACATACTACTCTAACATCGTAAATCCATTTCAACTCATTTTATTTATAAATAGGGAGGAGCGAATAAGTAAAACTATTTCACAAACTAAACATATCATATTACATTATCTTCTTTATCATGTTCATCATCATAGTCATATTATTTGGTAACTTGACTAGTACAACAGAAGGGACGTCTCCCCAGAACATAGTAACATCGTAAACGGGAGGCAGCCACCCGAGGACCATAGCCCTCACTAAACGGGAGGTGGCGTTAATGCCCAGAATATAGAAGTGCGCGGTGCCACCCGAGGACATTAGCCCTCACTAAACGGGAGGTGGTTAACCGGTTGGGAGGTATGTGCACGACCCAATATAAAAGAATACTGCCAAGAACCGTCTTTCACTTGAATTTATCATGTTTCATTTCTTTTAAACATATCATAATCATCATGAATCATTATATTTTTTCATTTCACCATAACATCATCATCATCATCTTATAACTTCATATCATCATAATCATCATAAAACATTTCATTTCCCGCAATCCAAATATATAAAACGTAATATTAACATGATCATAAAACATACTTCGAAGGGGAATGCGGGTGTTAGCAGTAGACGTTACCTGAATTCCTGCTTAACAGCTTGATAGCTGGGGGAGGCTTGTAATATCCTTTATCTTCTTTAATCTATTCAAGAATAGTTTTATTAATATATGATTCATTATTTTGCTTTTAAGCCTAAATATTAGTTAAAGCTTAGTATAGTCATAGACTTCGTCATATATTCATAAAAGGTCTCAATAAAAGTCATTGTTATCTTAGTCGTTATTAACTTCTTAAGGTGACTCTTTAATCGACAAATAAGTGAAATAACTCCTTTAATTATACTTTAGAATTATTGAACCATTATACTTACAATTTATATCAATACATATTTAATCATTCGATTTGATAAAAGTATATTATTATTATTATTATTATTATTATTATTATTATTATTATTATTTATTAACCGAGTTTATAGATAATTATCAATTAACCGTCTACTATTAATTAACTAAGTTTGTTGCTATAATAGAACCATTAACATTATCATAATATTATTTAGTCACCCTAAACTAACAAAGCAAGCTAACTAGTTATTATATGTGAACATGAGTATTAGTGAAGTAATATATTATAGTTATAGCTTATACTCATATTACATAGTTGACTAAGGTTGTTAGAATCTTTTAATTTAATAAACTATAGATCATACTAAGTTTCTAAGATTTATAAAGAGTACATGTTATTAACTTAACAATTCATATTAACATAATATGAATAATACCATAATTTAGTTCATAATAATAAGTTATAAGTTGATTTATAGCAACCTACTATGACACCATAATTAAATTAATAGTCCAACTAAGTGAGGTTAGATATTATAAGTTATTTACTTAATACATAAGACAAGTCATTACTTAAGCATATAACAATTATCATATATAAGTAGTTTTATTCCAACTAGTTCATCGTAAACTATTAATAATCTCATTAGTTTTAAGGTTAGTTTTAATTGAACTCCACTAACTTAGTTATTAGAAAATATAACCCAATAGTTTGTAGGAACTAAATCATGTGGTTTAATTTTAAACTAGCCTAATCAGTCCATTAACAAGTGAATTCAAGTATAGGCCCAAACTTATATTATCAAACCAAGATATTCATTGGGCTTGAGTTAAACAACATCAGACATAAAATAAAACAGAGGTAATACCTCTGCTCTTATTTTGAGCAGCGACGAACGCCCACGAAGAGAGAGAGAGAGCGACGAGCTCCGGCTCCGGTGGACGGCGTTGAACAGCAGTGACGGTGGTGCAGGTCCTCGGCGGTGCGGCGCAGCTGCGTGCGGAGGAGGGGCGCGACTCGCGAGAGGTTGAGCGAGAGAAATGAGGGTGCGAGGAAGACGCTTGGGGTGGTGCAGGTGGCCGGCGACTGAAGGCAGGGGGTGGAGCATCGTGGTGGTGCGGCAGGTGGTAGGTGGTGCTGGTGATGTGAGAGGAGGCCCGAAACAGAGGAGAGAGAGCGAAAATAGGGGCGTTTTCCGGCGGATTTAAAGGCTTTCTCCGGTGAGTTTGTGACTGAAAACGTGAATGGTGATTGCGGTGGTTGAATGTGATGGTTCGTAGGTGGTGGTGAGGTGGTTGCCGAGAGAAATGAAAGGAAGAAGTTTGTTGTTTGTTGTGTTTTTCATCCGTAAACACAATGACTTCTTATAGATGGAATTTGGGGAACAAAAATCTGATTTGGGAAGAAGATGAATGGGGAAGAATGTATGCATTGCTGACTTTAGAAAGGAGTAGGATTGGGGTGACAGTTTTGGGCAGAGAAAAAGGATGGGAATGTTGGCATGTTTGCCAAGTGCCATTGAAGAGGAAGAAGGAAAGTAGTAGAAGATACTTAGTTGACTTTAGAAGAAGAATTAATCTTTTTCCCTTTATTTCTTTGTAACAAAATCAGAAAATCTCTACACTCTCATCATACCTCACGTGGCTTAGTATTAGTATAGTGGTTGTTAAAATTTTTTTATGCCTATTTGATAAAACAATAAAACTAACATTTCCCTTTAATTCAAGAAATCATAAAATGTATTATTATCACTTATATTTCATCATTTGTAAATTGGTAAAATTTATGTTATTATTTCATCAATTTATTAAGTTTTGCTTAATTAGTGAAACAATAAAATTTAATTACATTTTAACTACTCATTATAATTAATTAATTAGTTAAACATGTTTAGGTTTTTAGGATATTACAATACTTATATGGGTCACTTGACACAAACATTTTATATGAAAGTCCCTAATGGACTAAAGCTACTAGAAAATCACATGCCCAAAGAAATTTCAATTAAATTGAAAAAGTCACTCTATGAGTTAAAACAATCTGGAAGAATGTGGTACAATCGTCCTAATGAATATCTATTGAAAGAAGGATTCAAAAATAATCAAATCAATCCATGTGTATTCATTAAACGATCTAGATTAGGATTCGCCATCATTGCTGTCTATGTCGATGATTTTAATATTATAGGAACTCCTAGAGACTCGACGTAACTGCAAAGTACTTGATGAAAGAATTTGAGATGAAAGATATCAGGAGGACAAAATTTTGCCTTGGCTTGCAAATGCAACATTTGAGAAATGGGATTTTTGTCCATCAATCAAATTATACATAAAAAAAATTCTAAAACGTTTTTTCATGGACAAAGCCCACCCAATAAGTTCTCCAATGATAGTGTGTTCCCTGAATGTGAAAGATGATCCGTTCAAACCACGATCGAGAAGAAAACGAAGAAATTTTTGGCCCTAAAGTACCATATTTAAGTGCGATTGTTGCCTTAGCGTACTTAGCTAACAACACTTGACCTGACATAGCCTTTTCAGTAAACTTGTTAGCTAGATACACCAATGCACCAACAAAGAGACATTGGAGCGGAATCAGACACTTATTACGTTATCTCCGAGGAACGCAGGATCTTGGATTATTCTCAGTCAAAACCGAATGCGTCGCTCGTTGGATATGCAGATGTTGAATACCTATCAGATCCACAAAAGGCAAAGTCCCAATCCAGTCATTTATTCACTTATGGAGGTACTGCAATATCTTGGAAATCCACGAAACAAACTTTGACAGCCACATCATTAAATCATGCAGAATTAATTGCACTTTATGAAGCTGGAAGATAATGTGTATGACTCAGGTCAATGATTAGAATATTCAAGAAGAATATGGAATGGAAGTAGTGACAACAAACCCAAGCATTATCTATGAAGACAATACTGCATGCATCACCCAAGTAAACGAAGGGTATATTAAAGGAGAAAAAACTATCTATCACCAAAAGTCTTCTTCACACATGATATCCACAAAGAAGGGAAGATAAACATTCAACAAATTTAGTCATGTGAAAATCTCGTTGACCTGTTTACCAAATCCCTTCCTTTGAAGAAATTCGAACAGTTGGTGCACAAAAATCGGAATGCGCCACCTTCGCGACTTTTATTGAATTCTGGGGGAGTATTACATGCAGTGCACTCTTTTTTTTTTTTTTTTTCTTTCGATCATGTTTTTATTCCATTGGGTTTTTCCTGACAAGGTTTTTAAATTTTTTTAGGGCCCCCACTGGGGACCCCATGGTAAGATGAAGGGCCTTGCCAGACCGAAACCTCTCGCAGGTCAACCCGGCCTGGGTTTGCGGGCAGACAATTTAAGAGTGAGGGGATGGTAAGGGGAAACCCTCTCCCAAAGTGCCCCTAGTGGGGATTGAAACCCCAACCTTGAGGTTGAAAGATTCTTTCCTTACCACTAAGCCAAACTTAGCTTAGTGACAAGGTATTTAATGAGTCAGTTAATTTTGGGGGTATAAGAATACATAATATTTGTACTCTTTTTCCCTAGTTATAGATTTTTCCCGTCGGGTTTTTTCTAACAAGGTTCTTAATGAGTCAACTTCTCTTATGAGTTAGCGGTGGACATTCAAGGAGGAGTGTTGAGATAAAAGTAAAGTCCACCGACATGGACTTTCACCCTGACATGCAGTTAATGCATGTTGGCAAATTTTCTCCTGTCTGCCTCATTTGTTGAACTTATGCAAATGTAAACAATAAAATTTTTGTCTATAAATACCATCATTATAAAAAGTAATTTTGCGCATTCAAGTATAATACATTCTAGTAATATATTTCTATGAGTGTCTTCTCTATTATATACTTCTCACAACAATTCATTTTATTTTCCTCACCTTCATCTTTTTCTATCCAGATTATCCCTCCCTCTTGAGCCGGGCAACGTGGCGTCTTTCGACTCTCGGACATTCCCGAATTCAATTACGTCTACGACACCACTTTTTGGCGCAAAAACATCATACTCCCTCTCCCTCACTCTTTTCGACCGTTAATTGCCATAGATTCTCTCTCCTCCACTTCTTCCACCCCCTCACTCCCTCCCAACCATGGCTACTCACCTTGATCTCCGTTCACTTCACTATCCATTTTCTCTCTCCTCGAAATTCCACCGCCATCAATCAATCTCGGTCCCTCTTTCTCTCTCCCTTCTTCGTCCTCTCTTTCCTTCCGGCAAAATTAGGGTTTTCAGTTCCAATTTAGGGAAATTAAATGCTCGAACTTGCAACCTCTGTTGTTTTTGCAAGGCGAATTTGCAAGTCGACAAGGTTGAGATCGTGGAGGAGATTGATCGTCCGTCTTTCGATATCAATCTCGCCGTCATTTTAGCTGGTTTCGCTTTTGAAGCTTATACAACTCCTCCTGTAAATCTTCTTCTATGGAATTCGTAAATTAGTTCAAATTATGATTTGGAAAAAAAATTCGACCTCAGTTTCAGTGACTATATAGTTTCAATGGTTTAGATGCATTTGAACTTTTAGTTTTGGCTATATGAGTTAGAAGTATTGTAATCTGTTTGATGATATTTGATGTTGTGCAGGATAATGTCGGAAGACGCGAAACGGATGCTGCGGATTGTATGACAGTTTATCTTTCCGAGTATGTGATCATTTCCTAAGTTTATTACCGTGTGAAAATTTGATGAGAGATTAACTGCATGAATGATTGTTTATATAAGTTTAACTTGAACTAGTTGCAAGGGAAAAGTGGCAGTCACAATCTTTATGTTGTTTTTTTTTTTCGGACTTGTGAGTTGCGTTTTTACTGTCAGTGTCAATATAATCATAATTAGTGTAACGAGGCACGATCTCACTCTTGTTTCATACCATATTCTCGTTATCGTTTTTGCAAGGAAATTAAGGTTATTATATTTGTAATTATCATAATTTTGCTAATTTCTAATCTCACTATTGTGGCACAGTGGTTACATCCTCAAAATTTGTGATTTTCCTTACGATCCTGACCTGTTTTTGGTGTTAGGTGTTAACATTTACTGTGATCTTATCAATTTTATTTAGAACACTTGAAGCATCATAATCATTGCTTTGGTTTTATGTCTTTTAATTGGTTTTGAGTAAATGTACCTGAGATACAGCTTCAAGTGTCATTTTCTGTGTGTTGTTGTGAGAGTTCTACATTGTTAGTTTGTCTTTAAGTTTGTAGCATTGTCCTTTAAAGTCTCGAGTTTAATGTTTTTCTTTATATAAGTTAAGTGTCCTAAGAGGGTGAGAGTTCCGTGATCAAACTTCTACATTATAGTTTCTCTTTGCATCCATACATACCTTTGTAATTCTGAAGTACTTGCAAGCTGACGGCTCAAAATGGACTTGTCGAGTGAGGTTGTAGATTGGCTATTGAGCATTCTATTCTTTATATATACTCCCTCCGTCCCTAAATAGAGTGCCCATTTCTTTTGGGTACAAGTATTAAGAAGAAATCATGTGTTGGACCTTAGTTGTATTAAATCATAATTAAATATTGAAGTTGGTACACTTTTTATGAATTGTTTATTAAGGAGAGAGAATGTGGGCCATATGGGAAAGTGGGTGATATTTTAAAAATTGAAAGCAAAATAATATTTTAATTGGTGGACCCATACCAAATAAGAAAATGGAAAATCTATTTGGGACAAACAAAAATGGAAAAATGGGCACTCTATTTAGGGACGGAGGGAGTAGAAGTCTGCATGGTACTTCTCTATTTGCTAAAAAAATGAATTTCTTTGAGTTACTAGTTTATGAATTTTTGTGGTGCACTATGAGTTTAATCATTACGCTATTTAGTTTACCATCCCTTTAGGAGAAAACTCCTGGGACAATTTGTATATAGTAAATGAAGAAGAAAATGAAAGAAGTATTCAACATTTGAAATTGCCTAAAGGATCTTTTTTATATGCAGATCGTTTGTTCGAGAAATATATGATGGACAGCTGTTCATAAAGTTGAAGAAAGGAAATAGTTTCCCAGCCATGGATCCATGGGTTTGTAATCTTTTGGTCATTTCTGCTTTAATTTGTTACTTTGTGCTATCTGGGACTTGTTCAGTTGTGCAATGAGTTCATTTATCTTCATTTACTTTTTCTTTTTTTTCTTTTTGCTTTTAGGTCTCTTTAGTTCTTGAGTTTGAATAGCGCAAGATATCTCCTGTATCCATTCACTGGCCACCTCTCATAACACGATTGTTTTGTTTCAGGGAACAAGCGATCCATATGTTGTTATGGAATATGATGGTCAAGTTGTAAAGAGTAAAACAAAATGGGGGTAGGTCATTTTCTTTTTAAGATAATTTTTCGTTTAATTTTGCAATGCAACATAGTTTCTAAGTGCTTCTTCCTTTCATAAATAGTGATTGTTGGTGTTTACTTTGTGCTTCTTTTTTTAGGATTCAACATGCGGACTGTATTATTTATATGAAAGAACATATGAAACTAACTACTAAAGAGATTCATGACATTTTACCCTTAACGAGTGCAAGTGTTATTTTTTTCAAATTTATAGTTCATGTCTGTTCCTTTCTGTTCTTCTCTTTTGATGGGCCATATTACCATTCTCCTTTGTCTATCTACTTCTTGATGGCTGCAGGACAAAAGATCCAACTTGGAATGAGGAATTTACTATGAATATCAAGCTTACATCCAGTGCATTTCTTCAGGTAAATGCACTCTCCCTGAAGAACTTTTCATTAGACTTCTGGTACAGATGTGGGGAATTATTTGGCAACCCTGCTAGAATTCGCTCTTATCCGACTCAATAATTAATATTGCAATTAAGACTGAAGTGAAAATTATATGTGCATAAACATTGTGTTTCTTGCATCATATATTCCTTTTAAAGTTATGGAAGTAGAAGACTTTTATTGTTTCCCTATGAACATTTGATATGATACATGGGTCTCGTTATCTTCACATCAAGAAAAATTAAGTATAAGGAAATAAGCTACGACAAGTTTAGGTAAGTTCAAGTAAGTTCATTAGGGAACTACCAATTATGTTCGAAGAAATAAGCTAAGATGACTTCAGTTCAGTTCAAATTAATTCATATAAGTGAGCTACCAAGTTGATTCCACAACTAAAACGAGTCGTGATGAGTTTAAGGGGTTTTGAAGTTAAAAGAATGAGGCCTTGAACTGCTCTCGAATGCTCTCATTTTCTTGGAGTTAAGCTATTGCTTATGTAGCAGCTTTGTTTTCTAGGTCTGGCTATTGAAGATATATTCCTAAACATCTAATGCCCTATGCTGTTATCAGAAAAGTAAATTAGAAAATAAAGGAGAAGGAATGGATGAACCTTACCACATATTTTGCAGTACTCTATAGTTCTTTTCTAGGCATGTAAGGTAGAAGAGAAACAAAAAGTCCCTAAAGATAAAATCAAGTTCTACTCTAAGCCGTGAAATAAGAATGAAAGATGGCGCCAACAGTATTTTTAGGCCACTAACAACTTTAGTAAATAAATCCTGTCAACAATCTGGCCTCACTCAAGGTACTTATGCTTGGTAACATTAGTTGAAACTTTGATGGAGTTTCATGTATATATACATATTATGTACCTACTAACTTTCGGAGTTTCACAAACCGATCTCACTTGAACGCCATGGTGAATATACTCAAGTTGATCTTCAATCTTGCAATGCTGTAGTTCTATTCTTTCATTATTATTGTGGAGATCTCTGAAGAAATAAAATTGCACACCAATGTGTTTGCATTATCCTGTAGGACTTGATGGATTGTTGAGTTTCTATCACATATATAGTAATTTAGCAGTTCAGGTTGTCTGAACTCTGAACTACAACGCTACTTGTATTCTTCTCAGCCATATGGCTTGGCAAGCACAAACACAACATCAGTACTGGACGGGGTGAATAATCAGTAGCTTCTTAGATAACCACAAATTAGCATATACTTCAAGCATAAAAGGATAACTAGAATTACCCCATCTATTATCTTATTCTCCTGCATACTCACTATTTCTTAAACCAATCATATTGCATTTTCATCTACTTGTAAAATTATTTAAACAGTGGAGTTCCGCAGACAATGAATGATTCTCCTTTTCAGGTATATCTACTTTGCATGTGTGGGTCAACCCTCTAGCTCTCTTCTCACAATTCTTCAGAACAACTTGTTAAGTTAACTCTCTAATTATGGGGATGACAGATTTTCTGTAACTATCAGCATATATCTAGCACATTTGCTGTGAAAGTGTCTAAGGGTTAAAATGCGACTAGTTTAGCTCAGTAACTGGTAAAGTGTCTAGGGGGTTCCATGCGAGTAATTTGATTCATTAGCTACTAAAATGTCTACGTGGTTGTATGGGGATCCTGGGTTTGAAATCTCTCTCTTTCTAGTACCTTTTGTGCACCAAAAAAGGATGAAAAAATATAACTTCACATAACAGAGCTGCAGAAGTTGAGGGCAGCCTATTGTAATGTAGCTCACTTTTTTGCATGTAACATCTTTCTTGAATTCTAGGTGGCAGCTTGGGATGCAAATCTCGTTACACCTCACAAGCGCATGGGAAATGCAGGTGTTGATTTGGAAGCTTTATGCGATGGTATGAATGTCACTCCAATTTCTTGTTCTCCTAGCTAGAAGTTTGCTGTTATGATGCTTTTATTTTAATCTCGCTTATCTTTACTTAAACCAGAAGGTTGATCAGTATTCTATATATTATTTATTTCAAAAAGAAATGATTAATCTGCCCATAATGTGTTAGGTTTTGTTTGTTTGGCAGCTTTTGTTTGATCGTGAAGATATAATCTAATTTTTTTAATAAAAAACTCTGTCCAATTCAAATTGTCAACATTACTAATAAACCTTTTTAGTAGAGATGCAATAACCCTTTCTCTCTCAAATACTATAAGTAGAGACATTTGAGAAGTAAGGATTAAGAACTCCTTGAGTCAGTGATAAGATGATAAAAGTATATTTTGATAGGAAATTTACATGAGTTGCTGGTGGAATTGGAAGGCATGGGAGGTGGTGGAAAGATGCAACTAGAGGTAAGTTTTTAAAATTAGGAAACCATGAAACCATGTTATTGCAGGAGAATTTTACGGGTTTTCCAGTATATCATAGCTACTGAAATGAAATGATGTACAACTTTTATCCTCAATGTATGAGCCATCACACAGTGATCAATAATGTAGATTTTTTCGTTGCACTCACTACTACTTCCTCTGTTTCTTTTTAATCTACACACTTTCCTTTTTTATCTTTCTTTTTAATCTACACACTGTTGCTTTTTCTATTTTTGGTAACATGTCCCATCTATCTTTTCCTCTTTTTCCACCCATGTGGTCCACTTTAATACAATAACCCACCTTAATCTTACTTTTGGACTTCCTCCTTGGTTCTCCCCCAAAGTGAAATAAGTAAATTAAAAAGAAACGGAGGGAGTGTAAGATTGTAGCCATTGTAAATGCTTCATCGGTTACATATCAAGAATTCAAGATTGTATGACTCTAAATGTAATATCATCTTTAAAGATGCTGTAAATTTCTTACTTATGTCTTTTGCTAATTTTACCATAATCTGCTATTAAGTCCAATGCTTTTAATTAGGCTTCTAGGCTGAGGTAAGAGGGCTTATACGCACCCATAGTTAGTTGCGAACATGTAAGTATTAAATTCTATAACTTTTGCTTATATATAATAAAAGATATTACCTCCGCTTCTTAATACATGCACCATTTCTTTTGGGCACAAGAACCAAGGGTGAGAAGAGAGAGTGTTGTAATTGCTTTTCTTACCCATAACCCGTGTGACTGTAGTTAAAGGAGGGGGTATATTATTTATTGGTACTATTATACTATGAAACTTTACTAAATTGGGAAATGGTGCATGTATTATGGAACATCCTAAAGTGGAAATGGTGCATGTATTAAGAAACTGAGGTAGTATTAATGGTCAATGTTGTATATGTTGGTAACCATACAAGTCAAAACATTACAACTGAAATATAATGGAGGGAGTATTAAGAAGGCATCTGCATCACATTCTCACTGTGCTGTAAGAATTTCTTCACCGAGATTGTCTTTCTCATTGATGCCAGGGACATAGATTTATGAAGTTTTCTGCTCTACCAGTGAGGAACTGTGAGCCATTTTATATCTATGTTTTGGATCACATATTCTCAAGTGTCGCTAGAGGCTTACTTGCAAACCTAGTGTTTGATTTATTTAATCAAATTACTCTTTACTCCCTTTGTTCCCTTTTCATTTACTCACTTCAATTTAGGGAGAGAACCAAAGAGGAATTTTAAAAGTGTGAGAGAGCAACCGAAAGGTGGAGAGAGAAATGGGAAAAGTGAGGGAGAGAAACTAAAAAGGTGGAGAGAGAAATATTAAGGTGGGTTATTAAATGAAAAAGTGGACCACATGGGTGGAAAAGGAGGAGAAAGTAGATGAGACATGTTACCCAAAATAGAAAAAGCAATAGTGTGTAGATTGAAAAAATGGACTAAAAAGGAAAGTGTGTAGATTAAATAGGAACGATGTAGTATTTCCTAACTGCGGTCTCCAACTTCCTATCTCTGAATTCCTTAAAATGTGTGCCTTTTCTCTCTGTTGCATTTAAAAAGAGAGTGTAATTTCCAACACGCGATATGGAGATTAGCGGTTTCATCAAACAATTAAAATTAGGAAAATTTGTCAAAAAAAAACCTTTTAAAAGTTCAATTTTGCGAAAAAAAACCTTTTAAAGCATTATTTGCAAAAAGAAACCACAAACTTAATTTTTCTTGCAAGATAAAACCTATTCCCATTTTCCTGGTGTGGTTTTTCTCAATTCCGACGTTAACCCTTCTATCTTCCTGTTAAACCCCTATTTCCATTAACTACATCACCACCCCTATGCATCTCAAAAACCACACCGAAATAAATAGGTTTCATCTTGCAAGAAAAATTAAGTTTGTGTTTTCTTTTTGCAAAGAATGCTTTAAAAGGTTTTTTTTTCGCAAAATTAAACTTTTAAAAGGTTTTTTTTGGCAAATTTTCCTTAAAATTATATAGCGGTGGCCGCCGTCACTCTGATAATGTTGGGATGTAGTTGTCCTAATATTATAAAACGGTTCGATCGGGTGAAGAACTAAGTGATGATTAAGAGATATGTTTGTGATATCATGTGATAATTATGTATGATCATCTTTATATGAAATTGATGCCTGGTAATATTTTTTCGTTTATTTTTAAGGCAAATGTACTACTTTTGTCAAATTCGAAATTTCTTAAATCATGTGAACCTATCAACCTGAAGATAATTTGAAGAGTCATACGCATATTGAAATGGTTAGCGTGCTGATTTTCTATCACTTAGCCTTGAGAGTAATACTTGACCTTTTGAGGTTTTTTGTCTTAAACTTGGATTGCTATGCTCAATAATGTTGGGATTTTTTTAGCGCTCTTCCTTTCCCCTCCTGAAATGCAGTTATGATATCTGAACAATTGAATCAAAATCTTAAAGAAAGAAAGATGGACATTTAATAATCATATTTAGTTTTCCATTATATTCGGTCAAAAAGATTTATGAAGTGGTAATCTTTCTCGAGAAAGGCTTTTCTTTTTCTTGCTTGTAAAAATTGTATCATTCATAATTTCTGTGAGTTATATAAGGACACAGATCAGGTAGGATCAGATATACTCTGCCGGATACCTAGGAAACTCTACTAGGCTTCATCTTATTTTCTTTAGTACTAAATGCACCAAAAATATCTGCAATTAAAAAAATTGACAGAAAAACCCGATTCTGAGCATGTAGAACTAATGAGTAGCTTGTCTTCTTTTGTTCCTTCAGTAGTAGGCTAAGTTTCAACTTTCACATCTGATGCTTTCCAGGTCAAATATAGGAGCTTTGGTGAAATTGATGAAGATAAAAAGTGGTGGCAAATACCATTTGTTTCTGAATTTCTTAGGAAAAAAGGGGTTGATTCAGCTATTAAAATGCTTGCTGGATCTGAAAGTGTGCCAGTAAGCCAATTTGTGCAATATGCCTTCACTCAGTTACAATCATTAAATGAATCATACCTTCCGAAAAACTGGTTTCCGAGTGCAGTTAAGCCTGAGACAACTGAGGAGCCAAATGAATCTTCTGTCGAGTCTGGTACACCATTGTCATCGAATAATATCTGTGAAGGATCCTTGGACAATCCTAAATTCAGTGATGGAGATGATGGGGAGGAATTTCCATTAAATGATACCAGTGACACTACACAATCAAACATGGATTATTGGACGAGCTTTGGTGAGGCTATTAACCAGAATGTGGTTCAAAAAATGGGGATCCCTGTTCCTGATAAAATGAAATGGGATGCTTTTGACTTGATTAAGAATATGGGCTTTGAGTCGCAGCAGGTGGCAGAAGCTAGCTATATCGAATCAGGGCTAGCAACTCCAGAAAACAAGAAACTTAGCAATGATAGTGATGCAGAATCTGGCCCCCTTGACATTGGCAGGATCCAGTCTTCACTTCCCGATATTAGGAAGGCAACTGAAGACATATTGAAGCAAACTGATTCTATTTTCAGTGCATTGATGGTTTTGTCTGCTGCTAGCCCTCTGTTAAATAAGGATATATTGAATGGAGAACATGCTGAAAACAAGGAAGACGGTTTATTGAAAGAGGATGATAATGTCTTAACATCTTTGAGGAGTGATGGGGTTGTAGGTTTGGATGAAACGAGAGCTGAAGAGACGAGAGCCCTTTTCCTAACTGCAGAAAGTGCTATGGAGGCTTGGGCTATGCTCGCCACCGCGTTGGGGCAGCGAAGTTTAATTAAATCAGAGTTTGAGAAGATCTGTTTCTTGGATAATTCAACTACAGATACACAGGTTAATTTATGGTTAGATATGAAGTTTCGTAAGTTACTAATTCCTCCGTTTTTATTGGTTGCAACATTTCCTCTATTGAGTCAACTCGAGTTTGAGCCTTTTCAAGCAATGCTTGATAAGAACTATACTCCTCGAGGTCGAACGAGCTTTCAAAATTCTTTTCGAGCTTGGCTTGTAAAGTGTTTGGCCTGCTTTTTTTGTGAACATGCTCAATGAACTCGAGGTTTAAAGAGCTAAAATCAAGCTTGCTTTAATGATCGAGCCTGAGTTACCTTATGTGGGGATTTCTTTTAGATCTGATCCATTCATTTAATAGTTCTTTTTTTTTTCTTTTCAACCATTCATATAAATAAGTTATGTCTAATTTTTATTCGTAAATTAATATGACAAAAAATCGGTTGTATTATAGTTTTAATTTCTTGTGAAAGATATACAAAGGTACTAAAGGAATTTTATATTTTGTCATGAAAGTGTTTACAAACGAACTTAAACGAGTTTTTCAAGAACAAGGCCGAGTCAAACATGAAGTTGTTCGAGCCTGACTTGTTTAGTTTATGAGTTTCAGATTTTTGTTCAATCTTGTTTATCGACTTAACAAACGAGTCTTGTCCCAGCTTGTTCACAGGTACTTCACGAATGTATCAACACATTTGCACCCCTATTTGCAGCACACCATCCTTTAGCTATATAGTTTTTGTCTCTCTCTCTCTCCTCTCATCACATGGGTACCTTTTCTGTATCTCTCTCTATCTCTCTCCTATGCATGGCCCACATGGGTCGCCTAAAATACCATACATCCTCTTATGTTGCAACTAAAGAAAACAGAGAAAGTAGATTTTACCATATAGTAATGTAATATAGTTTCCCTTGATTAATAAAATTAAGAGGCTGCAGGTAGCAATTTGGCGTGATTCCATGAGGAAAAGATTAGTTGTTGCATTCAGAGGTACTGAACAAGTAGGTGTTTATAAATAGTTGCTTCATGATCAAGTGCATTTCTTGCCTTTATTGAGGAATGAGGTATCTGATTAGCTGATATTTCAGACCAGCTGGAAGGATTTGCGGACTGATCTAATGCTAGCTCCTGCTGGGTAAAGTTACCGATACACATCAAAGCTATTATATTCTTTAAACATGATGTGAAATGAGGAGTTTGTGTATGTGTTGTGGTCAGCTATTTACGTGTTTTTACTTTGGGGATTATTGATAAATATTTTTGTGGTTTTCAATTCGAATGCATTTGAGATGGTCTATCGTATGGCGACATAACGACATTCTTATTAATTATGCTAGGAAGGGAACTATATTATGCTAGAAGAGCTGTATTTGATAATCAAGAAACAACTGTGTTATTGTTTTAACTTAAGCTAAGGGAAGCCTGTTTATAGTATTCGAAAGGTGTGAGCAACGTTAGTGGATCCTTTTTTACCTGTTTGAACTTTGATATGTAAGAACGGATGAAAATATTGAAACTTATGGAAAATCTATGGCCAGTTTTTCGCTTGAGTTAGGATGTGTAATGAAGCTTTATCCAAAGGTTGATGATCTTTCTTGCATTTTGATATCGAGTGAGAGGTACTTTTATTATAGTTAATTTTGGGATGATCATGTGGATGCATTGGTTTATACTTGATGGTCTGGAAAAGGGGTAATGAGTTCTACAGGAAAACTCTGGTAAACTAGTGCAATGTAAATCTATGACAAAAGCAAAGCAATGGGGTTAACATTGCCCAATTGTTGTATATTTATGTTCATAGTTAAGGGTTATTCATCTAGATGCATAAATTTTTGCATGCAGTTATGATCTTAGAACCTCAAGGAGCAATGTTGGTTATGTAAGAGTGAAATCTTAGGTTCTTCAAGGATCAAGTTCTGTTAAGTTATTTATGGTTGGATATGACCATTTATGCTTTTGACGTGGTTCATTTTATTCGAAATACAGTTAGATTGTTAGACATCAGGACTTTGATTAACATAAACTACCAGCTGTTAACTATTGCTTCATCATATATTATACAGGTATTAGATGTGATATGGTTTTCATTGTTTATTTCCACTAATTTTTTTTAGGTAGAATCTTGAAATAAAACCTAAATTGAGCATCATGGACCCGCAACCTGAATGACCTATATGCCCTGAACTCCCCTCAGAAATCTAGTTGACTTCTACCTGACTGATGCAGATCATAGAAAAAAATCGCAGCCATGGACCATGGTTGTAAACTTGTGATAGTGATGTTGGTTGCAGTTTCGTGGAAAGCAGCATCTTGCAGGCGTTACAACATGATTCGTGGTCATTGCAGAGTTAATTGACAAATTGGGAATGATCCATTTTCTCATTGCATAGCTAAAAATAATGCCTTTTAGAACTTAATCTTGTTATCTTTTATAGATATAAGACGTTTTAAACTTCTCTAGTGACTAAAATATGAGCATAACCTTATTTTACAAGTGAATCTAATTGTGTCAATAAGCTTAATAGTGATAGTAATAGATTATAATGGTTAATATGGTAAAGTGACTCTATAACAGATGTCATAGCATAATCTTAAAACACATGTCCCTGAACATCAATTTGCAGACTGGCAAGTTCAGTATAGGTTACAATCTGGCCTTTAAGTCCTAGTTTTTAATTTGATGATGATGATTGAACCAGCTGTCCAATTTGTAAGACTGCAAGGTCAAATATGATGGCTCTGCAGAATCTCTGTTGGATGAAACTTATTGAATTTCTTCATTTGCTCTTTGTCATTTTTATCAATGGAGGCTTGGGAAGGTTGTGGGAAGGGAGTTGTGGACTTGTGGGTCAAGGAGTAGTGGGAGATAGAGGGTAGGTAGCAATGTATCATACTTGACAAAAGTCTCAGGTGAAAATTTTAATTAGTCCAAAAGGTTGCTAGAAGGTTCGCATGCGATGAGAGTCAATTAGACTCTATAAAGATTTCGTAAAATGTGGTCAATCAGAGGAAGAATCCACTAACTTAATACTAAGATGTTTCCATCTATCAAGGGAGCCAGAGTTTAAGATTGAGGTAGGTGCAAGTTTGTACTGGTCAATAGTGACTGCAAAGTTTGTCTAACTGCATAAGTAATGATTTGGTTGGTAATACAGATCAATGTGTAGGCTGAAATCGTATCTCAGTGCTTAGATTTTGTTGGTAATACAGATCAATGTGTAGGCTCAAATCATATCCCAATGCTTACTTTTCTTATCCTGTAAAATGTTGCTGATACACCACGTTGCTGTTCTTATAGGTTAAATCCTGAACGAATTGGTGGAAACTTTAAGGATGAAGTTCAAGTATGATTCATTCATTCATTCATTCATTCATTCATTCATTCATTCATTCTTTCTTTCTTTCTTTCTTTCTTTCTTTCTTTCTTTCTGTGATTGTTAGAATGATTGGTGATTAATGTTCCATCTGTTTTATTATGTTGAATGGGTATTTCAGGCTCATAGCGGTTTTCTGAGTGCGTATGATTCAGTAAGGACTAGAATTATGTCTCTAATCAAGAAAGCTGTTGGTTTCATGTAAGTTGGTCATATATTACTCGACTTGATCTCTAGTCACTAAGAGTTATAATTGAAAGTCCACATACACCACACTATGTAAGACAAAACTGTGGCAATAGTCATGTCGTTAGCTAGTTTATTATATTTATATGCTGCAGGGATGATGCTGAACAACCATTGGCTAAATGGCATGTTTATTGCACTGGTCATAGTCTTGGTGGTGCCTTGGCAACTCTGCTTGCTCTCGAGCTTTCTTCAACTCAATTAGCAAAGTGAGTTGGCTCTTGTTATGCTAAGTGTTTTGCGGGGCTTACTTGTCCATGCTATCATAATTTTTCTAACTACTACTATTTTGTGCTAGGAGTGGGGCTATATCCGTCACTATGTACAACTTTGGATCTCCAAGAGTCGGCAATAAAAGATTCGCAGAAGTTTACAATGAGGTATGCCGTATGCGTCTTTGTTTCTTGCATCGGCTTACTCCAAGCTTCATATATCACTTGCGATATGTATATACATGGCTGCCACCATGACTATCATACTTCCATAATTGGCTGTTCCGGTTTCATTGTCATTTGTCTTATTTAGGAGCTTTTTTCTACGCCTAGTTTTGGGTATTAGTGACCGTGCTAATTATTTGTGCAAATTCAACTAAAACGTTGTGTGGCGGGAAGGGAATAAGTACCTTCTTTGTCTAAAGTTATTTTGGTTTCTATCATAGTCATTAATGCTGGAGACTTGTAGCTGAATGATTGGATGAAATTCAGCATCTTGTTTTTGGTAGTGAGATTCAATGCTATAGTCAAGATGTCTTTATCCTTGAGCCTCCTCTGCTAAGCTTCCGTAATACCGGTTTGCATCTACGTACTTCCATGCTTATACCTTCTTCCTTTTTCTGTTTATATTACAATCACTATCTCTGTCCATTTCATTGGGGTGAAATATCCTTTGGCTTTTGAATGATCATGAAAGAAAATAAAATTGCTCATCAAACTGCCTGCTCATCAAACTGCCTGCTCATCTAGCACGAAATACCAATAGGTCATTCCGTATACGACAATGATTTATTGAACAGACTATTATTAAGGGGTAAGGCCGAATACATCTGACCCCCTAATTTGCCAAGGGTGTGAGATTGTTACGACTTACAAGTCATTGGGAGTAATGTTGACGTCAATGTATCATTGGCAATGGCGATTTCACGACCTTGGGATCAGCTGACATCTATTGTTTAAACTGTCATCACTAATCCTTTTCTGTTACTATCAGTGAGAGAGTGATGCTTCCAGATATTTGCCTCGGTGTCCATAAGGACTTTAATGGGAGGATTGTTACCTCCTGAACGTTATGAATCAGTTTTGCATCTACTTGTCTCTGCTATTCTTCCTTTTAAGAGATTGTACACATATGATCTGGGTGAACAAATACATAAAACTCTATGAAATGACTTACATTCAGCTAAATTCCTCAACTTTTGGAGTGGTGAGACAAATCGAAGCCTAGCTTTGGGCAATTGATTTATCACATGCGTTGCTGTTTGCATACATTCAGCTCAAAATCGTGAAGGTATATTCTTGGCATGTAGTATACTTCGACATGTCTATCAGTCTATGCTAGGTGATGGTTCTTTCTTTCCACAAATCCAATTTGTTGTGGAGTGTAAGGAAATGTCAATTTTCCACGTATGCAATTTGCTGCAATTAATCCCTAATCCCGAAATTCTCATTCTTCTCCATTATTAATGCATATGCAGTTTTTCTGTAACCTCTTCTTTTTCCACTTTCTTCTTGAAAGTCATGAACCTGAGCGGCTGAAGTTTCTTTCATCACATCCACCTAAACATACATTCAATAGTCATCAGTAAAGGTGATCATGCACTTCTAACCACTTATTGATGATTGTTTGATTGTGAATGAATTAATATGAAGCATGGATACTTTATTTCAGTAGCCATATCAATACAGGGTGTGGGTATGACACGTGTCCTGTATGGGACTATGGGTACTCGATACTTTGCTCTGTTTTTTTAATTGGCTTTGCATCAGTTTTTTTAATTGGCTTTGCATCAGTTTTTTGCTATGTTACTCCGACACCTTCATTTACCTTAAAAACCGGGTGTCGTATCGTGTCGTGTTCGACACGATACTTCAGTTGGATACTTCATTTTAAACTAAAAACTCGACTTTTTTCTACAAAATAGCCTAGTCGGACGCTTAGACACTCGTATCCAAGTCTCTCTATCCGTGTCTGAGTAATATAGGTTTTATTCATTTATTTCGTCTTACTTGGATATTTGAAAGTTTCATATTTGAAATGCACTAATATTTTATATAATATTTTACCATACCCATGTCCTCTTCTTTTTAATGTGATTTGTGACGTATCTACCCGAATTCGTTTGACCTAAACTAACTCCAAGGGAACTTTAGCCTTATAGTTGGACTCTCAAAAAGGTAATTTATGTGCTTTCTCATATTAACATCGAGCACATACAATGCCATCTCGTACATTAAGATTGGAAAGGCCTTCAAGTGATGCCTCTTTCATTATAATTCTGAGCATGTAATAACTAACATGTACTAGCCTTGCATGCCAGAATTTGGTGTCTCGATTTTCCTTGTCTTGTCAACATACGCCTCTTGGGCCAACATAACATACATGGATTCTGGTTGTTGGCCTTCCATGATTGGTGCACTTAGTGGCAACGCTTGATATACTTTGACATCATCCTGTACCCCAAAACAATATAATTTTCGAAAAATGTTATTTGTGGAACAGAAAAAAAAAAAATTCCACACTTTGAGCATGGAAACCATTGTCTAGCTTTATTTTTTGAGAGCTAAAGCGACGTGCAATAGTAGTCTTGCTGATGTGAGTAATTGGCAATGTGGAGTTGGCTGTAATCACATGATTTTCTCCTGGTCTTTTTTTTTCCGTATTTTGTAGCTTCGCTATATTTCCAGTCATATGATTTGAGCATCCAGACTCCAGAGATGCCTATCCATTTTTTTTCATAATGAATATCTTCATGACAAGAAATGGTTGATGCCCATTCGTCATATATTGTTGCAGGCTTCGTCAACAATACTTTTAAACCACTTGGTTAAAATTCATATATGGTAACAAGGCATGGAAATCCCATGCTTCTTCACTCTTAATTCTCTTAAGAAGTTGCAGTTTTTCCTTGTGCTACCATACTCCGACAATTACGTGCGTGATGACCTTTTTTAACTGCGCTTATAGCATTGTAGGCCTTGCTTTTGGTTTCTATTCCCATTGTACATGCATTTTCCTAGATCATAACGTACTCTCCTTGTTTATGACTTCTCCACATTTGCTTTATGTTCCATTGACCTTGTTGTCCTTTTGGCTCAATATTGAAGTTCGGACCACATTCTCGTCCCTTTCGAAATCTTTTATTGCTAGAGAGCTTTCTCTTCTTCTTTAACAATATTCCTGTCTGTTTATCCAAGATATTCTCCAATGCCTTTAATGTCGGTTCTTCTATCCATCCACGAGTAGCTGTGATGTGAAAGTGAAACTCCAGACGGAGTTCACGTGTAATAAGCGTACGGGTACCAGTATCAATTGTAGGATTATCCTTATCTAACTTTGTGATTCCCGACACAAAGGTTTCACTTTGGAAACTTTTGAAAAATTATAGTTATGCAGTTATGCTACCTTGTTAATATACATTACTTCATTTTTGAGACACTGCAAATCTGTGTCATTAGTTCTCTCAAACAAAGTTTTCAGTTATCCCTGGATGCCTCCTACAATCTCCTATAAATCATGTCCTTGCTAATAAAACTTTTTGCGAAACTCCAATTGTTGTAATTACTGTGTGCTCATTGAATTTGAAATATAGCCTTTGTAACTTGCCTAAAATAATAAGAAAATGTTGGAGTTGCTTTCTAAACTCCTGCTTTTACACTAAATGTAAAATTAACAATAACATTGCAACATGAGCTAACATAACAAAAGAAAAATTGTACTAATATCACTTTTCCTCTCTGTTTGCTACATTATATACAGTGGCAATTTTTTTCTTACATATATATATATACTATTTTAAGGAAACTAAAAGCCACAAAACTTTTACTTAATTATGTGCGTACATGGAATGTTTTGCTATTAGCTCTTAACAAAATAGATTTATAGTAATTATTTATGTGGAGGAAGTTAGTGATGCCTATTCTTTAACATCATAAGACACATGTTTGACAAAGAAGCATGGCTTCCCTTATACCCCTACAACTGCCCTACATGCATTACAGCCCACCCTAGAAGATTGACATCTTTCACTCATCTTCCAAGATCGAATGTGCAATAGAGTCCAACCTTTTGGCACCCATCTCCATAGCATTAATGAGTTAGTTGGAATGTTAAGAAAGATAAGGGAATTAAAGTCATGGTTGTAATTGAAGCTTAGAAGAGAGCTCTATATGAGTTGGAGTTGTATTTGAATTTCTCGTAGCTTGTATATTTGTCTCCCCAGTCCCCACCCGTTAAATTCATCCTTTTCGGTTCATTTGGTATAAGAAATACTTGTACCAATTTATCCATTTAAATTAGTACTTGAGCAAAGTATTTAGTATGTAAATATAATGTGATGGGCAAGTAGTTTGGTAGAGATGGCTTTTGGGAAGGTTGTAATCAGGGTAAGAAGGAATTCCGTTAGGTGTCACTTAGTTGGCTGCCTTTCTTCCAAAGCTTAATTATGTAAATGGGTAATGTATGATTTTTTTGGGATGTATCTTTGGCGACCATTCCTATATTGGATGCTTCTGTATGGTTCTTCTGAAGTTTTCAGAAAGATAGGGAGAGGTGTGGAGATTCTAATATTATGGAATGGCACTGAAAGGAATTTTTTTGATTAAAGCAAAGAAGTTCAGAAACTTCAGACTGAAAATTTCTCTGATTTTGTTCCGGAAACACCACTTTCATTGAGTAAATATTTTGTTGTACGGCATAAAGGCCTTGTATGATAGGTGTAATTAACTAATTATAGTGTGCTAGCTTTACTTTTAAGCTGTACAAAGTTTCCTACTATTCTTTGCTTAAACTACAGGGTCACTCGATGGCATAACATCTCTCTTTCTAAAGTCTGTTTCTTATATCTTTATTTCTGCACGGGAATCAATTGATATAAGTTTTCTCCTTCCTTTAGGAGATACTTTATCGAACTTCTGTCTCTAAAAACTTAAGGCTATTAAATCTGACTGATGTTTTCATTTATATTTTGACGAAATCATTCTAGAGAGTGAAAGATAGCTGGAGGGTGGTGAATCACAGAGACATCATACCCACAGTCCCTCGCTTGATGGGCTATTGTCATGTAGCTCAGCCTATTTATCTGGCAGCTGGAGATCAGGATAATGCCCTGGTAAGTTCATTCACTGTTTTATATCCAGTGCAGTTTTTTGTTGATACTAGAAGTAAGTTTTCCTCTCTAGGACGTCCTCTTTTTATAGATAGATAAGTAACACCATTTTCCCATGGTCACCTATGACTGCTACCATTTGAACATGTTTATGATTGCTCATGTGTTTGTAAGCAACCTTTACAGGAAAATGTCAAGCTCTTTGGAGATGGCTATCAAGGGGATGTGATTGGGGAATCAACACCTGATGTCTTAGTCAGTGAATTTGTATGTTTCTTTTCTTATCTCTTGTCTTTAATTACACTTCTATTACTTTTTTTATAGGACCCTTTCTTCTGTGCTTATAAATTAGAATGCAATTGCGTCAATCTTGGGAGTTTGAGTAGACCATTCGGAAACAACTCTTTCAGAACTAAGTGTAGGTAGCAGAGCCAAAGCTTGGAGTGGACTGAACTTCATGCTTGATTGCAGAAGAGGGGTAATCGGCCACATTAAAATTGCCTTCTGGGGAGGTATGTTTGATATCCAAAAACTGCTCAGCAATAGTCGGACAAGTGGGGCATGTTGGAGTGAACCAGAAAAGGTTGGGTAGAGCCTGATCTAAGCATTGGCTATGATCCCACCACTTGAAACTGATTCAACAACAGCCATTCTTCTTCTAAGACAAAGAAGAGCAAGAACATCTTCTTTTTTTTTTTTTTTTTATTTTTCGCTTTTGCAATTAGACACTAAATAATTTTATTTTTTTTTTATTTTTTTTTTTTTTGTTTTTTTTTTTTTTTTTTTTTTTTTTTTTTTTTTTTTTTTTTTTTTTTTTTTTTTTTTTTTTTTTTCTTTTTTCTTTTTTTTTTTTTTTTTTTTTTTTTTTAAAATTTTTTTTTTTTTTTTTTAAATTTTTTTTTTTTTTTGTGTTGTGTATATATTATATTTTTTTTTATTTTTTTTTTTCTTTTTTTTTTTTTTTTTTTAAAAAAAATTAGTGTGGTAAATCAGCACAAACAGATTGCGAAGAATCATGTAAGCTAGCAATATGGAATTGGAATAGAATAGAGATTCATTGTGATGGCCATGTTAGTATACTTCAGCAAATGATCAAACATATTCTTAGTATACTATTAGTATAGTGTTTTATGTGACACAACTTAGAAGGTGGATTTAATTCTTAGTTGATGACTTGATGTAAACACAGTATATCCTTATATTGGAGGAAATAGAACTTCTTGCTTATGGTAACTGAAGTTTAATCTCCTTTTAACCCAATTTATGTCTGCTTGGTATGCTAATGAGATTCATTTTTTACTGTTTCCGATGCCTAATTATACAGATGAAAGGTGAGAAGGAACTAGTAGACAGAATACTGCAGACAGAGATAAATATTTTCCGTGCCATTAGAGATGGAAGCGCATTGATGCAACATATGGAGGACTTCTACTATATCACACTGTTAGAGGTAGTTTCTCTACTGAGTACCTACTGTTAAATGTGGTAGGTAGGTCTATTTACTGTGATTTCTGTACACTAGTTGTGTGAGGTGAGTCGAAAGCTAGATTAAATTGAGTATATCATATTGATTTCCACTTGTCAATTTAATTAATTTCTATACTTTCTGAAATATTTTTTAAAATTGTTTCTTCACTTAAATTTATTTGAACATCACAGTTCTTTATTTGCTAATGAGATTGAACAATAGTTGAGAGGAAGCATGCATCTATACAAATATGCATGTACAAATTTCTTTGATTCCATTAATTTTTTTTAGATTTTAATTAGGCTTTATTCACAATTTCACCTCACCTAACTTTTCACTAAACTGAAATCATTTTTACTGATTAAATTGATTTTCATTGGTTAAAACTTATCTGTAATGATCAAATTGAATTCACTGATTAAAACTTTTCTTTGATGACTCTCTAGTGTTTTTCTCTTATACAATTTACTGATTTGTACTGATTGAGAGTAATTTTGGTTGATTAAAATTGATTTGACTAGTCAAAACTTATTTACAGAATATTTTTTTTAAGTTAAAGTAAACCGGGCCTTAATTTATTGGACAAATGGACATGAATTATCCCAACTTCCATTTATCTTCCCAGAATAATCCCAACTTCTAGGGGAACCTTTTCAAATTAATCCAAACTTATTAATTTTCTTGGCTACACTAATCCCTTTTAGGTTTATAATATATAGAAAATTTATGATTACGGTTATTTTGAGAAGACACCCCCTGAAGTTCGGATTATTCTAGAATAATTCAATGTTGGAATTATTTTGAGAAGATAGGTGAAAGTTGGGATTATTCATGTCAATTTTCTCTAATTTATATGACAGAAATGTATGCTTTTTTTTTTTCTTTTGAAAGGTATGAATTTATTTAAGTAGATATTGGAAAGTTAGAATTAGGCTAACATTTATGCAATTTATAAATATAATTTAAAAAAATTAAAATTTCTGAAAATGTCCTTGTGACTAAACTAAAATATAACTGCTCATGTTAATGGAGTATTAGTCAGAGTAAGAAGTAAATGTACCTCCAAATACCAAATACACCTTTTATATAATCCCCATGAAGTAGAATAATAATCCACATTGCTTTATCTCAACTCATATTGCTCAGCACAAACAAAGCTCATATTATAGGTATCTTTGAAGGGGAAATGAGGAAAAAGAAAAAAGTAAAAAATGTTTGCATTACTTTTCCCTTCATGCAACTCCCTTTTCGCATAATCAGTTCCCTATGGAACTCAAACGTATATGTATCTTCGATTATAGATCCCTCACTTATTATGGATTATAGCCATGCTCCACATGGATTGGATTTATAGATCCCTCTCTTATTATATGCTTATGTACACACTCAGATTTTACTTTTGTAAGTTGCCCAGTAGGTGTTGTCAGTAGATAAGAAATATAGAGAAAGGTGTGATGTAGGATGGAATGCGCATACGGGCGAAGCTATGGCCACTTGGTTTGGCTTGTCTGTTGCTCAGGCTTTACTAAGGTGGAGCTCAAGTGCAATGCAATCAATGTGGTGAAGGCTATCTATAAACTAGATTTTGGAAGATCCCAATGGATTTAATGCTGGAGGATGTTTTTTCGTTTGCATGAAATTTGGAACATGATCTTGTAATCATGTGAAAAGAGTAGGGAATGTCGTTGCTCATCTAGCGGCTAGATTTGGTCCCTCTAATGGGGTGGAGCAGGTGCTTGTAGAGAGGGAAAGGAAAGCAAAACCCTTGATTCTCCTAAGTTGTTTGTTTTACAAAAAAGACATGTAAACCCCATACAACTACTACCACCAGCCCTTCCCTTTAATCTACAGCCACCACCACCACCCCTCTCCTTCTCCGCTGCCATTACCCCTCCCTTACTCCGCTGCAACTCCCCCCCTCTCTTTACCCCTTTGTCTTCATCTCTTTCTTATATCTAGCTATTTTGTGCATTTTCTTGTTAATTGGGGTTGTTTTTAGGGTAGGTGGTGTGGTTTTCAAGTTGTTGGGGTTGTTTTTGGAGTGGATAGGACTATTATTGAAGTAGTTGGGGTGCTTCTGGGTAGGCTAGGTTTTTCTTTTTTTTTTTTTTCTTTTTTTTGCGGTGGGTGATTTTCGAGGGTAGATGGGTGCTTTTCGGTGGTGGGTGAGTGGTTTCATGGTGGGTAGGGTAGGTTTTCGGTGGTGGGACTGTGGTTTTGTTGTGGGTGGTGGTTTCGAGGGTGGTTGGGGTGGGTTTTCGGTGGTGGTTGGGTGGTTTCGGAGGTAATTGGGTGGTTTCGAGGGGGTTGGGTGGGTTTTCAGTGACGGGTAAGTTGTTTAAGAGGGGTTTGGTGGGGGGCGCTGATGGTTGGAGTGATGTTGGCCGGTGGTTGGAGCGGTGCTAGCAATTAGGACTCTGGCTGAAGTGGTGTTGTGGTTTAATGGGATGGTCAAGGATGGTCAAAGTGGTAGTTAAGGTTGGCTGGGGTAGAGGAGTTTGGGGTTAGGATGCTTCTGTGGGGGAGGAATGTGGGGTAATCCTAGGGGTGAAGGGAATGATTTATTTGGTCTAACAAACAATAAAAAAGGAAATCAAGGTGGTTGGTTGCCTTTTCTTGCAACCTCCAAAACAAACGTCTCCTAATAATATACCTTATCTTGTAGCTCTGAAAGTTCAGATTACGTGAATAAATTATTTAATAATCAAATTGCTAGATTTTCATATTGCACAACCATTTAATTGGTGGCTGATATTCTAGGTTTGCAATGTAGCCTTTTCATGTATGGACAACTTTAGAAGTTGTTATTATTTGGAATTGGAAATATGAAAAGAAAAATAAATTTCTTTTAGAACATCTAAAATGTTGCGGGACACTTGTCTCATTCTAGTGGCAAACCATCCACGAGTGCTTAGGAATCTTAGGATTAACAAACCCTGTGAGCTCTATGTTTTATAGTTGCTTGCATCCTGCCAATCTTCTCCTTGAAGCATTAAACATGTGATGCTCTATTTTCGGATATTCTTCGAGAAATAGCCTTCCCTACTAGTTTCAACTTATCAGAGCTGATATGCTTACAACAAACCGTCCATACTGGATGTCTGGATCCTTCTTGTTCTGTTTGTCATCTTTGCCATATAGTGATGATAGTGATTGTGCAACTTTAGGATGGTTTATAATCCAATATTTTTTTTCTCTATTTTGGCAGAATGTGAAATCAAATTATCGGACTTCTACTGCGTCAGTGAGCAGGAAAGCCGATGATTCATCTGCAAACTGAAACGAGACAGCTGCTTTATGGTGCCTGCTTTGTAAATGTAATTACTGATGTATAAATTTTTGATGTTCTTCAAAATGGGAATATATGAAATATAAATTGCATCCAGAAAATCTCATGTACTACAATTTTAGTATATTTGTGTGAATTAGAGCTTGCCGAAATGTTTGTACGTAGCAGTCTGAGCACGTCTCTGCTCTCTCAATATAAACTATCCAAAACCATTGAACCATTTCACCTTGACGTTGCAGCTGAAGTGGCGTATTACTTATTCTCATTTTCTTATCCAGTGCAGGCCAATATTCAATGCCTGCTTTTGCTGCTTATCCAAAACAGTTTTCTCTCACGTTATTCTCTTGCTCGCACAAATTACTGTCTTGTCAGTTGTCACATCGTTTTTTACATTCCATTATTTTGCGCACTAGAGTTTTGAAGTAAGTTTACTTTTTCTCCCATCGAGGGGTATGCTTATCATATTTGTCTGACTCTAATTTACCTCAAGCATTCACATTATAGGTGCTGAAACTTCAAACTTCACTTTGGACCAAATACTTGGAAAATTTCCATATTACAGTAAAGTCCGACACTTGGATACATATTAGTGTATGATGATAGTACTTGAATCAGAATAACCTAGCTAATTATTTTTGAGATACCTTTTTCAATTGAAGGTATCTTAGCAAGAAGCAACAAAAGTTTACAGGTAAAATAACTGAAAGTAAATTTTTACTAGAAATGCAAACTTTTAGCTTTAATTTGATACAAAGACAATCGATTCCAAAAATTATATTATAATGTTCTAGTTTACAAATGCAAGCTTTGTGAGAGGCTCTTTGCAAAGCAGATTGAGGGCTTAGGGAGGCTTTTAACATGTGGAGAAGAAGTTGCTCTATTACTATTGGTCATTATTCTCAAGCTTTGTCTCAGAATGTCAATTTCCCTCTTCCTCTTATATTCTTCATCCTCCATAGAAGCTATTTGTGCTTTCAGCAGTTGTATTGTTTCATCCTTTGCCTTCATTTCCCTTTGCACATCTTCCATAAAATCTTCTTCCTCTACTCTCCAGTAAATTGTTCCTGGTATACAATTTATAGCATTGTTCTTGTTGTCAATCTTAGTACTAATCCAAAAACGCATTTTCTTTGCTTCTAAGATTTTTATTCAGGAAATATTAATAATCCAAACTTTTACCAGTTTTCTTAAGTTAATCCCGGGGGGTTTCGTATGCTCATATAATCCAAAGTGATGTTGATGTTTCACAATAGTACCAAAAGTTCGGAAAATGCAAGAATTTCATCACTTGGAATTATTATGAAACTTCAACTCCGAACAAGGAGTTATATATTCAAGTTAATCTGAAGTAGGGAAAAATCTAAGAAGACTATTCTTGATTGATCTTGGTTTTCAGTGCGAGCTGAGGGATATAGACGAACCTACTACGTTAGTTGATTTGAGATGTTAGTTTTTTTCTATTATAATTATAAATATAATCCATCAAAACCATATATAGATAAACTAAAATTTTTAGTTAGATTAGCTGCTCAACTTTTTCTCTAATGAGGCATGTTCACTACTCAGGGTGCGATAGATCCAATTAAGTGTAATTAAGACTAACAAGGTTTAATAAGTTCATTTTACTTATAAGTTTAGGTGAAGAAAGCATACTCTAAGTTTGCTTTCTTTGTAGCTTGTTTATTAGAATCTTCTATCCAATTTTGATTATTGCTTACACAAATCAAAATTAATGGGAAATAATAAATTTAAGAAGAAGTGTACCTTCATGAGTCCTCTTAATTAAATCATCTAATTCATGCTTAATAGCAAGATACAACATCTTCCATTTCTCAACAGCTTCATCTCTTCTTGCTCTTTCTACCCTCAAATGCTCCACTAAAAACAAGCTAGTTGCAGCAGTACTACTACTGATATCAACTGAATCACACCCTTCCAAATTTTCATTCTTTCCTACCATACCAACTTCCTCTTCCATCTTTTTAATCCTTTCTTCTCTGTCCTCTAAACTCCTACGCAACTGCTTCACCTCTTCTCGTAGCTTCTTATTTTCTCTCTTCCATTCGGCCTCCCTGTACGCGAAAACCAGCAGTTCGCGCTCGTACACTTCGCTCTCTTCCTCCCTCTGCTTAAGTATTGCATTGATCTCACGTTGTAGTAACTTCATTTTTTGTATGAGCAACCTTGGGTCATTATTCCATGCATGTTTTGATCTGTTTTTGCTTGCACACATCCCCATCCTGTTGCTTCTTTTCTGTTGTTTATTGGGTTTCAAGCTTTTGGCATCTGCGTCTGACGATGGCTGTGCGCTCTGAATGTGCTGCAGAGGTTGCTGATGCACATATTTGTGAAGGATAGGGGAGGGAGGAAGTGTGTGTGTGTGTGTGTGTGTCAGTGTGTGTGATATGTGGTTGAGTTATAATAGATGGTTTTGGATGAAGTAAGACAAAGTAGTTAAATGACATAAATTCTTAGCAGTAGAGGGGGGACTGTCTCGAGAAATTACAAAATCTATATACAATATACTGTGTAAGAGTCAAGGTTGGCCTGTGGGTGCCATGCCATCTAGCTTAGTTAGTAAAGTCTTGTGGAGGTGATACCCAAGATTTGAGATCGAATTCCGTCTATATCAGTGCGCTTAATCGCTCATTCACACAAAAATTCAAGGTTGGCCTACTTGAGACAAGGGTTCGATTCTTGCTCATTACAAAGTGAGATCCCCCAACTTCCCCCACTTGTGCAAGGGATATTACTCTTACCTTAAAAAAACGATATATTGTGTGCAATGGGCAATATTGTAAAAATAAAGTTTTCAAAACACCCCTATAGTTCTGAAAGATACCCAAAACACTCGCCAGTTACTACAGAATTACAAAAATGGTCGTCAATATATACACTATTTGTAGGATATGAATTAGGCAAAGCCTGCCTGTCACAGAAGGAATGCAGTGTCAATAATTCTACTTCCACGTTTTTTCTACAATGGAGTTAAGAGTTTTAGAGTTGGATCTCAATAGACTGTTTTTGGAGTTTGTGTTTAATTTATGGGCGTTGTATAAAGAAGGCCCGTGAAAGAGGAGTGTCCCATGTTTGAAGAATTAATCAGATGAGATTTGATAGAAGGATCGTTGTCACATGTACTACCAGATGTACAATTATGAATATGATGCAGTGGTAGATCGTGAATTAGATGCCAATTGTTTGTTTTGTGATGTGAGCTTTTTTATTTCTTTTTTGTTCTTTGTAGAGAGAAAAAGTCCATTTTGTGAAAAAGTCCATTTTGTTGAAAGAGCGAGGGGAGAAGGGCTTGGGAGTCAAATTGTGGACTCTAAGAGGGGTATCTTGGTCTTTCTTCTATGGAATTGGTATCATATAATCTTGAGCATATTTTGCCATCAACAAATATATTATTGAACCTAATCTAGTACCTCTAAACATTTCTACTTGATTAGTACTTTCTCTGTATTTTTTTTTGTCATATTTGAAATCTTGACACTATTCACAATTAGAGAGTATGTTCTATATTCTTCTCAATACATAAAAAAAAAATACCATATGGGGTTTTATTTGATTCGTCTCAATGAGTACTTTATTAGTATTCAATTGTTATAATTTATATTAATATGTAACTAAAGATATTTAAGGTCAAAGAAATGCAATGATAAACGAGCACAATTAAAGTAGGAAGAATAAACATAATGTAGAGGGAATACCAATTAAACACATTCTACTATCAATATAAATTGCTAAAGATATAGTAGCATCAAAGCAAATTTTGGTACTGAATGTATTATTGGTACACTTTTTAGCTACATACCATAAAAACTTTTAGATTTTGGTCTTTAGGACATGGAAATATTTATGAAGCCAGGAAACCTAGGATTGCAATCATTCTTGGGCTTCATTAGCACGAAACCAACTTGGTTTTCAAATATGGAAACCTCATGTTTTAGAAGTATCCAGTGCTTCATAGCTTTCTAGTACCAGATAAATAACTTCTAGTACCACTTAAACCTTTCAAGTAACAACACAAACTTTTAGAAACAATGGCAACTGTCAAGAACTTTCTAGTACCAAATAACCAATTTTTTTTTTCTTTTTGTGCAAGCCAAATAACCTTTTTTTTTTAAGGGACCAAATAACCAATTATTGGTAACCAATCAAATATTCTTACTTTCTTAGTAGTTTAGTACAAAATAAACCATATTTAGTACCAATACAAGATGCAATTTAGGGTTTCCAAGGGGTAGAGCATATGTTGGTGTAGTTTGCTATCAAACAAGTAAATTTTGCTGGTCCCACATGGAAACACTACAAGAATTAGTTCACCTCTAGCCTCTTCATCTCTTCTTTCATCTTCTTCGTCCTGGATATTTTCAGTACCTGTTAGAATATATTTCCATATATTCCCCTTTGTTCATATCTTTGTATTTGTGGAAACTATGTATTGTATAGCGTAATTATAGGACTTGTAGTCCATAATTGTAGGCTGCAGTTACAGCCTTGTAGTTTGTATATAACACTCCTAAAGGAATGATAAGACTCACGAAATATATTATCTTTTATGGTATCAAGAGCCCTAGGGCATCTTTCCTTCTTGCTTCCGCTAGTTCTTCATTTTTTTTCTACTCTTCTCTTTCATGGCTGCCGGGAAACACGAGTTTCATCCGGCTCTTGCCGTCTCCAACATCAAGAACCATATTTCCGTCGTTCTTGAGATGGAAACCGTTCAATATGGCACATGGGCTGAACTTTTTAAGATTCATGCTCGGTCTCATCGGGTCCTTCATCACCTTATTCCACCGGCGTCGGACAAGGCTCTTGCACCACCGTCCACTGACGCCGAGAAGGAGATGTGGGCCACCCTTGATGCTACTGTTCTCCAGTGGATTTACTCCACTATATCGAACGATCTTCTGACAACCATACTTGAACCTGATTCTACTGCCATGGCGGCTTGGAATCGTCTTCGGGACATTTTTCAGGATAATGAAAACTCCCGTGCTGTCACTCTTGAGCAGGAATTCTCGTCCACCACCATGGCTGACTTCCCGAATGTATCTGCTTATTGCCAGCGTCTTAAATCCCTTTCGGACCAGTTGAAGAATGTTGGTGCCCCTCTCACAAATCAACGGTTGGTCCTTCAACTGGTTTCGGGAGTATCTCGTGCTTACAAGGAGGTGGGTACCTTGATTCGTCAAAGCAACCTTTTGCCGCCTTTTTATCAGGCCCGCTCTATGTTGACGTTGGAAGAAGCGGGTTTGGCTAAGATGGCCGCGACGAAGTCGGGTTCGACTCTTGTTGTTACTGCTCTGAAGGATGTTGATGATGGGGAATTTTATTCTCCTCCTTCTCACTCTAAAAATAACAAAAACAAGGGCCCTAAGCATCACAACTCCGGTGGCCGGAAAAATCATCACGGCGGTGGTCGGGGTGGCAATAAAGGTGGCGGCAAAGGCGGTGGACACAACTCCGGTGGACAGTCCACTTCATCTGGGCAGCAGCAGCAATTTTATCAAGGGGCGTGGGGGGCTCCTCCTACTGGTTGGACGTGGCCTCCCCCTTGGGCCATCCCCCCTTGTCCCTACCCCACGCAGCAGCATTGGGCTCGTCCAGCAGGCCCAATACAGGGGTCGCCAAAGACCATCCAGTGTGCTAGGGCCTCGCCCTCAGCAAGCTTATATGGCCCATCCCTCTTATTTGCCGACAGATATTGAGAGTGCAATGCACACCATGTCGTTGACTCCTCCCGATGCAAATTGGTACATGGACACGGGTGCTACCTCTCACATGACATCCACCAACGGTAATCTCTTGTCTTATTTTAATTCGAGCAATTCAAAAAATCAAGGAATCATTGTTGGTAGTGGTCAGTCAATTCCAATTCGTGGTTATGGTCATACTGTTTTGCCATCCCCTAACCCTCCATTATCATTAAACAATGTTCTTCATGCTCCTAAACTCATAAAAAATTTAATTTCTGTTAGAAAATTCACAACTGATAACTCTGTCACTGTCGAATTTGATCCTTGTGGGTTTTGTGTGAAGGACCTTTAGACGGGGATGCCTCTCATGAGATGTGAGAGTTGGGGTGACCTTTATCCTCTCACTACCACCATCTCCACCACACCTACTCCGTCAACATTTGCTGCATTATCTTCCTCACTTTGGCATGATAGTTTAGGCCATCCGGGAGCTCCTGTTTTTAATTCTCTTCGTCATAATAAAAGCATTGAATGTAATTCATCTTGTGATCCTCGTGTTTGTCGTGCTTGTATTTTTGGAAAACATATTCGATTGCCATTTGTTTCCTCTACCTCACGTACTTATATGCCTTTTGATATTATTCATAGTGATTTGTGGACCTCTCCAGTTATCAGTTCTATGGGACATCGATATTATATGGTTTTGTTGGATGATTATTCTAACTATTTGTGGACCTATCCTTTAGCTCACAAATCTGATGTTTATGACCAGTTCTTGAGTTTTCATGCCCATATTCACACTCAATTTGAGCGCAATGTGAAAAATGTTCAATGTGACAATGGACGTGAATTTGATAATTCGTCATTTCAAAAGTTTTGTGAGTCCAATGGCATGTTTTTTCGCCTCTCATGTCCCTATACATCATCACAAAATGGAAAAGCTGAGAGAAAAATCCGTTCTATAAATAATATCATTCGGACTCTTCTTGCTCATGCATCGTTGCCCCCTTCCTTTTGGCATCATGCTTTACAAATGGCCACATATCTTCATAATATCCTTCCTAGCAAGCTTTTGGATCACAAGTCCCCTTTGGAAATTTTATATCAAAAACGCCCGTCCTACACCCATCTTCGAGTGTTTGGTTGTTTGTGTTATCCCCTTATTCCGTCCACTACTATTAACAAATTACAAGCCCGGTCTATGCCGTGTGTGTTTTTGGGGTATCCATCTAACCATAGGGGGTATAAGTGTTATGACTTGTCATCTCATAAAATTTTTGTCTCTCGTCATGTTGTTTTTGATGAGAATGTTTTCCCTTTTGCTGAGCTACATTCACCCACTGCTCTTGTGTATGATTTCTTGGATGAAGGGTTGTCACCCTACCTTCACCATCATTTTCAAAGTGAAGATAATGCTGCTCCTGACCCCCCCTTCCCCAACAGCGAGGCCCAATCTATGGCCCACTCCCCTCGTGCGTCCATTTCTCCCTTGGGCCCTCCTTCCCCTTTGGCCCCACGCTCCCCTTCCCTTGCTGTTTCTCGTGATGCACAGCTCCTGCCCGCACCTCCCAGTGGACCCTCAGCCCACCCGCATCCAACCAATGGACCTTCGGCCCAGTTTCAGCCCATACCTACACCTTCTTCTCCTCCTCGCATGGTCACCCGTAGCCACCACGGTATAGTCAAGCCCAATCCCAAATATAATCTCCATACCTCGGTTTCGAAATCTCCTCTTCCCCGCAACCCTTTGGCTGCCCTCCGTGACCCGAATTGGAAAATGGCTATGAATGATGAATTTGATGCTCTTATTAAAAATAAGACGTGGGAGTTGGTGCCCCGTCCTTCTAATGTTAATGTCATTCGTTCCATGTGGAATTTTTCTCATAAAGAAAACGCTAATGGTGTTTTTGAGCGGCATAAGGCCCGTCTTGTAGGTGATGGCAAAACTCAGCAGGTTGGCATTGATTGTGGGGAGACTTTCAGTCCAGTCATCAAACCAGCTACCATTCGCACTGTTCTCAGTCTCTCTTTGTCTAAAGATTGGCCTATTCACCAGTTGGATGTCAAGAATGCTTTTCTTCATGGAGACCTCCGGGAAACAGTGTATATGCATCAACTTATGGGTTTTCGGGATCCTACTCATCCTGATTATGTGTGTCTTTTGAAAAAGTCGTTATATGGTCTTAAACAGGCTCCCCGTGCTTGGTACAAGCACTTTGCTGCTTATGTCACTTCTCTTGGTTTTTCTAACAGTAAAAGCGACACATCTTTGTTTGTTTATCACAAGGGCACTGACATGGCCTATCTTTTGCTATATGTGGATGACATTATTTTAACGGCTTCTTCTCATGCTCTCAGGCTTTCCATCATGGCTAGTCTTGGTTCCGAGTTTGCTATGAAGGACTTGGGTCCTTTAAACTATTTTCTTGGCATTGCTGTGTCTAGGGACAAGAATGGGATGTTCTTGTCACAAAGAAAATATGCTACCGAGATTATCGAGCGGGCTGGGATGGCTCATTGCAAGCCCTCTTTGACACCAGTTGATACTAAACCCAAACTAAGTGCCACCATGGGTGCTCCATTTGATGATCCTACTCTCTATCGGAGCCTTGCAGGGGCCCTACAGTACCTTACCTTCACTCGTCCGGATATCTCGTATGCGGTTCAACAGGTTTGCTTACACATGCATACTCCCCATGATAGTCACATGCATGCTCTTAAGCGAATTATCCGCTACCTTAAAGGTACTCTTGATCATGGATTACACCTCTACCGCTCCTCCATCGCTTCTCTAGTGTCTTACACATGCTGATTGGGGGGGTTGTCCTGACACACGACGGTCTACTTCTGGGTATTGTGTATTTTTGGGAGATAACTTGATATCTTGGGCATCTAAGCGTCAACCAACTTTATCTCGGTCAAGTGCCGAAGCTGAGTATCGTGGGGTGGCCAACGTGGTCTCTGAGTCGTGTTGGCTTCGCAACTTACTTCTTGAACTCCACTGCCCTTTGTCTAAAGCTACGATCGTTTATTGTGACAATGTGAGTGCCATTTACCTCTCGGGCAATCCTGTTCAACATCAGCGCACCAAGCACATTGAAATGGACATTCATTTTGTGCGTGAAAAAGTGGCTCGCGGCCTAGTCCGAGTTCATCATGTGCCTTCTCGATTTCAGATTACTGACATATTTACTAAGGGTCTTCCCTTAGTCCTGTTTGAAGATTTTCGGGACAGTCTAAGCGTGCACCCTCCTCCCGCTTCGACTGCGGGGGCGTGTTAGAATATATTTCCATATATTCCCCTTTGTTCATATCTTTGTATTTGTGGAAACTATGTATTGTATAGCGTAATTATAGGACTTGTAATCCATAATTGTAGGCTGCAGTTACAGCCTTGTAGTTTGTATATAACACTCCTAAAGGAATGATAAGACTCACGGAATATATTATCTTTTAGTACCAAAGTTCAATTTGATCTACTTTATCGTTTCAATTGGATCTATTTTATGATTTCTTGTTTTACACCAACTCAATTTAAAATTTATAAGAACCTTTGAATTGATTTTAAGCAATTGCCCAAAAATATTAGACGTTAAGTTTATAACCAAATTGATCAGTTAATTATTGTTAAAATAAGCATTTTTGGTTAGAGTATATGATGAGGAAATAATTAGTGGATGTTTTGTGGTTTATCATTAGTGTCAAGTGGCATTGCTTTGTTTACTTTTCAATAAAGCACAATATGAAAGTTAAGGAAAAATGCCTAACTAATTTGTTATGTAGTGTAGAGAAATCTTTTGTGAAGATTGGAAATGGGGTATATGATAGGGGTGATAATAAGCCTGACGTGTTCGTGGACAGTTTGAGCTTGGTTCGGTTAAAGTTCGGTCAAAACTCGGCTCATTGTGGCTCGGCTCGAGACCTTAACGAGCCGAACTCAGTTATGATAAGCTCGGCTAGAAAAGCTCGTGAACATGCTCGATTACATTTTTATATATGGAAATAATGTATTATGTATGTATACAAATATATTTATTATATATATTATACAATAATAAGTTAATAGTTTTATTGTCAAAGAATAAACTCAAAAATAGAAACATTAAAAAAAAAGGAGTAAACTAAATATAATAATAGGTTAAGCTTGCTCGTGAACAGTTTGATAACGGCTCTGTCAACGCTTGGACAAAGCTAGGCTCTGTCACAACTCGGTTCGTCAAGTTTCGAGCTCGTCGAGTTTCGATAAAGTTAATCTAACACGAGCCGAGCTAACAAAAGTTCGGGATCGGCTCGACCGATAAGCATCCTAGGCATGTGTGTGGTGGCTGGGGAAGGGGGAGGCAAGATTGTTTGCCGAGAGCCAACGTGGTTGTGAGGGCAAGTGTGGCTTGGAAGGTGCGGTAGATGAGGAAGACATGGCTGAGGAGGGGCAAGACTCAAGAGAATAAGAAATGCTCTGCGTATATTGTGCGATACAGATTGGTATCGAACATGCACCAAAATGCTTTCACCCAAAGATCTTACAAATGTACCATTTGGAAAAGGTTCAAGTACCATTGAATTTTTAATATATTATTTTGACCTTTTTTCCCTTGCATTTGGTATCAATATGAGGAGTATTGGGTACCAAATGACGACATTGAACATATATACGTCTATCACGCCTCCAAGAGGGTAGTACCCCCTCTATTCTTTTTGGTTCTCCTGACTTCGATATTTATGGTTACAACTTTGAGAATTCTTGACCTTTAATTAGTATCTTACTTCCTCCTTTCCATTATTATTCCATCATCATTTCTTGACACATTTGTTAATAAGGCCACGTTAAGAGGATAGTGTATGCACGTTAATATACCTGGTGCGTGGAAACCCAAAGAAAGTTATGAATACCCAAAAAGTTATCTACTAGGATTCAAGCCCAGTATAGTGGTCTATTATGGTATTCAGATGTATGAAGTAGATGAACGAAGTTCAAAAGGTGGTCTATCAGCTGGTCTATAGTTTCATTAATTGGTCCACATGTGGTCCCGGGAGTGGTTCGTGATGTCAATGGCAGGTAAGCTGCAAGATATTGACTTGCTTATATTTAGTTTAATATTCAGTTTCCTCTTTTATTTGCTTATTTAGTTTTCTAGTTCTTTCGAATTCCTATTTACTAGTGTACGTGGTGAGGGATTTGCTCCTTTACATTAACTTCTTGTGTGCTTGCCAATGTTTGTTTTTCTTACTTACAAATTTAACCCCTTTTTCCGTAACGTTATGAATATCCAAAAAAAAATGTGAGAATGGCTTGTGCGTTTGATCCTAAAGTATAATCTAATTAATCTTATATCTATACAAATATATTAAAAGATGTTCCTAAGAAAGCCTATATGCCGCATGACACTCTCCTCAAATTTATAATGCAAATGGTTTATGTCCATGTGAACACCAAGTAAAGATATAAGGGTTTTTATATGATATACCCCTGTGTTATTTAAAATTCTAAGTTGTACCCCTAATGTTTATCTTCTACACAATACCCTTTAGTTTTTAAAGTTTTCCACATAGTACCCCTCTGTTAATATACTTAATGTTTACTGATTTTACTTAAGGTTTACCACTAAACCCTGTTTCCGAAATCTCTTTAAAGCATTCTATCTTCTCTCTCTCAAATTCTCATTGTTGTAGATCTTTTCCTTCATTAGTTACAATATCAAGCTCTAACTCTTATCACTCAAATGGTCAGCATATAATTTGGAATTCGTCTGTCCTAAGTGCAATTGTGTCTCCCCCCAAAAGTTTCATGTCAATGTCATTCCTCCATCTTGGAAATCGTACAACATACGGTTGATGAAGGAAGGCCATTTACTTGTATGGATGCTGATGAATCATCTAAAGGCAGAAGAGGAATTTCGTCACAAAGCGAAAAATGGTGATGCTCTTGTTTCTAGGGCTGATTTACCCGTGTTTCAGCCCTCCAAGAAACTCGTACCCTAAAGGTTTTCTATGAAGAGGTCTGGAGTACCTCATGTAAATCATGAAGCAGGGCAACATTTGTAAAAAGAAGAGGCATAACCCAGAGTAGTGTTGGTTCAGGAAACCCGAAGAGAATGATAATATGAATTAAAAGGATAATGCTGGGGATCGATGGGTATCACAGAGATGGTGCTGCAAACAATAGTAGTTAGGTACTTCTTTGGAAATTTCCTCTGCCTTAATGATTAATAAACGAAGGTTGGTGAGAATTTCAAATCATCATTAGCGTCCGTCATCATTAATGCATAAGAGGGGTACTATGTGGAAAACTTAAAAAACTAAAGGGTTCTATATAGAAGAAAAAAAACATTATGGGTACAACTTAGAATTTTTAAAAACATACAGGTATATCGTAGAAAAATCCAAAATATAAATATTGTACAACTGCAAGGTTTGGGACACATGACCTTTGAAATGAAAAGTAAGAGCTTAGCAATCAATATACTGTAGCTTTATTGTCTACTCTTTCAAATAAAATATGATAAAGTCTTATAATAATTATATTTAACTAAAAAAGACTTAAACAAGTATTTAGATCTCTAACACTCTTATTGCGGTACTACCAAGAGACTATTGATGACATATTCTCTTACCCCCAATTTCTTTTCAACTATTACTCCCTCCAGTCTTTATTATTTTTCCGCTTTTTGCGTATAGAGTTTTAGGAGAAATAGGTAAGTGAGTCATAGAAGGAAAGAGAAAGTATTAATTTATTGGCATATTGTATTGAAGTTAATGTTGTGAGCCAAGAAAAGTAGAGTGAGAAGGTAAAGATAATAATAAACAATTCATGGGAACATTTCAAAAAAAGAAAAAAAAGTGGGTAAACTAATAAGGGACAACTCAAAAAGGAAAGTGGCTAAACTAATAAAAACCAGAGGGAGTATTTTCAAACTCAAACCTTTAATGTTTTTTTACTTATCACGTCATTACATCAATTTTTCAATTTCTCATTGAACACAAAAATACGAAAAGTAACTATAACACCCCCAAAATCCATACAAGTCTAAACTACGTTGCATCGACTTTGGGAGTGTTACCGCCGCGGTGGAACGCAAGGCTTATTGAAATTAAAAATTAACTTACTCTTTATTAAGAAAACTAAATTGCAGCGGAAATAAAATGTTAACTTAACTACAACTCGGGAATCATCATTGACCCCTTTTATTCAAACCATTAACTAAGTAGATTATAATAATTCTATAAGTTCAACCAAAACATTTAAAAGTTTATAAACTAAAGAATATCCCCCGTATGCCCGAACTCATGCAGTAACATCAGCATACCTAATCTGCTCCCTATTGAAGTATCAATGGTTCATCACAAGTCAACAAACAAACACAAATAGCAAACAATCAGCTATGCTGAGTACGTACATAACCAGTTAAATAATATACTAAGCATAATCAGAATAGTAATAACAATTCCTAAACATGATACTACGAAACATTAAATTCCGTTTTTACAGTTCATTTGGCATCGAACGGGCACCGTCATCTTTCTAGAATCATACGGGCTACTTAATCCTTAATAGACAACTCGGTCTATTAGATGGAATGTAAATACGGTTTCGTTCCGTTCCACATCCATCACCTTAGTATGCATACCCCCAAGATCGTACGGAACCTTCCGCCTACTTGAGTTATCAAAATTTATATGGACACTACTATCGTCACAGTAGGCCTGCGTAGGAGTGTAGAACAAGTCCCACACTCCCCCCATTGTTCATTATTTGTAGGGAGTCCGACTACAAGTTTATTGCCAACTATCCTTTTTAGTGATACTCATTCATACAACATTAAGCATATGATTTTTATAACATCATACAAAATCCTTTAGTTTAAGCAACCTCTTAAAAAATCCTTGCTACACTCATTAGTCACAACATTCCAATCCAAAACTTATTTCATGCTTGTGATACGATAGAATTACGCATTCCAATATCAATTCAATTCAATTCACAAGCCATACAACAGGGAAATACAAACAGATTTCCAATTGATTGCATGTTACCAAACAATCTCATCAATCATAACCAAACAATAGTTCCCTATCATGATTCTAGGTTTCAATAAACAATTCATAACCTAAACATGATACTAATGTATCGAATTGAACTAGTACGCGTACGTACCTTGTAACGGAGAATTTTCGCTGACTACTTATAACGTTCCGCTTATGAAATTGGGACCGGACCAACTCGCCGGCGACAACCACCGGCGACACGAGAAACTCCGGCAGCACCACCACCGCACTCGCAAGCCTCGCCTCGCTCGCACAACACTCGAGCCACACACGCTCGCACGACCTCGACTCGTCTCAACACACCACGCACGACCTCGACTCGTCGCAACACACCACGCACAACACCACACTCGCTCACCGACACCGTCGAGCCACACACACATCACTCGCACGACCTTGAGCCACACATCGCGCGCAAGCCTCGTGTAGCGTCGCACACCCTCGACGCTAGCACTCGAACACACTTCGCACACACACACCGTAGCACCCTCGACTCGCCTCGACAACCCCACACACACGCCGCAACACTCGACGGCACTTGCGTCGCACAGCGCACACCCGACCTTCGCACATCACACACTCGACAAAGACAGGGGAGGAGAGAAGAAGAGTGGCGCAGGAGGAAAAGAAAGAAAGGACGCAGGAGAAGAAGAGAAGGAGGGGAGAGAAAATCTTTAAGGTGAAAGAAACGGCTGATTAAAGAAAAGTTAGGGTTTTGTAATTTATTTATTTTTCTCTTTTTATTTATAGCATGGTAAACCTAGGTTTAATAGGATTTGTTTCCAACTCAAAATCCGATTTCTTATTTTTATTTGGAAAAATAAAACGAAACCAAACTATAATATACTTAGGCACAAAAGTAGGTTGTATAGTTAAATTATAACTGTAGGCTTACCCAAACTATATTTTTTTCCTGTAAATAATATTAAAAATACTTTCAACTTTATTCTTTATATTTCTTATTTATAAAAGAATATATAACTCCCAAAAATACGGAGTACTACAGTAACAAATGAATTATGAAATTCATGAATAAGAATGTCTCTAGAAAAGATTCTAAGTAGGAAGAATTAAAAGGAGCAGAGGGAATGTTTGTTTATTGTAATTGACCTGAGAAATCGCCCGGGCCAATATACATGTTATATATATATAAATGAGGCTTTTTTCGAGAGCATTATTCAGAGCGCCATGTAGGATTGTCATGTCATATTATATTTGTAAGATAATAATTTTAGAATAATAAAAATGGATGATTAGAGTTTTAGATAAATAAAAAATTGGAGTTTGGTTCTCAATAAATGACGATATAATATTATACTTCATGCTTTCTGAAATAAGTGAAATACTTCTCTCAAAAAGTTCTCACATAAAAGAGAGAAGTGTTTCACTTATTTCAGAACGGAGGAAGCATAAACTGACGATAATTTTAGCTATACAATTCAAAAAGATATGATTTTTATACCATTAAATTTGGCTCGAAATATACTTTAATATAAGATCAATTTTCATATGCTACTTCCGTTTTTTTAATAGTTGTATCATATTCTTTTTTGAAATATTTTGATTTAATTGTACCATTTCCTTTTTCGGAAAGGTTTTCTCCTCATATGTGCTTTGTTTAATAATTCCAACATAAAAGAAAAGAAAAAAAAATTCCAACGTACATTTATACAACTACTCTAAATATATGTCTCATGTCCTTTGAAGTTCACCACATAGGAATATCGTGTCCCGATATACAACATTAGAGCATCCACCACCATGAACAAAAAAATAGTTCATGGGATCAAAAACAAGAAAAAATTCACCACCATCGTGAACAAGTTGAAAAATATTTTTGGTCACCAAATAATTGGTCACATGGTGAACAAGAAATTGTGTCATGAGAAAAGTGGGCCCCACCAAGTGGTGGGAAATTCTGTAACAAATGTATTTGCCACATTAAAATGGTTATATTTCAAAAAATACAAATTTGAAAAATAAAATAAAAATGTATCAATGGTCATTTTTTAAGATCTATAAAATGATATCCATTTTGCCATATTTTGAAACAGTTTAAAAGAAATTAATTGAAGAAAAAAGTAGGAAAGAGAAAACTGATGAACTTTTTTTTATGTCATGAGTGGGATGATTTTCTAAATTTGGTCATGAGTCATGACATTTTTTTGGATGACGAGAGAGAAAGTTGTAGAGAGAGGGGGATGAACAATTTTTTTTCTGTTCCTGGTAGTGGATGCTCTTATGATATAAGAATAATCAGTGCTTTTCCTTTTATTCTCGATTCCTTATAACTGAAATTAGCAAACCAATGTATAGAACATACAACAGCTTATATTTCATCAAAGATTTCTTAACATACTAGAACACAAACTGAAGAATTTCAGAGAAACTCAAATTATATTTATCTTATTATTATGTAGGGAAATTACCACTAGTAACCTTGTACTATGGAACGTGTGCAATGGTAAACTATTTTTTTTTAGTTTCAAAAAATAACCCTATACTTAGTAATATTATACAACAGTGACATTAATGATGGTTAAACCGTTAATTCAACCGTTAAACCTATTTACTACCTAACCCAAGTTAAGCCCAAACCACCACTTAACCCACTGATACCCCACCCCCACCACCCTTCCACTGAAAACACCATACCCCCGTCACTTTCTTCCTCCCCGTGACTTTATTTCTCTCCCTGTCATTATTTCCCCCCGTGACTCTCTCACTCCTCGTCACTATCTTCATCCCTGTGACTTTCTCTCTCTTCTCATTTCTCTTTCTTCTTCGTTGCTGCCTCCCACATCTCCACCGCCATTTCCCTCAGCTCGTCGGAGCTATCCTGTTAGCGTCGCCGCTCTGTTCTCTCCCCCTTCACCTTGTTGTTGGTGGTGGTGCTCATGTGGTCGAGAGCTTTGCGCTCTCTCTTTCTCTCTCTTGCTTGAGTCTTCATCCCTCCTCTGCATGCATCGTTGCTGCTCTGATCCTCTCTCTCCTCTCCCTTGTACATCTGGTGGTTTCGAGTGGCAGAATGGTGGTTTTGGTGGCTGGAGTGGGATTCAGGTGTAGGGGTGGGACAATGGTGGTGGGGTGGGTTTCAGGTGGAGGGGTAGGACAATGGTGGTGGAATGGGGTTCAAGTGGAGGGGTGGGACAGTGATGGTGAGGTGGAGTTAGGTGGTGGTTGGTTTAACCTGGATTAGGTCAACCAATAGTACTAACGGTTGAATTAACGGTTTAACCATCATTAATGTCACAGTTGTATAATATTAATAAGTATATGGTTATTTTGTAAACTAAAAAAAAAAGTTTACCACTGCAAATGTTCCATAGTACAAGGTCACCAGTGGGAATTTCCTTATTATAGACGGGGAAGACAATTTTTAAAATATATGTTAAAGGAAGCAATGAAGTGATCTTTCTCATTAATCTGAATCAATATACTTCCTCCGTTCTAAAATAAATAAACACTTACCATTTTAGGCCGTTTCAAAATAAATTAAACATTACTTTATTTGATATTCACTTATCTCTATCTCTCTACTCATCACATGGGTCCCTCTTTTTCTTTCTCTCTATCTCTCTCCTATCTTAAATCTCTGTGTCAAGGCCCTACATTTCATTTCAAACAAAACAGAAGAAAAGTATATAGTAAAGTAAATATAATCCTAAAAGTATTTCAAGATCAGATAGAAGATAATCAACAACACTTCTATCCTTATCGAAAATAATCTGCATCTCTATTCTATATGGCAACTCTTGAGGTCTTGGTGTCCACCCTTAATTACTTAAATACCCCCCAACCCCCAATAAATATTACAACTCCACCAAACAGTAAATTAAAAAAAAACTACCGTATCTTAAAAACCTGCCAGCAGTTAACCAAAAATGTTAAAATAAAAATCACACAAACAGAAGCACTACACGACAGTTTATTTTCTCCATCTTCTTCTTCTTCCAAATCTTCTATGCCACCACATACTCTGTTCATCCTCTTCCATTGCATCAACATATAACTGAAAATCAACATTAGGTAATTATAAAGCATAAGTAATTTTTTTCCCAAATTCTCTGTACAAATATAACATCTAATTTTTTTTTGTGATTTCAATTGTGGAACCAAGGATAAGTGGAGAGTATCAAGCAAAGCAGTCGCTGTTTCAACAAGAATAAAAAAAGGTATGTTCTTACAACAAGGAATAAACCATAATCACAGTGTAAACTCACTGTTACCATTTACAGTACTTAAGTTTCAAACTATACTTCGATTATATTTGCGTCATGACATTGTTAATTACTCTTTAACTTAATGTATTCTTCACTTACCAAATGTCATTTAGTTCATTTTGATGTAAACTCAACAGAACTTGATCAAGTGTAACCTCCCCAATAAAAATGTCACTTTTATAAGAAAAAAAATATAAGAATTGATTCTCCAAAAAATATTCAAACTCAAAGAAAAAATAAAAAAATGCCATTGCAATTACCTGTAAAACATCTCAAATCATTTTTGCTGTGATTTTTCGGAGCAACCTTAAAAGATGATTTTTCGGATCTCTTCAAATAAATCTTCAAACTCTAATATAAACACAGACCTCGATTAATTGAATTACATTTTTTCTGACAAATCTATTCTACTGATAGTGTTTGAGAGTTTCACGTCTTTCGGGTTTTAGAAGGATGGGAAATGGGGTTTTCGTGTTGGGCATTTTAGGCGTCCGAAATATGAGTTATAAATGATTTTTTTTTTCTGGTGGGGGTGATATGAGGTGCTAATGGCGGTGGAAGTTGGTTGTCGTGGTGGCTGAATGTGGTAATCGAAGATGAGTGACGCGAACAGGACGAAAGGTAGATGCGAATGGAGGTTAGAGATGCGAAGGGAGGAAGAGAGATGCGATTTTGTAAGGCTTTTTTTGGGAGAAATTCAGGGGTGGTGGAAAGATGGCGGCTGTGGCGGTGGAAGGAAGGAGATGGGTGGTTGATGCGTATGATGCTTTTAGGAAGAGGGATAGGTTTGTCGAATGTTTAAAGATAGGGAGGTTAGGTATATGACCTTATAACTATCATTCCTTATCTTTAACACTAGCCGTATGATTTTAGACTTTATGATTTTAGACTCTATCATAAATTCATAATATATAAAGTTAGATATGATTTTAGGAACAACGGATAAACCAAATATCTAACACTAATATTGAGTAATATATGAAGATGGGTTAACCTATACAATAAAACACCATTTCAAATGGTACAAAGTTTTCATTCTCCATAAATTGTTCAGTGTAGCAAAACCATGAGTTCTCCAAACCCCTGACACACGCTTGGACGTCGTCTTCAACTAGGTTAAGATTTCTTATCTCTATTCTATATGTCACCTCTTGAAATAGGTATGACTGTATGAGTATGCAGTGGCCAGTGAGTATGTGACCCAAATGCCCCATTTAATTATTTTAGTCTTTAGATAGGTATGAGCTCAAAAAATAGTTACTAATATAACATGAAATTTGCTTAAAAAGACTGACCCAGAGGTTGAATTTTTTTGTATTGTTTTGTTTTTTCTGCAAAAGTATTGATTATATTTGTTTCTCTATTTATGTAAAACAATTCTCCAGAAAGTGATGTCCATAAAAAAAGATAAAAATACGCTTAAAAACACAAACTCAACTTTATCGATTCTTTTTTTAAAAAGTCGTAGTTGTATAGAATAGAGAGAATTACTAAACTTGATCAAAATCATTGAATATGTTTTTCAATATCAATTAAAATCGCATAAACAGAGTTAGATATACGAAGTAGAGTAAAATATTGAATCAAATAATTTGCAGCAAGGAGAATCTCAAATCGATATTACGTTACTTAAATTGCATCAAAAGAAGCATATCATCCCTTAAATTGATTCTACTTGATTAGTTTATTTTCATGTTCGGGCTTCACCCAACGATTTTGTTATTCTTTGTTCATATAACTTGATTATCTCTATCTCTATTATATATGTGAAGAGGGATAGGACACCAAAGTATAAAAACTCTAATTTTACCCCCAATAAATTAAGCAAATTACATCCAATATAATCTCTATTATATGTGAAGAGGGGTAGGACACCAAAATATAAAAACTCTAATTTTACCCCCAATAAATTAAGCAAATTACATCCAATATACTTCCTCCGTTCCGAATTAAATGCAACAATTCTACTTTTTCACTATTCACACTTTTCACTTTGACTAAGATTTGTGATTTATACATAATGAAAACATAGTCAAGTGGGATCTTGTTAGATTCGTCTCGTGGCGTAGTTTCATAAAATGTAATTTTTATAATTTTTACTTATATGTAAATATAGATATTTATGGTCAAAATAATGCATCGGAATGCGTAAAAGTGGATTTGTTACATTAAATTCGGAACGGAGGAAGTAATAAGAGAAAGTGAAAACAGGGAAAAACATTAAAAAAAATCAAAAGAGAAATACACATACAAGAAAACTAACTAATTTATTAAAAAAAAAAAACAAATACACACAATACAAAGTGGAAAAAAGGAGGGTTAACTACCTGCTTTTAATTTTTTTGAAATAATAGGCAAGATAATTATATCTCTATCCTCTCAAAAATCAAAACTACACCCACTCAAATCACAAACCTCCTCCATCAGAAAAAATTACCATTATTATCCTAAACGGTATCTTAATCTAGTATGATTTCGCACGCATCGCGTGCATATAAGACTAGTTATTATTATCTTAATACCCTCCCTTAAGTTGGAGAGTGGGGACTCCTTACCCCCAACTTGTGTAAGAGGAAGTCAAACTAAGCACGCCCGAGTGGGTTGGTGAAGATGTCCGCTAACTGAACATTTGTAGGAACTTATGACAGAGAGATCAAGCCGGCCAGAACAACGTCACAAACAAAGCGACAATCTACCTCAATGTGTTTAGTATGTTTATGAAAAATAGGATTTTGAGCAATATAAAAAACAGATTGACTAAACTGTATCCGAATCACACCATCCTGAACTATCGGAGAGAGCAAGATACCTTGTCCAGGATTGCATTTCAAGAACTGCACAACTCATCATTTTTATGTACTACAGTATATAAAATTATTGGAAAAGGAGTCCGTTTTTGAAGAGACGGTCTCACGTTAGTGTTAAAGTGAGACCAGCTGATGTCATGCTGACATCACGCGCGTGCATCAAACCAGCACCAGAATTAGTTAAGCGCTTGGACTTATTAGTTATGCTAGCCTTATTGTTTCTGGATGAATTAGTTAAGCGGTGAAGTATATTAGTTAAGCGGTGAAGTATATTAGTTAAGTGCTGAAGTATATTAGTTATACCATAAAAACCAGGTTATAACACATTTTATTTATTCAATCACAACAATACCACATAGGTACATGTGCAAAAGGTGGACTAGATTTGCAAACAACAAAGTGTGGAAAAAAAAATAGATAGAGAAATCTCTGGAGCAGTTACAAACAACTTAACCCCATGACGATATGAAACCACAAGAAAGTTCTACAATCTCATTCTCAAAAGTCAGGATAATGAAGATGCAAGAAAGGTACTGCAAGAAGTCTACAGAATACTGCTGCAAGAATAATCAAAGTCTTAACTACAAAACCAATTATAGAATAACAATGCTCATCAAGTACAACTACATTGGTTATTTTAGACGCGGATTGTGCAAAAACAAATCAAAGGGAAGAAGTGTAAGGAAGAAAAGTAATTTTAAGAAGACTAAAAAAACAAATTCCAAGAACCAAACTGGAATTGGTACAATTACTCCAAATGCTAGGTTGTTTTAAGTTCTTTTTTCAGGTTGTTTTTGAATTTGACATTTTAGATTTATAAAAAACTTATTTCTCCGTTTATATTGGAATCTAAATAATGCTCAATAGATGTTAACTAATTATAGAACAACACTAACTAATGTACTAGATATGTTAACTAAAAAATAATGTAAGTCTGCATATATTACCAGCTCTTAACTATTGTGCTAAAATACTTAACTAATTCGCCAAAAATATTAACTAATTCGCCAAAAATATTATCGTGATAATTTGTGAGACGCGGTCCGTTTTTGAATACATATATCTTGGATTTGGACATGTCTCATGTTAAGACTAACGTGAAACCGTCTTTTCCAAGAATTTGTGATTGGAAAAGGATTGTAAGAGATAGAAGATAACCAAGAACACTTCTATCCTTATCTAAAATAATATGCAATATTCCCTTCAAAAAAAAAAATGCAATATTCCCTTCAAAAAAAAATGCAATATTATTATCTTAAATTCTTAATAATATCGGCTGCGGATTCACTCAGAATTTGTGTATTACCCTTGCTAGAACCGTTCAAGACTTCCGTATTGCTTTTCAATTTTCACATGCAAATATAGTGTCAAATCCAACCCCAACTTTGGAGGCCAGGAACTGGATGATTGCGCATCTTTCTGAATAAATGCAGTTCTTTTCCCGGCCCATCAGATCTTTGGAATGATGCGTATGCATTTTTATGATTACTTTTGTAGAGCTTAACGGAAATTTGTATCCTAGGTATGACTAATTTATTGGTTTAAATTTAAACTTAGAGCTCGTTTGTTATCGTTTTTTGTTTATACTTTTCAGATTTTTTAAAAACCAAAAACAAAAATTTGGAAACTATAAGTAGTTTTAAGTTTTCTGTTGTCAGTTTTCAAAATTGACATGCTTGTATTAGTATGACTAATTTTAAGTTTATTATACCCCTTCTATCACATACTTTAGGCTCTGTTCTTTTGGACTGAATTAATGAAAATTCGCCCGCCCGGTTCAGACAAATTCGGTTCGATTGTTCCGGTTAGTTTCCTCTCGTAGCTTTTCACTTCGCTTCGGCTTCAGACAAATTAATTTCAGTTCAGTTTAGACAAATTAAGTTCAGTTCAGTTCAATTCAGTCCAAAAGAACAGAGCCTTAGTATTCATAAAACCCAAAAATTAAAAACTGACAGTAATACCGAACAGACCCTTAAATTTCAATATATTAAAATTTTTTTTTTACTTAAACAAATGAACGTACAAGGTTGCTTCTTAGATTTGAATGGTTAGATTATATTAAAACCAATATAATGGCTACAATTTTAATATAGCTATTATAAAACATTCCTGAAAATAAATGCAAAAAATGATATTTTGTATGAAACATTAACTATCATCAGAAATCCATGTGAAATTTCTTATCTTGTCCATAGTCCCTACCCCTCTCATTTCCATGTTGCAATGAAAAATGTTGCAATGAAAAAGTAGTCTTGGACAATAAAATGAAGTTGCGAGATGAAAAAAAGACAAACAAATTAAAGTCTTATTATTTTATTTTATAATATGCGATAAAATGTATGCTCTCATATGTCATATCTACTTTACCTTTTTTTTTTGTTTTTTTTCTTTCCTGGATCGGGATTTTCTAGACCTCTACCCTAAAGATAAACAGAAGCCATTAGTTCTAGTCTTCTATATATCAATGGAAATGATTGATCATCACCTGAAACTACTACGCAATTACAAACTTTTCCCGTGACCGTTTTATGCTCTTTACTGTAAATGATGGATGTGATCAATATATATTAAAATATCAATTCAAGCATAGTTAAGAAACCAAACCTTCTATTGTATAAATACTCTTTGAACTCTTATATGATCCGAGCTGGTGCACTAATATCTCAGTTTGTAGTCCTCCATTGTTAAATACATCAACTCTTACATACATACTAATGGTAAGACATCATATGTTATCCTAAAAATAGTAAGATATTACCCCTTATAATAGATTAGTCATCAAGATCAAACAATAAATTATCGTACGTTTGTGTCATATAAGATTTTGAGAATATTTTTTTATTTGTATATTTCTTTAATGATAATAATATATTATTTTTACTTCTAAAAAGAAAAACTTATATGAGATTACTCAATGTTGGAGGAATGATACGGTGGTTAGGAAGAGGATACAATGAGACTATGAGAGAGTAAAAAAGTTAAGAAATAGAGTGAGACCAAAGAGTGAAAGGGAAAGTTGGATTTTTTGGTAATGAATAAATTGTATAAAAAAATCAACTTTGGAAACTTGTGCATAATCGATTATCAACGAGAGAGAATCTTCACAAACGATGTATCTTACTAGACCCCCAATGTTATCAATGTAATGCTCATATGGAAAGTTAAAATCATATCTTCAGAGATTGTGTAGTTGCTTCTTCTTTCTGGAATCAAAAGACTCTTTTGAACCCAGCAATATCATATGATCCAAATTCTACAGAAGAGTGGATCATTAGACATATCCTGCTTTTCAAAAGCGAGGATGGTAGCAATAGTGCCAGATTACTCAGGTTTATTATTGTTCTTTGGAGCCTTTGGACGTATCGAAACGAGAATATCTTTCAACCTTCTCCTATGGGTCTGGATATCAACCACAGAGTGCAGCATTTTCATCAAATCCATATCAGATGGAGTACTCAACAACATCTTTCCAACTTACATTTTCACTCGCCTGAACATAGGCCAGATCACCCTCCTGGCTTTAATGGAGCCAATCTTGGTAGAATGCGAGAGGGTGCTGCTCAAATTGAAGTTCTGAGATTGATGGTGCCTGGTCTTCTACTTTCAAAGTTCGGGGTGCTGGTTGGTGTTTAAAGGGAAGCAATGAGCCTCTTGGTGGGAATTATGGTGTGGCAAGCTCAGCTTTACATGCAGAGGCGCTAGCTTGTCTTAATGCCATGACTTGGGCGCATCAGAATCACTACACGCATGTCTCCCTCTTCACAGATTCCACTAACCTTGTGTCTATTTTGCAGAACCAGATAGCTCCAAACATTAATATCATCTAGACCATCGACAACATCAAACGGATTGCTCATGAATTTACTTGGTGCATGGTGATAAAGGTTCCTAGGGATATGGTGACTGAGGCTGATAAGTTGGCTAAACGATGTTTAGCTACCATGACGTCCTTTTCAGTTTAATTTCGTTTTCTTTAGGTCTCTTTGTTTATTCGCCCAATGTCAAAAAAAAAAAATATTAGAAAGAAGCTTAAACAAAGTTCATGAGTTTCTTTATACTAAGAGCCATAAAACTCCTAGTTGCATTTTCTATTATGTATTCCCTATATTTTTTATATTTATACCAATAATTTAATTATCGTACTATTCACATACTTCACTATGATATGACCATCGATAATAATTTATACATAAAACAAATAAAAATATAACCATGTGGAATCTTGCTAAATTTATCTCAACATATATATTTTCAAACAACTATCAACGTTTTACAATTTTAATAACTGATAAATAAAAATAGTAAGATTCAAAGTTGCATTAACAAGTGCGAGAAGCAAATTCTTTCAATCAATAAAGAAGGGAGTAATAGTTAGCTTTAGCTCAAACAAAAAAAAAGGGAAGAAGAAAAGACCAGAATGTTGTTGCCCTTCTTGAATTTCCATCACTCAACAATTCAATTATATCTGAGTTTCTTTTTCCTTTTTCCTATACTCCTACTAGACTTGTGACATGTGTCATACACGAGTTAACATTTATTTTATAAATTTAACTAGTTATTAGTCCCGGGCTATGCCCCCGATAAGGAAAATTTTCATTTATTAATATTATACTTGAAATGATAACACTAAATATCACTTGATTTAGTGGTTAAGACTTTAGTATATAAATTAAATGTCATGGGATCAAACCCTATACTATGCAATTTATAAAAAAAATTATTGTATGTGGATTGCATGGAGTAAAATGCCCTTAAGGAGAACGCCACGTGACACCGTTCCTTGTTTTTAGTTGTTGATTGATGGGCCCATCTGCTACCTAATATCGAACTTTTCTCATATTACTTGATCAAAGAATATTCCCTAATAATTATTTTTAGTTTAATTTTATTAAAAATTATAGAGAAATTGTTGATTTTATTTTTACAAGATTAAGATATATTAAAAGTGGATCTTGTTTAATTTTACAGTATTTTTCAACTTGTTTCTAATGATACAAATATTATTATTTTTAGAATTTATATATTAAAAAAATTATAAGCAATTTACTATTCGATGTATGTACATCTCTCTAAAACTCTATTTATGTTCTACTAAAATTATAAAATCATGACATGACATCTTAAATGGTGCGACAAATGGAGTCAGATTGATTAGGACGCCAAATGCAGCAACCTTTGAGCACTGACTTTTGGATTATATTAGTTATATAATGCAATTAAATAATTAGATAGATTCGATAATAATAATGACGCAGAATTGAAAGCTTCCAAAACCTTCACTTAGTTATGGTTTGTTAATTGTTAAGGATTCTATACCAGTTTAAAGGTTTCACTCACCTTTAAGTCGATTTAGGAGGGTTTAGATGATTTGATTTAGCTTTACTTACTAAACAACTCACCTGATCTTAAAAAGTTCACTTCTTGAACTCAATAAAGAACCTAAAAATTGGTCCAAATTCACAAAGAACTCATGTTCAAAATTATAAACTAAAAACTATTTGTATCCAATGTAATTGTGTCATATATATAGGCAATTACAATCCTTAACTAACTAGTAAAAGAAATCCTAAACCTACTCTAATCACACGCCTAATCTTTTTTTTTTTTTGAAAGAATCACAAGCCTAATCTAGATAGGAAATCAGCAACTAATCTCCTAATTAACTAGGATTATAATTTAAATAAGACTCTTAAACAAATAAGACTCTTAAAGCTCTTAAACTTATCTCAAGTATGATAGTAAAAGAACTAGTTAGCAAAAGATTTCTAAGACGACTAGAAACCTAACATGGTTAAACTTCTAATAAGATTAAGACTTCTAATCATACTAGACTTCTATTACTCTAACAGTTCCATTATAACTTAAACTCTTTACAAAAGGCTCAATTAATGACGCTAAAATTCTAAGATATATGGAATTCTAACATAACTAGCACTATGGTAACAAATCCTACTTTATCTAGGACTCTTCAAATTCATGTTCCTTGCTCGTCCAAACTACCTTGCTTCCCAAAAATCCTTGTTTGCTTGCCAAGAAACTATGAATCAAGAGGGATAGCTTCCAATTCCATATCAAATAATTACATTAGAGTATGTTGATATACTTCAATCACAATCATTAAAATTTATAATACTGTATAATGCCGGAGTGAAGAAGTTGAACTCCAAATTTCAAATGGCAGAATAATTTGTGAGTTTTGAGACAAAATGGAAAGGACATCTACTAGAATGGTATTAGTATAAGTTGGACTTGTAGAGACCATCATAACCAGATAATAATGCTTAAGCTACTGTATTGAGATTGAAACTCCACTACACAACAATATTGTACAATTCATCAAGGCTAAATTTCTTAGTTCTTGTTTGTTTTCGGGGCTTTGCTCCTCTCTCGCACCACCAAAGAAAAAGTAGATCAACGCTAAAATTTGCTTTCTCATTGCCAAAAAAGAAAAAATATATAATAAAGTGTTCTACTACTCCAAAGCTAAATACTAGAATATACCAATCAACTCACCCACCTTGCTTGAATAGTTGAAATATAATTGCTTAGGATTCCTTTCATGAAAGTGACGTCTTTTTTTATTGGAAATTGCCACGAAAAAAAATGATTTTTCTGAATTTAATGCTCTTGAGCTAAATCATTGCAACGAAAAGTAAGACAATATTTGGCTCATAAGCGCACAGCAAGATGTAATATGAAGCTCCAAGATAGGGAAAAGGAAAGATAGCGGAATCAATTAATTTATTTGATTTGAAGAAGTATTAATCATGTAGAATTTTAGAGGAGGGAGAGGTGGTAGGCTGAAAGAGGAGTAGAGTCTGCCACATTCGGGATGCTTGGGGATTTGAATCCTCATCCCAATAATATGTTGGGGATTTACTTACTGATTTAGCGCATCACCACACTACTGGGCGGGTGTGTGCTTCAGATGCATCTTAGAAATTTGCAACAGAGGTTGGTCTTCGGACCAATTATCTTTGCTAATAAAAAAAATGTAGAATTTTTAGAGGAGAAAAAAGAGAAACTTAGAGATTTTAAAAAGACTACATTTTTATATATTTTCACACATAAATGAATAAACAAAACATCCTTTAAATAGGTATACTAAACACTACTAATAACATCTTAACTATGAGTCACTAAAGAGAGAAATTAGGAACATGTCCACTACGTTGCCCACTATTTGCTATCCCACTAAATAGACCATTATGTAGATCACTACTTGTTAGCCCACTAACTAATTATTAGCAACTAGTCCTAACTATTAGGAAAACTATTTTGACTAATTTTGGAGCATAATCCAACAAATCAACCAATAAGAATAAATGGCACACATGTGATATATTATGGGAGAGGATTTTGAGTGTATAAAATTAAGGCGAAGTTTAGTTATAAACAAAATAAATTTCTTTTTTTTGGTGTTAACCGGGCCATTAAATATAATATTATAGGCTATATTTGATTCCACGTCCAGAGTAGACCTAACTAATGGAAAGGATAGTCTAATAGATACAACTGGGTGAATCAAATTTTAATGAATTTTCAAGAATATGGCCGGTCTTTATTAGAAAGGGTAACATCATTATGAATTTATGATACATAGATTTTTCATGGGTGTGTCTGCTTTATCTGTGCATAATAACCACATCCAGCTTTCAATATTGTAAAGAATTGATTCTTGCAATTACAAAGTTAAGATCACTGAAAGGACCTGAACTTTGATCTAAGTTATCGTTAAGAACCTTTACTTTTAAAAGTTATCTGTTAGGACCTGTAAATTAACGGAAGAGTTAAAACTAACGGAGAGGTATCAGTTCCTGAAGTTGGACTAAAAAGTCAACCAATTTTATATGGGTCATTAAACGACCACATGCAAGAAAAAAAGCGGTTCTATGAAAAATCCTCAATTTTGCCCTTTGCAACAGTGCAAGAATTGAAGGCACTCGCCAATATATTTCTTCATGCAGATATTATAGGTAATAGTGACAATCTATATCCGCCTATGTTAGGAGGTCCTCGTGGGAGCCCAATGGTTGGTGCTCCCACCTCCCAACCGCGAGGTCGGGTGTTCGACTCTCATCACTCCCCAATTTGGGGAGTTTGTTTAAATGTTTGCTTGTGGGTATAAATCCCCACTACCCACCAACGAATTGGTGTGCCACCTGCTAAGTAAGCTAGCGGGGTTGGTCTTCCGGCCAATTATCTTTACTCGAAAAAAAAAAAAAAAAAAAAAAATATCCGCCAATGTTGATCTACAAGTAACTTAATCGATTCCCCTTGTTTATTTGTATATGAAGGCTAAGGCTTTTGTTGAGAATGAATTTTGCCTTTTATCCTTTTTGCATGATTTACAGTAATAACTTTTTTGGAATTTTTTCCTTCAATAATGCTAAAATGGGTTTTAATTCCTGAAATGTGCCGAAGTTGAAATTAATTCAATGGGTACCGTCCACGTAGGACGGCACGCGAGAAAATTTATTTTCGACAAAGCAAACCGCTACTCAAAGTAGCGGTTAACTTTAAGTTATTTGGAAAGGGTATACGAGGTAAAACCGCTACTGTGGGTAGCGGTTTGCCAGGCAAAACCGCTACTTAGAGTAGCGGTTTACTAGGCAAAACCGCTACTCAAAGTAGCGGTTTATTATGGAATGCGTGATTTCCCCTTCTTTCTTGCGTCTGTTAAGTTCCGTAATAAACCGCTACTCTGAGTAGCGGTTTATATGCATGCCTTATAACTTGTCTTAGGGACATAATATAACCGCTATTTGAAGTAGCGGTCAACTTTACATTATTGGTATTAACCGTTACTTGGAGTAGCGGTTTTGTTAAAAAAAATAAAATTCTCGCGTGCCGTCCTACGTGGACGGTACCCAGGAAATTAATTTGAACTTCGGCACATTTTAGGAATTAATACCCATTTTAGCATTATTGAAGGAAAAAATTCAAATTTTTTGTGTTTTAATATGATTACATGCTGCCATGTTTACATCCCTGAAAATTCTTTGTTTTGATTTTTAAAATATTATAATATGTTCCACTCTTCCAGTGAGAGTATAGCATATGGGTGAAATAGATTTTCTTGAGTTAAGAAATGGGTCATTCTAAATTAATATAGATTTTTAAAAGATTCTAAAATGTTCCACTCTTCCATTGAGCATATTATTATGGATATTTAGCCAGTAGTAGTGCGAATGGTGATTTTATTTGAGCCTCTAAATAAAGTAATAGGCAGAGCGAAAACTTTTTCAGTCAATTCTTTTTTTTTATAAAGTTGGTCACAGGTTCTACCATGACATTAGTTACAATTACAACAGTCACTGAACGTGTTGTAGCCTAAAATCTACGGTTCCTCTTACGGCACTTGGGCTCATCTGAGCCGTACATGTGTCCCCCCTGATGAGTAGGGGAAGAAGATCTACCCTTTGGGCTAGGCTCAGTATGGTTAAAAGGTAACTTTTCTGGCCCAAAAGGAAGTCAGAGGCCAGCCCTGTGAGGTGGCTGCATGAGAGTGGTTGATAAACCCTCCCAAATCATGGCCTGCCACGTGTCATGATATGATTCTTCAGCCAATCAGAAGCCACTATTCTAGGTCAGATTTTAAGGTTAGCTGTCATCTTGCTATCACTATAAATACCCCTGAAATCAGGAGAAAGATCATTCAATGCAAACAGTGCAAAGTTACTCTGTAAAACTACTCTCTCACTTTCTCTCTCTAGAATTACTTTTCTCTTACAAACACCTGATATCTGACTTAAGCTTCGGAGGGGGAGCCACCACCCAAACCTCCAGGGTGGGTCCCTTTTTGCAGGTTCGGGAACGAAGGTCAGGCTTGGACTTGGTTGATTCAGACATTGTTGCACAAGTCTCCAAAGAAGAACATCTAAGGGATACTAGTTTACTTGCTCGACAAGAAAGCGCCATCTGCAGCTTACTTGTTGGACAAGGGACAAAAAATTTGGCGCCGTCTGTGGGGAGACGCAACGATGACTGATTGTCAATCGTCCAACATTGCTAGGAATCGAAGCCTTCAAGTTAATGTCGAAGATACGGTGGAGCATGAAAGACCACCTCGAGGAAGAGATAGACCCCCGTCCATCGTCCAAGTTCTGGACCAAGCCAAGAACCTGGTCATTCAAGAGAATCTTGAACGTCCGAAGGCTCGCGCCCACCTCGGAGAATGTTCCGAATGATTTTCGACTAGGATGGCAGCGGTCGTCCAGGAAACGTATCAAGAGCAATATGCTGTTTTTCCGGCTTAACCCTGAGCCAGCTGCTAACAATCCACCTCCTCCTAGGGGACGTTCCCAAGAAGATCGTCCAGGCCCTAGCCGGCATGTTCGTCAGGAACCTTCTAGGAGAACGGCAAGAGGAAAGCAACAAGAGGATAAGGATCAGCGAAGGATGGACTGGAACTTGGTGGTAAGGACCCATGACCATGTTCGTCCAAGTGGGCACCGAATGGAAACTGATGCCAGGGAATATCTAGAAGCAAAGAGAGCTGCTGCAATACAACAATCAGCAACAGGTTCTACATCATACCTGAGAGACCCTCCATTGAGGTTGTCGTCAAGAGGGGAGGGACGGAGTTTAAGTCACTCTCTTGTTCATCCACGGCAGGAGAAGACGGTGGCTCAGCCCATGGTCTATAGGCGTCCATTGCCTGCAAACACATCGTCTGATCCGGTGTTGAAGGAATATCGTAAGGAGTACATACCCATTGAGGGACAGAAGGGAGCCCTCCAGATTGACTGGCCCACTCCATTCTCGGCCAGGATAATGGAGGCGCCCCCCTTCCCAAAGGTTAAACTCCCTACTATAGAACCTTTTGATGGAACAACAGATCCCGATGATCACTTATCTGCTTACAAACACCAAATGTACGTTCAAGGAGTAGATGATGCTACGTGGTGTAAAAACTTTCCAGCAACCTTGAAGGGAGTTGCTCAGAAATGGTTTAACAACCTTCCCCCCAATTCAGTCAACAATTTTACTGAACTCAGTTTCTTATTCACTAGTCACTTTGTTGCCAACAAGCAAGAGCAAAAAACAAGCATGCACCTAGGCAAGGTCGTCCAGGGGTCCTAAGGAGGCTCTTAGAAGCTTCGTTAAGAGATTCAATCTAGAAGCTCTTCAGATTCAAGATCTTAATGCTGGAGTGGCCTTTGACGCCTTCATTAGGGGTCTAAGGCCAGGAAGCTTTAAGTTTGATCTTGTTAAAAAGAAAATCTCCACTCTTGCCGAAGCTTTAAGGGAAGCAGAAGCGTTTATTCACGCTACCGAAGTGTGTGCTGAGGCAAAGCATCCCGAGTCTAAGAAGCCTGAAGAGGTTGCTCAGCCCAAGAAGAGCAACCCCAAGAAGGCCGAGACTTGGGCTATAACCTCCACCACCACTTCGTCTAGAAGGAGCAAGAGAAAAGAGGCTGAGCCATTTTCATCTAATCCTATTGAATTTAACAAGGATCAATACTCCATTCTCATGGAGATTAAGGATCAGTATGACTTGAAGGCCCCAGCTGAAATGAAAACCCCTTATAGAAACAGGGATAAGAGCAAGTATTGCCACTTCCACAAGGATTGCGGTCACGAAACTAATGAATGCAAGCACCTTAAGAAGGCTTTGGAGGAATTAGCCCGAAAGGGAAAGATGAACTCCTATATGCCCCAAGGGGGAAGGAAGTTTCAGAGGAAAGACGACTGGCATACTAAGAAGAAAGAGAGTGTCAGCACAGACGAAGATGTTGTTCTCGTAATCTCGGGAGGATTTCTTTGTTGGAGGACCAACCAACGAGAGGACATAAAAACTACCTTAGGGAGCTTGGCCGGGTTTTGTTAGCTGACCAAACAAAGGCCGAGCCCTTCCCAAAAGTGGTAGTTAGTGAGCAGGATCGGGGCAGGTTAAGGACTCCCCATGATGATCCTTTGGTTGTGGAAATGAAAATAGCCAACTTGAAAGTTAGAAGAATTCTTATCGATACCGGAAGCTCGACGGATATTATTAGTACTGACTGCTTGTCCAGACTAAAGTTTGATGAAAAGAACTTAGTTCCCGTTCACCATCCCATCATAGGGTTTGGGGGAGGAGTCATCCATCCAATGGGAACAGTTACTTTGCCCGTTCGATTGGGAGAAAAGGATGCCGCTAGAACTCTGTTTATCAAGTTCTTGGTGGTCCGAGATTTGACGGCCTACAATGTCATTCTTGGACGACCAACTCTTAATCATGTCAAAGCGGTAATAGTAACTCACCTAATGCTGATGAAGTATGAATGTGATGATGGCAAGATTGGCTCCCTATATGGAGACCAGCAGGTGGCAAGGGAATGTTATCTGACCACCCTCAAGCCGTCATCATGGAAGATAGGCAACGAAGATCAGACGAAGGTCGCTGGTGAAAGGAAAACGTCTGAAATGGAGAAAGATAAGACGAAGGTGGCTAGCGAGAGGAAAACGTCTGGGATTGTCAGGGACCAGGTCGCCTCGTTAAAGATGACCATTGAGAGCCCTCAGATGCCTCTCGCTCCCTCAAGGAAGGCGTCTGAGCATCTCCCCAGCAAGAAGAGAAAATATGAAATCATCAAGGAAGAACCTCCCTCGTCTGAAGAAGTAATGGCTATTATGGGACTAGCATTAGAGCGTCCAGAGCCAGTCGAGGTCCCAGAAGATGTCAGTCTGGATGAAGCTCGTCCAGAACGGACTTTGAAAATTGGTTCTTCGCTCTCTTTGGGTTTGAGGGGCCTCTTAATCAGCTTGTTGAAAGAATTTCAAGACGTGTTTGCTTATTGCGTTGAAGAAATGCCTGGAATTGATCCAGAGGTAGCCGTCCACCGGCTGAATGTGGATCCAAAATTATAACCAGTTCGTCAGAAGAAAAGACATTTGGGACTGGCTAGGAATCAAGCGGTCGACCAGGAAGTTCAAAAGTTGTTGGAGTCCAAGTTCATCAAAGAAACCTATTATCCAGACTGGATAGCAAATGTGGTCATGGTGCCAAAGCCCAATGGCACCTGGAGAATGTGTGTGGACTACACCGACCTCAACAAAGCTTGTCCTAAGGACAGGTTTCCCCTTGCCTAAGTTGGATCGTCTGGTAGACTCCACAACCGGCCACGCTTTGCTAAGTTTCATGGACGCTTATTCAGGTTTTCATCAAATCCCAATGTGGCCAGAGGATCAGGACAAAACGTCCTTCATTACTGAAAAAGGGTTGTATGGCTGGGTGAGGATGCCATTCGGCCTGCGCAATGCCCCAGCCACTTTTCAAAGATTGATAAATAATGTTTTTCAAATTGCGTTGGGACGAAATATGGAGGCATATATTGACGATATGATAGTCAAGAGCCGTCAAGAAGAAAGTCATGTTGGTGATTTGAGAGAAACTTTTGAAACTCGAGGAAATACAAGTTAAAGCCGAACCCCAAAGAAATGTGTCTTTGGGGTTTTGTCGGGGGAAGTTTTTAGGCTTCTTGGTGGATCGAGAGGGAATAGAAGCCAACCCCGAAAAGATTCAAGCCGTTCTAGACATGAAGTCTCCTTCGAAGGTAAAAGAGGTACAGCGGCTGACGGGTTGCTTAGGCTGCCCTTGGACGATTTTTGTCTAAGTCGGGCGACAAGTGCCATCACTTCTTTGCCACGATCAAGAAAAAAGCCAAGTTTGAATGGACAACGAGGCGGAGGAAGCCCTTCAGCACGTCAAAGATCATCTTCAGCAGCTTTGCCTAGGTTGGTCGGTCCCGCCGAGGGGAAAATTGTTTGTATACTTGGCTGTATCAACTCAAGCTGTGAGTGCCGTCTTGTTGGCTGAAAGAGAATCCGTCCAGATCCTAATATACTTCGTCAGTCACGTGCTCAAGGATGCGGAAAATCGGTATACTCCCGTTGAGAAGTTTGGATTGGCCCTCGTCATGGCCAGCAGAAAGTTAAGGCCCTATTTCTTGGCGCACGATATACTCGTCTATCTTGATCAACCTTTGAAGCAAGTTACGCGAGAAGATGGAAGCCGCCGGGCGAATGTTAAAATGGGCGGTTGAGCTCAACATGTTTGATATATCATTTGAACCGAGGAAAGCCATTAAGGGGCAAGCCTTGGCTGATTTTATAGTTGAGCTTACTCGGCCAACCATGGAGCCAATATATGATCCAGCTGAAGGAAGGAAGCATTGGACGCTCATGGTTGATGGATCGTTGGATGTGGGGCAGGAATCATTTGTCAATCTCCCGAAGGGGACAAGTTTGAATATGCATTAAGATTCCAATTTAAAGCGTCCAATAACGAAGCTGAATATGAAGCACTCTTGGCTGAAATCAAAATGTGCAAGGCGGCTGGAGCTGTAGAGATTGAGGCCAAATCGGACTCTCTCTTAGTTGTCAGTCAGGTCAACGGAGATTTTGAATGCAAAGAAGCATCAATGAGCAAATATATGCGACAGATCAAAGATGAGATTGAGCCATTAAAACGATTTGTCCTCGACCAAGTACCGAGGTCCGAAAATCATCAAGCAGATGCTCTCTCGAAATTGGCCAGCTCGGCTGAAGGTGATGTGCCAAGAACAGTTTTTTGGGAAGTCAAACCCAAAAAGAGCATCGACCAAGAGGAGATTATGTTTCTCGGCGAGGGACCGTGCGGATGGAGCCGATCATAGAATACAAGAAGACGGGGACGATTGCCTTCGAGATCCCGTAGAGGCCAAGTATGTGAAGGCCGAGAGACAAGTGGTTTGAGTTATGGGACGAGACACTTTACAAGAAGTCGTTCAACCGGCCTCTGCTCAAGTGCGTCACCAGAGAAGATGGTCTGGAAATTCTGAAAGAACTCCATGAAGGAGCTTGTGCTTCTCACATTGGGGGAAGAGCCTTAGGCGAGAGGGCTTTAAGGACGGGGTATTACTGGCCTACCTTAAGGGAGGATGCCTTAGTCTATGCAAAGAAGTGTGACAGTTGTCAGAAGCATGGAAATGTGCATCAGAAGCCGTCCAATTATTTGACCCCCATCTTGTTCCCTCTGCCTTTTGCCAAATGGGGCATGGATATCCTAGGTCCTTTCCTCCGTGGCCTTTGGGCAAAAGAAGTTTGTGATAGTAGCAGTGGACTATTTCACTAAATGGATAGAAGCCGAAGCCATGCGAGGAATAACAACAAACGACGTCAAGGGCTTTATCTGGAAAAACATTATAACTCGATTTGGCATGCCTCAGTCAATCGTCTTTGATAATGGTCCACAGTTCGAAACGCCTAAGCTGAAAGAATGGTCATCGAAAGAGAAATCAAAGCTCACTTTGCGGCGGTCGCCCACCCACAAGCCAATGGGCAAGTCGAGTCCTTCAACAAGATTCTATCAAATGGAATCAAGAAGAAGGCTGGATAACGCCAAAGGGCAATGGGTTGAAGAACCGCAATTGGTGTTATGGTCCATTAGAACAACCGCTAAGAATTCTACGGGCGAGACGCCTTTCATGCTAGTCTATGGCACTTGAAGCCGTCTTGCCCATTGAGGTTGAGGAGCCCACCCTACGAGTCATGTTATACACGAGAGGATGCCAACCGAGCCGCATTGCGTACGGCTTTGGACCAAGTCCCAGAAGTCAGGGGCAATGCCTTGCTAAGAATGCAATTGTACAAACTGCGTATGGCTCGGGAGTTTAACAAAAGAGTTGTTAGACGACCGCTAAAGGTGGGGGATCTTGTTCTAAGAAAGATGGAAGCAGTTGGACGAGCTAAAGAGTTGGGTAAGCTAACACCAAATTGGGAAGGACCTTATCGATTGTCCGGGAGATACGCGAGTGGGACTTTTCGTCTACGGGATCTAGATGGACGACCTATTCGGCGTACTGGAATTCGAACAACTTAAAGAAGTACCACGTCTAGCTCGGATCTTCGTCAGATATATGTATGGTAATTTGTAGTCACTCCAAAGTGCCAAGGCACATGTTAGTAAGAAAAGAATTGTATACATGCATCTTGGCTTTCAGCCAAGCAAAATCCATATAATACAATTCCTACTTTCTTATCTCTTTGTTTATTTTCACCAAGTTACTTCACTTTGGGGCATTAAATCGATTACTCGTCTAAAAGTGACAATAACTTGGACAAAATACAAACAATAGCAGAACGTCAAAATTACTCACATTTACGCCGAACATCACTCCCTCAAAGAGACCGGCCAAAAATATAATGCATATATGGCCGTCAAATTGACAAAACCTCTAGTAAGAGTAACGTCAAAGTCACTGAGAGAAAGGCGGCTCCGAAATAAGACCTTAGTAAAGGATACTTACTTTCAAAAGCACGGACGGCTAAGTAGTCCGGACCCTAGTAAGGGATCGCTACTTAATGACGAGTGTGGCTCCCTCAAGGAAGCCGGCTAAAACATTCTTTGAACATGCATCTCAAGCTCATCCATCAACTTCAGCAGGCTCAGCCAAGTCTGGCCGCTCTCCTTCTTGGACTTTGGCTCCCCTTCAATATACGATTGAGCTAAGTCCAAGAACGGGGGATAATAGAAGCCAATAGGACGAGCTAAAGAGAGCGGTGTCGTCCAAAAACCGGGAGGACCTAGGCAATAGATGCCCTTGTGATGGTTTGATAGTACAGGACGATCGATAGTAGCTCGAGTAAAACGGCTAGAACGTGGCTCGTCCATAAAGCAAAAATTTAGGGCGTATCTCACTAAATACTTGGTTACATAATGGGACGATTGATAATCGTCCAAGCCTGGATGGCAATCCTCTCGTTTGCGTTTGGCAAACCGCCCCAGACGAGTCTCTTTTGGTACTCGGATGCATATGCATTTATCAAATGCTCTAAGTATTGTGGACCGTCCAATAATATCAGGACGAGCCACATTTTTACTTGTGCATTTTGGACAGATTATCGAAATCTTCAGAAAAAGCAGATCGTCCGATAGTTCAGGACGAGTTATGATTGTCAAAAGCCAAGCACGCTGCTCTTTCATTAAGCATCTATGCTGGACGTCCAACGATCATGACGAAGTTAATATTATACTTAGTCAAATTGGAATTCAGAAAGAAAAAAAGACGAGTAATTGGCAAAAAATTCTCCTTCATATATGATTGATCAAGAATTACAACCTAAGAGCTGAAGAGTTAAAAATACAGCGGAAAACAAGCCAAGAAACATGAAAATAAACCTAAACTTAGGCTTCGTCTTCAGAGCGAGTTTCTTGGTCGTCTTCTGGCGTCTCCACCTCAGCAGCAGCTTCATCGTCTGACTCCTCAAACTCTGGAGGCTCCTCGGCGCATACCATAGCCCGATGGACGCTCTCTTGATACTCCAAACGACGAATGAAGCTGGGGACCTCAGCCTCCTCAGCTAGCATCCCAAAGGCTTTGACGGCCCAGTCCTTGGCCGTTTCGACGACTTGTTTCAACCCTTCCTTAGCATCGTCGAAGGCCTTGGCCGCCTCCCTTTCCAGACGGGCAGTCTTAGCCCTTAGGAGAATATTCTCCCTTCTCAGCTCAACGGCGGCAAGGAGAGCAACATCTCTCTCACCCTTCAGATCAGCAGAGACGGCATTAATGATCATCTTCAGACGATCCAGCTCCTTGTACAGATCGTTGATGGTAACAAGATAATTCTTGTTTTCTGATTCAAGGAGGGCTGATCTCTTCTCCAAAGCCTCCAGAGATTGACGATGAAGGGTGTTGGCCATCTCAATGTCATGGATGGCCTTGTCACCTACTGTTGTAGCCATGTGGACGAGCTTCTTATTCTCTTTTCTCGGCTCCCCTGGCCCAATCTTCGATAAGCATGCTTTGCGAGCAAAAAGTCAGGGCATTGAAAGCAAAACAAGTCATTAGACGAGCTACAAAAACAACGAACTTTGAACAAGTATTAAACAAAACCTAGGCGGGAAATTATACCTCGGCAGAAGGCGGGGACATGTAGCCCACATGCCGGCAGACGCTCCCCTTAACCCTTTGATGTAGGATTCGGGGTAGCACTTGAAGAGCTCCTGCTTAAGCCGATCTTTTTCTCCCTTGGACATTTTGGCAAAAGCAGGAGAAGACTCCTCCTCGTCCGAGTCTAATGTGGGAGGAGCTGAGGGTAGAGCTGGGCCTTTGCCCTTATCTGAAAGAGGGGGAGAGTCAGTTATCTGGATGGGAAAGACGATGGCTTGTCTATTGGACGGACTCATCCTAACTCTATTTGAGTAAAACGACTCACCAGACGAGATAGATGCTGACCGTACAGCCAAGGGCATCCGGGAGACCGGCTTTGCTACCGAGCCGCCGGAGCCGGGATAGTTTTCGGCACTGGCCGTCTCCTGCCCCTGCACCACCAAAGCCAAGGCTGACTCTGGTCTGACTTCGGCCGAGTCTGGCCTGATGTTGGCCGAGTCGAAGGCAAAACGTCCAATCGACCAGGGGGCGGAACCTTCTCGCACTCCCCACTCGGAGCAGCAGCAGAAGGTCCCTCCCTAGGAGCTTTATCTTTAGGGGGAAGTATGGTCTTTGCTTCCACCCTAACACTCGGAGTAGCTTTCTCCGTTTTCTTTTTTACAAAGCCCTTGGGCTTTTTGGCTTGCGGCTGGTCCGTGGCCGTGGTAGGCCTCTTCTTGGACGAAGGTGACTTCCCAGGAGTAAGTTTGTTTGTAGGAGCATTTTTCTGCAAGAGAGAAAAAACAAAAAACAATCAAGTTAAAATGACAGACGTCCGCAGATCACAATCTAAATCAAAGTGCAAACCTTCAGACGAAAATCACCCAAAGAAGGAAGGCGTCTTAAAGTGAACACCTCCCTTCCTTAGGGTCGTCCAAACAAAAATCTGAATACAGACGAAAGCGAGGCAAAGACGAAAAACGTCCAAAAATTGGACAAGCTAACCTCTCAGACGGATATGGTCCAAAGAAGGTAGCCGTCCTAATATGAACGCTCTCCTTTCTCGGGCTATCCTCGTTCAAGGATAGGTACTAAAACATGGACGAGCCAGAAGGTACTCGTCCAAAGACTGCAAAACCTCCAGACGAGTATGGCCCCAAGAAGGTGGCCGTCCTAATATGGACGCTCTCCTTTCTCGGGCCATTCTCGCTCAAGGATAGGTACTAAAACTTGGACGAGCCAGAAGGTACTCGTCCAAAGACTGCAAAACCTCCAGACGAGTATGGTCCCAAGAAGGTAGCCGTCCTAATATGGACGCCCTCCTTTCTCGGGCTATCCTCGTTCAAGGATAGGTACTAAACCTTGGGCGAGCCGAGCGGTACTAGTCCAAAGACCGCAAAATCTCCGAGGCGAGTATGGTCCCAAGAAGGTGGACGTCCTAATATGGACGCTCTCCTTTCTCGGGCTATCCTCGTCCAAGGATAGGTACTAAAGCTTGGACGAGCCAGACGGTACTCGTCCAAAGACTACAAAACCCCCTAGACGAGTATGGTCCCAAGAAGGTAGCCGTCCTAGTATGGACGCTCTCCTTTCTCGGCTCATCCTCGTCCAGGGATAGGCACAATTTTTTGGACGAGGCCGAATTGTACTCGTCTAGCTGCTATGAAAATCTTGGACGGGAATTTCCGAAAGGTGAACGTCCATGCTTGGACGTACTCCTTCTTTGGGTAGTTCTCGTCCAAAGTTTGGATAGCAATTCCAGGCAGTCGAAATGATCCTCGTCCCAAAAAAAAAAAAAAAAAAAAAAATATCTTACCGGCGTCTCGGCCCTCTTCTCGGCGCTACTCTTGGCGTATTCCTTCCAAAGATTGTACGTGAATTTAGACATGCTTATGTCTCCCGTCCAAGAAGCCTTGAGACGTGTTACGGCCGACTGCGGCAAAAGAGATGAAAAGTTGGTTAGTTTAATGGGTTATGGATGAAGAGTTTTACTTGGGATTTGAATGGATACCTTTATCTTCGGCTAACCGCAGGCCGGCGGCAACCAAGAAGTCGTCATTATAAAACATTTCCTTAAAGGGTATCCAATTAGCTGGTCCTTTAAAGGATTTTTGGCCGGGCCTGGAGTACTTCTTTATTTTGAAGTACTCCACTACCTCCTCGTCATACTTGTCCTCCAGCTCCAACCAAGATTGCTTTCGTCCAGTATTTGTGACGGCTCGATTATAGAAACGATAGCTCTCCGTGGCCGAGTCATTGGCCACCCTTAGATATATAAAGTCGGCTTTCCATTCATGCATCTTTGACGGTTTGCCCCAGGCTGTTAGAAAGCCAGGACGGTTGCAGATGCTAAGCCATGTTCCATCCACGGCACCAGGAATTTTGGCCGCGTAATGAACGTGGGTAAAAGCTTGAAGAGAGAGAGCCAAGCCGCGCAACTCGCAGACGGCTATAAACGTCAAGACGTTGTGCCAGGCGTTGGGAGCCAGTTGGTTGTGACCAATGTTGTAATACTGAAGCACTTGCTCTATAAACTCATGAAGGGGAAACCTTAACCCCGCGTCCAGAGCCGCCTTATAGACAAAGAAAATGATTTCTAGGAGTGCTCAAAATAGTGGCCTCCTTATTAGGGATGACGAAGGAAAGGCCCGGCATGGGCATATAGTTGGATAAGTAGCCAGGGTCCGGCCCTATTTTTTCTAACCATTTGCGATTGGCTAAAATAAAAGCGGGGTCAGAAAGGGGACCTAATCGTTTTCTAATCTCAGACGAAGTAGTAGAGACTTCGTCTGACTCATCGGCAGCGGCAGAATCCCTGCTGTTATCGTCTTCACCAGTTTCCTCCATCTCAGTGTCCCGGCCAGAAGGACTGGCTTCAGGGTTTATTTGGGTCTCCTCAAAGCTGCGGCTAGGGGAAAGGGGGTCTCTTATAGGCCCGGCACTTTGGACCTCCCTCGTCTCATCTGGAACTCGTCCAGTAGATTCCTCCATATCTGAACTGTTTGATGGGATTATTACTCTTCGTCTTAGACGGGCCGTTTGCTTGACGCGCGCCAGATTACCCTGCACAGGTAAAGACTGGGTCGTCTGACTTTCTCGGCCAAAACTATGAAAAAATATGTACTCGGCCAGAAGAGGTCCAACTCTAGAATGTGCCGAAGAAGAAGTATCGGTTCTAGGGTCGAGACAAGCTCTTGGTCGGCTAGGATTGTTTGACGAAGAAGATTCCATTTTATTGCTTTTCTAAGAAAGAATAAAGAATAAAGAAGAAAGAAATGAAACGATACCTGCTAAGAACGTCTGGACGATTCGGTGAAGAATGCTGAAGCTGGACGATCTCCCTCTCTCTCTAGAAAATTCGCAGAGCTTCTCTCTCTAGAAAAATTCGTTCAAGGTGTGAAATGATCAAATGTTTTCACACCAAGTTTATTTATACGGAGAAAGAAACACGGGGAGGCCGGTCAAAAATGACCTGGAGAAAGGGTACAACGGTCGGTTATGACCTGAGTAAAACCCGAGAAAAAGGCGCGTCCTTTCATTCATTTCAACTAAAGCTACCTTGGGTTAAAAAGCCTTAACCGTCAAATGGGCCTAATGAATCTACCTTGGGTAAAAGGGCCTTAACCGTCAGATGGGCCAACAGTAAAAACCCTTTTAGGGGCAAATGTTGTAGCCTAAAATCTACGGTTCCTCTTACGCACTTGGGCTCATCTCGAGCCGTACATGTGTCCCCCCCTGATGAGTAGGGGAAGAAGATCTACCCTTTGGGCTAGGCTCAGTATGGTTAAAAGGTAACTTTTCTGGCCCAAAAGGAAGTCGAGGCCGCCCCGTGAGGTGGCCGCATGAGAGTGGTTGATAAACCCTCCCAAATCATGGCCTGCCACGTGCCATGATCTGATTCTTCAGCCAATCAGAAGCCACTATTCTAGGTCAGATTTTAAGGTTAGCTGTCATCTTGCTATCACTATAAATACCCCTGAAATCAGGAGAAAGATCATTCAATGCAAACAATGCAAAGTTACTCTGTAAAACTACTCTCTCACTTTCTCTCTCTAGAATTACTTTTCTCTTACAAACACCTGATATCTGACTTAAGCTTCGGAGGGGGAGCCACCACCCAAACCTCCAGGGTGGGTCCCTTTTTGCAGGTTCGGGAACGAAGCTCAGGCTTGGACTTGGTTGATTCAGACATTGTTGCACAAGTCTCCAAAGAAGAACATCTAAGGGATACTAGTTTACTTGCTCGACAAGAAAGCGCCATCTGCAGCTTACTTGTTGGACAAGGGACAAAACAGAACGCACGGGTCATAAGCCAGTTTTCAATATATTTTTAATACACGATATGATTATAAAAACTTTAAATCGCGAGGTAATATTCAAACCATGATTTTATAAGAAATATCCTAAAATCTTAAATTTATAAAATAAAAACTTCTCTTGCATTTTGATGTGTTTTTTGTTTCATTTACGTATTTATAAATTTATATATCACGATTACAAGATTTTTAAAATTAAAAATGTTGTAACAAATATCATGAAATATAATTTTACATTTTATATTCTTTCAATTTTAAATGCATGGATTCTAATAATTATGGATTCAATAAATTTGGAATAAAAACAACTATTTAATAAACAAAACAATTCCCGTATATTATGCACGGGTCCAAAACATATGTACATAAAATCTCTCGTACATTTTTGCATGGGTTAAAAACTAGTTATTATTATAAAAGAAATGAGAACTTTTTTCAAAATATATTTCATGGTTCTTGATTTTTAATATTTCAGGAGGAGGAATATTTGGCAAAAGAAGGAATTCCACACCAGATATATGCATGGGGGGCAGTGATGTTTGGATGAAAGGTGCTCTTTATTTTTGGAATGAAGATTTTGCATATCGATGCAATTTGCAGGAGACATAAAACTTTTGAGAACTTCTGTAATTAATACCTCATCTTCTTTTATTAGATGACTTATCTTAATTTTCATTTTTGTTGTTGACTTTAACATTTGAAGTGACATTTTCATAAAGTTATTTAAGATAACTATCTTCCGTTAGTAACTTCCGTTAGTAACTTTAATTAAGATCACTTCAAATAAACATTTACTTCCGTTAATAACTTTAATTAAGATCACTTCAAATAAACATTTACTTCCGTTAATAACTTTTATAGATTTTTGGATTAAATAAACATTTAAAGTGACATTTTCATAAAATTTAATTCCGTTAATAACTTTAATTGGAAATACAAGTTGAGATAAATCTATAAATCCTATATGATAATGTTCTCTACTTTTCTTCCTTTCAAAAAAAAATGTTCTCTACTTTTCTTATATAATAGTGTAAAAAGACGATCAAATTTCAACTAAAATAATCACACCAATAATAGTAGTCAAACCAAATCAAAGCATAAATAATGACTCAAACTTAATCAAATCAAACCATACTCTGAAGTCACATGAGAAAATGAGGTTGGAACTAATAGTGAAGTCACATATGGGTGTTAGAAGAGTTTGATTTATGTTGGTCCAAACTTGAAAGTTAGTTAAACTTCTTTTGTTGTTGTCCCACATTGGTGGTGAATAAAGTTGTGCCCCAGTTTATATAGATAAGTGTTCTATAATGTGTTAAACATGTTATGGAGGAGATAGTGGACAATCTCCCGCACACCGCCGCCATTCGTTTGTTGTCGTATGCGCATGGGGCAGTATGGTATACACAACACAATTCTTTCTCCCTCTGCTCACCAAAATACTATTCCATAAAAATCGTTATGTTCCCAATTGCACCTATTGTGGAGGTCTATCGACTTAGGACAGTGATAAGTTTTCTTTACTAGTTCCAACAATAGCTGGATTCCATACCACACCCTCCCCTTTGGCTCATATCCTTCTCATGTCCACCCGACGTGCATCTACCTCCAATTTTTTTCTTCATCCGTTTCAAAATACTTTTTACACTTCTATTTTTGGATATGACCCGCTATTATTTTAATCTTTCTACTTTTTAGCCATTAGCCCGCACTCTTTCTTATGCAAATAAAATAATATCACTCCTACTACTTACTAATTAACTCTAACCATTGGCCCACACACTCTCTCCACCAAATAAAATACTTCACGCGTTTCTAAATAAGTGCAACATTTCTCATTTTAAAAAATGTCATAATAAGTGCAACCAAGCTCAAATGAAAAGTTTTTTCTTTTTATTTACAAAATTGTCATTACTTAATTCACCCAACAACTTAATTAATTTATCATCTAACCACCTGAACAACATTAATTACCCACACCACCTACCTACCTCCTCTCATCTCAGCCACCCCCTCTGTCTCCTTAACTCAACCCAACCACCGAAACCTCTGAATGCCCATCGAACCCAACGACATCCACGACCACCTTAGCTCCACCGACAGCGAAACCCCAGCTTTTGAAACCTTGTCGGCGCGTCAAGGTTCTAGGTCTACCTTTCATGGTCTCCCTTTCTTCTTCCTCTTCTCAATATGGGTAAGCTCTAGAGTTGGTGGAGATAGACTGAGTGAAAAGAGCTAGTTTTTTTCTAGGTTGAGTGAAAAACACATGGGTAAAAGTTATTCTCGTCTTTCCGCCGAATCCGGTGATTGGTCTAGTGGTATGGCAGAGGTGGGATCGGTGGTCCGGTGATGATGGTAATAATGATGATGCTAATGGTGGTGATTTGGTGAAAATGGGAATCTATCAAAATGGAGCTTGCTTTTTTGATAATGTTTCAAGCTTTGTTCCTTTCTTGTCCGGTGATGGGTTTGGAAATGGTGGCAAGCAGCAAGGGTCTTGGTGGTGTTTGGGAAAGAATGAGGGCAAGTGGCGATAGTGTTGGTGGTGGTCAGGATTGTGGGTGGGTGGTGCGTTGGTGGGTAATTGGTGAACGAATCACACCGATTAATTATTTAATCTAATTGTTCCATTTTAGTTACATTGTCTTTTACCTTCTAAGTGTGGTCCCCAACTTTCTCTCTCTAAAAACATTGGTCGGCTTGTGTGTCATTTGTTACTTCTCTATGCTACACTTATTTAGAAGCGAAGGTTAGTACTCCCTCCGTCCCATATTATAGTGCTTGATTCTGTTTTTTCACGGGTATTAAGGTAAATAGAATCTAAGACAAATGTAAAGAGTATTTGTGTATTGAAAATAAATGTTATGGGGAAAAAGCTGATTTTAGGAGAGAGAATGATAATAAGTGGTGAAAGAGCATTAAATACATGACTAATTCAACCCTTGGGTTGAATAAACAAAGCAAAATACTATTTTCAAAAGGCAAATAAATAATGGTGGCACAATTTTTCTAGGAAAATCATGAAAAGGTGTGAAATAAAAATGGAAACAAGAATTATATTTTGGGACACTTTAAAAGGAAAGAAGCACTATAATATGGGACGGAGGGAGTAATATTTTTCCTACTACCTACTAACTCAAATAACAATTGATATTCGCCTACACGGGATGAGCAAGTATTTGACTACCTCATTGTAAAGGTTTTATTGAAAACGTTTTTCAATTAAAAGAAGTCGCCAACAAGTCTGTAAAGGAAGACTCATAAAACTAATTGGATATTGGGAAATCGTAGGGACAACTTATGGACTTATATAATGTAGATTTCCCTGTCATGACTCCATTAATGGTCAATGAACCATAGATTGGGTTCGGGGGTGAGGGTACGAACACGGTCATGAACCACGTTCACCCATTGCTGGCCTCTACTTAACACGATTCATAGCAAAGTTTATACCAAAGAACAACCAAATAATGTTTTCAAACGCCCTAAAAATATTAGTCTAAATCGGTTTATTAAACACATAAAAAGACTACTGCTTTAGTGACACATTATTAAGCAATCAAAATTACTGGGTTGCTAATAAGTTGTCCAAATTATCTGATTAATGTTAGAACAATTTCTTAGGTCTTGTTTAGCAATAATAACATATTGGTGATGAAAACATAAGCAGGATAATCATCAATAAGAAATATAAAAAGGGATATTATCTCAGATAACCCTAACATATAGTCCATTTTCCCAAATAACCCCCACATTGTCACCCTTATCGCGGATAACCCTAAATTTGTAATTTGTCATTAAACTTGACGGAATTACACGTGGTTTGACTTTCGATGGGTTTGGCGCCATTTAAGAAGGTGGTTGATGGCTATTCAAAAGGATGTTCATTAGTATTGATGCACAAATCAAGGGTTTTATTGTTGCCAACAAACCACTAATAGGGCGCCAAACCAGTTTCTTCACATTTAATGCCATCAACCACCTTCTTAAATGACGCCAAAACACATCAAAAGTCAAACCAAGTTAATGCCGTTTGTAATTCCATCATGTTTAATGACAAATTACAAATTTAGGGTTATCTACGATAGGGGTGACAATGTGGGGGTTATTTGGGAAAAAGGGTTATATGTCAGGGTTATATGAGATAATATCCCATATAAAAAAAGGAGTAGAGATTAGAATGTGCAAAAGAACGATTTTTATTAAAGATCTACATCATGAAATAAAACGTTAGTAACTTCAATATAAAAATAAGAGATATTTATTCAAGGACCCTCAGGAATATACCAGTGTGGCTTGGGTATGAGGGAATAACAACCTTCGGGAAGAGTGTTGAACCCTAGTTTTGATGATGACAAAGGAACAAAGATACAAACTAAGTAATGAACTAACAAGTTGTTAAGTGAACTAAGAGAATACTAAGTCAGAAGAAGAAATCAAGTTGGATTTTTGAAGACTAAGTGAAGATGCTCAAGAAACTGATACTGGAGAAGCATTGGAGCAAAAGAATCTAAGCGAGACTTTTGTTTTTGGTTCCAATGTAAGGAACGAGTAAGTAATGGTAAGGAACAATTGCAACATAAAAAGAGAATGCATGTATGTTCCTTTGAAAGGAACAGACGAACTGCCAATGTCATGTTAAGTTAAAGGAACTAACGTATTAAAAGGAACTAGACATACGTTAAATAGTGCAACGGTTATATTATGTCGTTTGAGTGATTAACGCCTAGAAAATAGGAAATCGTTTTTAATTTGGTAAAAATCTAATTTTTAGGAAAATATTTTTAAGGAAAAGATTTTATTTTTATTATAAAATAAAAATCCTTTTTCGGTTTTTAAAGAAAATATTTTAAAGATATTATTTTGTTAAAATGATTTAATTTTGGTTTTATTAATTAAAATACTTTTTGATTAAAAATTAGATTTATATTTGTTGGACAAAGTTGTTGCTAAAATTAATGAAGCAATATTAATCCTATAACACACGTTCAACTGAGATCGTGGAGTTCATGGGGAATTAATGGAACGTGTTCCATTGGTTGAGGAATATTATGGGAAAATGGTTTAACTACTAACACATGTTTTAATCCCACGTTTTACTTAATCACTGCTATAAATACTTATGTCTAATTAAGTTCTATTTTGTGTCTGACCAAGTGATTTAGTGAGTTTAGCTAATTAAAGTGTCAGTACCTTCATTCTCTCATAAGTCATTTGTTCTTTGCCTTCTTACTCTATTCCACTAAGTTTATTGATCATTGTAATTTTAGTTTTGGGGTAAGGGGATTTTGAGTGAAGTCCTGTAAGAGAGAAAGCTTTGAGTGAAGCGAGTTAAAGTGAGAAAACTTCAAGTGAAGTTGAGAGGAACATCTGTTAAGGGAACAGCTGATCAGGAACTTGAGTTAAGGAACTCAAGGTGTGGCCCGTGAGTAGAATTAGGTTGTAACAGAGTTATTTGGCCTAATTAGTGAAAGTGTTGAGTTTAAAATCCCTAGTGGTCGAGATTGTTTCTTCTTGTTGGGCCTAAGAAGTTTTTCCTCGTAAAAATCCCTTGTATTCCTTTAGCTTGTTTCTTTGTTTAAGTTTTATAATTCCGCAAAAAATACGTTTATTTCTACACATACAATTCACCCCCCTTTTGTAGTGTTCCTAGTAAAATAACAACGAGAAATCGTGAAGCCTTTCAAAGAACACTTGTGAATAAGATCGATCAAAGTATGTGCTTGTGTTTGTAAATATGTATTTGTGTGTTTGTAAATATGAAAGTATGAGAGCAGGAAAGTTTTTGAGAGTTCACAAGTATTCGAGTATAAAGAGTACGTGAAGGTGGTTTTTTCTCCCTTCTTTGATCCGGAAAATCAATGGCTTATTTATAGCAAAATATTAAAAAAAACGATAAGCAAGTGAACTGCGCGTCTCGCAAAGAGTGCACTTGGCGCACGACTCCGCGTGACGCGTAGGACCACGTGTCAGGCGCAGATTGGTGCGTCTGACGCGTTCCAGCCAATGTGTCAGGCGCACCGCCTGCTTTAGACACGCTTACAATCTTTTTCTCTTAACGCATTTTGTATGATTTTCTTTTATCCCTTTAAATCCGAAAATTAACTATTACGAGATAAAATCTTATTTTAATTTTAGAATATCTTTGAAAATATTGATTTATTTTTGAAAATATTTATTAAAATAATAAATAAAAACAATTAAATATCATGAATAATTCATTGAGTTTTTTCAAAGAATTGGGCTCAAAATACAACTAATTATCAGGAATAATTAATTGGGTTTTAAAATAGCACTTTGAATCATTATTGCAAATAAATAAACTTTACACTTTTAAAACGATTTTGGGTCTGTCTATTCGGACTGCTCTCCCCTTGGGTCGGACTAATTAAGACCGCGGTATGTTTCATCATTGGGTCCTTAAATGGAGAGATGCAATTATGTGTCTACAGAAGCCCCCACTTTGACTGAGGTTCAGAGGAACCACCACATATATAGGAAGCCCCCACTTTGGGTTAGCTTGTCTTGAATAACGCATAATGAGCCTAGATTAGAAGGTACTTGATTTGTATTGAGCTTTCAGAGTTCTTTATTAGGGATTCTTCTTCGGGGAGTTGACATAGGCAAAGTCAGATATCGCCAGAGATCATGGAATTATCGGAGAGTCCTTTAGGGACAGGATTGAAAAATATAAAGTTTAAATTTGTGACTCAAATAGATGTAGGTGGAAAAGGCTTTGACGTGGCTAGGTTCAGACTCGAGTCTATGTGGAAATCTAGAAAAAGAGTATGCTTCTGAATTCTAGAAAGTCAAATCATTAGACATTACTAATTCATTTTATTGAAGCGGTCGGACCTCGAGATTTGATCTGATCTTTTTTTTTGTACCCTAACTTTTGTCTAGGCTGCCCTTTCGAGATTTCAACCTAGCGGGCTTGGACATACCTTGGAGAAGGAGTTAGGAATGGATATGAAAGGTTGAAAGGTTAGAGGTTTGATGAATTGAAGGATTTGAATGAGGGGTAGAACTTGTGTGCAAGCCCCTTAGCTTGACTTTTTCTTTTGCCTTTGGCTTTTTCCTTTTTGCAGTTTTTCTTTTTGACCTATGCCTTTTTTTTTTGCTTTTGCTTGCTTTTTTTTCGCACTTTGAATTTTTCACTTTTTATATTGAAAGGCTTGAAGGTTATTTATGGAGCTTTGATTTGAAGGGATTATTTGGCTAATGGAGATGATGGCTTAAGGGATTTTATTTATTTATTTCGGGTTGCATAGAGATGGTTTATGGATGACGATTTATGAAGGGAAGAGGGGAATAAACTCCTAATCCAAAGTATGTCCATTTTTTCATTTTTTTTATTATACTTTTTTTAATCAAGGTCTTTTAGGTGATTTAAGTTTCATCATTGCATTATAAGCATACATAAAATGATGGAAGGCCAATGAAAATGAAAATAAAATTCAATTATTTTATTTATCAGGAATAAATAAGACATAAGGCTGATTAGAATCAAAGTCCTAAATGACATAGACTCGACAGGAAAGAAATAAAGAAGTTAGGGGAGGAACTCTCCAGCTCAACTAAACTAGCGTTAAATGACTATGCCCCGATATTATCTAAGCACTGCCTAAGGGGTTGTTGTTGTTGTTGACTTTTGTTGCGGACGGAACTGACAGTCTACCATCTTCAACCATGTCTTGTAGAGCTTGCTTCAAAGTTCAGCACTGCAATGTCATATGCCCGTTTTCTTGGTGGTACATGCAGTAGGCATTAGGATACCACTTCCTAGACCTATTCTCAGGAGCAGAGTCTGGTGTAGGGCCAAGAGGCTAAAGTGCTCCATTTGCATGAAGCCTAATGAAGGCTTCTTCTAGAGACATGCCTAAAGGAGTAAAGGTTCTTTGAGGCTTTTGATAATATCTTTTTTCAGTAGTTAGGGCATTGATATCATTGCTCTTGGAGCCAGAAGGATTGTTGTTACTCTTCTTGTAATAGTTGTTATTATTACCACTCATATTCTTAGAGGTTTGCACCTCTTCCTCAATCAATAGACCAACCTTGTAGAGTTTCGTGAAAGACTCTAAAGGTTGGAATTTAATGTCCGTACTTAGACTGCAGGTTACGGATCACCATTCAGACTTGGTCCTCTTCAGATGGCCTGTTAGTCATTTGTGCTGCCTTTTCCCTCAATCTGTTATGGAAGGTGATAAAATCTTCATTGGAGTTTTGTTTTGTTAACTCCAACTCACGAAAACCAATAGGAAGCTGAATGTTGTATATGTACTGCTTCCGGAACTCTTCTTTGATGTAGTCCCAGTCATTCAGCTTTGTTTTGTTAAGTGATCTGAACCACTTGGGTGGATGTGCATCCAAGGTCAAGGGAAAGATATAAGCAAACGGGTCCAATCTCATGCCTTTGAGAGCCATAGAAATGAAGAAAACTTTCAAATGATCATCTGGGTCTTCGACCCCCTTGAATTTTAGGAGGTCATCCAATGCTACCTTCTTAGGAAGCTTTTCCCTCAATTCAAGATCAATGATGTCATGGTTATGAGCATGACCCTCGAGTGTAGGAATTGACTGGATCAATTGCTCGAATTTTTCGAACCTCAGATCTGTCTTTGACTTGATAGGAGGTGGGGGTGGTGGGGTGTCTTCCTCTTCACTTTCATCAATTGTCAGCTTTTCTCTCAGCATCTTGATCTCTTTGTCTTGTTCCTCAAGATGAGAGTTCATCAGTTGGAGCTGAGCCATGAATGTGTTGAGTTGTTCAGAAGTGTCTCCCATCTCGGATGATGATTCAAAAGTTTCGGAAGATCTAAAAAAGTGAGAATTCGTTTGACAAGTCTGGGAATAGGTTGACCTTGAATCCTCTCTGTTGGACGTTCCCAAGTTATAATTTCACGACCTGTCCTGAACAGAAATCGAATGGAACTTGTAAATTTTAAGAAATGATTTTTTGAAATGAGAGATGAAAATGGGAACGAGAAATGGGAAATGGGAAATGGAAATGAGAGATAGAAATAGGAAAATGTATGGGCTTTGGAGTAGTATGGGCCTAATTGTATGCAAATGCAGACATGGACTAGACTATACTAGACTATGCAAGCAGAGTGAACTCGATGAATAGGCTTTTATGGCGATAAGGAATGCTAACTTCACTAGACTTAATAAGTTACTCTTATGGGCTTTATGGGTGATTGGCTTCGCCAGACTCAATGATTTTGGGTTTTATGGATCTAGGGTGGACTAGCTTCGATAGACTCAAAGGTTTTGGGCGATTATAGACTTAGGGTAGACTAGCTTCGCTAGACTGAAGGATTTAGGTTGCTATAGATGTAAGGTAGGAGTAGCTTCGCTAAATTTGGAGGATGCATTTATTGTCTTAGGGGTGACTAGCTTTGCTAGGTCTAAAGGATGCCATTATGGTCTTAAAGGGTGAGTAGTTTCGCTAAACTCGAAGGGGTGCTTTTACGGTCTTAAGGATGATTAGCTTTGCTAGGTCCAAAGGGTGCCATTATGGTCTTAAAAGGTGAGTAGCTTCGCTAAATTCAAAGGGTGCCTTTATGATATCAAGGATAACTGGCTTCGCTAGGTCTAAAGGGTGCCATTATGGTCTTAAAGGGTGAGTAGCTTCGCTAAACTCAAAGGGTGCCTTTATGGTCTTACAGGTAACTAGCTTCGCTAGGTCTAAGGGTGCCATTATGGTCTTAAAGGGCGAGTAGCTTGCTAAACTCAAAGGGTGCATATGTGGTCTTTAAGAAGTGCTAGCTTCGCCAAATTTAGAAGTCTAGAGTTTTAGAATTTGGACTTCGTCCTATATGGGTTTGGGATTGGACTTGACTAGACTTAGGATATGAGTTGGGCCTTATATGGACCTAACTTTGGACTTAGTCCTATATTGGTTAGAAGCTAGACTTGGAGATGAACATGGGCTTGACATTGGAAATGTACTAGGATTGGACTCAGTTTCAAATGGACTGGGATTAGACTTCGACTGGGCTTGACATAGACTAGGGTTCACATAAAGATATAAATGGGCCCAGATTTTGACATGTGCTAAACTTATATGGGGCCTAAGTTGGACACTAATGCTAGTTGGCGTAATATGAATGCATGGGCTCAAATTTAGATGGGCCTAGGATGAATGCAAAATGGACTCTAATGCACATGGGCCTAAATTGAATGTAAGGACTCAAACTCAGATGGGCCTAGGATGAATGCAAATGAATTGGGTTTGGGTTGATTGGAATGGATTATAGGTATTTGGTATGGGCTTAGAATTTTTGAAATTCATTTTAAAAGGGACCTCTTGTTTTTATATTTTATTGGGAAAAGATGATGGATTAATTTTAAATTTTTTTTTTTTGAATAGGTAGTATGATGATGATTCGCAAATATTTTCGAAAAAGGTAGAATAGAAGAGGGTGTAGGATTGATTTTGAAAAAGATATGTTTTTTGAAAAGGTGGAATATTATAAGATAGACGTGATAGAGGAGGGACAAAATGGGAGGAGGTAGACATGGATGACGACTCTAACTCTACCATGAACTTTTCTTGATGCACTTTTTAGGATAGACTCCCCCTTAGATGATATGCATGAAAAGATTGATTTTTTGCTTCAATTAGGTAAGTTTCATTTTTAGACAAAAAGGACTCCTAGAATGATCATGATTCTACGCGAATGCAGACTGAAAGAACACAGGATCGATCACCACGACGACTAAATCGACAAAAACATGAGATGCAAAGGATGGGCGCCACGCAACATCGTTGTGCGCAGTATGTGCGTCTGGCGTGAGAGCAGTGTGCCACACTAGTGGAAAAAACGTTATATGTCACTTAGTAACAGATCCGGTTTTTACAAAACCGGATCCGTGATCCGCGAAATTTTGGGAGGGAAAGCTAGGCTGCATGACGGATCTGATCCATCAGTGAATCAGATCAGTTAACAGATCCGGTTCACATGACCGGATCAGTTAATCAGCTTTTTTTTCTCCAAACAAAACCCTCGTTTTGTTCATTCTCTCCAAAATTACAAGGCCCAAAACGCGGGTATTTAAGGGTTGGTAAACAAATCCGGTTAATAACACGGATCAGTTGAGTGGGCCAAAATTACAAGGCCCAAAACGCGGATATTTAAGCGTGACCTATTCCAGCCCTTCCCTCACTCATCTCACCCTCCTCTCTTCCCTTCTAGGGTTCTCTCACTTCGCCTCTCTCAACAGCCGATCTTCTCTCTCTCCTCAACAGCTTTTCCTCAAATCTCAGCATCCATCTCCACGCCCCATCAGCCTCTCTCACTCCGCCATTACTACTGTAATACCCCGAATTTTCAAAGATTATTTAATTATTTATTAAGGTTTAATATTATTTCCACTTAAAATTTATTTTATGATAATGCGATTTTATTTGATAACTATGTTTATTAAAATAATAATTTCATTTAGTTTTGATTTATTTAACAAGTTTTATTTAAATGATTATTTCTAAATAATTTAACTATGGTAAATTAAACTCTTTATTTTTGGTTATGGGTATCCTTGTACAAGTTGTCCATCCATTTTTAGTAATCCAAAGCCCAAATACAAGTCCATAGCCATATGTCTTTTAGCCAAAAAGAAAAAGGAAAATAAAAACAAAAACAAAAAAAAGGATGAAAACAGTTTCACCATCTTCCCTCCCCTCCCTTCCTTCGTTCCTGATTTACAGCACACAAGAGCAAATTTTTCAACAAAAATTGCAGCCTTTGACAGTAGGAAATTGAATTTCAGTCCACAAATATCAGATTTTAGGGATAAATTTTCAAAGAGCTACCACCATAGCCCTCACACCTCACCTCCACCATTAATGGAGCTTGACCAAAGCTCAAAAATTTCTGACCAACCTCCTCTATAAATACCGAATTTCTCTCACCCAAATGACTCAAGCAAACAATTCAAAAAGGTTTGCTTCAATCCTTTATCTTCTTCCTAAATTTCTGATTTTTGTTTTGAAAATTAAAAAAAAAATTAATTACAACCCACCATTAACATCTTCATTGTTACACATTGAACCGCCGAGCACCACCGAACGAACCGCCTGACCCCACCTGAACCTCGCCGTCCACCATCAACGCCACCCAACCGCAGCACCGCCATCCCTTCTCCTCCTTCGCAGTACCCTACTGCCTCCCTCAGCCGCGCCCAGCCGCCACCTCGAACCACCTGCGCCACCGTCTTCCGCCTGAGCCTCGACGTGCTTCGCCGTCCTCCACCCGAAACACCAATGCCATTCCCTCCTCTCTTCCCCCCTGACTCGTCCCTCCTCTGACTTCCTTCTTCGTTTTTTTTTTCTTTCTTCGGTTGGGTTAAGGCGATTCAAAGAATCGAGTACCCCCCTTTCCCCTTTACTTAGTTATTAGTTTATTTTTTTTTTAAAACAAAACAAATGACTTTCCTAAACTAGCTTGCTTTATTAAATTGGTGTATTTTAGATTAATTAACTTAGTCTTTTATAACTTGAAAACATATTTCTTAATTTTCTAAAACAAAGTAAGAAGTGTAATAAAGTTAGTTTTTATGTTAAAATAATCGTTTAAGTTAATAAAAAAATTAAGTTGAAGTAATCTTTGAGTACTTAAAATGATTTCATAAATGATTTAAAAGCCATAAAATTTGATTTATAAACTTTCTTAAAATCATTAGGAATTTCTTTAAGTTATTTGAATTATTTAAATTATTTATTTTATATATAAAAAGGGGTTATTTAGGTAACTAACTTAGATCTCATTAACGTCTATTGTAGACTCCGATTGCGTAGACGAGGAATATCAAGAGTGTTAATCCGTTCGTGAACTTAACTTTTGGGCACACGTCACGAGGTAATCTCCGATGTCCATCTAAATGTAGATCTCGTTAGAATAAAACGAATTAATTATGTGATTATGTGAATTAGAATATGGTTTATAGTTATGGATTATGCACGATGAATTAGTATGACAAATGAAATGACTTGTATAATGGACGATATGACAATGATGGTTATTATTATAACGTTGTTAACACCGTTAATAATAGCAACTTAATCACTAATCTTTTATTCTTGTTATCAACATCGTTTACAGTCATTTATTATTATTATTATTATTATTATTATTATTATTATTATTATTATTATTATTATTATTATTATTATTATTATTATTATTATTATTATTATTATTATTATCGTTATTCTTACCATTTAAATTATTACTAAGATTATTGTTATCATTATTATTATATTGAAGTTAGGAGTGAAAGTTGGAAATTATCAAGAACATGTGATAATTAGATGTTTATGAGTTAATCAATGTAACCAAGTGACGGTTATGATAATGAATACGAATGGGCTCTCGGATTAAGCTATGTATGAATTGAATTCTGGATTTGGACTGAAAGTATTCACTCTTGATTAAATGAAATGATGCATATGTATACATGTGTTATGTGATGACTTGAATTAAAAACTATTAATCACTTAAAGTGAAATATCAGAGGGAAATGATGAACTGGTTGCCCTGTAAGGGAGGTTCAGCGGCCACCTACAGGTTCTCTGGTTACTATGCTGATTTTCTGTTACTTGTCTTCCTTCTATCTTGTTGTGATCCAAGTAGAAGGGGTGTGCACACTAGGGACTCTGTTATTATGGCCATTATGTTATCCATATGTGGTTGCAGGGGATTGACCCCGGCTTACAATGTTGAAGTAAGTGGTTACAGGGGATTGACCCCGGCTTACTGGCGTTCTCTTTCCTCTCCTTAAATAACTGGATTAATTGAACTTATGCGATTATTCATTGTATATAAACGTGTATGTGTGCTATGTCTTATAACCCTATTAACCTACTATTTTACAATGTATTTTCAACTTAAGTATTTTACGGGATGGAGTTGGAATTTCTCAGTTTTTCTGATTTTTAGGAGCTTGTCTCTCTTGTTTCTTTTCAATGTATTTGTGCAGGTGGGTGATCGACGGGGGAACAAAAGGGAGATCATTTAGAGTTGTCATCCACTTAGCTTATGTTTTCACTTCCGCTGGAACTCTAAAACACTTAAGTAATTAGTAATGTTTAATGAACGATATACTTGGTTGTAAGGATTAATTTATTTTGAATTTAATATGCTTTAACCTAGCCTTGCATTTATTTCCAAGGAGATAAGTACGGCGGTAGCACACCCGTTGAGTCGAACCCTCGTGGATTTTCCCCCATCTCGAGTTTTATTATTGAAAAAGGGTTCGGGTTGGCGGGGGTGTTACAACTACTGCCACCAACAACCACTACTTCTTAACCGCTTATCCTCTCTCTCCTCAACCGATGCTCCTCTTTTCGCACACCAACCACCTTTCGAACGCCATCTCAATTATCCTCCTTTCGAATGTGATCTCGCCTGTATCGTCTCGCCCAACACCAACAATCTCGCGGAGTCGTGGGTCTCATCTCGCCCAACACCAACAATCTACCGGTCTACTTTCGAAGGAATTAGGGTTTTGACGAATCAGTGAAGGCCTGTCTATATTTTTAGTTTGAATTTTCTTTTCGATTTTTAGTTTAGCGATTAGGTTTCAATTTTTTACATGTTTTAATTTTTTGTCAGATTTTTCATAATAAATGTTCATTTCGGTTTTTTTTAGCGATTAATTGTCATTTTTTTGTAATTTTTTATCAGATTTTTCATACTTATAAATTTTGGTTGGTTACATATTGTTGTAATATGTAAATTGGGGTTTGTAATAATATTTTTCTGAATAAGTAATTATGCCTATCAGTTGGGTGTATATATTGACGTTGTTTGTGTGAAATTAAGGGTTTAATATTTTTTTAACGCAAATTTGAAGGCTTTAGTCTTCACTTGTCAGGAACTGTTTTTTTTTTAAATGTAATTGATCCGATTGTGGTGCAAAATCGGATATGTTAACTTCAATAACTGGTCCGGTGTTGCAAAACAACCGGATCAGTATAAATTTTGAACCGGATCAATTATTCTTTAAGAGCTGCTCCGGGCCCACCCGATCCGGACCAAAACCGGATTTGTAAGCCCGATTTTGACCGGATTCGATGGGCATTTTTCCACTAGTGCCAGGCGCAACTTAATGCGTTTGGCACACTACTCCCTGGCATGCTTTTTGGCGATTTAGGCGAGGTTTTTGGGTAACTCCACATAATTTCGGGACACGACGACAAACATGACATAATGGCAGATTTACTAACAGACCTTTTAGGACTTCAAACAATAGCCGAATTGGCAATAGCATGAGACGTATAGGCTGCACGCTACGCAACCCACTGCACGTGGCGCGAAGTCTATGCGTCTGGCGCAGGAACTGTGCGCCAGGCACACCTAGGTGCGTTTGGCGCACTGACCCCGGGCATGCATTTGCATTTTGCATATGTGATTTGTGAAAATTTGGACCAATTTGACGATCTTTTTTAGAAGCGATTTTAGACGCAATACATATCAACGTTTTGACAAATTAAGAACATGCAAAAATCGCAAAGCAAATGTCATATAACATGGATGCAAAAGTTCTCAACCTAAAGTCCAGTTCTACGTTTCAACTATGGTCAGGTTTAGGTTAAGGCTGAAAAGGGTCCATAACTAAGAGATTGATCCCACTCTTCGTACCTTTGCTTAAAAAGGTGGCCACGTGTAAGACGCACTCCAGTTCTCAACTCAGGAACAATAGGACAATGCCATGGTTGGGTAGGTTTGCTTATGACTAAGATCCAACACTATCACTAAAGAAGCTTTTAGAAGGACAAAGCGCAAACCCCCGAGGGTGGCCTCACGCATAGAACATGCGCTAATGAGGCAAGGAATATTGTCCTTATGGTGGCTTAAACAATAGCCATGCACAAAACAATATGTTATTCTAAGGCATAAAAAGAGAATGAATCGTATTTTTCAAGTTTCACCCACTCATTTAATTTTTTTTTAAATCCTCTCCAGTGAAGTCGCCAAATTATATGCGTGTTTTTATTTGCCTACGAGGGATGAGCGCGTATTAATTGACTGCCTCATTGTTAAGGTTTTATTGAAAACGTTTTTTAATTGAAATAAGTCGCCAACAAGTCTTTAAAGGAAGACTCATATGGGGGTGTAAGTGGACTGAGAAAAGTCCAGGGTCCAATTCAGTCCAGTCCAAACTTGTTGGACTGGACTGGACTAAAAAATATTTGGACTGGACTTGGACTCAAATTTTCGAGTCCAAATATTTTCGGACTGGATTTGGATTTACCCCTTTGGAGTCCAATAAGTCCCATCCAGTCCAAAAAATATTTTAGCATATAATATATATATTTAAAAAAATTAATATATATATATTTATTTATTTTTTAAAAAAAATAAATTTTTTGTTGGAATTTTGGACTTTTTAACATTCTCGCTCTAAATTCTTTTATCTGGCGCCGGAATTTTCACTTACCTTTCAAAAGTCCAAAGTGAGAACTAAAAGAAGAAAAGACAAAAGTTACTTTAACCATTTTGGCGCCGTTTGTATTTTGCATTTTATATATTAGACATTAAAAATGAATATAGAGTTTCGGACTGGACTGGACTGGATTCGGACTCAAGAAAAAAGTTTCAGACCTGAATTTGGACTCAAAAAAGTTTGGATCGGGTTTGGACTCGATTTCTCGAGTCCAAAAAACTTTGGATTGGATTTGGATTTGGCAAAGTCCAATCCAGTCCAATCCACTTACACCCCTAGACTCATAAACCTAATTGGATATTGGGAAATCATAGGGACAAATTAGGGATTTATCCAATGTAGATTTTCCCGTCATGACTCCATTAATGCTCAATGAACCATAGATTAAGTTCGGGGGTGAGGGTACGAACACGGTCATGAACCACGTTCGACCATTGCTGGCCTCTACTTAACACAATTCATAGCAAAGTTTATACCAAAGAACAACCAAATAATATTTTCAAATGCCCTAAATATATTAGTCTAAATCGTTTTATTAAATAGATAAAAAGACTACCTTTTTAGTGACACGTTATTAAGCAATCAAAATTAGTGGGTTCCAAATAGGTTGTCCAAATTATCTGATTAATGTTAGAACAATTTCTTAGGTCTTGATTAATAATAATAACATGTTGGTGATGAAAACATAAGCAGGACAATCATCAAAATATATAAGAAATATAAAAAAAGGAGTAGAGATTAGAAAGTACAAAAGAACGATTTTTATTAAAGATCTACATCATGAAATAAAACGTTAGTAACTTCAATATAAAAATAAGATAAATTCATTCAAGGACCCTCAAGAATATACCGGTGTGGCTTGGGTATGAGGGAATAACAACCTTCGGGAAGAGTAATCGTGAAGCCTTTCAACGAACACTTGTGAAGATCGATCAAAGTATGTGTTTATGTGTTTGTAAATATGTATTTGTGCGTTTGTAAATATGAAAGTATGAGAGTAGGAAAGTTTTTTTAGAGTTCGCAAGTATTCGAGTATAAAGAGTACGTGAAAGTGTTTTTTTTCTCCCTTTATTGATCCGGAAATCAATGGCTTATTTATAGCAAAATATAAAATAAAAAAAGAAGATAAGAAAGTGAACTGCGCATCGCGCAAAGATTGCATTGGGCGCACGACTCTACGTGACGCGCATGTCCACTTGGCAGGCGCATATTGGTGGGCCTGACGCGTTCCAATCAATGCGTTGGGCGCACCGTCTGCGTCAGGCACGCTTACAATCTTTTTCTCTTAACGCGTTTTGTAGGATTTTCTTTTATCCCTTTAAATCCGAAAATCAACTTTTACGAGATAAAATCTGATTTCAATTTTAAAATATCTTTGAAAATATTTTTTTATTTCTAAAAATATTCATTAAAATAATAAATAAAAATAATTAATTATCATGAATAATTATTGGGCTTTTTCAAAGGATTGGGCGCAAAATATGTTTATGGGCTCAAAATACAAGTAATTATCAGGAATAATTAATTGGGTATTAAAATAGGACTTTGGATCATTTTTGCAAATAAATAAGCAGTATGTTTCATCATTGTGTTCTTAAATGGGGGGACACGATTATGTGTCTACAATAACCAAACAACAACTTATAATTTGTGTCTACAATAACCTTATAATTTAAAACATCTGCCCAGATAAGTGTCAAGAGTATTTTGAGACGGAGTGAGTAGTTGTGTATTTGGATTTGTACTTTCACTATTAGGCCTTAATTGTTGGAATAGTCAATAGTCTAATAGCGGCCTCTTTGCTCTTGCTGGGCAAAGCCAAAAGTCATGTCGAATCAAGCCGAGTGGAAGACATCATGCTGGCCCCGTGCACAACTTGACCCGTCTGCCAGATTGATCTACCTGACTTGTTGATATTCTTAATATCCAATAGTTTTGAGTTGCGAAAATTGATATTTTTAGAGAAGTTGTTATTCTTAAAATTTTAATTGTTTAGCAGATGATTTACAAGTTATGTATGACGACTGACGAAATGCTAGATGGGTGGTGACTGGTGAGTGGGTGTAAATTGGTTGTGAATGTAGATTTAGATTTGTACCTATATGGAAATGGTGTTACATTTTTATCGTCATAAACAGTGGATAAGTGGTGTGCATATAAATTTTAGGTGGATATAGATATGAGAAATGGGTATCTGCATTCCCATTGTCATCCCTAAATAAAGAACAGTACTCAGACATCGGATCAGAAGTCGTCCGATTCAAAAGTATAACAGTGATGAATAAGAATTTTGAGAATAATTTTTCCCACCAATGTCAACAATGGAACTTTCAGTCATAAACGCCAAGTATACCGTTCGAAGAACCAACCAGAGCTCTCCAAAGTCTTACCAACTACTGAAAATGAAATTGTAATTGAAATTTGAAGTAGTGTTACAAGGCTGGTCAGTTCCTTTTCCCTCTACACAGCTGTTATAGGTGATTTCCTACCAATATTACAATTAGCACAGAAATGTACAAAAAAGAGTATGATTATTGGGTTAAATTATAGCACCATATAATTAGGCCCCGTTCTTTTGGACGAAGAGTTACTGAATTGCAGAAATAAACTGAACTAAACTGAATATAAGTTCAAAAGAACAGGGCCTTAATAATGATATATTGATTATTTCACTTTAAGGTGGACACATCACTTTCATATCTCTTGTTTAAGTAGCTAAAATTTACCCAAATAATTTTTTTCATAAATAAACTCTAAGATTCAAGCAACTTGATTTTGGGATCAACAATTAAATCCCACTTTCTTCCTTCTTTATTGTGATAAATGGACAGTGACAATTTTTCAGATGATGCTCGAAAAAACAATTCATCCTTCATCAATCTAAAACATATTTACAGGCAAGTTCCATCCACAAATATTCAAGTGAAGCTTTTCGATTTTTTTTCTGGTTCATATAGAATTTCTATCAGGTAGAAGCAATGTTATCATGATCAGGATCCTACTTTGGATCGTAGGGGTTGGTAGGATCGAATCGGTAGGAACGGATCGTAGGATCGTAAGATCCTACAATTGGGTAAAATAGAGATAATTATGCTAGAATATGGTGATTAGGGGTGTTTGCGGTTTGGGTTGGTGCGGTTTGGATGTAACCCAACCCAAACCGCAAATATACGGTTTGACATTTTCCCAACCCGAACCGCACCGCACTTTTGCTCAAACCAACCCAAACCGAACCGCGCAAAACGGTTTGGTGCGGTTTGGTTTGCGTTTTAACCATTTTTTCCTCCGCGATATTAATTTTGTAATCTAAGAGTAAAAAAAATTTGTTAATAAATATAAAGAGTCCAAATAAATATGAAGTTGACTTCATAATTAAACATAAATAATAATTTATCAAAAATGTCCAAGTTCTTTACCTCAAACTTCTTTTTTCAGTTGTATACTTGTATGCCACCTTGTCAAGCGTATTTAAAAAAAATCAAAATAGATAAAAAAAATCATATAAAATTGCAGTTTACAGTGCGGTTTCGGTTTACAAAAATAAAACCCAACCCAAACCGCAAACCGCGGTTTGCTTGAAATCATAACCCAAACCGCAATTTTGAAACCGCAAACCAACCCAAACCGCGAAAAAACGGTTTGGGTTGCGATTTGGTGCAGTCCAGACCGCACTCTGAACAGCCCTGATGGTGATAACCTCATGTTAAAAATTTACACATATTAATAATGACTTATTTCATTAGCATATGGTGATGGTTTTTCAATACTATAAGATTGAAGTAACATGCAGCCAAAATCTAATAGGAGAAATATAATATGAAATTACTTTATGATTTTTTTACGATAGAATCGGATCGTAGAATTATAGAATTTTAGAATCGTATTAAGATCCTACCATGTGATTTTTTGTGGTTGGATAGGATCGAAAGATCCTACAAAATTAAGATCCTACGTAGGATCGGGATCGGTGAAGTCCTTTCAAATCGTAGGATCGTAAGATCCGGATCGGGATTTTAACAACAATCGGTAGGAGTTTCATCCATCTGCTACTTCATAGCAGTTTATAAGGTAAAATATCCAACTTAGGTAACAATATATAGATGCAATTGTTTTTTTTTTATAATTAATAAAAAAAAAAAAAAAAAAAAAGAGTAACTGAGAGTCTGAGATGCATCAATAGTTAGCAAAATGCCAGAACTTATTATAGGCAGATCTAGCAATATGTGACAAATGTACAGGAAAGCCAATCAACCAGATCCATTATCCAGCACCATCTCATTTACGCAAACTCCAATAATTTCAGATAGAAGTATATAACCTGAATCCATCAACTTGTTTCATTTCAATGAAATGAACCAAGTCCACCCATCAATTTGTTTCATTTCACTGAACCAAGTGCACCCATAGTTACAGTTTCCAAGTTATTCGGATTCAGGAGAAAAAAACTGGAAAATGTGGAGTAATTTATCTTAACAAATAACAAAAGCTAGCATCTACATTTTTTCTTCTAATAGAAATGATCTAATTTATCACTCTTCTGCCTCAGAAATTGAAAATAATAAAGCTCTAAAAGATCATATGATCAACAGAAGTCCAAGCCAAAATTGTCGACGTCAAAGAGATGCTCATGACAACACACTTGTTTGACAGCATACGGGCAACAGTGCGGCAAAGGAGGGAGATTAAATCAAAAGGAGAGGTTATTTGACTTTTTTTCAAGGAAAAATTTGAGATCACCCTGAGATAATCAAGATTCAAAATCTTTTGAAGCATTAGGTAGAACAAGAGTTAAGTAAAAGAGTGTTACAGTACACTTATTTTGGCACTCATAATACCCAGTAATTTTATTTCTTATAGCTCAGACTGCCGTATCAACTGATTAGGCTATCCAGCCCTCATAGAGAAATGATGAACCCAACCACCAGATAAAAGAAACTGCACAACAGTAAAAATCTAACTATTCTACACCATTTAATCAAGAAAGTGTGTACAAACAGGGTAAAGTTTCCCGTATCAAAAATCTACACTATGGAGCCATGGAGGCAACACATTTAATTACCAAAAATTGCATAAAATTGCATCGGTGCAAACGTGCAGTGTATGCGTCACCTCCCCAATCCAACACATTTCAAACACTTTTTCCCACGATATCCAAGGAAATAAATACCATTCAGAGTAGTTGATTTCTTTCAAATGATCCAAGGTTTAACCGTTTAATAAATCTAAAGCATCACCATACAGCAACAAAGCCAATTCCAAAACAGGCAATTACTTGTCCATGTCAAGAGACATTCTCACCAACTTCTCGTACAAGATGCGGTCATCCCGTCCCGTGTTGCTTTCCAACAGAGCACTTTGCACAAGTTCCTAAAAGAAGATGACTATATCAACCAACAAAATCCCCAACAACATATCATAGATAAGTATCACAAATGAGAGTATGAAAGTGTCAGCATGTTCTAACCTTCACATCCCGATGTGAGAGAAATTTTCCAAGGTTGTGAACAATCATCCTCAAATCTTCCACCTGAAAAGTTAACATAAATTCCTATTCAATAAATTAACCAATACAGGGGTGAAGTAAGACTAATCGGCAGTTTACAAAGCTTTACCCGAACGTAGCCAACTCGATTGCGATCAAAGAACCTAAAAGCCTGACAAAATGACAATCATCACAATCCATCAGCAGAAATGATAACTCAAACGAGGACTAATATCTAAGACCAGCAATGTACCTGCAGTAGTTCCTTATCCACTGGTGCTATATCAGCTGACAATTTCTTAGAAACCTCAGCTCTCACTTCCTTCGGTTTGCTTGCCTCTGAATCACCACTAGCCTTCTTCTCACCACCGTTGGTACTATCTTCTGCAATTTGCTTTCTTGTGTCTTTCTCCTCACCCCGTTTTTTACTCTGCTCCGCATCAATCTTTCCCAGTTCAACAATCTAGATTAGAAACAAATAGTACCATAAGTCGACGCTGAATATAGGTGGGTTCTTTGCGTGACTGAATGAGAAAGCCTAAGACAAATGACTAAATACACATAATATAGTTATGAAAGGTTAAACATATGCTGAAAAATCCCCCAACCTGGACCTCCATATCACTATAAAGTTAGGAGTAACACACCAAATTTCTACGCAACAAAGTTGTCATATTGCAATGTAAGCCCTGTATAGTGCTTAAACACAGAAGATATCTTGGATGAAAGCTGGGGCTCAAAAAAGTTAGATTCAAGGGGGGGAGAAGGGAGAACCTAGTGATGCAGGAATGGTTTTTCTTACGCAGCAAAAACTCAGCCTACACAAGCAGAATAGACACTGAGCTACCTTAACATACATCCGTTACTAATTAGGAGGCAACAAAGTTATCAAATTGTGATGCAAGCGCTGCAGAGACTAAAGTGCTTAAACACAGCAAATATTTTGGATTAAAGCTAGGGCAAGAAAATCCAGATTTGGGGGCAGGCGACTAGTGGTGCGGGGTTGGAGATTCTTCGTGAGTCAAAACCCGGCTTCCACAAGCAGCATAGACGCTTAAGCCTACCCTCGCAAACCACAGTTGCTCTCTAGAAGGCATCCGCCCAGCCTTTTTACAAGTTAACTTTTGTATGGGCGTGAGCCAGCCGACAACTATGACCAGCTTGACCCTAAGGTGGAAAGCACTTTGGGCTCTGGATTTTCACAAACGATATCTTGTTTTCAAAATTCGCAAGGCAATCCCTTTTCTAAAGAAAAGACAAAAATTGATCAGGAACCTTCTTTTTGAACCAAATAGAGACTAATAGGACTATTAGAAATATTCACCTCCTTGGACGAGTCTTCCTGAGGGCTGGCATCCTGCATATCTTCTTCTTCTTCATCTTCCTCCGGGTCTTCCTCCGGGTCCTCCTCTTCAACCATATCTTCATCATCTTCTACACTAAGCTTTTCAACCTCGTCAGTTTTCTCTGATTTAGTACCCATTTCAGCTGCGCTATCCAATTTGGCCATCAACTTAACATCACCAGAACGAGTTTCATCTTTTGCCGGGGTTTTACTAGAGTTTTCTTCAGTAAAAAAATATTTGGTTTTCAGACGCTTTGTTGATGTCTTCTCCTTTCTCTTGCTGTCAGCATTTTGTTCCCTTTGTCTTTTTCGACTATTTCTTTTGGTGACAAACTTAATGCGCAATTTCTGTAAAAAATAGCCATGTAAGCACAAGTGCATAACATACTCTCCAGAAACACAAAAAGTCAGTACAAACCCTAGTACCTGTAGAAATGTTAAAACACGGCAACCCATCTGAAACTGAAGCATTTCATACAAAGACTCCGCAAATACTGACAGCTGTGACAATGAAAACACCACCATTGTGAACTAGTAGATTTGGCTGATAAACATACACAAGTCACAGTAGCACACTGAAGAAAAGCCATTCAGCTATTAAAAGTTTAAAGCACAGGCTAAATTAACAAAGGGAGAAAAAAGAAAAAAGAAAAAAGTAGAGGACCTCAAATGTTTCTTCTTCAACATCCTTGTCAGAATAATCCAGCAAAGAGTCCAGAGAAAGTGACAATGATCGTAACTGCAGCAAATTTTCCATAATTATGTAATGGCATATTAGAGGAACTATAAAATACGGCCTACAGGATAGAACTATAGAATAGAGAGCTCAGATACATACTTTAGTAGCCCTGTCACTTTTGGTTTGTAAAATCAATCCAGGATGCCGAGGAGGTTCTTCAGACTTTTTTCTCTCCACATCTTTGCTTGATTTGCTTCTTGGTTCATCTTTTTGATCCTTTTCTTTCCTCTCCTTCCCATCCTTCACCTTTGCCTTTCCCTTAATATTTTCCTTGCTGTCGGCATGATTATCCTTCTCAGTAACATTTTTAGTCTCAGAAACTCTCTTCTCATCAAGTCTCTCTTCTTCCTTTCCCTTAACCTTGCCAGCAGTCTTCTCAGTTTTACTTGATAACACATCATTGTGCTTCTCAGAGCTCTCTACTTCGGCTTTTATTGTCGAAGATTTTTTTACCAAGTTTCCACCCTCAGTTGCCTTGTCTTCGGGTACTTGGGCATCACCTACAATATCACTTAACTTCCCAGCATTATTCGTTTTCCATCCTCATTATGAACCAGAGTCTTGCTGTCGCTAGTCTCACTGTTGGCTAGCCCAGCTGTGACCTTCTTTTTGGGCACCCTCTTGATAATTTTCCTTTTCACTACTCTTTTTACAGGTCCATCCCGCACCACAGTAACTCCAGTTGCATCTGATTTCACCTCCACTTTTTCTTCAGCAGAATCTGTCTGCTTACCACTTTCCAAACCAGATTCTTTGTCCACTTCTTTCACAGTAGCATCAGCTTCTGACAGCTTTTTTGCTACTTTCTTCCTGGTGAAAGTTTTGACACCCATGACATCTGCAGGCGATGCGTCCAGCTGACAAGCAGTTTCTGAGTTCACATCAATAGCTTCAGCAGCTTTATCATCTAACTTGCTATTGTCATTGCTTCCATCTTCACCACCGACTACCTTATCAGTAACCTTCTTGACAATTTTCCTCACAATTTTTTTCTTTGCAGGCTTCAAAGTCTTTTGAGTACTAGTATTAGCTCCTGCTGCTTTTTTCTCTACATTATTGGTGTCATCAGTGAGTTCATCCATTTCTTTCTTCTCAGCATTTTTGGTATTTTTTTCTCCATCTTTAACAGTCGCGCTAGCCTTCTGCACCTCTCCATCTTTCTCTTTATGAGCATCGGCAGCGTGTTCAGTGCTAACAATCTCCTCCTTTTTCTCAGACTTTTTAGAATCCCTTGGAGAAGTGCTTTCTGCTATAAAATTAAAGGTAGAGTAAGTTCATCTGTTCATATGATAAGTAAAGCAATTTACACAAAAGGTTGCAAGCTCCAGTACCTTTAGAAGGATTTTTTTTCTCTCTGAGTTTCTGCATCAAATAATACGTAGAACACCAATAAACAAAAAAGCGTCAACTATTTAATATAAAGCGATTAATCAACAGCAACCATAAGCTTGACGATCGAGTATTTATACAATTTTTCTTTCTGCGTCCCAGAAGAGAAATAAGAAGCAACAAAGAAGATTTTCCAGAATGCAGCAGTGATCAATTGGACAATGGATACTTTAAAAATGAGCCACTTTTTTCGTCGTTTACTAGTTAGTTTCTTATAGTGGTTAAGTTATTGTTATCATTTCAAAGACGTAAAGCAACGCTACACACACACACACACATACACACACACACACACACTAGCCCATTATTATTTTAATAATCTTTGACAGTTTGCTTGAAATAACGAGATTGCCATGGTTGATTAAATGAAGTTAACATCAAAGGAAAAAAAAAGTGGGACGGTGAAAGTAATTGTTATAAGAATTCAAATGCTGCATTCCGGAAAAACAATTAGCATGTTACATAAATTGAAAGAAGGATATAAGGGAAAATTATAGATCAATAAGAAATTAATCGAGGTTACCTATAGATATATTATTTAATTGTGCCACAGCGCGCGCGCGCGCACGCGCACACACACACACACCTTCCATCCCATATTAATCAATAAACTTTGACCGGCACATAGTTTTCGGAGTTTTACATGACTTCTTATTTTATTGATGATAGTTGGTAATAGGGTATTTTTTTATTGGTAGTTAGTGGATTGTGGGGCCTAACTTTTTGAAGGATGAATTTGGGAGTGCGTTTCTTTATCATTGTTTGGACACCACATGAAGAAAGAAATAAGAAAAAATTGGTGGAATCTTTCTGGCTTACCATATTAGGAAGTGTATCAATTAAAGTGGGATGGACGTATATGGGAAATGTTTCGATTAATATGAACGAAGGGTATATATATATATATATATAATTATCAAGTAGAAGTAAAAAGCAAATTTTTGTAAGATATAAAGAAAACATATAAATTTCATACATGTTTCCGAGTCCATTGAAATTTGGATACTGCTTTGCAGGGTTCCCACAAGAATGAGAGATGAAGTAGCTTTTTGGAGATTTCGAAAACAAATGAGGATGGACTTAAGTAAAAATACAAAGAAGTGATGCAAATAAAAATTTGTTTAAAGACACACCTCTTTCCCTACAGAGAGTTTCTTCTCACGCTCTGCAACAGCTTTCTTGTGTGCCAACCACTGCTCTCGCCATGCATTTAAGGAGGGAAGACAGTCTGAAAGATCTGGAACGAAAAATACAGTAACCTCTCTATGACTAAAGAAGCCATCCTTGCCAACTCTATCATAGTGTATCTGCAGACCAGAGCACCATCGAAGAAATTAGACAACAAGATTCAGTTCAAAGTGTGAACGAAGTAACTAATCCCCCATTTTAAGGTACCATCCCCATATACTCTTGCTTAGCCAAGAGCTGACTGATATCTGCAAGCACCTAGCCTCATAACGTGGGCTTAATTTATAGAGGGTCATCAAAAGAATATGATATTCCATCCTGCCCGGACATATTGCTAGTGACTTACGTTGTGGTCCAGAAACCTTGTGCTACATCATCCAAGGTTGTAATTGGACCCAAAAACCAGTAGCAATATGGGCTGATATAAGCAAAAAGTATCAATAGATGATAGAATGCAAATTCACTGATAAGAACATGGGAACAAACCAAGGCAAACCCACTTAAAGCACACTGTCTTATTAATGGAAACTTCTCTCATACTTCATCTTATTTTTTGGAACATTTTACTTTTCTATCTTGCTTTTGATACGTCTCTTACTTTTTTGTTGTCCAAATAAGGTAATGTTCTCTCTATAAACCAGGAACAAAAAATAGTGGAGGGAGTAAAAAGGAGTGTGGCCTAATGGCCCTAAGTGCAATAAACTTAAGCAATAGCAATTGAAAAACAAAGATCCTAATCCAGTCACTCGTTGAAATGCATAATGATGAGATAATAAATAGAAATGGAGGGAGTAAAAAGGAGTAAGACCTAAATGCAATAGACTTAGGCAATAGCACTGGAGAACAGAGATCCTAATCCAGTAACTCGTCAACATACACAATAATGATCTCAAAACAATTATTTTCACACACACAGGCACACACAGGCACACACGGACACGCACGCAGACGCACACACACAGACTCGCACACGCGCACACACACACTCACGCGGAACACACGCAATTACACACACACACACAGAGAACCACACACGCACGCGCAAACCCACACACACGAGGAGGCACACGGGCAGGCAAGCAAGCACGCACACAGACGCGTCAAGGGTTTTAGGATGTTGAGTGTGAGTGGGTTCTCATCATAGATGTGAAAAGTAGTTAGTTTACAATAGAGGATTCTTGGGATGACTTAGCCTCTCTTGTTTTAGTGCAAAACGAAGTAGAAAAGGGCCCCAAATTCGTATATGAGACAAAACCAACAAAATCGACGAGATACCACTTTATTGAAGCATTTTAGCAGTATCACTTTCACCTAACTACATAGTCAAAATCATGTGTAGTACACAGGCTTAATTAACTTCTTTTTCTAAATCAAAGACAATTAGGAAGATTATCCTACCTAAAAAGTTCCCAACAAATTATGCTTTGGAAGCCTGATAGAACAAGGGGATAGAGAAAAAAGACTCGATAAAAGACAATGCAAAATGATAACCGGTCTTAATGAGATAATCAATTCCATCAACAGAAACCCCGTTTAGAAACTGAATCCAACATGCCAAAAAGCTTACCTCAAGAAAACGATTCCAGTTCTGACAGTTCTGCAGATCAAGATGACTCATATCTTTTGCATACCTACAAGATAATTATTTATCACAGAATTTTTTTATCTTTCCTATTAGAAAGACCATTACTGATAATCAAGTAATCAAAATGGACATGTAAACACACAAACCTGAGTACAGTCCGAACTAATGATGAATCATCAAGTGATGGATCTCCACCATCAACAGCATCCCAAGGGCCTCCAATTGCCATCAAGGTGCGATCTTTTTTTAATACAGCAAACCTCAATAAATTGCAAATGTGTGGAATCCGATCATCTGAAGTTTTCTCGGAGCAGAGGTCTTCAGTAGCACTCCTGCTGAGCCCACTCATCAAAATCATCTGTAACAGAGTTAAAACAGATGAAACGTTAACAAACTTGATCCTGGTTGTTAATATTGCCATCACAGAGCAGGAAGATTACACATCAAATCAATATTGATGGCTCTTCTAAAGTTAACATGCCAAATCAGTCATTAATCGCAACTTAATATTTTGCGATGCAAAACAAATATTAGTTTTGAAAATTATATTTGCCAAGACATAGAACAGGAAATGGCATTCAGTTGTATACAGTCTCCTGTATTCTACAGCTGAAATTGTAACAATCCAATTATATAGCCACCACAATCTAATAAACAATACTGTAAGAAGCATTTGTTACATGGAAGCACGTCTATCCAAGTTTCAGAACCCCTTTCACCCCAAAAAGGAAATGCAGCAAAATCAATCCTTTAGCAGAATAATTTCACCTCAGCACACAGCACTGCTGTGACAGCAGTACACCACAAGAAAGAGCGGGAGACTAAATGCTTGCAAAGCCAAAAACTGAAAATTTGATGAAAACAGACTCAACAAATATTATTTTCCTCCAATAAAACTACTGAACCTCATAATATGCTTCAGATTTAGCCATGTAGCACGGGAATGGAAAGAGGAGCCAGAACAAGGAAGCATCAGTACTCAAAAAATAAGGAACTGTAGAAACCTAGGGATCCTAGAACAGAGGCTATATCAACAATGAAGTGAGTCATTTGCATTCTTTGATCAATACATAGCAGTGTCACCAGCAAAGCGAAGCTATGATACTTGGTAAGATTTGGAAATGTATGTTGTTTAAATTGGCTGCATCCAGTTACGGCTAAATCAGACCTATTTAAAGAGGGATAGAGGACACTAGGTAACATGGTACAAGTGTATGTAGTCCCTAAATTTCCGAAGATAAGCTTTCTGATGAATAAGAAAACAAATGCAGCACAAAATATACAGGTCCTGAAAATAAAGTTTCACACATGTGAAAACCGTTTTAAAGATAGAAGTTTAAATTGAGATCTAATCACTGCTATAAATGAAATTAGATTAGGCTGCATTGTTTTAGAATAAAAAGCCACATAAAATGAAGCTCCTCAGAATGGGAGAACCATGACATCTATGACATAGAGCAACATTAATATGATACAGAAATCAGACTGCCACATACAGGTTCCCCTGATTTTCAGCTTGAAGGACCCTTAATAATAAATTGTGTTTCATGATTTACTACAAGCTCTGCAGCTCAGCTAGTCAGCAAAGGCATACAAGTCGATCCGAACCGACCTAAAAGGGGATAAAACTGCAAATGGGAAAGACTTGAGAGTAAGTGATCCCATCGCGACCCATTCTCATCTTGGGAGGTCGCCAATTGTCAGCCAAGAAAAAGAAGATTCAGACCCGTTCTCAAATTATGATATTTGAAGAAAGTTCATTGGGGCTTTTACTACTTATGATGAGTCAAGCCAGAAGGTGTCTTTATTGAGTTCGGCCAGTGAGCTGCATGAGAAAAGTTCACTGCTGTATTTTTCTTTTTGTACTTCATACCAGCATAATTTTTTTTCTCTTTTCTCAGGCAAAGCAATGAAGGGTTAAAACACAAAAGCAAAGCTTTACATTGCCTAAGTTTGTCCTTACATGGTTATCCTAGGGAGAGATCTATACTTTCTATATTCAGCTTAATTGCTTGACTTATCCAAATTAAATTCCACCAGTCCCTTTTACGTAAAGAAAGCTTCGTAAATGTTACAACAGGTGGCATGAATGCATTTAAAAATCTTTCAGAGAAGAAAAATATATAAAGTGCATACATTATTTTATACCAAATTCACCTACTAAAAGTTTACCAAAGAAATTAGCAATTTTGTTTGCATTATAGCATAGATCCAAAGCATATATTATACATTCTGCTGTAATTAGATTATAATCTAATGCTGTAACATTTTTACACAGTCCCCTTGTCCTCTTAAACCAATATAATTGATTTTATTATTTCAAAGATCAGACATTCAGACGTGCACCCATGTCGTCATATCCCCAAGTAACCCTACCCTGACTACGATAACACGTGCTGCTTTCTCTCCCCACTTGCTGGTTCTAAAGAGCATTGAATGCTAAAACATTTAATAAGGAAACTTTCTAATTATTATGTTGCAGATCACTCCTATTCACAGTCCTCGTACAAAGAGGAGAAGAAAAGAGTCGTAAGAATAGCAGAGAGGCAAACATAGTTTGCTGAAACATTCATGAAAAAGCTTATAAAAAAAAAAGATAAAGAGTGACAAGTGCCTACAACATCAGTATTATGTAATGCCTTGTGCACTCAGGAGCATTTCCTTCATGAGTCGTAGAGACCATCAGCTGAAGCTCAAAAATCGAGCAGTTGACATTACCGAATGACTAAGGTTGTGTTGTCTTGAGCTTATCAGAACTAAACTTAACTGAACTTATTGGAAATCATTGGAACTTCTCTCAGCTTATTTGAACTTATTGAAGCTTGATTTATAACTTATTAGAACGTATTGGGTCTTTTCTCAATTTATTAGTACTTATTTATTTTTCCTGGAAATAGTTACAGTGGATACAACGCACCCTGAGACTAGAACAAGAAGTTTTCAAATTCCAGGTACCTCATCACGCCTATACACATCTTTTTTTATAGTGTTTATGTAACCTCTACACATGCTATAAAACTTCACCTGCAACAAATACCTTTCGGATCCATTTCATACAAAATTTTCAACTTACAAAATCCAGGGCATAACATACATATGTTTCCTTTATACTTAATTTTAAGAGCTAGGAGGGAAAGAAAGTGAAGATAATAGTGCACCTTTGCATTCCACACAGTGCTCCGACGCTCTGCATTAGCAAAAATTGTATCGGAATGCTTGGCAGACGGCTCCTTCTGATCCGTACCACTCTCATCCTCGACAAAATCATGCTCAAAGCTGTTTGCAGAATAAATTGGAGAAGAGCACAAAACATATACTGCTTCATACATTAACCTCAAAAGAAACACAGGAAAACAATGGCAATAATATTTTTTCCCAGATTCACCACTCAAATAGTGCTCATTACCCTTTAGCTGATAAAAATGACATCAAGACGACATAGTAATTCACGGTACTCCCAGTCTACCAGTGATAAATAGAATTGCTGACATTCAATATACTCGACTGCATACATGTATGGCACAATTAGCCACTAGGAACATTGGGATTTTCCAATTAGCTACTTGTTCTAAGATATGGATTTCAACTCGAAGCGCATTTGCGTTAAAGAGAGAGAGAGGTGCGGGAAATGAAATGGGAGAAAAAGATAAGAGATATACCTGACAGGAGTGCACATCGGAAGTTTCAGATTCTCTCTAGGCCAATTAACCACCACCTTCGAACAGAAAGTCAGGATCAGGATTTAACCAAACTCAGAAGTTCAATAAAACAGAAGCCGTAAAGTTCAGCAAGTTGAAATAATTTACAATGATTCAAAATTTCACAAACCTTTGAGAAATCTGATGATATATAAAGCCTTGGGTAGCGCTTATCTAGTGACAAATAATCCCTCTCAACATCTACCAAACAAGAAGTGTAAACCTGATGAAAGAGAAGTTCAGTCAAAAGAAGATTATAAAAGAGCTGCCAGCAGAAGCAAACCAAATGTGTGTAAAATAGGTAGATGTTCAAGAGCATCATTGGCATGCACTATCAAAACCAAAACAAAAAATACAAAAGAAAAACAAAAACAAAGGAAAAAGACTGGCAGACCGCTTTTACCCTCATAGATGCACTAGACTACTGTACAATGGACAATGGTAACAAATAGAACTGGATATCCACAATCCCAAGCTCGCCAGAAAATTCATGCTAGTGATATCATTCATGTTCTTCTAACCATGTGGGTTCTTCAGTACCATGTAAGGGTACGTAAAACGTGCAAATATGGAAAGAAGAGGAGCAGGCCAGATAAGTGAAAGATAATGCATGGATTTGAAAGGACATGAAAGGAGTGAGCATCAGAAAAACGAGGGGCATCTGCTAGACTCGAAAGGCACATTCGAAAATGTAAGACCGCAATCAAGTACCAAGAAGAACAAACTAAGTCAAGGCGAGTACCAAGAAAATCCACCAGAAACTAAAGATACGACTCGCCCTAGAAGGAAGAGAAGGAAATATGAGACTAGAATTCAACCAGCATCCAGATTCAGATCCCCATAAAGAGTAATCAGACGATACAAATTCTAATACATATAGGCTAGACTCTTTTGGTATCTCTTTACCTTGCAGACATATTCTCTCCTTTTTTCTTTTACAGGTGAATGAACCCTTCAGCGTAATAGAACAACAAGTTAGTCAAGAAGCTGCAGATATGCGAGCAGCGATATATAGAGAACTACAGCATGATAAATTCAAACATCATGATCCACCTATGAAGAGCTTCACGGCGAGGAGAGTCCCGTCTTGAGGATTTTCCATCCTTCGCCAACGAGGAACCGCGGCGATCCTTAGATGCTCTCGGTGGAGTACGTTCACGCCTACTTTCAAGTGCTCGTTTGCGCTCACGGTCACGTTCACGCTCCTTATCTCGGAGCTCCAGAAGGCGCTTCCTTTCACGCTCCCTTTCACGTTCTCGTTCGCGTTCTCGTTCTCTTTCCCTTTCTCTATCTCGCAGTCGCTCCCTTCGACGCTCCTCTTCCCTTATATCAAGCTCACGAGCATATCTATCATCTTTCTGATCATCGACTCTTGAAAGTCCACTACGTGATGAAAGGTTACCAGGAAAGTCAGACTCCAGAGTAGTTCCATGAAGTCCTTTCCCCATGCCATAGTCCCTACCCGGAGGCAGGCTCACTCCATAACCAGGATTTGAAGATGTTTGAGTATAAACAAGATCATCCACATTCCTCTGAGGAGCTGCTCCCAAGATTGAAGGAGCAGGTTGTCCGCCATATGAAGAGTTTCCAACTACTGGTATACGAGGATCAGCCTCAAGTCTTCCTCCATAAGACACAAGCTCTTGGGTTGGATGACGATATGTACCACTTCTTACAGCAAGATAATCAGCTTGTCTGCCAGAAACGTGTTGCTATTCAGTGGAAAAAGGAAGAAATATAGTGCATCTGACAATGCTGTGTGCAGGCAGCGCAAATTCAAAAATATGGCAGTGGTATGACAGCATGAGAAGAATTCAATGATGCTGCTACTCATCAAAAGATTCTTAGAGCAATAGATTATAAGATGATATAGACAAAACTTCCAGGCAGCCTATAAAACTAACATGCATCATAAGTACCTGGAACCCTCATGAGGAGCAGATTGCAGCGACTGAGGTTTCAGCATCTGGTCTTGTCGAAGAATTGAAGCCTGTTCCAGACGGTCATACATCTCGTTCTGTCCAACAGACAATTTTGAGAAATTAGTTACCCAAACATAGAGCAGATAAGTTGTACAATAGTCGTGCAATGTAGCAAGTTTAATGATATCTAGAGAGGGTATAACATGAACCTTAGCCCTGGTAAAGCAGAAAAGTGATCTCCAATAGAGATACTTGAAAACAAACTTCAACAAATGGCCACAGTGATAGAGAATATAATTGCAGCGATAGGTAGCTATAGCATTAGTCATAACAAATATGTAAGTATGTAACTAATACGATAAGAAAAAGATAAACCATACTTTTAGATGGACAACATATACTCTTTAAAATATCATCTAATAATATTTCTATAAAAAAAATCATTATCAGCAAACTACTACACAAGCTAGATGTTGCCAAAAACGGAAAAACCACCTTTTGACAAAATATGTCATTAACAAACAAACTACAAATGATAAGATACAGACCACTTTGACCCGGAAATTTACTTGAATTTACAGATACATGCTTGGCTCGTGATAAGATGGCATGTGTAGAAAATAAGCATATTTAGAGCTGCTCAATATTTAAATTAAAACTTCGAATTAATTTATTAGTCTTCTATGATCATTTGACCCCCCCCCCCAAAGTGCTACTATATACTACTATTAACTATTATTAAAATTCAACAATAGTTCACAAGATGACAAAGAAAAGTAGTTTGTTGGCCCACATGGTTACACACACACACCTCACTCCCTTTTGCTCAGCATTTGAGCATATTCCCCTTTCTTTCTCTCTTTGAGATCATAACCCCTTTATCTCTTTCCGCTTTGGCTGTTTATCCTCCTCCTCATCATATATGCTACACCGGCCCTCTATCCGGGTACCCGTATGAGCTAAGCACTGTCTCCATCTACATCTCTATGTATGCTATCAACATATGCTCCACCCACCATCGCACTGCAATCAAATGTTTGGGTGCTCTAATTTAACATACCGGGACATAAAGTTGCAGTTAAGGTGATCGAATTTATCCAACAAAAAGTGCAATTGAATATTGATTGAAGTTGATCATTGAACCTGAAGGTGGGTCTTTTCCAAATATTATCTCCTGTTTTTAAAAAGTTGGCAGATGAAGGCTTTGGTGGTGGGTGGTTCTTGGAGAGGACGTGGTTGTACTGCTGGTTAGGGCAGTGGTAGTGGTGACTGTGGCTGAAGTGGGTGCCTAAAATAGAGGCAGTTAGCATACTGGTATATGTAAGAATTATAATAGCATATTGGGAGGATTTGAATTAGTATATGAGGGAAGAGGTCGGGGTAGTATGGTGGAGGTTGACACCAAGACAGCGGTTCTGATCGAAGGATGCTGAAGTGGTTCCACCATATGGTGGTCTGTGACACTGATACCGGGCCTTCTTGTGGAGGGTAGTTTTGACAGAAGGTGATGGTGAATCTGGTGGTGGATGTGGTAGGAGAGGTTTTTAGTTTGGGGTACTAGTGATAGTATTGTATTCTTGTTATTGCTCCTGCTATTCTTCAAACTACTTGTTTTACCTCCTGCTCTATAAACTTTGTTAAATTGACATACATTATCAATCTATCACACCTCCTTCGAAAGAAAACGTGGGGACATGAAGTAGGCCAATCTCAAAGAGAAGAAAAAGTAATAAACATATACAACTACTAGCAAAAATATCAAAGCTTTTGTGCAAGCAGAGGGAAGACCTTGATTTTTACAGCAAAAGAAAGCAAAAAAAAATCATGTGCATGCCCTAAGGACAGTACATATTTTCAGCCAGGTATGCCAAGACTATTAGTTGTTATGTCAGAGGACAAGAACTTTAAAATGATATCTCTTTGAACCTCAACAAAATTGCTTCATTGATTATCTAAGTATGCTGAAATTACTAGTCAGCAATAGACAGAGTTCAAATGGACAAAAAACAAGGGTTAAACTTTAAAGAAAGTAAATGAATGTGCCATATTACAAATAGCAACCCCCTCCCCCTCCACTCCCTCCCCTTCACCCCCACGCAAAAGGTAGGGAAAGACCATCGACCAAGCATACATAGTTCAAAGAAATAATAGGCCAAAAAGAAAGGAAAAACCTTATGAGTATAACCAACAGAATCAGCGTATCTCCCGATAGCCTCAACTGGTAGATCCCTTCCTACATAAGCCCCCTGCCTTTCAACAAGTTGCCTTCTCTCAAGTGATGCATACTCAGCCACCTTATCAGTGATTGATAGCTCAGACTGGTGCCCATACCCATGGCTAGAATTAGCCACATAATCTTTAGACGTGTACTTCGGGGAATCTGCTATCCCTGAACCATAACTGGTACGCCCCTCCATAGCAGATGGCCCAGAACTCTTACCACTTATCGCAGTACCCTTCAAAAAGAAAAGACAATAACTTGAAGTACAAAAGGCAGCCAGCTCTACTGAAATGTGTCAAGTAATTTCAAAAGCCAACCAAGCAACTATAAGGTCAATTTTTGGTCGATAACGTTTTGGAGATGAGGCTTAATAGCAAGCACAATTATGCCAAACATAACTGAGGGACAAACAAGTTATAGTCACTTACTTAGAGCTGAATATCCTATTCTTCGGAAACTGATTGAAGAAAGATGTCCTCAACTAGGACGGAAATGAGATAATTAGCAAAGATAACACCCTCCCGATTCCTCCTCCCTCATCTCCGACCAACACCAACACTAAAATCTTCCTCTCTCATCAGAAACCACCACCACTCTCCCAAGCACCCATCTCTCTCATTCTGTCCCTCACTAAGAGAAGAATGAAGGCAAAGAGATAATAAGCAAATATATCATGATCTCACTAACATTTTCAAAAGAAAGGGAACACTGAATGAAATGGGAAGAGGAAACATGGAAGTCTAACAGTTTAAACAGAGATGACACAAAATCTGGTAGAGGAAGGACCAGCTATACACAAGCTCTAGAAGGAGCGGTAGAGGAAAAAAACAGATGGTGGGGGTCTAATGGAAGAAGGAAGTCCATAACAAGGAAAGAAAAGGAAAGTGGAAGAATGTCAATGAACGACAAATGGGAGAGACGAGATGGCTTAGCAAAGGGAACATGTGGGTGCTGGTGCTTCGAAAGAGTAGGAAGAGCTTCTTACAATCTTCATGGAGTAGTCAACTTGAAGCCCAACTTCATGGTCTAATTCAACATCCAAAGTTTAACAAACCCTTAACTCCAGATCCTAGAGGTTTTAAGTTGGTAAATTTGCCGACAACACAAAGGTAAGGGGTAAGGCGACTCAAAACCTACTCCTGGTTCAATTGATACATGCTCCCCTCAACAATTGTTCTAATATCTTAAATGACCGTATTCCACTGACCTGTTGACCAGTGCTCACTAAAGTTTGACCATACAAAGAACCGTATTGTCCTCCATACTGTGCTGCTGCAGGATGAGCTCTAAATCCACTGATTTCTTGTTCATGAGAGCCACCCATAAGTGATGCATGTCGAGACCCCACTGTCAACTGAGAGCTGCTAGCTGGTCCGACAGCAGAATTCCCAGGATATGTAGATGTAGGCTGCAAAAAGGAGAGGCGAACAGAATTTTAGGGACCAAAGATCCAACAAATGGACACATGCATTCAACAAAGAATAAGCAGATTACATTTTGCCCATATGACGATTGCGGAGTGTAGGACTGCTGCCCATATGGATTACTTCCTCTGGAATTATACATGGCTGCAAAAACAAAGGCACATAAATCAGGTGAATAATTATATCTACTTCAAAGATAAGCAGTTCTGAGTCCAGCTAGTATTGTCAGCATCTAATTGTGGCATGCACAAGTCACAAGATTAGGCAGTGCAGTGGAAATTGAAGTGTTCTCTACCTACATGCAGGGGGCAATAATTAGATAATCAGTTATTCGCATAGCTATACAGAACAAGGTGCTCTTTCAATTTGCTTCAGTAACAAGGTTTCAACCATAAATGAAAGTCTAAAACTACAAATGCTCAAAAAGATTGCAAATCATCTTTAGATGTATCCAATCCAAGATGGTTTGTACACCATAGCAATTAAACCCATATATCCCATATTTTAATAAGAAATCCATACCAAAGCTCCTATAGTTAACTTCCATACTTATTTTCCAATCTTCAAACAACTAACACTGTACACATAAAATAGAATCCGTATTTTCTTTCTGCGATCTTCAGATGAATATTTCTAAAGATAATAGAGTACATCATTACTTTGGTCTAAACAACACCGGACCAGAATGGCAATACTACATGTTTGAAGCCAAGTCTTAACAAGAAATGCCACGACAACATTAGTCTAAAACCACACTACACAAAAATAGCATTACTCCATAGTCCATATCCAAAGCGAAGTCTTAAGAAAAAACTCTAAGGATAATGGAGTACATTATTACATTAGTCTAAGACCACACCGGACAAGAATGGCATTACTACAAATTTGAAGCCAAGTCTTAACCACCCAAATCAACAAGAGTATTACGACACATTCGAACCGAAGTATTATCAAGAAACTGCCCAGATGTCAAATCTACACAGCACGGTAAAGCAAATTTCTTCAATAACAAGCAAATTTCAAACTTGCCTTTCATTTCCATGGAAATAACAGCTAATGCAGCAGAATAAAAGCAAAATATAAGACTTGAAATAAAAGCAAAATTTCAAACATAAAAATCCTGACTTTAATTAAAAGCGTGAAACATTTCAAGATACCAACAAATGTTCAGTGGGTTCAACTAAAACCCTAAAAATCTGTATATTTTTAGCTACCAATTAAAAATATATAAATTTCGAATTCTTGCTCAAATATGTGGAATTTAAGCATTCAAATTTAACACTTCAATTGAAATAACTACTAAAGAAACCTGTAAAATATTGGAAGATCCAAGTTCTCAAACACGTCGAAAAGCTTTAATCTGCCAGCGATCCTCTTCTTATGTGTTCCTCAAACTGTGGGAAAATTATTTGATGATGAAATCAGAATTTGTGTGTGATAATTCGCTAACTTTGTAAATGAAAGGTGGAATGAATGTAGAGAGAGAAAGAGCGCAAATTGGAGAAAGAGGGTTGCAAATTGTAACTTAGGGTTTGAGACAATGAGACTCACCTTCTACTCTTTTAACATTTCTTTAATATTATTATCCTTCTCTCTTTTTCACTTTTTTTAATTTCACTTTTTTTTTGATTTGTTATGGATAGTCTATAGGGTACATTACATGTTCGTCCGAAATAACGCTATGGTAGGAAAAATTTGACAATATTGGTGTTAACTATGATCGATTCACTTAAAAGTTCTCATTTTTTTATTATCTAAGAGTGGTCTTAATTTTCGGAAGTCTCTTTTCAAGGTGGTCCTTTAACTTAATTAAACTGCTACAAAAGTTAATTGAGACACATGACAGTGATGACACTATACAATAACTTTTTTTTAATTAATTGAAGTCAATGGTAGAGTGTAATGTATCATAATGAACTGATGTAGCAGTTTAATTAAGTTAAAAGAGCGCTTTGGTAAAACACCCCCTAAAGTTAGAACAAAACTTGGGAACTTTTAAAATGAACGGGCTATAATTGGAACTTGTAGTGTTAGATTTTTGTTATGGTAAATCAACTCAGTTCTTGTAACAAAAATGAAAGTAATATAGATAAGTGAATTTCTAGAATATAAACATAATTTTGATCATTTTCAAAGATAATAAAATTCTAGAAGTTCTAAGTGAGATTTGTCACAGAATTTTGTGACAGATGTCGTTAGGTAAGCGCTACCTATTCAGCTGATAAAATTCATTATTTAACTAGTTTTCGCTCGTGAAAATGACATTATCATAGGTTTGCCAAGTTGTTTTTCTTTGAGGGGAGGTTTGCCAAGTTGAGCTTAGATTAGTAATTGAATTTAGGTCCCTTTGGGGGTGTTGGAGGTATCATTGGTATCAGAGGCGAACCTTTGAAGGGACATGACTGAGCCTGGCCCCAAAAAGTTTTGCAAAAAGAAAATTGATACAACTTTATATAATTTTTAGCCCACTAAAAAAAGGGCCCAAATATAAATTCCTAACAACTTAGTATAACACACACAACTATCCTAAAAGTTCAGCCAAAATAACAACAAAAAATACCACGTTAGGTGCGATTCCCAAAAATTTACTAGCTGTATATTTTTCTCAGACTTCCAGTGCCGCTTCCGCACACTGCAGTGCACCTTGGAGAAGAAACTCGAGCCTTTAGAATTCAGTGGTAGCACATCAATTGATAGGTTATTTATAGGTAATTAGGTATTGCACTACTGCTTTACTTTTTGATGATTCAATTGATATAGTATACTATTCCATAGCAGGCCCAACTATTACATATGTTTGACACACATGGTCCTTCCAGGTTACTCACCCAGAGAAACCGGTAGAACCCATCACATGATTGTTACCGTTATTGCATGTGTTTGCTTTTCTAAAACCCCACATTCCCCTGTTCTTCCATTTTGTTCTTCTCAAATTTCTTCTCAAATTCCTTCTACAATTTCCTCTCCAATTTCCTCTCTAATGGCAACGTAAGCATCAGGTTGATCTTGGTCCATCAATTCAAGAGCAAATTCAAGTGATGTTCCTTACAAGTGCAACCATGAAATCCCTGCTGTAATGAGAATTGTACGTAGAGGGGCGAATTTTGGAAGAAGGTTTTATGGGTGTTATATGTGGCCAGTGAGTGACTTTTTTTTCTTGACAAAGTCTGCACTTTTTTGCGAAATTAATTTGTTATTATCTCTGAATTTGGATGAACAATGACTTGGGGAATGTGCTTTAAAATTAAGGTTTTTGTGCTTTAAATGACTTATTGTTTGTGTCAATTCAGGGACAATCTGAGTGTAGTTTCTTTAAATGGGAGATTGAAGATGGGGAAAAATCATGCAAATAGTGTGAGCATTTACAAGCCAAGTTAATGGAGCAGTTTACAACTGTATCAAATTTGGAGATGCAATTTAAGGTAGTTGAGGAGAAGTTTATGAAGCTGAAATTAAAGAAGCAAAAAAGGAAGAGGCAGTGCTTGAAATGAGTAATGAAATGCTTAAAACTCGAGTTCAAGAAGTGAAGAATGCGAAGGGGAAAAAGTATGATGTACTTGCCTTGGGATTATCATGGATGTTGTTTAACATTGTTGCTATATTGATGAACTAGGTGTAGATGTTGGTATATTAGTAATGTTGTTAGAATGGTGGTTGCTCTTGTATATGTGCAGAGCTTAGGGCTGTATTTTGCAAGAAATGAATGAAATAATGTTGCCCTTTGTTTTGGTAAAAATGTGTTTCCAAATTAGATGTGCAAAATCTCAAAATTAAATCAACAATTCAAGACTTTGTTAATTAGAAACTAAACATACATGACTTCACCAATTCAATAGTGTAGCAAAAAAAACACATTGGCTAAATATTTGCAAGTCCAAAAACTACCAACCCTAAACTGTTTAAATTACAATCCAAAAACTACCAATCCTAAACTGTTTATATTAAACAACAAAGGACATCAAGGGAAATTGGATGTTGATGCATGGCTTCCCAATCCAAAAGCATTATATGATGTTGAAGATTATGACCCTTCTGTATGCAGTCTTCCCTGTGTAGGAATGAAACAGAATCATTAAACCCTCCAACCAATAACAACACACAATTATCATAAAAACACAAAAAAGAAAGTGAATTGGAGTTAAGTGTTGCCTTACATTGACATAGGTTGCTCCATTAGGGCTATGAAACACTCCAACACCATGGGGACCTCTGTAGCTTTTCCCTTGCCTTTGTCAACACCTCTTCCTCCCCTAGAACCTCTTCCCCCTCTTGATCCTCTGCCTCTGCTGCCATTTGACGATCCTAGTCCCCTGCCTGCATTTGCAGGACCTCTGCCTCCCACAAAATTTCCCCCACCTCTACCTCCTCTTATTGCCCTCCTATTTCTTCCTATTTGTGTTTGATGGGCACTTACATCAGTTTGTTGTGTAGATGGGGCAGGTTGTGGTTGTGTCGTTTCAGATGTGGCAGTGTTTTGCCTTTTTGGAGGAGGTGCAGATGCACTGTCCTTGTTAGGACACTTTGTGGCTGGTAGACTTGCATACACTGTAGTGCATTAGCACCCCATGTTTTGTTAGCCTCCCAGGTTTTTTGGGTTTTCATGGGGGTCATTCTTTATGTTCTTCCATGGCCTCCCTAGCCCTACTTTGATTGGTAGTGGCTGCAGTGGAGTATCAAACTTTCCAGTGCTTCTCACCAACACAAGGAGGGATGGAGTTGTTGTAACTCTTCAGATATGGGGCTCTCTTAGCTTGTACCAATCTGACACAAAATCCTCTACTTTGTAATGGTACAAGAATAGACAAGCAACTACATGGCAGCAAGGGATGCCAGTCAAATCCCATCTTCTACAAGTGCATGATCTGACTTCAAGGTCAACACAGTAAGTGTCCATTTCATGACTTACCTGAAACACAGTGGCAGTAGAAGGAATTGGGCTACACATGGCAGCCTTTTCTTTGGCTTTCTCCAGTTTAGCCTGCACCCTAGGGCAGACTTGAGCCACAATTTTCTCCATTTCTGGCCCTTGTAGGACTAGCATCTACATTAGGGCAATTCTGAGTTCTTCAAGCATGTAGATGTTGTATTCCGTTCTTGCTTGAATGATGTAGCCATTGAATGTCTCTGCTAGATTGTTAACAATCACATCAACCATTGTGCTATTATCCATGTAGGCTCTACATAACACTTTAGGATTGTAGCTCCTAAAACCCTCAATAACAGCTAGATTTTAAGCCCCCATCTCCGCCAAAGCCTCATTGTACTCAACCAGGTTGTATGTCTTTGCAACCTTCCTGATAGGTTGTCGTACACCTATCAAAAATAATTCCTGCAAAACCTTCTAACAATGTAGTAGGGTAAGTAGGGTCGAATCCACAGAGAGATGGTCGTTCTAATCTAGCTTATAAAGTATGGAGAAACTAAACAAGATCAGAGATATTATAATTAAGGTTCTAAACTATGAAAATCAAACTAAAAGGATATAGGGTAATGGTTCACCATGTTTATAACTATAAATCTATCAAAATATTTTCAATAGTTCAATTAATCAGATATCTAGAGCACAGATTAATCCTACGGCCGGGTCTTAACGCTCTCAAATCAACATATGCAGTACGATCGCTAATATAATCAGATTTGCTAATTGTAGGTAAGCCTCTAAAAGTAAGATCTTGGTCAATACAAACAATTATTAGCATTATATGATCAGACAATTAATCAGATTGCAAGATTAACAATAAAAACACTAATCAATTAGAGATATAGGTAACTAATCAAACCATCAATAAATATCAATAAAAAATCATAGCATATAAACATGGATTCCCAAACCCTAGAAATAAAAACTACTCAATCATGAAACAAATAACAAAAAACTAATTCTACAGAAGAAAGCATAATAAAAGAAATCAATGAAAGAAATAGAATGAAAATAATAAATTCATGAATTAATGAAGAAGAATAAGAAGTTAAAAATTAGGGTTTCCTCCTAAGCTAGAGAGAAAAAAGAAAGAAGAAAACTAAACTAAAACTAAGAATATCAAACTAACGTGATAAAGGGGGAGAGAGAAAGGAGTTAAAACCTAATATAATTAAAATTAATACTAGGTAACCTAATACGACTAGGAAAGTAAGCTACAAAAATAAGGAAAGTCGAAATATTATTAAATGGGCGGAATTAGTGATCCGCGCGTACAAAAACAGATTCCAGCAGAAACAGTCCCAACTTCAGAAAGGCATAACTCCTTGACTCGGGGCGTGCCACCTATCGTTGGAAAGCTCTTCAAGTCTAGTTTCCAAATATTCTGGAATTACTCGATTCTAAGAAGCACATCAAAAGTTATGATCAGAAGAGTAGACGTGACTCCTTTTTCACATTTCTTCTAATGATTTTCCTCTTCGTTTTCACTCAAACTCGTACTATGACATATCCATACGATCCTTATGCATTGTAGCTTCTTCCCAAGTGCTCCTAATCCTCAAGCTTAGCTAATTATACTCCAAATACGTTCTCGTTACCTGAAATTCATCAAAATCAAGAAAACATACCGAATAGAAGTAGAATAACATAACTTCAGAATATGATGCAATAATGAACCTAAATATGAATCTAAATATGAACCTAAATAGGACTAGAACAAGGCTAAACACTCAACTGAAAACACAAGAGATATAATCACTACACAAACCAAGCATCGAAACAATCTCGAACAAAGCCGCATAACATATCATGTATCGCAATCGACTCTCCAATCATACCGCATAACATCTCTCCCAAGCTGGATTTAACCAAATCTGACAGACCTCACTATAGTCATGTGCGCTCAAATCTCTCATGTGTTTAAAGGATAAATGATGACACTCAACCTAAAACAAGTCGACTCAGATGAAACATATACTCTTTAACTTTGACTTTTTGACTCACTTAATACTCAACAATACAATACACAATCATCAAGAGGACTTTTAAGGGTTGTAATGGGGCTGAGGTTAAAGGTATGGAAAATAATTTGGGAATTGTGGTGGAAAAACCAATAAGGGGGAGCATCATATAACCGAAAACATGACCATGAAAGGTCATAACAACTCTATGCAACAACCAACAATCTCCAAATATAATCAACAACCTTTTTTACTCAAGAAATTCAATCATAACCCTTTTTATTTCACTTTATTCACAACTTTTTTTCACTTCTTTTTCATTTCATTTTTCACTTTTTTTTCTTTTTTTTTTCGAACTTTCAATTCAATTTCAAAGCTCACTAAATGTACTTTTCCATCCTTCTAAACAACAAATAGAGCACTTCAATTCAATACAAACCAAACCAACACTAATACTTGCTCCCCCAAAATAGGCTTAGGACAAATATCAAATGAGGCCAATGGCTTGTAATGTAGGTAGCAATCAAACATAGTCAGAAAGGCTCAGCGGGGCTAGAGGAAAGATAATATGAAAACAAGAATAACTCCGGAGCTTAGATAATGAAATGAAACGCCTCAATCATATCAAAATGTATGCATTATCGAATATCAAGGAGTACCAATTCAATGTAACAACTGAGGAACTAATCACACATGAAAGAACATAACTGACACAGATACGTCAGTTTATAGGCACAAAAGCTCACTTGGTTGGGTGTCTGCGTAGTAACGTTAAATCAAGCCAGAGAGAGATCAATCAATCATACCACAAACAATCAATTGCGAAACAATCGTGCTATAAAGTATCATGAACAAGATGAGTGACGCTTATGAATTGTAGTAAGATATCAACAAGGTTCTCAAAAAGTGTTAGAAGTAGTCCCATAGATGCAACTAAAATGAGATGAAATATGCTAATGCAACTAAGAAAGTAGTATAATTTTTTTGGTTACACGTAAACTCCCACTCCTAATAAGCAGTACAAACCGTGCAATATCCTATGAAGACAATAAAATCTACACTAGAAATCAATTAGGATAGAATATTCCTCCCCCAAGCTAGAATTTGCAGTGTCTTTTCTGCAAAAACCAGTTTAGAGAAAGAACAAAATTGAACCTCAACAATCATCCAACACCGAGCACTCCCACAAACACCACAATTCACCACTAAAAGCAGCACACAAATCCCACCAATGAAAGAATCTAATTAATGTAATCATATGATATCAACAAGTATAACAACACAAATAAAAATCCAAGCAAAAATCAAAAGGAACATCAAGAGCATGAACAATAGAGAATAAAAAGACTGCTACCCAATCGATGGGTAAAAGAGTCGAAAAACAAACCCTCAAAATCCACGTCTCAATGCTTCTTAAAGACCAACTTGAACAAATTTGTTGCCTACTTGAAGGAATCCTATAACAACCATTGATAAAACAAAAGAAAAAAAAATAGAAGTTCAATTATGAAAAATAATAATAAAAGAAAACTAAAAAGAAAGAAAAAATCAGAATAATACAAAAGAAAAAGAAGAAATAAAAGAAAAAGGGAAAAGAAAGACGAAAGAAAAATGAAGAAATAAGAAGAAAGAAAAGATTAGAGGGGAAAGGCGTGGGTGTTGTAGGTGTTAGTAGGAACTGGGTGTGGCGCGGTTGTAGACGGAAAGCAGGTGCCGGCGAGAATTCCGGCGGCAGGAGGCGACTCGATGGTGGTGTGTGCAGGTGGCGGGTGTGTCAGAGAAAACAGGGGAGGGGTGACGAGAAGACACGGGGGCTGCTGGTGGTGTGATGCTGTTGTGAAGAGGGGTGAGGGTGGTCTGTGCCGGTGCGGTGCAAGGGTGGTGATCGGTGCCGGCGTGGGTGGGCAGTGATGAGAGGAGAAGGACTGAAGCAGAGTATAGGACAAAAGAAAGAAACAGGGGAAAAAGGGGTTCGGTGGTGGTCCGCTGGTGCCGGGCCTTGCGGTGCGGTGGTATGAGTCGGTTGTAGGACCGACTGTTGACGGTATGGTGGGCCGGCGAGGAGAAGCGGTGGTGAAGAAAGATGGCTGGGTGGGCGTGACAAGCGTGTGTATTGAGGAGGATGAAGAAACTGGCAACAGCAGCGTTGTTTGTTTTAATTTTCAAAAATCCCTCGCCCGGTCAGTAAAGGATCCACCCGGTCAGGCGCTAATACTCGCCCGGTCCAACCAAAAATTCGTCCGGTAAGGCAAAAATTCTGTCCGGTCAAGCGGGGTCGCCCGGTTAACCGGGCGAGTAACACTTAGCCAAAAATCTTCCAAAATTCACAAAAATACTTGCGCGCCCAGTAGGGCAATGTCGCCCAGTCGACCGGGCGGCCAACACTTCGACAATTTTTTTTTCTGATTTCTTTTCTTAATCTCGGTCCACCTACAACAAACACACAAAAACACACCAATGTGAGTAAAATCACTCAAAAAAGGAAGAAACAAAGATAAAAATCAAAATAAAAAGTAAAGACAAGAAGAGAAAATAAGTTAGTGCTCGGGTTGCCTCTCGAGAAGCGCAAATTTAAGGTCTTGCATGATCGTTTAAGATTAGTAGACCACTCATAATAAGTTCAATGCTCTAAGAAGCTTATCTTATGTTCCTGCAAACATCTCAAAGCATATTATATAAGAATGGAAAAAAAATGACAAAAATTATTCTAAAAATCTATGAAAACAACAAAAAGAAAAATCAAAGGAAAAATTATATTTACCAGAAGAAGAAAAAGAAAAATCGTTAGTTTTTTTACATGACTCAAAAGAAAGAAAAGAAACTAACTGTACATTATTTACATTATCATGAGAGTCATTCAAAGGGGGAGAAATAAGGCACGATCGATGGAGGATATAATAGAGGAGATGAAGGAATATTGTCAAGTTTTTTAGAGAAGGGAACATGAGACTCAAAAACAATAGGTGGTACCGATAAAGACTAATCACCTCACGCTCAACTTGACTTTCCTCCAAAGAGGAGATTTCAACTATGGTTTCTTCCTCCTGCAAAACATCCATCACATTAGTCGTTCTTTCAATCTTTTCATCATCCCAATAGGTCTCATTTATTATCCACCCCTCATTATCATCATAAATAAACGGTTTGGGGCTAGAATTCTGAGCAGATTGACATTCAAATTGGGAAGAGGGGTCAAAACCATTTACTAATATCACATTACACGAAGAAAAATCATGAGAAGTAGACTGACAATTAGAATAATAAGGGGGTGGTGTCATGTAAGTTTGAGGTGAAAGAGCATATAAAGACATCTCCCACTCGTAAGTTTTCCTAGCCAACCACATAATTAAATCCCAACAATAATCAGGTGCTTGGAATAGAAATCCTCCATTAGACATAGATTCTACCACCATCCTAGTCTCTTCATTTAACCCCTCATAAACCACTAGGCACATATCCCACAGTTCAATTCCATGATTAGGACCAATGTAATTACCAAGTCTATGATAGTATTTCCAGAATGCTTCATTCTCATACTGAGGAAAAGAAAAAATTGCTCTAGAATTACTAGCATATACATGGGGTTCACATAACATATGAGGTAATTCAGGAGAACTCATGCAAAAATTAGGAGGATTTTGATATGATGTATCAAAACTGTAAACATGAGAATTCCAAGAATTATCACTATATTGCCTATCAAAAGAATCATCCCCATCATAAAAATAACATGACTCCATGATACAAAAAGAAAAAAGACTATTCACAAAAGGGGAAAAAATATATACAGTTTAGTCTCACCAACAATAAAAACTAAATAAAACAATATCGTCTCCCCGGCAACGGCGCCAAAATTTGATAGGTTGTCGTAAACCTGTCAAAAATAATTCCTGCAAAACCTTCTAACAATGTAGTAGGGTAAGTAGGGTCGAATCAACAGAGAGATGGTCGTTCTAATCTAGCTTATAAGGTATGGAGAAACTAAACAAGATCAGAGATATTATAATTAAGGTTCTAAACTATGAAAATCAAACTAAAAGGATATAGGGTAATGGTTCACCATGTCTATAACTATAATCTATCAAAATATTATCAATAGTTCATTTAATCAGATATCTAGAGCACAGATTAATCCTACGGTCGAGTCTTAACGCTCTCAAATCAACATATGCAGTACGATCGCTAACATAATCAGATTTGCTAATTGTAGGTAAGAATCTAAAAGTAAGATCTTGGTCGTCAATACAAACAATTATTAGCAATATTTGATCAGACAATTGATCAGATTGCAAGATTAACAATAAAAACACTAATCAATTAGAGATATAGGTAACTAATCAAACTATCAATAAATATCAATCAAGAATCATAGCATATAAACATGGATTCCCAAACCCTAGAAATAAAAACTACTCAATCATGAAACAAATAACAAAAACTAATTCTACAAAAGAAAGCATAATAAAAGAAATCAATGAAAGAAATAGAATGAAAATAATAAACTCATGAATTAATGAAGAAGAAGAAGAAGTTAAAAACTAGGGTTTACTCCTAAGCTAGAGAGAAAAAAGAAAGAAGAAAACTAAACTAAAACTAAGAATATCAAACTAACGTGATAAAGGGGGAGAGAGAAAGGAGTGAAAATCTAATATAATTAATACTAGGTAACCTAATACGACTAGGAAAGTAAGTTACAACAATAAGGAAAGTCGAAATATCATTAAATGGGCGGAATTAGTAATCTGCGCGTACAAAACTAGATTCCAGCAGAAACAGTTCCAACTTCAGAAAGGCATAACTCCTTGACTCGGGGCGTGCCACCTATCGTTGGAAAGCTCTTCAAGTCTAGTTTCTAAATATGCTGGAATTACTCGATTCTAAGAATCACATCAAAAGTTATGATCAGAAGAGTAGACGTGACTCCTTTTCACATTTCTTCTAATGATTTTCCGCTTCGTTTTCGCTCAAACTCGTACTATGACATATTCACACGATCCTTATGCATTGTAGCTTCTTCCCAAGTGCTCCTAATCCTCAAGCTTAGCTAATTATACTCCAAATACGTTCTCGTTACCTGAAATTCATAAAAAATAAGAAAACATACCGAATAGGAGTAGAATAACATAACTTTAGAATATGATGCAATAATGAACCTAAATATGAATCTACATGCTCTAAAATACAACCTAAATGCACCTAAAAACTATATATAAATATGATTTATCACTTCCAGAATATCATCTTCATCTCATCACCTTTAAAATCCTTGTGCCAATGAGCAAATATGTGTCTGGCATCAGCTCTTGGCAACAACAGCTAAGATTGACTAAACATGCAAAAAAAAAAACATACAAAATCAATGCATGTGTTGGCATAAATGTAAGAAAAAGAAATAGAAAAGAATGTACAAAGAGCTCACCTGATGCTCATCTGATAACAATGCCAACCCTAAACCATCCCCCAAATTCAAGCTCCTCTGGAACTCAGAAATAAATCAGCTCCAGGAGTCATTATTTTCTCCTTCTACCACTGCCCAGGCAACTGGAAACATCTGCTCATTTCCATCCCTACCTACTGCAGCAAGGAGTTGCCCTCTAAGGAATGTTTTAAGTAAACAGGCATCAATGCAAAGCAACTTCCTGCATCCTTCCATCCATCATCTCCTAATTCCATCAAAGCACATAGACATTCTCTGGAAAACTGGCGATAGACCCTTCTGAATTGGATTATTCACCAATGTGATTTCAATATCTTGGTCTTCATCTTTTTGAGCTGCAATGTACCTTCCCAACTTCATGTAATGATCATGCAACATCCTATGAGCATGGTACTTAACCTTGTAAGCAAGGTCTTTTTTAATGATCACCCTAAAGGCCCTCCGAACTGTTTCCGTTATCTCCTTTGCTGGCCAATGTGGTATGTTTTTTAAAATCTCAAGAAACTGCCTAGCCATCCATGTAGACTTCAATTGCCTATTCCTTTCCATATCCCTTGTGCAAGTGTGAGCTCCATCCACTGATTTCAGGATAAAGCAAGCTCTTCTACTGTCCCATGAACCATACAACCTAAAAGGACAACTAATGCAACATTTCACCTCTATTCTTTGTTGCCTTTTTTTGTTGCTAGAAACAAATGTTAGAATTTTACCTTGCATAACATCATACTTAGCAACTGCTTGTCTAAAGGCTTCTCTATTGGGAAACCTAAAACCAACCTTCCACTCAAATTTGGTGAAGTCAGTATGTTCACTCACTATAACCCTTCTTTCTCTTCTAATTCTCCCACTAAAATCTTCTTCTCCACTATATCCTGGTGTGAATTAATCTTCATCACTGTCTTTGTAATCACTAACATAGATGTTAGTCTCTAGATCTGTTGCAGTGTGTCGCAGATCATGCCTCTCAGAAGTAGATCCCCCACCCCTACCCTCCGCTGCTTCCTTTTGCAGCTGTTGTGCAAGCTCAAATAACTTGTTGGTGCATCCCTTCACCCTTTATCTAGCATCTCTTAATTCATCATATGTACTCTCTCCTATTTCAGGTTCCAATTCATGTATAATATTCTCCTCACCATCCCTCAATTCCACATCAGCTTCAGGCACCTCCTCCTCTAACCCTAGAGTTTCTAAGTCATCATCATCTGATTCACCACTATCTGGCTCATACAAACCATCTGATCCACCACTTTCCTCTCCATCAGCTCCAAATAGCTCATCATAAGGGATAGGACTTTCAGTTCTGTTGTCATACCACTCAAAGAAGTCACTAGCTGATGTGTTGGGTGGGATTGGATGTTCTGTTTCTGAAGTGGGGGTTGGAATTGGTTGTGCTATTTGTGAAGTGGGGGTTGGAACTGTAATACTCCAGAATTTAATCTTATTTTATTAGCTACTAATTATGTTTGTTAGCTTAATTGCATCTTAAATTTTTCCGAAATGATAATGGTTAAAGTTATTTTATAAAATAAAAAGAATTACTTTAGTTATTTCAAAAGCGATATTCATGTTAATAGTGTAGTTTATGGTACTAATGTTTTGATTAGAAAAACATATGTATTTTTCCTCTATTACTTTTGGATCAATGATTTTAGCTAAAGTCTAATATCCAAGCTCCAAGCTCAACCCAAAATTCGAATTTCCAACCAAAAAACAAAAGGGAAAAGAAAAGAAACACATCTCTTTCTCCTCCTTCCTTCCCTACGTACTACTTACCATGGTTTTCTTCCAAAACTACCAACTTTCTTTCCGCTGATGTCTACACCCACCAAATTCTCCCATGGTTTTCTCATTAAACCATTAGCAAAGCTCATGGTAATACCTCTATTTATGGCCTATAAATAGCCATGAATGCTCAACCAAGCCTCAAGGCAAATCCCAAGTTATATACCCATTTTGTCTCTCTCCTCTCTTCCCCGTATTTGCCTAAAATTCCATTCTTACACTCGAAATTTGCATACTTCCTTCATGAAAGTTGTAGCTCTCGAAAAGTTAATGAATTTAGACCCAAAATTCACTTAATCCGGAGTTCAGAGCAAGGAATTAAGGGACAAGGTAGAGGTGGTTTGTATGGTGATTGGTGGATGTTTACTTAGGGAGGCTACGGGAGGGGACAAGGAGGAGAGAGGGAAGCATAGGGGCAGTGGGGTGTCGGGTGGAATTGTCGTGGGAAACTTAGGGGGGTTTCCTCCCTTTTTTAATTTTATTTATTTTGTAAACTTTACACTAATTCATTACTAGATATTGTTAGTCCAATTTGTTAATCTATTTATAGTAATTTTGTAAATTTAAATTTCTTTTGGCCACAAAATTCATAATATCTTATAATTATTATTAATCAAAATTTTAACCTTCTTAATTACTTAATTAATCACGTTTAAAGTTTTGGAATATTACAGGAAAGGAATAGCGTATGAGGTATCCTTTTATGTCCAATAAATATGTGTATGCCCGTATATGATATATGTAACCTTTATGTCATTAGCAAATATGCATGCGCGTATATGTTATGTGTAACGTTATGCTCGAATGCGTGGATGTGAATTTGTGATGACAATTATGTGATATGATTATGTGTTATAATTTATATGTGGCATGATGAGATATATTATGATTTGATGACAGTGGCGGATCCAGATGGGTCATTGGGGGAACTACAGTACCCCCGAAGCAAAAAAAAAAAAGAAGGAAATTTGAAAATAAAAGGAAGTCTAAAACTGACTTTGTCCGTGTTTAGGAGAGCATGCTCAGGAGACCTTTTTACTTTTTGCAGAAAAGACAGAGCATTGCCCAACAATATAACTTTTCAACTTACTTTAGAATAGTTGACAGTTGTCATTTCTTACTTTTACTTTTTCAACTTTTCTTTTCTTTTGTCTCTCTCTAACTTTCATCAGAATAAAAATTAATTTTGAAATTAAAAATAAAAAAAGCCCAACAATATGGGAAAGAGGACGAGAAGCGTCACTTCTCTGTCCTCACTTTCTCAGAACTCAGTCGTCAGATATGAGAGATTATGCCGCCTGCCGGAGTGCCGTCCGCCGTCGCGTTAGAACCCAGAACTATCGGAGTGCCGTCTGCAGCCGGCGCCACTGCCCAGTCCCACCTCGCTCCCTTGACGTCGTTGCTGCTGCTTGGAAACGTTTGCCGGCATTGCCACTGTTGGTCGCTGGATTCCGGTTAGTTTAATTTCCCCTTATTTTAGGGAAACAAAGTTTATTGCTATGTTGTTGATTTATAATTTTTAAGGCACTTAGGCAGTGAGTTGGCTCCATATAATAGAAATATATAACCCTTGTTTTAGTTCCAAGACTAATTTGCTTTTAATTTATGAATTGGGTCAATTTTGAACCGTAATATCATAGTAATTAGTACTAGTATATAGGAATCGGGTCAACCTTAATGTGTTTTTGAATTAGTTTGAATTAATTGATTGTTAGTTATTGATTTGATTTCATATAGAGTACTTAGTAGATCGTAATTAGTTTATTTGCGTATTGGATATAGGAAATGATACCTAGATAAAAAAGATCAAAGGGGAAACAACAACCCGATCTTCGACAATTAATCACAGTACCCCCGATTTGAGAATCCTAGATCCGCCACTGTTTGATGATGCCCATGTATATTTATGAACGATTATGTTTGTAACACTCCTAGGTGTGCAGGAGCCCACTAGTAGATATTGTCCTCTTTAGGCCCTAGCCCGCAAGGATTTGCTTTGGTGCATAACCAAAGTCCTACCTTAAAGGCATCTACTAGGTTGAGGTGTCCACCTCCATATAAAGAAGACTTCGTTCTCCTCAACTTTCGATGTGGGATAGCCAAGATCTTAGACACCTTCTCCCCTCCATTTAAAGAGTCTGCGTCCCCGTAGGCACTACAGGACACCGGAATGGGCCCTGGCTCTGATACCATCTGTAACATTTCTAGGTGTGCAGGAGCCCACTAGTAGATATTGTCCTCTTTAGGCCCTAGTCCGCAAGGATTTGCTTTGGCGCATAACTGAAGTCCTACCCAAAAGGCCTCTACTAGGTCGAGGTGTCCACCTCCATATAAAGAACGCTTCGTTCTCCTCAACTTCCGATGTGGGATAGCCAAGATAGATAATTGGCTAAACATATAAAGTTAATGAGCTAAGCTTTTGAAAAGTAATAGGATTTTCTCTATGAGTTTAAGAATAGTTTCAAGTTTCGAGGACGAAACTTATTTTGAGGAGGGTAGATTGTAGCACCCCATTTTTTATTTTGGAATATAATTAATATTTATTTTATTGAAAGTACTTTTTTTTAAGCTCATTTCATATTTAATATCTTTATAGGAATTAATTTTAAAGGAAAAAAAAAAACTTTTATGAACTTAGTGGGTTAAGATTAGTTAATGGTTTAAGTATTACTACTAGTAATAATAAGAAAGGTTATATATCTATAGATTTATTTGTAAAGAGGGAAGGAGTAATTTATGTAAAAAAAAAGGGAAAGGGAAAATTAAAACAAAAAGAAGAGAAAGCAAAATATCAGACATATATCACGTTACTTCTCCACCTCCATCTGTATCTCTATCTCCATCTCCTTCTCCGAAGTTCCTTCAACCTTCATCTTCACAAAACTCCATCACCTTCAACCTCTCAAGTTTTCTTCATCAATAATCTTCCATAGTAGTGGGTAAGTTGTAATCTGAATTTAAATTCAGTTTTCTCAAAGTTTATGAAGTTAGGGTTTTTAGATTGAAATTGAATTGGGGGGGTTTTTGATTATGAGTGTTGGGTGTATCTTGATTGGATGGAATTTTGCATATTAATAATAAGTTTATCAACAAGAATCGTAACTCATAGAAATTACAGGTCAGATTCGTAATTTGTGTTTTTCGACAGTTTATGAGCGTTTTTAGCCAAAATACTATTTCATAAAAGTTGTCGTATCGAAATTTCACCAAAGACAGGCTCAAGAAACGTTTCATTTGTTGTTCATAGGAGAAAGTTATCTCTATTTTAAGTTTCTGCTGAAATTAAATATAATGCATGTGTATTTCCATGTGGAATTAGTTGGGGTAAAACTCTAGACTTACATATATTTATTTTGAAATGAGATTTTGAGCATTCAAATATACATTATATAAACTAAGATAGAGTGTTAGTATTGTTAGTATTAGTTAGTTATGTCATTTAAAGTAAGAGGTTGGTATTTTATAAAGCCATAGTTAATCAAAGCTCATTAACCAGTTAAGCCAAGTCTATTATTAATTATTGAATACATATATATTTATATTGTAGATTTCAGCTTCATTGAGGAGCCATACTGATTAAGATAATCACCAACTGTGCGTTTCGAAAAGGTAAAATTCTTACTGAAACTTTCTATAGCTATGAGAAAAGTTTTAAAAGGTATGTATCTCATTTTAGTTAAGATTGGTTTGAATGGGAAGAAGTTCTTCTAAGGTAGAAAGTTTGGTGTCCGAACCAGTGATACAAGGAGTTACAATAGGTTTTGTGTTTTCAAGTTGTTGAGATTGCCTATGTGGTATCTCGAAGAAATAATTTCGTGATTTTAAAATGGTTGAGATTACCTGAGTAATATCTCAAGGAAAATGGAACTTTGTCGGGTTTGTCTCGACATTACATATTAGTTGGGAGGCACGTTGATCAGTGCCTCGGACTTAGATCTTTTGCTACGGTTTGGCCGTTTGTGGGGTGTGCACACTAGGGGTCTTTGTCTATAAGTTATCCGAAGGGCCTAGCTAGCCCAAATGCAAGGAAAGTTTGTGCCATTCCATAGGTTTATAACTCTCTCTTTGTGAAGGCAAAGGAAAGAAAGGATTTGTTTTAAGGAAAAGAAAGAAAGGATTTGATTTAAAAACGAATACAAGAAAAGGTTTTATAAAGCTTGCTACTTATTATTTTGATTCATAAGAAGATGATTTGTAGGATATATTATTATCCTACCTGCATATATGTTTGGCTTTACAGTATGAATCTTGCTCGGCCAGTTTGGCTGATACTACACGCCCGATATGTGCAGGTCCATGAAGATCTTACAGGTTGGGTGTGGGGTGTGGGCTGAGAGCAACGTTCCACCAACTTTTGCTAGTTAAAGTTATTGTAGTTCTTTATCCGCTGCACTATATATGTATATATATTATCATTTTGGGACTTAAGGTTGTAAATATTAAATCACTTAAACCTTTACTTGCCTGGACTGTAATAGTTTAGTTAAGTTTTGCTTTGACTTAGATTCAGTCTGTGTAGCTTATCCTTAACGGTTATTCTCGCAATAACCGTGGAATAACACTTTTGGAATTTCGGGTAATTATGCATGGATGTATTGGCTTTTGAGCTGGATGAGGATTATTGAGAATTTGTGTAATCCCCCATAATTTTAAAGGATTTTATAAATATATTTTATCATTTATATATTTATATTTTAGTTGGAATGATTTTATTATTTAAAGAAGGTTGACTATTTTAATAGTCAAATGAAATTATTTTAAGAATTTAAGAAAGTTGGAAATATTTTAATTAGGCATGCTTTGAAAAGGTTTGAAATACGAATTTGATTTGGAAAAGAAGTTTAAGTGGACTCGAGGAGCCCAAATTCTAAGTAGATTAGGAAAGAGGAGTTATATTGATGCTAGGAGTTCTAATTTATCAATCCTAGTCGTCATCAAATTCTATTCAAACTCAATCTCCTTTTCTTAAGCCCAAAAGAAAACCCTACTTATAAATACCTTAAGCCCAATTATTTTACCACACAAAGATTATTTTCTCTCTCCTCTCTCAAAACTCACGGCACACTATTCTATTTCCCTCCCTTCACTCGTTTTTTTCTCTCACCCGAATCTGATTGTCCAGATTTCTCATAGTTCCATTTATTTTTAGCCAAAAATTCCTTCTGAGAAATTGTAGATCTCGAAAAGTTATTGAACTTAGGCTCAAGAATCACTCGATTCCGATTATTATTCTATCAGTTATGGCCTCTGCAAGTTTCGCAATTTTGCTGCCATATTTCACTCGCGATTTCGGTATTTCACTCTTTTTCTCCCTTTTTCTTTTGATTCTTTTCCTCGTTTTCTTATATATTGATTTCATATATATATTGATCTAATATTTCAAAGTATTATTTTGTTAAATTATTGTTTAAAGATTGTATCTTTAATTATGTCAGATTATATGTTTCATATTATTAAGCAAAAAAAAAATTTCAGATTTAATATTTTATGTTCAAGGAGAGATTTAAATATTAAAGTCTTGATTTTTGAGGTTTTAAAAGCCTATTTTAGTAGTACCATATTTTAGGGTTTGAAATATTTAATCTTTGGTGTCAAAAGAATTTTAGAAAAGGTTTTGACACGTTTTTAAGTGAAGTTTTATTGCTGTAAATTTATTGGTATATTGATATACCAATGTTTTGTATTTTGTTAGGCGGAGATTATTCCCTAGGCAACTTTTAGAGTAGAAAAGTGGCCTCTCAATTTGTCTACACAAGGTACGTACATACCTATGTGTTGATTGAGATAGTATCATGATTTAAGGAAGGAAATTTATGTAGTATCATGTATAGGAACTATGTTGAGTTCATATATGATATTGATTATGTTGGATTTTGTATGTTTTATGCTGTGGTGTAAACATGTTGATTATGAGATTATATTATGAGATTTATATCATGTTTGTATGGAAAATTGATACAAGCATATTGGTTGGGAACTTTAATTTATTAATTCACATGGGAGAATTAATATATTTATTAGTGTTGGATCATGATTGATCATTGTTCCCTTTGAGTATTTCACTGCTTTATAAGGACCGAGGGCCTTATCTGGTAAGTTGATATTTTCTACCTATGAAAGGTAATTTGGTTGTTGGCTAGGTTCAACAAATAAGAAGGATTGAAATAAGAAGGAATTAATCTTGGATTGTAAGTTGTATGATCACTTATTTAATCCTAAGATAAAAAGGAGTTAAGTTGTGAATGTTTGATTATATGTTATCTGTATTGCTTGTGTGTCATAATAAGTAATAAATTGTAAATTACGTAAAGTGTAACTTGGATAGTAATAAACTTTGGACTGGTGCACGTCTGAAGTTGGACAATCAGGAGTTGGGGTACATGGTGAGCGTGCCATGGCTTTTTCTGGGAATTGGATTGATCACCGTTCCTCTTTTTATTCAAAGGTTCCTCGATATCGCAGGTCATTATGGAATACGGAGTCGCGCCCGTATTTCGTCTTCCTAGGTGAAGGCCGGTTTTTAGTTAGACAACTCGGTCCAATAACTATTCCATTAAAGTAATAAAAAGATGTTTAGAGTTTAGTTCGAGAAAAGTTGTCTCGAGAATGTTATATGATTATATTATTATTTATCCCCGCATGTTATTTATTTAGTATCATGTTAGGAAAGTTTATGTATTATTATGTAGTACTCGGCTTTGCGATTACGTGCTTTGTTTGTATGTGTTGATCATGGCTTTGCCTTATTGATCCCGTGATGACCCAATTTTGGTGAGCGAGATTCTCTAGAGCATTGACATTTACGGGTTCGCGAGATGTAGCATCATTGGAAATCTGGGAATGGAGAGCTTGTGTAATTTAGTTTATCATGTTTCTGCATTAGTAGGAACATATTTTAATAAGTTTGTTTGAGTAGACATTTATAGAGTAATTGTTTTTGAAGTACTTAGTTATTCATTTATTTATGTTAATAAAGTATAAAGTTTGGTTAGATGTTTTCCGCTGCAAAATTCTGAATAAGCCGATACGTTATCACACGGGCGATAATACTTGGGTAATTCTCTAAGTTTTATATTATAAAGGTATTTCTGAAAAGAGAGAATTATCGGGGTGTTACAATTTGGGTTGTTGGTTTGTTGAAAGAAGTTTATAATTGGACGCGAGCTCTAAATTAAATTTTAGGCAGTCCATATTTCAGACGGAGCTTTGCTGATTTTTCTGTAGAATTTTAGTATTATTTAGTTTAGATAGTAACTCGAAATTCAGGGGTGTTATAATGTTTATGACTCATGGAATCTGGTTATTATGATTTATGGGTGTTGTTCGGAAATATGAATATATGCAAATTAGTAAAAGTAGATGGTTCTATTGGTTTGGCGTTATGAACTGGTCTGGTAAATGGGCGAGTTACAGGTAGAGGAATTCTGTTTACGATATACGATAAGGACCAAAATGGTCAAATGTTAATGTTTACGAATTACGAAAGTTACGCTCTTTGTACTTACCAATGAACTAAGCTCACACATTGGTCCTTACCAGCAGACTATTCAATGATAACGTTTTCTGTTAGTAATTTTGAACAAGTACCCAAATGATGTGATATATGCATGTGCATGAAAAATGATTACGAACTAAAACCGTTTTTACGGGCTGGAGTAAAGTCACCGAGTTTTCCACTCATTTTAGGTTATTTTTCTGTGTTTTCTCTTTTCTCTATTTTTCTAGTAATTATTCAGGTACTTTGAAGATAGCTCAAGTTCGGCTATGTCAAGGATGCTCCGGAAAGATTATGCTGAAATGACTCTGTATAAATTAGGGATATTTAGGATATTTCCTATGATGGGTAATCAAGTATTATTTATGATGAACATTTGTATAGCTGAATTACTATTTTAGGCTATTATTTTATGAGTGGGCCCTAACCCACGGGTTTAAGTTCAATTTCCGCTTCCAATTGAGGTTATGTATTTTCAGGGCGTTACAGGAACATGGGAAGGATTTATTGCCACTTTAGTTAATGCGTTCAAAGTGAAAGTTTTGGAGGGAGATTGTAACAGAGAAAGAAATAAAAAAAATTAGAAAATCATTCATTGACTTAAATATTCGGTCACCAGTCAAGACGGACCACGTGTGTTATGTAATGGTTGGGCTTGCTATGGAATAGTCCATAGTTGAGACCTTTTATGGCAAGGCGGTCATAGTTGGGACCGTCCTTGTCAATTTTTCCTATGACCAATTGATTTACTTTGCAAATAAGTAACATTGATATTGCAAAATATCAATTTGATTACTCATACAAAAATTGACAATTGTAGGCGATTAGTATATTACTCAAGCGAAAAGCGTAGATCTTTGTGCCATTACTTATTACTTAACAGGTATATATTTTCTTAAATCAATTTATAGCTTAGTTTTTAACATACTTTATTTTATTTGTTGAATTGGGATGCATTCATTGATTAATGTTGAATGAATTATTATTAACAAACCTAAATAAAAATAATACATACATATTTTATGTTACTTTCAAAATTTTACTTTATTTTTTCATTAAAATTTATAGTCAATTTTCAGATGAATATTTTGGCTACCAACAGCAAATGTTCCAAGATCCACCACTGGTTGGTATGTCATACATATGTCGGTGCGCATATGCTAATGATAGTCAGTTGGTTGTAACTATAATATTTCTTTTCTCCCCTTTTTGTCATTCAACATTTCACTTTTTTTTTTCTAATTTTATATTTCAATGTTATTTTTCTTTCTCAATAGGTATCAGACATTGCATAGAGTAACTACTCCACAAGAAGATTAAATTTCTCAAGATTTAAATCGTTACTGACTTATTTGTAAAATGAATTAGTTGGTACTAGAGATGTTAGAAAAAGTAAACAAAAAGAGTAATAGAAGTGAAAAGGACAGAGTCACTTCCCAAACCAAAATGCAAAGTTCATTTTCTTGACATACTATGTAAGTTTATGAACAATCTAGAAAGCTATTTCCCTTTAAGAACCTAGCTCATTAGCAAATTAGGATACTTTTCATAAGCGCTAAGCTTGCTTCCCTAAGAATACCCAGTAAAATGATTTAAATGCCTAAACTCAAGGCCTATCTATTCTCTTGAAATACATGACTTCTTTTTACGCAGCTCAATAGATTTTCAACTCAATAGATTTTCGGCCCCACCAAAAATAAGAAAGGAGGGACTGAAGCTCATCACAAAAGGCGAAAAGAGGTCTAAAAATACTCATCACGTAGATGAAGTGATTAGGCCACCATCTTTATCAGAATCTCTCTATTCACTTTTGAAAGACGTAGAACATTCCACCCTTGAAATTTTTTCCAACATATTTTTCTGCGGTTTCTTAAGTAATTACCTTCTTAGAGAGACCCTCTGTTGGCATACCAAGATATATGTCATGAAAATTAACAACACCAGCTCGCAAGACATTTGCCACACACTCCCACTTCTCAGCACCTCACCTCTATTGAAGAAAATAATGGTCTTATCATAATTAATCTTCTGACCTGATGTTGTTTCATACACTTGAAGAACATTATCAATGGTACCAACTTCCTCTTCCCGAGCACAAGAAAAATATTCACGTAGTAATCACCAAACAGTAAGTGTTATGCTACAGGATATCATGGAGCCATATGAAACCTACGAAGAGATCCCTCTTCCAAAGCCAGACGAACATGACGTAACAGGGCCTTAGAGACCAAAATAAATGGTAAGGAGAAATCGTGTCTCATATCTTAAGTCCCCGGGTTAGAAACCTCATTATAACTGTTAATTAGCACAACAAAAGAGATCCATCTTATAACACGCAAAATCCACTCTCAATCAAAACTGCATACATACCAAATTGACCTCAAGTAAATGTCACACAATCCTGGTCATAGGCCTTCGCCATGTCGAGCTTAAGAGCCATAAACCACTGCGCAAGCCATACTAGTTTTTCATATGATGAAACATATCACAAGCCACAATAACAATACCTTAAATCAACTTGTGTGTAGTATATGCACTCTGGTTGATGAAAATAATTTTGTCCATGAATTACTTCTATTTATTTGTTAAGCCTTTTGATATTAATTTATAAACCACATTGCATAAGCTTATAGGCCTGAAAATCGGTAATCTTATGAGCATCCTTCAATGTGGGAATAGAAAGTCATGTTTAAATACCTTAGAATCAGCTCACCTCTAAAATATGAGCAACACCTGCTACACACTCGGAGCAATAATATGGAGTATGTCCGATTAAAGAGAAGACACATTCCATCGAGCCCCGTCACCAAGATTGGATGCATTTGAATAAGAGATATCCTCATTTCGCCTTATAATCCTCATGCAGCACCCCATTCATAGTTTTCGATACTTTACCCTTAACTGGCCTAAACAAAGCCTCCTCTAAACGACCCACCCATTGCGAGCAAAACACTTGGAGAAATACTAGCTTGAGAGCCATAACCAAAACTTTGCTCGCTAATTTTGTCATCTCTAGGTGAGTCTCATATTTTTATATGAAAAAAGTTGGAGAAAACAATTTTTTGACGAAGTTAGCTTTAGGTCCTTGATCGCTTCTTTCTAGCATTTAAGCTAAAGAAATAAGCTTATAAAAAGTTGCAGTCCTTATTTGTTTGTTTATATGGTACTTAAATGAAATATAGTTTATGGGGATTTGGAACTAGACAAGTGTCATGTTGTAACATCTTTATCAACTTCCCTTACGAAAGCTCAATTTTTTTACTTGTTGAGTGCTGACGCACATGTTTTGCGGACCAGTTGTTTCTATAGAAAACACCGGGTTTTCCTTTTTATTAATATTATTGATCCTCACCAATGATTTTGTCTGCTTAGTGGAACTCTTCTTCCAGTTCTACATATGGCTTTTCTTTGCTCTAATTACAGGGTGTTCTTTTGGGTTTTCTTAACGCAGACTAATTATGGTCTTATGGGTCTTTCCTCTTTACATGTATTGCAATTAATTGTCTGATACTTACTTATGTTGTAGTTAGGCTAGTGGATATCTCATTTATTTTGAATTACGCTAGATGGTCTAGAATCATTACAGTAGCCTTTGTTGTTTAAAATAGTCATGTGGGAATTTTGCTCGTAAAGATTGGTGTATGTATGATAGTTTCTACTTTCAAATTATGCATTTCTTGTTTAGGTTACTAAAGTTTTCTTCCTGTATAATGAGCACTGTGGACTTTGTTCGTGATACCTTATTGCTAAAGCTTAGTACGCCTCCCAATGATATTTTTGCTAATTCTCTTATTCAGGCTACTTGGTCTTATCTTTTCTCTTTAAGGTGAAATCTTTCTAAATTATTCTTAGTGCTTGCTGGGCAACTAGTATTTGTTGTGACTAAATGTCTGATATTGATGGTGTTTAATATGGGTTGGTCTCTTCCCAAGTATAATTTTCGTACAAAAAGCTTAACTCTTATTACCTCCCATAAAGGTTGGAAATTCATAGGTCTATGTTATGTTCGTTATTGTCTTTTGTTTCTCGCTTACTCTATATCGGTATATGTTATATTACAAGGACATATTACTAATAGATGCTATACAACTATTGCATATTTGTGGTCTTTTTTTTTTATTATGAATCATTATTTGCTTTCTCGAATTTTTATTGTATCTCAAGTGAAATTTTAGTTAACCTATGATTGTAGCTCTATGAGAGTATTGCCAGACTGATTTCTCCATGGTACTTTGAGTTTAATATTGAAGATCTTATTTTGCTCGCTTCAGAATCGGATGCGAATTGGGTACATCTACTTTGAAGACTGCATTATTTTGGTTTGATGTCATAAAATCACAAGTGATTGGAAGTACTTAGGTCGAAATGATTTATTGAGTCCAGGAAACAAGCCTCAAGACCATGCTTTTTACCTTAAGGCCCCAAACTATACAAAAAAAGTAGTTGTCAAGATGTACTTTATTTACATTGTTTATTGTAGTATTTTCAATAAGCTTAATTTCTTGCAAGCGCGTTGTAATTGTGAGAACATAAACGTAAAGAAATGGGTTGATATAACCCACTGAAATCGAGTGCTTGACTCCTGCTATGGAACCAAGTGATGGGCACTTACTATGACTATGTTTATGGATCAGGTTTTTCTGCCCCTTAATTATGAACCAAACGTTTATCGTTCACTATGATATATGGCTGCATTTGTTGTTGCTCTACAAAAGGATCTTACGTTCTCCTAAAAGAGCTCGAGTTTCTCAAACCCCAATGAACCGCATGCTCGATCATCCGATATGGTACCTTGGTGATTTGATTATCACCCTTTAAAAGAATGTTTTTATATGAGAATAATTAGTTGGAATAATTAAAAAAACTTTCGACCTAGGTTCGCACAACATAGTTAAAAAACTTTGGAGTCAACCTATTAAGGGCTCTAGGCTCTATAGAATCCAACATAAGCTCAGTCACATAAAAACTAGCCTCAGAATTTGATTGCGGACAACTTATAGTCATACGAACAACAAGCTAATACAAAATGAGGAAAAGAAATCACGAAACTAGAAAAATGCCTATGGTCTCAACCATATAACCCCATTTTAATCAACCACGTCAATCGTCTTATTAGACAACGAGAAAAAATTCTTCTTTTTGGGAAAAAAAATTGGCGAACAATAAGCCACAAAAATGGCTTCCACAAGGTGACTGGAATACCAGATTTTTTCATAACAAAATGAAAAGGAAAATAGCCAATTCCGCAATTTATAGTCTTAAAACAATTTCGACTCTTGGGTAGACTCTCCTTCAGAGATCAATGTCTACTCTTTAATGCCTTTAAAAGCCGACTCCAAACTTCTGTGCAAAACAATAGGGTTAAAGATCTTAGCTTTATCCAACCTATTATCTCACCTGATGACGCCACTTCTCTCTTAATGTCCTTCTCGAAGGAAGAAATAAAAGCAACCTTCTTTGACATGAACCCACACAAAACCCTGGGTTTAGATGGTTCTGGAGCTAAGTTCTTCCAGGCTTACTGGACTTACATGGAAACTGATATTTGTCTAGCTATTCAAGGTTTCTTTCACCATGGCAAACTCCCCCTTCCCTAAATCATATTATCATTACGCTAATCCTGAAAATGGAGATCCCGAAAATGTATATTCCGAAAACACCAAATCACTTCAGACCTATCTGTCTAATCAACTTAGTTTATAAAGCTATCTCAAAATTGCTAGTCCAAAGACTATGCCCAATTCTTCAAAAAAAAAAATTAGACCTTTACAAAATGTTTTTACTCTGTATGGTTCAATCCATGACAATATCCTCATTGTGCAAGAAACACCTTCCAAAGTCCAATAGCAAGACTGGTTGGTGTGCGCTTAATCTAAATATGGAGAAAGCCTACGACAACATTGAATGAGATTTCCTATGGAAATGTTTGTATACCTTGGGTTTTGCCTCCTCAACGGATAAATTGGATTCAAGAATGTGTCACCAATATTTCCTACTCTCTAAAGGTCAGTGGCACCATAACCTCTTGGTTCAGGCCTTTGAGAGGCGTAAGACAAGGTGACCCCCTTTCATGCTACCTCTATATCATATGTATGGATGTGCTAATCCAAAAGCTATCTATCGAAAGTGCCAAACCTAAATTTGGCCAAGGTTTTAAATTATGTCCACAAGGATTCCTAATCCATGCCTGATGTTCGCTGGCTGCCACCACCTCAGCATATATACACTAACCTAAAAAAGATATTGGACGACTTCTGTCAACTATTTGCCAACTAATTAATTTTCAGAATTCAACCATTATCTTATCGAAAAAGTTCCAAAGTCCAAGAAATCTTCAATTATAAGCCACTTTAATATGACACCTAATACTTGTCTAGGCCGTTATTTATGAGCTTTCTTCATCTCATATTACCCTAAGAAACAAGATTACACACATAATATTCACAAAACCCAACAACGCATTCAACAATGGGAAGTAGAATTCCGATCAAAAACAGGGCGTCACTGTAACGCCCCGACTACTAATCAACGTCATTAGGTTAGTTAATCGGTTATTAGCAGCGGAACCTATATAGTCGGTGCGTTACTGCCGTACTTTCCAATTGGAAAGCACATGGCAACATAAATTCATAGAAGCCTAAACATGTTATAGCCAGAAAACGTAATTATCCATTAACAAAAACTTAAGTTAAAACTTAGTCACTGTACATAGTCGGACATTTATTATGATCGTAAGTGTTTAAGAAAGCTTTAACTATTTAACTACATAACTATTCCTCACTGCTACGCCATCCCATTATCACCATCAGTACCTAAAACAGAAAACAAAACGTCATGAGCCGAGGCTCAGTAACATACTACTCTAACAACGTAAACTCATCTCAAATCGTTTTATTAGCAAACAGGGAGGAGAGAAAAAGTAAAACTATTTTATAAACATAACATTTGATCATGCCTTATTATATATCTTTTATCATGTTCATAAGCATAGATTATTTATTTGGTAACTTGGCGAGTACAACGGAAGGGACGTCTCCCCAGAACATAACATCATCGTAAACGGAAGGCAGCCACCCGAGGACGAAAGCCCTCACAAACGGAAGGTGGCGTTAGTGCCCAAAGTATAGTAATGCGGTGCCACCTGAGGACATTAGCCCTTATAAACGGAAGGTGAGGAACCGGCCAGAAGGTACGTGCACGACCCGGGATAACAAAATATTGCCAAGAACCGTCTTTCACTTGAATTTATCATGTTTCATAACTTTTAAGAGTATTCATAATCACCATGATATATCATATTTTTTTTCTTTGCATCCATAACAAAACATCGTCTTGCTTCCATAACGTCATTATTTCATAACATTATTTCATATCATCACATTTGTCACAAAACATTTCATATCCCGCAATCCATATACAAAAGAATACTATTAATGTAAGCATTATTATAAAACATACTTAGAAGGGGAATGCGGGTGTTAGCAGTAGACGTTACCTGAAATCCTGCGTAATGACTATCGTAGCCGGGGGAGGCTTGTAATATCCTTTATCTTCTTTAATCTATTCAAGAATAGTTTTATTAATATATGTTTCATTATTTAGCTTTTAAGTCAAAATATTAGATAAAGTTTATTATAGTCATAGAGTTTGTCATAAGGTCATAAAAAGGTTTAATAGTAGTCATTATTATCTAAGTAGGCCTTAATCTATTAAACTGACTCTTTAGTCAACTAATAGATGGAATAACTCCTTTAGTTATACTTTAGAATTTTCGAACAATTACAACTCATAACAACTTATGCTATTTCATTTTATTATAGAAGTACATTGTTATGTTCATAAATTATCATCATTATATGAGTCTATAGTTAATTATCAATTGACCGTCTATTATTAATTACTAAGTTTGTTGCTATAATAGAACCCTTAACATTATCATGATATTATTTAGTTACATTAAACTAATAAAGCAAGCTCACATGTTATTATATATATAAGTAGTTTTATTCTAAATTAACTCAATATTAACCACTAATAAGCTTATTGGTTTTTAATTAGTTTTGATTAAACTCAACTAATATAGTAATTATGATGTATACTAATCAAAATAACAAATTCCTTTCATCTTTTAGCCCAACAACATACAAATCAGTTTCACTAACACTAAGCTTTAGTTCCAATGGATTATCCTGGGCCCAAAACTAATATTAACCAACTAAGGATAATTGGGCTTGTATTTAAAACAACATAAAAATCAGAATTCCTAACATTAGAAATGTGGTATGTAATATGTATACCTCTGCTTCTTAGAGCGGGGACGACAAAGCAACGTGGCTTCCGGGTTCCGGCTCCGGTGGTCGGCACAGTGGTCGCGGCAACGACGGCGCGGCACGGTGTCGGAGCGGGGGCGGTGGCGCGAGCGTCTCCCGGCGCGGCGCAAGAACGAACGGAGGAGGGGCGCGAAGGGTCGAGCGAGAGATGAGTGATGACGTGATGAGTACGTGGCTGGGTTTGCGGTGGTGCAGGTGGTCGGAGTTCGACGTGGCAGGTCGGTCGAGTGGTGCTAGAGGGTTAGGCGTGTGGTGGTGCAGCAACAGGTTGTGTGGTGATGGTTGTTGCCCAAAACTGAGGAGATGGAGGGGTGATGTTTGAAGGTGGGTAACAAGGCTATTTATAGCCATTGATGAACTTCTAGAAAGCTTGAGAAATGAGGTTGTAGAGAATTTGAGTAAGAATTGTTTTCTTGGTGTGATGGTGGCATTATCTTAGAGGTTTGATGATGAGAAAGTTTCACCTTTAGTTGCCATGTAAGAGAAAGGAGGAGGTGGAAGGAGGAGGAAGAAAGAAATTTGGTGGGAAAACAAAAGTCAAACTTAAGTTTCTATTTGATACTTCTTCCTTTTTTTTTTTTAATATATATTATTATTTTGATTATTATTATTATTTTAAACCAAAAATAATTTCTCCTTGCATAATTCATATTAAGAGAAGTTGTGCATATTTTTTTTATTGTGATTTTTAATTACTTACTTGTTAAGCTAATTATAATTCATAACTACTTAACAAAAATTACATTCTTCTCTTTTATTTATTTTAGAAATAAAATACCTTAATAGCTTATAATAGTTTAATTAGAATTTCATTGATAACATAATTAGTAAAACAACAACTAGTTAGCTAATTAAGCATGTTTAGATTTTCAGGATATTACAGTCACACATTAATCCAAACCAATTCAGAGACCTCCCGGCTTATACCTGCAAACGGATCCGCCGGCTCACCAATCATTGAGGGTGTTCGTATACCCTCATCCCAGCCGATATATGCAAATTAATTAATACCCTTCATAGACAATTCTTTTGGAGACAAAATAAAGATAAAAGTAGCCTTCCTCATATTGCTTGGAACAAAATTTGCCAACCCAAAGCTCAGGGAGGCCTTGGCCTCTGCAAGACCTTACCTTTAGCCAAACTAGATTGGAACTTACTCTCTCAATCCTCTGGATTCTGGGCTAAGCTGGTCAAGTAAATATATCTCTCGTCAAAAACTTTCTTTGACTACACTCCCAAAAATCAAGACTCCCCCATCTAGAGAAAAATTCTTGCGCAAAGAGAAATCCTCCAAAAAGGGATCCGATGGAAGATAGAAATGGCAAAACTATTATCTGGTTGGATAATTGGGTCACCAATGAAAATTTGATAGACCTACTAAAAATGAACCACACTGGGCTCAACCTTGACCTTATAATCTCTAGTTTTATTCTTTCAGACCACTCCTGGGATATTCCCAACCTTATGAACATTCTCCCCTCTCATATTGTGTCTTAAATCAAAGGAATTCCACTCCCTTTTAACGAGAAGGAAGATATGCCCATTTTGGGACCTACTCCTAATGGTCAATTTTAGGTAAAGTTTGTCACCTGGCTCTCTCACAATTTAGCTCCAGCACTGCCATGACCCTTTTGCTGGACATAGAAAATTGATATTCCCTCAAAACTCCAAATATTCCTCTCGCAAATCTGTCACAACAACTTGGGAGTAAGAGACACCCTCTACAAAAGGCAAATTATCCCTACTAATTAATCTTTGTCCTCTGTGCAATAATCAGCCTGAAACTTTAGACCATCTATTTCTCGCTTGCCCTACTACAAGATAGTTATGGGATATTTTGGATACCAATAACTTGTTACAAGCCAATTTCTCAACGCTACTTTTGTTAGAGCTTTTGGAGAACATTAAAAATAAAAAGACTACACCAAAATATAATTTCCTTATTTGGAGTCTCTGGAAAGAAAGGAATTCCATTACTTTCAACCGGGAAAGTTGGAACACCAACACAATCCTCCACAGAGCTCGATTCGGCCATCATGAATGGCGTACCCGCACTGCAATTGATGCTTATCAAAATTCCGGCTCTACTTTCATGACAGCATAATCCATTTCCCTTTACTCCTCACCATCCACAATCCTAGCTGCTTGGGAGCTGCATCCCATCAACTTCTTCAAATTCAACTTCGATGGTTCCGTCAGAGAATCTTCTGCAGCAGCTGGAATTATCATCCGTAACCACTCAGGCAACCTCATCCACACCCGTGCTTTTAACCTTGGTTCTACTTCAGCATTCATCACCGAAGCTTTTGATTCTCACCAAGGCATACTCCATGCCATTCAGCATAGCATCAGAAATATCATCATTGAAGGAGATAACCTTCTGGTCATCAAAGCAGTTAAAGGTATTAAAGCTCCTCCATGACAAATAGCTAACATCACGAAGGATATCAAACTTCTACTTAACCCGTATGATAGTTGGCATCTCACACATATTTTCTGAGAAGAAAATCGAGCAGCTGATTGAATTGCTAACGTTGATCATCTAGTTACATCATCTTTTATTCTCAGTCCTTGTAATAATTCTTCACTTATTCTATCCTTGTAAATGACGCATTAGGAGTTCCTCTCGAGCGGAGGCTCTACTAATGTTATTTTGCTTACCTTATCAAAAAATAAATCTATGAAGAAAGTCACATCTTAGCCTACGATAATATGTCCATCCACATATATTTCTTATTTCCTTACAACAATTTTTATTATCATCCATTTTCACTTTAGGTATGATTTTAAATAATGCAAATTTGCAGAGAAAATCACATGTTTATAAACCATTACAATTTTCCATTGATACTAGTATGTGATCTTTATAAGTCAAAATTACATAAAAGTTTGATATCATTGCTTATCTAAAAGGGGCTACCAATGTAGCCGTAGAAGACCAAAACACGTAGAAAAATGAAGATCAGATTATCAATCAAATAGCTAAATCTCACCTTGCAAGCAGCACTTGATGCAATATTTACACAAAGTCAACAAGAAAAGTCAACTGAGTCACAGGGAGAGAATGAAAAGCTGGCAACGAATCTAGAAGCAGAATATTCTGAGCTGGAAGAATGCTGAGTTGGAGATTGGTGCAACAGATTGAGAGAGCAGTTATACAGTGGGAATGAATGTGGATTGATGTGAGTCATCTAGCTTAAATTGTCTTGTAGTTAATTATTCTGTTATTTACCTTCTGTTATTTCGCTTCCCATAAGGCTATTTATAGGCCAGTAGGTGTAAGAATGTGATTATAATTTGCAATACAAAAACTTCTCCCTCTTCTCTCTAAACTCACTCATTTATCAATTTATAATTCCTAAGTGAGCTATTTGGATTATTTTCCTCAAAATTACCTTTCAATCTGGTTGATTTTCTAGCATAATCTAACTGAGTTTCCACCTCTCTCAGGGGTCTAACTCAGAACTGCAATCTAAATCCTTAGATTGTACCATTGGTATCAGAGCAGCACAGTTCTTGGAATCCAAATGGTGCAAACCATAAACACTAACAGTGAAATGGCCAACACTGAGCTACAGAGATTGGAGGCAAATCTCAAAAATCTCTTGGAGCAGCAAGGAAGGCAGGTAACTGAGGCTTGTAATAGTAAAAGTTCTAATATATTAAAAATTCTCAGGCTATTGCTAATGTAAATGATCTTATTATGGGATTGTCATTGCAAGTAAATCAGCTAATGAATGACCTTAATATGACTCTAGAACACCCTCACAACCATTATTCTGCTAGGTTAACTAAGGTGGAGTTCCCTAGGTTTGATGGTAATGATTTAAAATCCTGGTTATACAAATGCAATCAGTTTTTTGAATTGGACAAAGTGAGTGAAACCGATAGAGTCAAACTAGCAGTCATCCATCTGGAAGGCAAAGCTCTACTATGGCACCAAACCTATATGAAAAGACTGCAAAATATTCCCCGTAGGTGGACTAAGTACACTGAAGATATAAATGTAAGGTTTGGGAAATTATATGACGACCCCATGGCTGAGCTTAAAGCTCTAGAGCAAACAGGAACTGTTCAAGAGTATAATGATACTTTTGATGCCCTGGTGAGCAGACTGGACTTGACAGAAGAACACCAATTGGGCTGTTATCTAGGGGGACTGGAGGAAGAAATACAACTTGTTGTTACAATGTTTGCTCCAAAATCAGTTCAGCAGGCACTTTGTCTAGCTGAAACTGCAGGAGGCAGCTCAAAAAACCAAAAAAGTGAGGAAAACACCACAGTTTCCCAACCCAGCCAGCCACAAAAACACAACTACCACCACATATAGTAAACCTACCTTTTCCAAACCCTTCCAAAATACTACAAGTGCCAATCCAAATAGAAAAACCTTAACCGTACATACCCCAGCAGAGTTCAATGAGAAGAGAGCAAAAAACTTGTGTTTTTGGTGTGATGAAAAATATGAACCAGGACACAAGTGTAAGGGTAAGAAATCTCAGCTCTACCACCTTGAAGTAGAAGGCAGTGATAATGATGAAATGGGGGAGAAGGAAGAAGAAGAGGAGCATGTGACCTAATGTGCCCAAATCTCTCTACAGGCCCTAGATGGGCCATCCACCTTCTAGACCATGAGAGTCACTGGATATCATGGCAAAAAACCTCTACAACTACTTCTCGACAGTGGGAGTACCCACAATTTCATAGACATTGTTGTAGCTCTCAAGCTGGACTGTAAGGTGGACACCATACCACATTATGGGTAAAGGTTGCAGATGGTGGGCAACTGCAGTGCAACACTATATAATGGTTTATACGGTTACAGGTCAACACGTCCGTGTCGATATTGACACGTCCGTGTTGATCTGCTTCCTGACACGTTTTGTTCTGTCGGTTTTATTATTTTAGGAAGCTATAAATACTCTTTTATTTGTTTAATGACGGGAGATAGTTCATTGTATACACTTTTTAGGGTTTCTAGAGAGAACTAAGAGAGAGAAACTTGTAGATCTTCATTGTTATTCAAGACTCTACCTTTCTTCCATCAATTCAAGTATTTATTTTCTCATTTTTTCCCTTTGTTTTCTATTATGAATTTTAATTATTCTTCTCTAACTTATTTATTTATTTCAATTATGCTTGATTAGTTCTTTTATCTATTATTAAGTTGAACCCTAGTATGAATTAATTCATGATTATTTCTTTAAATTCCCAAATTAATTGTTTAATTGTTCTTGCTTAATTGATTGTGCATATTCCAATACTAGATTAGTGATAATTAGTAATGTTATTATTCCATTGTCTTGATCACAATAGGAGTTGGGTTTTGACGGATTTGGGTATTTCAATTAAGGACATGAAATTCTCCATGAGAGTAAGTAGAATGGATTGTTAGGAAGTTAGAGTATCGTGTTTGATGTCTTTAATTTGCATGATTTCACGGGAGTAGGCTTGAGTGCATATTAGAAAAGGCATAGATACTCGGAAGAGGTTTATGATATTTTATAGGGTGTACTTTTCCTTGTGATCATTTAATTGACTAGTTTGGGGTAGGAATTATTATTGTACTAATTTATGCTAGTGGGGATACTTAACTATAGAGCCTTTTATTTATAGATTGATTAGTATAGTTTATTCGATCATTATTATTGATATTAACCTCCTTAATTTAGTATTATCATTATTTAAGGGCTAATCATAGAACAACTTTCTCTCTGTAGGATCGACTCTGACTTACCCTACTACATAGTTACGAGGATTAGTTAGGTAATTTATTTTTATTAGGTGAACGACACGCCTATCAAATTTTGGTGCCGTTGCCGGGGAGATAGTTTATTTTATCTAGTTTTTATTTTTGGTGAGACTAGACTATATTTTTTTTTCCTTTCTTTTGTGAATATTTTTTTTTCTCATTTTCGTATCATGGAGTCATATTATTATTTTGATGGGAATAATTCTTCTGATAGGCAACATAGTCATAATTCTTGTGGTTCTCATGCTTAGAGTTTTGATACATCATATCAAAATTCTCCTAATTTTTGCATAAGTTCTCATGGATTACCATATATGTTCCATGGACCCAATATTCTTGCTAGTAATTCTAGAGCAATTTTTTCTTTTCCTCAATATGAGAATGAATTATTTTAGAAATACTATTATAGGCTTGGCAATTTTGTTGGTCCTAATCATGGAATTGAAATTTGAAATATGTGTCTAGTGATTTATGAGGGTTTAAATGAAGAAACTAGGGTGGTGTTTGAGTCTACGTCTAATGGACAATTTCTATCACAATCACCTGATTATTGTTGGGATCTAAGTGAATGCTTGGCTAAGAATAATTATGAGTGGGATATGTCATTATCTGCTAGACCAACCCCTTCACCCCATAGGTGTATTACGACACCTTTTATTCTTCGAATTGTCACTCTAATTCTCATGTTATTTCTTTGAGTGATGTGACATTAGTAAATGGTTGCAATCCCTCTCCCCAATATGTTTGTGATTATTCTACTCAAAATTCTCATCCCCAACCATATATTTATGATGATGATGATGATGGGGGATGGACAATAAATGAAAACTATTGGGATGATGATAAGATTGAAGAAAGGACCAATGTAATGGATGTTTTGCAGGAGGAAGAACCCCTGGTTGAAAAGCCTACCTTGGAGAAGTCTATCGATGAGAGTGAGGTGATTCATGAGTCTTTATCGGTTCCACCTACAGTTTTTGAGTCTCATATTCCTTTCTCTAAAAAACTTGACCTCATTCCTTATTTTCCTATATTATATCCTCCATCATTCCTTATTTCTCTCTCTTTAAATGACTTATGTGATCATGTAATTAATGTACATTCGGTTTCTTCCCCACCTGTTGGGTCATGTAAAAAGACTAATAATTTTTCTTTTTCTTCCCTCTCTTGTGGATATAACTTTTTCTTTGATTTTTCTTTTTGCAGGTCTTGTAGAGAATTAGAACTAGTTTATTTTACATTTTCTTTTTTATATTATTTGTTTTTTTAGATGCATGCAGATGCATTTGACAAACTACTAAGGGCCTTGATGAGCTATTCCTGGGAGGCAACCCAAGTTTTCTAACTTTATATTTTTTTCTTTTTAATTTTAGATTTAGGAAATTCTATTTTTTTATCTGATTACTAACTTATAAAATTTGTGCAAATTGTGATATAGGGGTTAAGTTCATATTATTCATTGAGATGAATTTCTAGGTACTTAATCTTATGATGTGCGAGGAGGTTCAACTCCGGGTTTTCATCCACAACACTTTTGGTACACTCTTTCCTTTCCTACTCTTCAAGTTTCTAAGAGTCATATCTCTTTTTGCCATTTATTTTGATTTAACTTGATTGTGTGATTGAGGAAGTTGATCTTGTTATGGTTGTGGATGTTTCCCTTTCCCTTCCACTCCCTGTAATTATTTGTCACATTGAGAACAATGTGTTATTTAGCTTGGGGGAGGATTTACTTTTTGGGTCATAACTTTGCACATATTTTCGTTTAGGTTAATTATATATTTTTTTTCTTCTACATATTTGCATATTTTGGCTTTGTGGGTATGCCTTTTGAAAACCTTCACGATACCTTACTCGTCCACTAGGGCAGCCTAGGGGTTTAAAGGGCTTGTTGCACACGCTAAGTGCAATCGTGATTCCTACGAAAGTGAGTTAGTATTTATTGCTTTCTTAGTATTAGGAGCATATTAGTTTCATTCATGCATGGCATAAAATTTAGGAAATTCTTTGATGATTACAGGAAATATATGTTTCAATTCATGAGATTTGGGCATATCTTGGATATTATAGTTAAATTTTACAAGATTGAGTTAGACTTCATTGATTGCTTCATGGTATGATTGTTTTGCAACTTGAATGGTTATGTGGTAAGATTGGTTGACATTCCCCAAGAAATTACTTGGTAAGCATAAGCCTAGTGTAACACCCCGACAATTCTCTATTTTATAAAATACCTTTTTTTCCCACAAAACATAGATATTTACCAAAGTATTATCGCCCGTGTGATAACGTATCGGCTTATTCAGAATTTTGCAGCGGAAATAAATAAAAAACTTTGAAAACATAATTAAACTTAGTCAGCCACAAAGTCAACTCTAAAACCACACCAAAATTCCTGAAACTTGACACGAAAATCCTCACAGTTTCAAAATTTTGACTCAAACCTTTCATTTGGAAATACTTGTGTCACAACATGTGCACACTTTACCATTCCTAAAATCACTTATGTCACCACATGGTCACATTTTCCAAAGCGGAAACCAATTTATTTTGCACCAACATGTGCAAATTGCCAAAATAAGCATAAAAATGCATAAAAGTACCATAAAATAAGGCAAAAAGCGCGAAATTCTATATATCGTATTCTACCCATCTTAAAGAAAACGAGTTACGCCCTCGTAACTCACACCAATGAACAAATCAGGATACTTCTTCTTCATTTCATCTTCGGCTTCCCATGTTGCCTCTTTGGACTCATGGTTAGACCAAAGCACTTTCACGATATTCACATCCTTATTGCGTGTACTACGCACCTTCCTATCCAAGATTTTCACAGGTCTTTCCTCATATGTGAGGCTACTATCTATTTGGATTCTTTCGGGTTCTAGAACACGATTCTCTTCAAATATATCTCTTAAGCTGAGAAATGTGAAATACATTATGTATATTCTCAAATTCCATTGGTAAAGCCAACTTATAGGCTACCTTCCCAACACTTTGCAAAATCTCATATGGGCCAACATACTTGGCCCTTAATTTGCCTTTCTTACCATATCTAATCACATCTTTTATCGGTGACACCTTCAAGAACACCTTATCACCAACAGCGAATTCATCTTCTCTTCGCTTCAAATCAGCATAGCTTTTCTGCCTATCTTGGGCAGCTTGAATTCTAGCTTGAATCAACTTCACGTTCTTGACAGTTCCTCAATAAATTCAGTACCCAATACTACATTCTCACTAAAATTATTCCAACAAATGGGACTTCTACACTTCCTTGATACTAGCATGGTAACTAATATTATACGAAAATTCGATCAAGTCCAAGTGGTCTTCCCAACTTCCTTGGAAATCAATCGCGCACGTTCTCAACATGTCTTCCATAGTCTGATTGGTCCTTTTGGTCTGACCATCGGTCGCAGGATGAAACGCAGTACTCATCTTGAATGTTGTTCCAAGATTCAATTTGACCTTTTGCCAAAATTTCGAGAGGAACCTCGAATCATGATCTGAAATAATGTCCTTCGGGACTCCATGCAGTTTCACCACGTGCTTGATATACGTCTTGGCAAGTTGCTTCTTCTTCCATGTTTCTTTGATCGGAACGAACACGGCAGATTTCGTCAGACTGTCGACGATAACCCAAATAGTATCATTGCCATTTCTCGACTTTGGCAAAGCAGTCACAAAGTCCATTGATATCGAATCCCACTTCCATCCAAGGACTTCTAATGATTGGACCTTCCCCATTGGTCTCTTATGGTCGATCTTCACTTTCTAACATGCCAGACACTTCGACACAAACTCGGCGACTTCTTGCTTCATATTCGGCCACCAAAAAATCTCCTTAAGATCCTTATACAACTTATCACCACCAGGGTGCACAGAATATGGAGTATTGTGCCATTCTTCCATAAGCTTCTTCTTAAGCTCTTCACACTTCTGTGGTATACACCACCTTCCTTTGAACCTCAAGCTTCCATCATCATGAACCTTAAAGTCAACTTCCTTGCCTTGCTTCATCTTCTCCTTAATCTTATCTAGGTACTCGTCTCCAACTTGACTCTCTTTGATCTCATCGAAAATCGACGATCCCAATAATAATGCACTCAATCTTGCTTCAATCTCTCCAGGATTCAAAATATCTAGGCTAAGCCTTTGCATATCTCGGCACAATTCCTCAGGATCTACCAACGACATTCACGCTATGACTCGACTTTCTACTCAAAGCATCAGCGACTACATTCACCTTCCCCTCATGGTACTGAATATCTAGGTCATAGTCCATAATCAATTCCAACCATCTTCTCTGCCTCATATTGAGATCCTTTTGGGTGAAAATATACTTCTGACTCTTATGATCAGTAAAGATCTTGCAAGTCGCTCCATACAGATAATGTCTCCAAAATTTCAATGTAAATTCAATAGCAGCGAGCTCAAGGTCATTGGTAGGATAATTCGACTCATACGGTTTCAACTGACGCGACGTATACGCGATCACCTTCCCATTTTGTTGCAGAACACACCCCAATCCATTCTTTGAAGCTTCACTATACACCTTGAATCTTTCATTTCCGTCAGGCAGGGTTAAAACAGGTGTGGAGGTCAGACGCTCCTTCAAAGTCTGAAAGGCTTCCTCGCACTTCTCACTCCACTCAAATTTTGACTCTTTCTTCATCAGATCAGTCATCGGCCTTGCTATCTTCAAGAAATCTCTCACAAATCTCCTATAGTAGCCAGCTAATCCCAGAAAACTCCTTATATTCAACACATTCTTCGGTGTAGGCCACTCACTAACAGCTTGAATCTTCGCAGGATCCACAGGACCTCCTTCTTTTGACATATAATGACCCAAAAATGCTACCTTCTCCAATTGGGACTCGCACTTAGAGAACTTTGCATACAATTGGTTCTTCCTAAGCGTCTCCAAGACTATCCTCAAATGTTCATCATGCTCTTCTTCACTCTTCGAATAGATCAAAATATCATCAATGAACACTACGACGAATTTATCCAAAAACTCATGGAATATCCTATTCATCAAGTCCATGAATATAGCCGGAGCATTGGTCAATCCAAACGACATCACTATAAACTCGTAATGAACATAACGCATCCTAAACGCATTCTTAGGTATATCATTATCGGCTACCTTCAATTGGTGATACCCCGAACGCAAATCAATTTTCGAAAACACACTTGCTCCATTCAATTGATCGAATAGGCCATCTATCCTATGCAAAGGATACTTGTTCTCAATGGTCACATTATACAACTCCCTATAATCAATGCACAACCTCATACTTCCATCTTTCTTCTTCACAAATAATACAGGAGCTCCCCAAGGTGACGCACTAGGCCTAATATAACCCTTCTGCAACAATTCTTGCAATTGCGTCGTCAACTCGCTCATATCAGGAGGTGTCATTTTGTACAGTGCCTTAGATATAGGTGCAGTACCATGAACAAAGTCTATGGTGAACTCAACGGCTCTCTTAGGTGGCATACCAGAAATCTCGCTTGGAAACACATCCATAAAGTCATTCACAATCGGTACATCCTCAATGCTTAACTCGACTTCTTTGCTCACATCTCGCACACTTCAGAAAAACAACTCACACCCCATCTTAATTAACTTCTTCACTTGCATTGCGGAAATGATCCCAAAACTCTTAGGCTTCTCAAATCGTCGGTATGAAGTTAACTTCCCTAAAGGGCTTCTCAGCACTACCTTCTGAGCTTCACAATCTATCTTGGCCTTATAGAAACCTAACCAGTTCATCCCCATAATGACGTATAGGTCTTCTAGACTGAACTCTATCAGATTAGAAGGAAAAACACACTCTCCTATCTTCAAGGGTAAGTCTTTATACATCTTAGTACACCTTATAACTTCTCCAGTAGGTATACTGATGGGTAAGTCAATCACTTCAAAGTCTACTAACCCCAAACTCTTTATGATGGACGAAGAAATAAATGAATAGTTGGCTCCAAAATCAAATAACGCTTTAACTAGAACGGAGTTAATAGAAAAAGTACCAGAAACTACGTCGGCAGACTTTTCAGCTTCATTGCGACTCATACGAACAGCTTCCCCGGAGCTTTGCTCTGGTCGTTGTTGTTGTTGTTGTTCTCATTAGTAGGCTTTCCGTAGCTTCCTTGACCATTCTGCAACCCCGTAGGCTTCGGCCCTTGGTTGTTCGCTTGGTTACACCCATACCTTCCTTGACTATACCATTTCCACTACCATTCTGCTCTTTCTTCTGCTTGGTGAAGCACTCAAATTCTCTATGCCCCTTCTTCTGGCAGTAATGACAAGTCACTAGCTCACCTTTGTAGTCTCTACCAGGATGGTTCTTGTTACACCTCTTGCAGTTGTAACTTCTCTCAGACTGGCCCTTTCCATTAAAACCTTGGCCATTCCTTCCTTGGAAATTTCCATTCCCATTCCTATTCCTCTAAAAATTTCCCTGATTTCCACCAGCATTGAAATCTTTCGTTTTCTCACCTACCACAACATTCTTCTTATCTCGCCTTGATTGAAGTCCATAAATATGGGCAGCTCTCCTATAAACAATATCTAGGGACGCAAAGGTCTCACCTCCTAATCCCAATTGAATCTCTTCAGTCAAACCTTGCTCAAACCTCTGATCTTTCAGCTCTTCGGTCGCTACCACATCAGGTGCAAATCTAGACAATGTTGTGGCCTTGCTATAATACTCAAAAATGGTCATACTCCCCATCCTAAGGTTTATGAACTCCTGAGCCTTTTGCTTCCTCATAAAAGCAGGGTAAAATTTTCCTCTCAAAGCAGCAGTAAGGAATCGCAATTAAAACCTTTTACAACACCAATCCTATCCCCATTTTCCTTCCACCATAAATCAGTTTCATCCTTCAAATACAATACAACCTGACCCACTTTCATTGTCTCATGGTAATTCACAGCCCCAAATATCTTATCGAACTCTTTAATCCAGCTTTCTAAGAACATAGGGTCAGCCTGCCCCTTAAAGAATGGCGGCTTAATCTTAGTTAACCTTTCAAACATATCTCCCGCAGGATCAAGACCTTCAGTCCTTTCTTGGGTCAGTTTCTCAGCCAAAAGGCGGATAGTAGAAGCTAAAGCGGTATCGTTGTTCGACATTCTACTTCGCGACCTGAAATTTAACGTAGGTCTACTTTAGGTTTCGATTCACAACTACGAAGGCATCATATCGGTTTGATCATACAGGATCGCATCAAAATAAAATTCTATGGAATTATAATAGCGTTAAGTTCAACACTATAAACCAGAAGCAATCATATATTCACTCATGTATAAATATTCACATCAATAATCACATAAGGATCAAATAAAATCAATTACAATAAGTAAATAAAATATTTCTCATTCGCGTACTAAAATAAATACTTACTCAACTCAAATAACTAAATAGTCACTTTTATTCCTCAAGACGGTAATAATAATATTTTTCTAGTCCAAAATAACCAAACTTATTCCTCAATAAGGTAAAGATGCGAAAGGAAAGAAATTTAAACTATTGTAGCTTAGCTACTTATTCAACTAACTAATCTTAGAACATGAATAAATATTCTATGGCGTAACATCATCATTCCTATGCTTAAATCCTTGTATTTCTCTGGAGTAAACATTTCATCTTCAAAGTTTTCAGTGTCTTCACTATCATAATAATAATAATTTGGCTCTTCAGCTCTAGTAGATCTTCGAATCCTTTTGGGTTGAGGTTCATCCTCTTCCAACTCTGAATCATTATCCTTGTCCAGATAAGATCTCCAAGTAGCACTGTAAGTGTCCTTTCTGGTTCGCCCTCTAGCACGGTCAAACTCTTGAATTATTTCATCATCACTATTAGGGATGCCTAATTTCAAGACACGACGCATAACAAGGTCTAGACTAGTGTAGCTCTCACTATCATACTCCACGTCAGACTCATCATTACTAAGCACAATAGGGTTGGAGTAGCTACCTACTCGGGCAGCTTCACTATCAGTCATGCCTAAAGGTCCGTTTGCAGTTGAACACGGCATCTATAATGAATAATACTCTCACTTAGCGTATATTCCCAACAATAAATAATAAGCAGAAAAATATATAATTTAAAGCCAGGAATTAGCTCAAACAGCTAAGCAGGGAAGACAAACACTGAACATGCTGAACAGAACATTCAAATGCAGACATACAATATTTTTATTCTAGGGAAATTTCCTGAGGTACCCTTGAGGTTTGGCTTAATTCTCAAAATACCCTTATTGAATTTTGAAGTTCAAAGTTTAAGTTTCAAGGGTACCTTAGGAAATTAATGCACTTGAATTTCGGTGTATGATAAGGGTATTTTAAGCCCAAACACAAAGTTCAAGGGTATCTGAGGAATTCCCCAAATGTGAGGGGTAAATTGAGAATTACGTCAAACCTCAGGGGTACCTAAGGAAATTTCCCTTTATTTTATATGCGCTTCCTATTCTACCCATCTCTCACAAAATTAATAAAGTAAATAAAATGAAAATTTGAGTACCGAAAATAAACAACAAAAAATTAAATTAATAATTGCCGAAAATAGAAAAACCGGAAAAAAATATTAAAAAAAAATTTCGAACGAAAAGAAAATTTCGAACCCTTTTGAAAACGTGTTTCGAATTTATCAAAAGTGATTTAAGTACAACGAATAAGTAAGAACTTTTTTTCTTTGGAAATTCTTTTTAAATAACTAGGCGCTACAAAAAAAAATTGATTGGCACGAGAGGCCAATAAAACCTACGCTCCAAGATAGCACTTTGTAACACCCCAACAATACTCTATTTTATAAAATACCTTTTTCCCACAAACATAGAGAATTACCAAAGTATTATCTCCCGTATGATAACGTATCGGCTTATTCGGAATTTTGCAGCGGAAATAAATAAAGAACTTTGAAAACGTAATTAAACTTAGTCAACCACAAAGTTAACTCTAAAACCAAACCAAAGTCAAACCAACATAAAAGTCAAACTATTAGAACTATAACTAAACCAAAATTATGAAAGTATTAAAGAACTAAAACACAAGCTCTCCAAACGATTTCCCGAAACCCAATGGTACATCATCTTCAGACCTGAAATGGTCGATGCTTAATTGATCCTGAAGGACTGCTCACCAAATAGGGTCATCACAGGATCAATAAGGCACATCCATGATCGACACATAGAAAAGCACGTAATCAGCAAAGTTGAGTACTTACATAATAAATAAAACATATAACCTAACATGATACTAATAAGCATTAAATCAAAGATAAGTAACAATATACAAAATATCAGATTCATTATACTAAACTTGACTCCACAAAACCAATAGATTAATTACAATTAATTTGAATAGTCAATGGATAGAGTTGTCCAACCAAAACTTGTCTTCAATATAGAAGACGAAGTACGGGCGCGACTCCGTACTCCCGCGACCAACGATATCGAGGTACTAATTAAATAAAATAGGACACGGTGATCAATCCGGTCCCAAGAAAAGCCATGGGCTACCACCATGTACTCCAACTCATACTAGTCCAACACTTCAGACGTGCACAAGTCTAAAGCTTATTGTTATTCACTTTCCACTTTAAGTATTAATAAATTATTTGAGTGTTGAGACTCACAACAATAAGATAACCAACACAAATATCATGGATACACAAAATTTCAATTTTTATCTTAGGATTAAATGATGTGATCATACAACTCAATTAATCCAAGAATAATCCCATTCAGTAGTTAATAACCAACCATCCTTTATTTGTTGACTTAAATCAACAATCAACCAACCTGTCAATAGGTGAATATCCAACTTAACTAAACAAGGCCCACGGTCCTTATAAAGTAAATAATATAATAAAATCCAAGGGAACAACATGATACATTTCATGATCCAATAACACTATAATTATTAATCCTTCATGTGAATTAATAAAATAAACGTTCCCAACCCTCATGCTTGCATCAATCATCCATACAAATATATTATACTTCATCATAGGCAACATGCTTCATACAACGGTATAAAACATGCAAATTCACTTAAATATAAGCCACATATGAACTACAAAAAGTTCCCTATACATGATACTATATCAATCCTAACCTTAGGACATGATACTAGTCTAATAATACATAGGTATGTACGTACCTTGTGTAGACAAAATGAGAGGCCACTTTCTCAACCTTAGAAATCACTCAAAAGTAAAGTATCCGCTTACCAAAAACCAAAACATCCAAGTATTAATAATCTAATAAAAATTACAGCAACTTAGACTCTCTTAAAAGTGTTTTAAAACTCCTTTAAACATCAAAACTTCAACCTTTAGTGTCCCTTAATATAGTACTACCAAACTAGTCATTTAAAACCCCTAAAAATCAATACTTTAACCTTTAAAATCCACCATAAGTATACTAATAAAAATTTCAGCAAGATATAACTTCTTTAAAACTCTTTTAAACTTACTTTAGCATAGTTCTAAAGATTTAAAGTACTCAATCCCATATACTACAACATAGTACTATAATTCTAACTCTTAAAAACATCAAAAATCCATGCTTTCATGCTTAAAAACCTAATTTAAACATATATATTAAATCTGAAATTTATTTACTCCCCTAAACTAATTATATAATCTGAAATTAATATTAAAATAATTAAAGGTACAAACTTTAATTATTAAATCACTAAAACAATACTTAAAACATTAAAACTTATCATTAAAATAATATAGAGGAGGAAGAGAGAATTAGACCAAAGAGGAGGGAGAAGAAAACACATGGCCGAGAGGGAGGAGGCGGCGCTGGGCTGCTGCTGGCGGCGGTGGTCCGGCGAGGCTGCGGTGGCAGCTGAGGAATGAACGGGAGAGAAAGAGAGAAATCGGATGAGGGAGAGAGAGGAGTGCCATGAGAGAGAGAAGAGAGGAGAGAAAATTAGGGCTTTGTTTATGTGGCAAAATTTGTGAAATGGGAGAGTATTTATAGGTTCTCATTAGGGTCCAAAAGAAAATTGGGCTTGATGGGTTAGTTTAATAAAAGATAATCATATGAAAAGCTACAATGGTTTGGGCTCATCTAGCCTAATATTAAAATCTTTTGTACTTCAACTCGAACTAATTACATATTAAATAACTTTCAAAGTATGACTCAATAAAATATTTGATTATTTAAAAACATTAAATAATCCTTTGACTTTAAAATTAGTCAACACTTTAAGAAATTAATTATTTAAATACTAAAACATATATAAATATACTTCAAATATATTTATAAAATTCATAAAATTGTGGGGGATTACACCTAGTGAGGAATTTTTTTTTCAAGCCTTATAGAATGTCACATCTATATCAGTCTTCTATTATTTTTGTGTGATAGTTCCTCTTGAAGTATGACTCTTGAACTTGCCTTGGCACTCTTTGAGACTTGTGTGGCATATGCATGTGTTGATATGATTGAGGCGTTTTTTCATTGTTTGGGCCTTCAGACATTTTTCTTTTCATATATATTATTCTCTTTATTTAGCCCATGTCGAGCTTTCGATATCCCATTCTCTTGATCAACCTACATTACAAGCCTCTAGCCGTTTATGATTTCTCTACCCAAGCCTTGATAAGTAGAGTAGCATTAAAGTTCACGTTATGAGCTTGTGTTTGTGGTAAACATTGGAAGGAAAGATATTGAAAGGAAAAATGCTTGAAATAATGTGAAAGTGCAAAAAGAAAAGAATGACGTAGAAGTTGTGAAAAATAATTCTGAAAATTTGAAAAAAAAGAAAAGAAAGAAGTGAAAAAAGGGATTGAATTAAAGGTGAATGAAGTTTGTTGGAGTGGATAAGGATGGGTATTATCTTGATTTATTGGCAATATGTTGTTGAACTTCTAGTAGAAGTTTTTGTGGTGTTTGCATCTAATGACCATAGATGTTAAAGTGTTATTTCCTCCACTAGTTGACTTTTAGCACCACATTCCCAAATATTTTTCCTGCCCTTACCGTAGCCACACTACAACCCTTTGTAAGTCCTCATGATCTATATGCATATTTTTGCCATTTTTAAGTGAAGGATGAGACGATAGGCAAGTTTAAAGAAAAATACTTCATTCGAGTCGACGTGGTATATGTTTGAGTGGAAATTTCATAACTCATAAATATATGAGGGAAAGTGTGCTCGACTAAAGTGAGGTTTATCGATTTTAATTGAGTCTAGCTTGGGGGAAGGTTTGTGGTTTGCCATGGTGAGTCAAGTTGCGATTACATGAATTTATATGAGGTGTGATTTGTGGTCTATCTTAGTCTAATCTTATAATTATAATATCTTTCATATGCCCAAAATTTATGTCTTGGAGATTGAATGGTTGAGCGTATAAGTCATGTATAAAAGTTCATTTTACTCTTCCCTTGTGTATTGGTTTGGTTTGCTTGAGGACAAGCAAATGTTTAGCTTGTGGGAGTTTGATAAGTTCATATTCTAACATCATTTAGTTACATATTAGGGTGCATTCACTAGTAGAATAAATGCTTATTGCTGCGGTCATTAAGTGGCCTATTGCGGCGGTTTTGGCCGCGCAGCAATCAAGGGCGCATCAATAGGTAATTAATCTATTGCTGCGGTTTTTGACCGCAACAATAGGTCAAGCTATTGCTGCGGTTGCTGGCAAAAACAGCAGCAATAGATTACACCTATTGCTGCGGTTTCTACCCAAAACCGCAGCAATAAGATTTTTTTTTAATAAAATAATGCAGGTATATTGCTGCGGTTTTTGGTACAAACCGCAGCAATACGTTGGCCGGTACAATTTTTTTTTTTTTTTTTTGCCTTTTCCTAACATGGAAAAAAATGTACGCAAAAAAAAAAATAACTGAAAAAACCTCATCAACAGCATGGGAAGGAGGATACAAGCAAACCTCATTACAATATATGAATTAAAGATTCTCATTATATAAATCTCGCCAATTACAAACAAAATATAAAAGATCAAAAATAAAGATATGCAAAATAAAAAAACCAGCCAATTACAAAAATGTGAAAGACATAAAATCGAAAATAAGAATGAAAATATCGAAACAGAAAAAAAAAAAATCAAAGAGAATACAGAACCGCCATCATCGACCAGATTTCGAAGAGCAAGCTAAGCGCCTTTTCACCACCGCCAACGATTTTTCTACCGGCTTCAACGAACCACTTTATCCAAATCTCGCCGGAGAAACTTAATCTCGCCGGAGTGAAGGAGTGAGAGATGATGCGTGAATTGCATGAACTCCCCGGCGAGAGGAAATTTCCAGATCTTAAAAAAAAAGAGAAACTTTAACAAATAGATCGTACAAAATCACTCAAATTCCAGTAAATCACGACTAAATTCAAAGAATTACAGTAAAAGGAAAGAATTCGAAGCAAACCCTTTAATAAAACGCTCACCTCCGCCTCCGGAATTCATCGGGGTTTTTGTCGCCCAGATCTGCCGCGTACTCATGTTAATGCGGTTTGCTAAAATCGAAAAAAAAAACTAAAAAACCTCGAGATTTGATGTCGGCGTTCGAAGATTTCAGTCAATTAAGTAGAACGCCCAGATCCGTTCTCCGAGATCTGTAGGCCAACGCCTCTCACTCCTCGAGATTTGATGCCGGCGTTCGAAGATTTCTGTCGCGTTCGAAGCAAGGAGATGAGAGGAGCGACGTGCGAAGATGAGAGGAGCGACGTGCGAAGATGAGAGGAGCATTCTCCAAGGCTTGGCTGCCGACGAAGTGAGAGGAGCGACGTGCGAGGATGAGAGGAATTTCCGGCGAGATGAGAGGATGAGAGGAGAGTGAGATGTTGAGATGTTGAGATGAGAGAGTAAGGAGAGATAGGAACATGAGAAAACGACTGGGTTAGTTGTTAAGAGGAAACCCTAATTGGGCAACGCTTTTTTTATATTTAAAATAGCCTATTGCTGCGGTTTCTATTTTAATATATTGTTGCGGTTTTGGCGGAAAACCGCAGCAATAGAACTGGTCCAAAAATCAACTTAAGTTTGAAAATTTTCCCGTTGAAATCTATTGCTGCGGTTTCCCGCCAAAACCGCAGAAAAAACCGCAGCAATAGGATTAAATATTAATAAAAAATTAATATTTTAAAATATTGCTGCGGTTTTGGCGGGAAACCGCAGCAATAGAACTGGTCAAAAAGTCAACTTAAGTTTGAAATTCTCCAAAATTGGATGGAATGGCCCACCCTCCTCATCAGAGAGATTTTTCGTCGAGGAAGTCGTAAAATAAGAGCACCTGGCTCTGCCCATTCACAAGGATTCCCGTTGAAATCTATTGCTGCGGTTTCCGGCCGAAACCGCAGCAATAGGTCTATTTTATATTTTACCTTTTTTTCATGTGGTTTATTGCTGCGTATGGGTAAAACCGCAGCAATACCACCGCAACAATAAGCAATTATTCTACTAGTGATTTTCATATAGCATTAGAGCATTTACATTGCATTTATGCATATTTAGGTTCCTTTTCATAAGGTATGGTGCTTTCACGGGTTGTTTGATATTTTGATGTAATCTCAAGTACTTTGGACTCATTTTTAAGGACATGGTGATTAAGGCACTTGTATGACCTTAAAAACGATATATCGTGTGCCCAAAACGGATTGGAATCGAAGAAGATACAAACGACTTTGTGTATTTGTGCGAGATATGGCACCTTTGCACCATTTTACCCATAACGTTTGACAAACAATTGATAATGAGATAATTCCAACTGGGTTGGAAACTAGACTTGAAAATCTTTCCAACAATATATTACATGGGCGAAACAAAGCTCTGGATCAAAAGTTCTAGCTGTTTGAAGTTGAGCTGAAGAATCTGACGATTATAGGACAACACGTCCGTGTCACTCTGATTTCTTCAAGGCAGTAGCTTATATTCGTATAATAGTTTATATGGTTACAGGTCAACACGTTCGTGTCGATATTGACACGTTCGTGTTAATCTGCTTCCTGACACGTTTTGTTCTGTCGGTTTTATTAATTTAGGAAGCTATAAATACTCTTTTATTTGTTTAATGATGGGAGATAGTTCATTGTATACACTTTTTAGGGTTTCTAGAGAGAAGTTAGAGAGAGAAACTTGTAGATCTTCATTGTTATTCAAGAATCTACCTTTCTTCCATCAATTCAAGTATTTATTTTCTCCTTTTTTCCCTTTGTTTTCTATTATGAATTTTAATTATTCTTCTCTAACTTATTTATTTATTTCAATTATGCTTGAATAGTTCTTTTATTTATTGTTAAGTTGAACCCTAGTATGAATTAATTCATGATTATTTCTTTAAATTCTTGAATTAATTGTTTAACTGTTCTTGCTTAATTGATTGTGCATATTCCAATACTAGATTAGGGATAATTAGTATTTTTATTATTCCATTGTCTTGATCACAACGGGAGTTGGGTTTTGACTGATTTGGGCATTTCAATTAAGGACATGAAATTCTCCATAGGAGTAGGTAGAATGGATTGTTAGGAAGTTAGAGTGTCGTGTTTAATGTCTTTAATTTGCATGATTAAACGGGAGTAGGCTTGAGTGCATATTAGAGAATCCATAGATACTCGGGAGAGGTTTATGGTATTTTATAGGGTGTACTTTTCCTTGTGAACATTTAATTGACTAGTTTGGGGTAGGAATTATTATTGTACTAATTCATGCTAGTGGGGATACTTAACTATAGAGTCTTTTATTTATAGATTGATTAGTATAGTTTATTCGACCATTATTATTGATATTAACCTCCTTTAGTCTTACCATTATTTAAGGGCTAATCATAGAACAACTTTCTCTGTGTGGGATCGACTCTGACTTACCCTACTATATAGTTAGGAGGATTAGTTAAGTTATTTATTTTTGTTAGGTGCGCGACACGCCTATCAGGATGCATGACTCCCCCCTAGGTGGTCACTCTGGCATTGAAGTTACCCTCCAAACGATAAAAATTCTATTCCTTTGGTCAAGAATGAGACATTTTGTAGCTTCTTACATCAAGCAGTGTAGTACTTGTCAAAAATGCAAAGCTGATAACAGTGCATATACAGGGTTACTAGTTACTACAGCCCTTACTTATCCCTACTGCCATATGGGAGGAGATCACTATGGATTTTATTGAAGGTTTGCCTAAATCACATAGCAAAGAAGTGATTATGCTAGTCATTGATAGATTGAGCAAATATGCTCATTTTTGTGCTTTATCCCACCCCTTCACTGCAATGAAGGTAGCACAGTTAGGGGTGTGCAAAGGGTAGGGTCGGACCGAAATTTCGACCGGATCGGACCGGAATTTCGACCAGACCGGAATGTTCTCAGTCCGCCGAAAATTAGGTTTTCGGTTTTCCAGTCCGGACCGGTGGACCGGAATTTCTATTTTTTTAGTAAAAAAATAGTTTAAAGGTTAAAAGAAATTTCAAAGTTATAAAGTTAGAAAGCTAAAAGCCTACGCTTTATTAATTTTAAGATTATTATTGATAGAATTATTAAAATTTTAATATATCTAATTTATAAATATGTATAAATCAAAATAAAAAAGATTTTTTTTAAAATGTAGATTTCGGTCCAACAAGTCCAAAACCGGACTGGAAATTCTGGTCCGGTCCCGGTCCAAAAAAATTTCAGATTCCGGTCCACCGGTTCAACCGGTTCCGATCCGGTTCGGTCCTGGACCGGTGCACACCTTTGGAGAGTATTGTATCTGACAGAGATAAGGTATTCACTAGCAACTTCTGGTCTTAATTCATGAAGTTACAAGGGGTGCAACACAAACTATGTACTGCCTATCACCCTCAGACAGATGGGCAATCTGAAGTCTTAAACAGATGTTTAGAGTCCTACTTAAGGTGTATGTGCCATGACTCTCCTCACACCTGGGCTAAATGACCTCCACTAGCTGAATATTGTTATAATACCAATTACCATACTGCCATCAAGAAGACACCCTATGAGATCATGTATGGTCAACCTCCTCCCTTGCATAGGCCCTACCTCACTGGCCATGGAGTGGTAGATACAGTTGACATAAATTTATTACAGAGAGAGCAAACTATCCAAGCTCTCAAGGAATAGTTACATAAGGCTCAGAATAGAATGAAGCAATTGGCTGATATGGGCAAATTTGAAAGAACCTTTCAAGAGGGGGATTGGGTATATCTAAAACTCCTACCTTACAGACAATTCTCAGTTGCACAAAGACCCTCCCAAAAACATGCAACCAAATACTATGGTCCATACTTGATCACAAAAAAAGTAGGAACCTGTAGCCTACACCTTGCAACTCCCTCCCACCTCAAAAACCCACCCCACTTTCCATGTCTCTCTCCTAAAGAAACACCATGGTGACCCCCCTTATTACCTGGCTAACTCCATACCCCATACATATGAAGCTGCCACCCCCTCAACCCAGCTGCCTTATCAAAGCAATAGTTCAATGGCTAGTTCAGTGGTCTAACCTACCTGTGGAAGAAGCTACTTGGGAAGATTCCATTGCTATGGAACAAAAATTTCCAACATTTGATCCTTGGGGTCAAGGATCTTCTCAAGAGGGGAGTATTGATGCAATATTCACACAAAGTCAACAAGCAAAGTCAACTGAGTCACAGGGAGAGAATGAAAAGCCGACAAAGAATCTAGAAGCAAAATATTTAGAAATTGGTGCAACATATTGAGAGAGCCGTTGTACAGAGGGAATGAATGTGGATTGTTGTGATCAACTATTTTGTCATCTAGCTTAAATTGTCCTGTAATTAATTATGTTATTTACCTTCCCAAAAGTCTATTTATAGGCCAGTAGGTGTAAGAATGTGATTATGATTTGGCACCTTCTCTCTAAACTCACTCACTTATCAATTTATAATTCCTAAGTGAGCTATTTGGATTATTATCCTCAAAATTACCTTTCATTCCGGTTGATTTTATGGCATAATCAAACTGAGTTTCCACCTCTCTCAGGGGTCTAACTCAGAACTGCAATCTAAATCCTTAAGGATTGTATCAGCACTTCCAGGTGCTGACTTACAAGGCTACATCCACTTTTAAGTTTTAACATTGCGTTGTAGCATGTGGTGTCCACAAAACCCACAAGCAGGATTTAGTCCTACAACTGTATATCTGTTATCAACCTTTTTCTACTCTTACAGGATGAAAGAATACATTCTAAAATTATTAGGTGTTGCTAAAAAGAACTTTTTCAGGGTCTGCTTTAGATAGTTGCTCGGAAGGATCTGGTTTGCCCTTGCTGCACAGCATCTGTTCTTAATTTCCCTCATGGATGGAATCAAAGCTTCCTAATCGTATGTACATGCACCTTACTGTACTGAAGGAGCAGTAAGCATTGATGCATCTCCTAGTGTCTTCTTAGCACGCCAATATATAGCGCCAATTGTTTCTGATGTTCCCATCTGCATAAGCAAAGTGTAAAAGTGAAACTAAGCAGATGAACTAACCAGAATCAGCATACTTATTCATCAAAGTACCAGACCGCCATAGGCAACACACTAATTGGTTCCAATGTTATAAAACCAACTAGTGTTCAACCGGAGCTTAGAGAAGTAGAATATAAGAAAATGTCTTTTCGTTTATTTTTTACTTTAGATATTAATATTTAAAATCTTCATAACTAATTCAAAATAAGTAGTTCAACAAAAAAGAAAATTTTATTTCCTTCCTCACAGTAGGTATCAGTAACAAAAGAACATGATCACTAGTTCTTTATACTTTGCTAGACAGTCATGTAAGAGCCAAAAGAGGTCACTTTTGTTATTTACTTTCAGCATCTATCTTGTAGACTCTTTTGCAAATTTCGCCAGTGCCACAAAAATAAATTTATATAAAGATTCACTGAAAAGAAAATGGACTTTTTTTATAGAAATTTTAATTTTCCTTAAATAAGAATATTTCACGAATAATTTATGCAGGAGATTTTAAAGAGAGATTGACATGTGTCATGCTTGGCTAATGTTTTAGTAACAAGGAAATTACTTTAAGCCGATTCAGTAATTACTATTATCATTTGTGGATATTCAGAAGCGAATATGCTAGGCCACGAAACCAACCTTTGTCTCCATGGAATAATATTCTTGCCAAAGGCTGATGTCCTCGCCATAAGTTGCGAGTGCACATTCAAATAACTTACGAGCATTTGTCAGACAAGCTTTGTCCCCAGATGAAATCTCCAGCTTAATGCAGTGCTTGTATATGGATAATCCTGGGTGAGGTATAGTAAGAAAACTGCAGAATCACAGGAACAATATTAGCAATTAATTCTATGACAAATAGATTAAAGGCGTGTTTAATCAAATGGAAGGGGAATGAGAATGAGGGAATTACGCTTCCTTAATTAGATATGGAATTGTCAAAAGGAAGGGAAGGGAACAGGAGGTATCCATTTTCCTTCATTTTTGTCATAAAACAAACACCTGGGTATTGGAAAGTTCTAAAAGTAAAATCCTAGTTTCAACAAACCAAATCCGTCTCCTCTCTTTTCTTCCTCTTTCCCTCCCTACCCCCATTCATCCACATATGCTAATCAAACATACTGTAAAGCAATGAGATGGTGCAAGCATAAATATTAGACTAATTAGGGTATTGTCTTCTCAACTTATTAAAATAAGCTTGAGCAAAGACAAATTAAGCTCAGCAAAATAAGTTGAAGTCAAGCAAAACATAAGCTGTTTCAAGAAAGTTAAGTGCATCATTAAGTTCAGATAATATACCCCTCCAAAAAAATAGGTTGAGGATATATAAGGTTTCAGGTAAGCAAATATAAGTTAACTTCAGCAAAAATAAGCTGCAAATAACAGAGTGTCAGAAAAAAGATCAGGAACTCATACCGCTTGTAAAAGTCTCTTGCTTGTTGAATTCCATTGTTTAGCCAAATAAAGTCAACAATGGTAGCAAGGAGAGAGAATCCATGATCTCGGCCACCATCTTTAGCCACTGAAACAAGAGCAAGGTCTACCAACTTGCCAAAGTATCTCTTGTCATTTGCAAAAAGCTCAAGAGCCTGCAACATAGTTTTATGTCAAAGTTAATTTACTGAATTATGAATTCAAATAGCAATCTGATGTTTTAAAATTTGAAACCTCAACCAAACAAAAGATTTGGATATATCTAATTGATAGAACAGGAGGCTAAAGAGGTATACATAGAGAGGAACAAAGAGAAGGTGAGAGAAAGAGGACAATTGAGAGAGGAGAAAATGATAATTGAAGAGTGACGGATCAGAAAAAGAAAGAAGAGCTGATGGCCAGGCATGAGGACAAGCATCCGAATTGGCTAATACACTCGGATCGCCAAATGTAACAGGCTAAGAATAAAGGTAACATATATCAATTCATTTATTCGCTCAACAGTCTGGTAAGTACTGCTACTCTGCATTTGTGTTTCTCACAAACATTGCAGGTCAATGGACACTTCAGGGCACAATGGATGATGTTGGAAATAGTTACAGATGCAAAAATTGAAGGGAATTCTACAAGCTTGTGTGAATTGAAGATTAACGAATACCTCAAGTACAATGTTCACATCATCGACAGATTGACAGCTACGCTATTTTTACATGACAGATAAATATAAATTATGACATACCATGACCCAGACTCCCTTGGCATCAGACACAGCTACTTCGTTCACCATTCTTTTCAAGAGATCAAAGATTGAGGAAAGGTGAGCCTTACAAGAACTTCCAGGTACTGTAGTGTGCTTCATCTGTTCAGTGACCCTCAGAACCCATAACTGTCTCGAATCTGAATATTTCCCCTCACAAAAATTCTCTGCCAACTTCACTGCTTCATCAAAATTACCCATATTCTTGTGCAACAGTACATACTGACAAGCAAGATCTTCATTAAGACACATCATGGCATCAGCTTTTTCAAAGACTTTCGTCAGGTGTGATATATAGTCTCCGGTGTGCTTTGAAGCACTGCTATCTCCTGGAAATTCATTTTCTCCTTTTGGACTGATGACGTTTGTCAAAAACTTTATATACATGTCAAACATTAGAACCGATGGCATATATTGTATAGCTTCCTCATATACCTAGAAAAAGTGGTATCAATACCAGGATTAAATAATTATCATTGATGATAGTAAGGCTGCAAAAGCACATATGCAACGATATGTAATCAAAGATGAGTCCAAAAAAAGACGTACGCCATGCAACTTCAAACAGAAGATCTCCCAGAATGGAGGACTTCAAAGTCGCAAGATTATTATGAAAATTTCTCAGGAATAAGAAGCATTCACTTGATAAGGCAGCTTTACACAATCTGACTGGAAGAGCTTGTTAAAACAAAAAGTTTCTTACCTCTATTAGATAAAAGAACAAATCTAATCCAGAAGAAAGAGGCACCATCGAAAGAAGACAAGGCATCTTAAATACAGATCAGTATAAGTTACAGATTCCCTCAGTTGTCACAATATTAAGAAACGAAAAAAGCCTTGGTGGACCCTAGCAAGCCACTCAACTCATTGGAAGTCCGCTGCAAATTAACCCTTATCACAAGACTCTTAAGTGTTGAAGACAAACTGATTTCTAAGTATTCAGAGATTTTGATTAATGAAGCGCCATAATTCCATACTGACTATTGAGGCTAGAAGATGAGATCTCTATATGGTGCCCCCTTTGTCTGCCCATGCCATTGCATATACAGGTTTTATATGGATAAATCATGAAGATTAAAGTCAAAAGATATGCTGAACCATCACTCTTCTGAAAAATAAGCAACACTAACCAGCAGTTAACCACCGACTTCATTGGTTTTTTTGGGTTTTTTTTTAAAGTGGCACAGGCCCTGATAAAAAAAATTCTATTTTATTCCCTGAAAATGCCTAGTGACAATCTATGAAAGTTACATACTCAGGGCTGGGGAAGGCTTGACACTTGACAATCTAAGGAATTAATGGTAAAATATCAACTTATAAACCTATCTATTTGTTCAACATTTAATCATTAATTTACTAATATCTATTTTTTACCTTATATATTATAAACCTATCTATTGTATTTATGGTTATCACTTTATTAAACTTATGATATTATGGTTGTGTGAGTATGAGTATGATAGATTGTGATGTAAGAATTTTTTTTATTTAATTAATCTTTCTTAGAAAAAGAGAAAGAATAAAATTACACCCTGAAGATGTTTCTCATCTACAATATTACCGAACAAAATAATTGATGGTCATACTCAAAGAATCGGAGCTGATGTTTAGACAAGAAAAAAACAACCCTGCAAATGTCAATTAAAGAATAAACTAGAAAAGAGGAAGGAATATGCTAAAGAAAAGGGAGATAGCATATATTATTTCCAAAATATCTTTTTAATGGAATCAAAAGTCGCCATGGTAGTAGCCTCTTACCTGATTCCTAGAACTATCGACTTATGGACATCAATAAATTGTTGAAACGGATTGAAAGTATCCAATCCTCATATGTTGTATCTCTCAAATACTTTTTAATAGTTTCCCTTTGTTTTGGACTTCTAAATGGGAGATAGAATGGAGTATTTGCAAGATTCTTGATAAGGAAACTAGCTTTTGCCGGTCTCATTTCTCAATCTAGCAATAAGAAGCATCTGTTCTTTTAAAAGCAGCTCTTATTATAAAGTTAAAGAAAAAAAAAACAAAAAGACTGTCTCTTCCAAACAATATTTCAAAAACTAAATCTTATAAAACGGTCAAGGCCAATGCATGGACACCTTGATAATGTGGCGTAGTCAATAATCTAACAAATGCATTTGCATTTGCCCCAATGAGTGTGTTCATATATATTTGTGGTAAAATCAAGAGCCAATTCCAACATTTTTCATGGTGAGCGAGATGCATGTCCCTTTGGTAATATAGTTAGCAATCTTGTATGTAATTTGTAAGCTAGAGGAGGTTTCTTCAAATATTGACATACTAAGCTATTCTTCCGATCTCATGTTTAGAAAGGATTGATGGTTTATATGTAAGTCATGTATTTCATGGAATAGAGGGTAGGTAGTCTTCCTTATTTCCCTTAGGTGCTATTTCATCCACACCATCAATGCAACACGAGCATGCATTATTTCTAACAATTTTCTTATAGGACTTCAGGTGTGATCTAATTACTTTTGACTCCCTCCATCCTCATTCTCCAGCCCCTTTTGGACATTCTGGAGATCCAAAGGCCAAGATATATCCACATTCAAAAATAAATGCTAAATGTTCATCAAATGTCCTTAGGTTGCCTATCTCCTAACGAGCTCACTGCTCACACTAAACAATTCACACTACAATTAATTGAGAGTGCATTTATAAACATAAAATATTAAATTAAAGGCAAAATTAGCCTCAACACCACAAAATACCAACACTACAAACTTTGACTGTAGCCAAAACACCACGAACTATTAGCCTGGGTGAGTGGGTGCAATGTGTGACGTCGGAGGTACCTTTTCTCGCCAGTGACTAGTAGTCAATCTCAAGCTTTCTCTCTCTAAAACTCTTCTTCTTCACGAAGAAATTTGAAAATTGTTCCTAGAAGGTTTAGGGTATCGCGAAAAGGTATCTTCAGCGTCATTTGACACTCATCGCACCCAAACCAATAGATTGTGGTGTTTTGGCTACTAGTCAATTGGGGTGTCGGGTGCACCCGAGCCATAGTTTGTGGTGTTCGAGGCCAATTTTGCCTAAATTAAATGTGATTGTACTAATTGATTTTTCCTTAATTTTAGGATAATCTGTAATGGAGCACAACACACGTTATTATTAACTTCAACAGATTCATTTCCTTCTCTAAAAACAAAACAGAGAACTTAAAGAAGCTATCACAAGTCATAACACTAGTTGCACTTGAGGGCTGCACGGACAATAAGCATAATCTGATACTTCTTCCATTTTTTTAGTAGTGCCCTTTCCTTCTTATTGAGGAAGTTTTGAATTAGTTGCACCACAAATCTGTTAGCTTGTGATTTATTTTTCCTACCTCCTCATTACATGGGCCTTTGATACTTACTACTTCTATATCTCTCATCATGATATGGGTCTCCTAAAACCCTGTGCCTACCCCCCCCCCGGAATCATGTGCTGCAACTAATAGAAAAAGTAATTGACACCAGACTAAAGCAAAATTACACCATTCATTTACTTGCAAGTCAACAAAGTTCCCTCTCTTAAAGGAGCAAAGATGCTGGTTGTAGATGTCAACAGAGTAAAAATTGTACCTTAATGACTTCATCCACCTGGGAGCGCCCATTTTCTGAACTTATATCTGGAGTGCTTTGTGGATCTTTTAATTTACTTTGTGCAAGCCAATTCCAAAATTCAGGTTCTTTTGAGAAATCTCTCCTCATGTGAGCCACTATCTCAGCTTGCATTTCTTTTGAATGTGCCAAGTCTGTAGCTTCCAAAATCTCAAGGAACCTCTTCCTCAGACTGAAACTAGATGGGATAGCATCAATAGCACCTTCATATATTTTCTGAAAAAGTCTAAAACCCTGTTCGTGAAAGACATCCAATTTCTTACTTGAATCTTCTTTCTGAATATCCAAAGAATCATCAGCACCTTTTTCCTCTTCAAGGGACATGAACAAATCATTATTCTCATCTTGCCACTGCTTCTCCTCAGCGTCTTCATCATCACGAACCAGTGTCCCATTATCTTCCCCTAAGATAACTTTTCGTGCTTTTAACTTATTCAGGCATGTAAGTTCCATGCGTAGAAACTCAACCCAGAGATCTTCTGAACTTGGACATGATCTCAAACCCATTTGCATGATGACATGGGCAGCCCTGACATTCAAGTTATGGTCGAACTCCCAAGCGGCAGCGTAGATCCAGACTGCAGGTACTTTAGGATGGAATCTAATCACCTGACCCAAAACCTGTAGCACCCAAAGGAGCAAAGTGCAAGACATAAAATTCTTTAAGATTATAACGTCCTTCAACAAAAATCCAAATTTGAAAATCTTTTAGTTACTTTCATGTATAACTTTGAACAACTTCACAAAGGCAGGAGCAAGAGCACCAGCTAGACCATAAGCATATATTCCCTGTTTGTTGATGTTAAGTAAAAAATAAAACACACCAATGCACTAATTGACCAACAATATCTTCATTTATGTAATGTTAAAAATTAGGAAAAGTAGATATTTTGGAAGTACATATTTAGACGATTCTTATCAAGATTCCACATGACTATTTTTTTCTTATATCTTGGTGAGGATTTAAGGTCAAAGGTAAGGCTCTACAATCAAGACATTCCATTTGTGACGAAGAAAACGAAACCAAAGGAGTAGTTCCATGTGAAACAATGAACTTAGATAATTTCAGCAGTAAACTCAGAGACAAATTTCCAGCAGTGACTCAGTAATCAGCACTAAACTACTACACAATAATTTTGAAAAAGGGTAAGGACTTGAAGATGATGAAAGACAGCCAAAACATTTTGCATCAAATCAATCAAATATACGACGAAAAAGGGATCATAAAGATGGATTAGATCCTGCACAGAACGGCATCTCAGGATGATGATTACAAAAGCTAGAGACATTATAAGGAACATATAAAAATCTCAGTTGAAGCAGCAACCAGCCAACCCGCATTGTTCCACAAATTTAAAAAGTGAACATAGATACATAAGCTTAACAAATGAACAAGCAATGCTTTAAGCTTTACATATGCTGAGCAACAGGAAAGCAGCACACGCGTGAATGACGGAAATCATTGTCAAATTTTCAAAAAGCATGCTCACTGATAGTGGAACATGAACCCAAAATCAACCCACCAGACTACGACCCAAAAAAAATCAAACTGTAATCTGATCCAACCGACCCATTTGACAAGTCTACTTGCAACAGATAAATTCACAATCCCTTTCGCTCCTACTGAAATAAAATTTCAAAATCACGACCCGAAGTATTTTTCCATTGTTAAGTTTAACTAGCATGAACACATATTCTTTCTCCCACATTCTTCCAGATAGAGCTCTCCCCAGTTCATATCGGATATTTTGTTCATATCAACAAAATAAGTGGTACATGAGATTTAAAAAGAAAGTCATATATAGAAATAAAAACATCATCGTCCTAATGAGAAACTCAAAATTTATCACTGTTATAAGTGACACAAACAGCACTAACATATCTAACACTCTTTCCAACACCCCCACCCCCCCCCAAATTTCCCCCAATTTTCTTCCCAAAATATCTTGTTATAACTTATGATGGTCAGGAATACATAATATCTCTTGTCTTAATACAGCTAATAAATGGTGGTAATCTGTTGGTTATTCATATACTACCATTTTTATTCAATATACTACCTTCACGATTTCTTACGACAATTCATGTTAGCCGACCCCAAATCTTTTTACTACCTTCATAATTTCATATACTATAGAACAATTGACATATCCAATATGAACCTGTCATTCCTCCTTCCATATGCAATATTAAAAATTAAATAAAAAAAACCCCACAATATACTACCTTCACGATTTTACGAAAATTCATGTTAGCCGACCACAAATCATTTTACCATCTTTAAACAATATCAAAAAATTGGCATATCCAATATGAACCTACCATTCCTCCTTCCATATGCAATATTAAAATTTAAAATCCCAAAAATCCTACATACCTTCTTCATCCTCCCATTGTTCTTCTCCTTACAGAACTCCAAATACTGAAACCACAACTCAAGGTCCCCCTTAAAGCGGCTAGTAGCAATGCGATAAATCTCAATAATTCGTCGAACGCCGGCGTAATCCGAAAGCGATTTCTTCATCTTTTTATTGCCTTTATCTTTGAGCTCACGAGCAACAGTTTTCTTTCTGAGAACACGAAGCCTATCAAGCTGCTTTTCATAGTCAATGTAGTCTATAAAATCTTGCTTCAATGGGCTTGGCCTTTGAAGCCTGTACTCAAATTTGCGCCTCTTTTTCACGATTTCGGCGATTTCTCGGCGATCGAATAGGCTTCTTTTCTCTAAATCGTCGAGCTCTGGAACCATGCGCTCTAATCTGTGCTGTACTACGTCCGCCATTTTTTTAGGGTTTAGGGTTTTTCTGGGACTGGGAGGAGGGGACTGGGGAGAATGAAGGTTTATGTGCTTCACTTGCGAGAAAGTGAATGTTTCTGCTAAATTCCCCCCACCCCACACACACCTTTTTTAATAAAAAACTTGCGTGCTTCCTCCACAAACATTTTCGCTTGATTGGTTGCACTTCACTGTGCACCGGTTCAATTCGGCTTAATTTGTCGGTTCGATTCGATTCGGTCTAAAATTATCATCATTACTAGTTTTAATTTAATTCGATTCAAACTTCGGTTCGATTCTGCCGGTCGGTTCAGAACCGCATTTCAATTCAATTCAGTTCAGTTCAGTTGTTTTATGCCGAAGAGAACAAACCCTTAGATGGAGTTGGTTCATACTAACTTAGTGTGCACCGGGTTAGTAATTGATCTTAGGGTGTCATAGTTGGAATAAAAAGCTAATATCGCATGCATATGGCTCTAAGTTGAGTCAAAGCATTTCAAATCAAGTGTGGTTTGTCAAATCTACCAAAAACGATTTCAATTGTTTGCTTAGCTACCAAAGTTCAAGGGTTTTAAGGTAAAGAGAACGTAGCTCGAATTGCCGATACGATAAAATCGATAAGCTTCACAAAAAAAAAAGTAAATCTCGAAAACAAACCTTTTGGAAAACGGTTTTTTCACCAGGTACCCATGTGGTATTTCAAAATTCATGGGGTACCCCTACTTTTAAAAAATGCACCAGGTACCCTTACTTTGGGGGTAAAATGCACGAAATGCCCTTAATGACTAACGGTGTTAAGTTTCCGTTAGTCATTAACCCTAATTAACCCCCCTAACCCCTCTAACCCTAATTAAGCCCTCTAATCTAAACCTAACCCCAAAAACCTAACCTTAACCCCTAAACCCCACCCTAAACCCCCACCCTAACCACCCACCACCCCGACCCCCCCCCCGCAGCCGCCCCCCTCCCCCACTCCCGCAACCCTTCCCCACCCCCCCCCCCAACCCCCCCCTCCCCCACTCCCGCACCCTTCCCCCCCACCCTTTACCCTAACCCCGCAACCCCCCACCCCTCCCCCACTACCGCAGCCCTTCCCCCCACACCCCTTACCCCAACCCCCGCAACCCCCCACCCTACCCCAACCCCCGCAACCCCCCCCCTCCCCCACTACCGCAGCCCCTTCCCCCACCCCCCCCTCCCAACCCCCGCAACCCCACCCTCCCCCCACTACCGCATCCCTTCCCCCACCCCCTCCCCCTCCCCGCAGCCCCCATTCCCCTCCCCGCACGCTTTGTTTGTGTTGATTTATGGGGAAAATTCGAAAAAAATCGTGTTGAAATCGGGGAAAATTCGCGAAAAAACACTTGCTCCGTTCGTTCTTGAGTTCGACGGCTTCCGTCGCCATTAGTGTCGAAGGAGAGAGTGAAATATGGGGAAAATTCGCAAAAAAACACTTGCTATGTTCGTTCTTGTGTTCGACGGCTTCCGTCGCCATTCTTGTCGAAGGAGAGAGAGTGAAATGCGGGGAAAACCCCACACGCCATTGTTGAATGCGAAGGGGGTGGCGCTTCGATGCGGGGGCGTAAGAGGGTACGGGGGTGGGTACGAGGGGGGGGAGGGGAGGGTGATTGGCTTCGATGGAGGGCGAAGGGGGGAGGGGAGGGAGGAGGGGTGTGTTGGGGGGTGGGGGGAGGGGGTCCGTTGTGGGGCTACGGGGTGGGGGATGGGGAGGGAGGTGGTGGTGGTAGGGTGGTGGTGGGATTAGGGTTTGAAGTTAGGGGGTTAAGGTTAGGTTAGGGTTTGAAGTTAGGGGGTTAGGGTTATGGTAGGGTTAGAAGTTAGGGTTTAGTTAGTTAATTAGGGCTAATGAGGGTTTAATTAGGGTTTACACTACTACATAAATGATCTATTGCAACCCCAAAAACCGTTGCAATAGACTCGATAACCGTTGCAATAGAGCTATTGCAACGGTCAGACAACCGTTGATGTTGCTGCCCTTGCATTAGCTCTAAAGCAACGGTCTTGAACACCTACTGCAACGACTAGGTGCAACATCAATAAACCATTGCAATAGATCTAATGCAAGACATGTTTATTGTCTAATGCAACGCCTCTATGGTATCCCATGAACGGTTGCATTACATATGATGCAACACATATCTAAGTCTAATGCAACGCCTCTATGGTATCCCATGAACCGTTGCATTACATATGATGCAACATCATTTTAAAGTCTAATGCAACGGCTCTGTGGAATACAATGAACTATTGCAATTTTTTTTTTTTATGCATATTGATGCTACTGCAACGGATCTATAAATATGTATATATAATTAACCTGTTAATGTGACGCTGATGCAAAGCTGAAATAATTTTAAAAATTCCAAATAATCATGATGATAAAATTTTAGATTTTTAAAAAGACCTATAAATATATTCAATATCATCCAATCGTTTGAAGATTTACAACACCAAGCTGTTAATATAGTACTACTATCATATATATAACAATTCCTAAGAGAAGTTTGATCACCAAAACATATTTACTTCCAACCCAAAATATATGTACCAAAAAATATCTACTTCTAGCGTAAATATATTACCAAAAAATAAGATTACTAGCTAGTTGCCTAATTAATTCCAAATCCATGCTCCACTTTTAAGCGAGCTCCACAGGCAAAAACTTGTCATTCGCGCGATTCCAATTGTTCTTCATGTGATACATTTTCCTCTCCTTCATGTACCTAAAGAATTATATAAAAGTTATCACAAGCGGAGTCATGATGTAATACCAAAAAGAAATGTGTTTACAACTTGTGCGAAACACTTATCATCACAAGATGCAAGAGCAACTTACTTTTAGAGCAATAATCTACTACTACAAACCTGTAACACCTCTATCAAACAATAATGTAGAAATATTTCTTAGATATACCCTTATATATTTCTGTTGTAATTATTTTATCTCTGTACATAATTCCTAGTAGATATTCTTTCGTATTATTTGTCTCAAGCTTGAATCCGGAGGTTTATTGAGGTTTAAAGAGAAACCCACCTCAATACACCACATGCTCAATATAACAAGTTAACCACCTACAAGTCCCTGCTCATTTTCTCATCTACATCACCATCGAAGGTTAAACATAACTTCGATGTAACTACAATGAATAATGATAGAACCATCTGCAATCTAACTTCGATGTAACTAGTATGAAACAATAGCTCAATATAAAAAATTGTTGCTTGTAATAGCTCAGTAAACCATCTTATTAGCCCTCGACCAGAACCCTGAGCTTGGAATATGTATGAAAAATAGTGGCAATAAGGAATTATTTGAGATCTACCTGGCTCCCTAGTATGAAACAATTGCTCAATATAAAAAATTTGTGCTATCATAAAGAATGGAAAACGCAATAACTTAATGTCAGCAATTCATGTTCTTCGCTAATATTTTGTTGTACCATCCACAGTTTGGACTAAATCAAGCATGTAGACTATCTGGCTATGGCAAACGAAAACTCTCATCTACTGTGTGGAGTTTGGTGAGCAAGCTATCATATACTATTTCATAATCAAAGACCTAAATCCTTTCCATTACTCTCAAGGAACTTAAGTATCACAAATTAAGGAAATTTTGTTAAAACTTTACGTAGATCCGGACCTGTAATGGATAAGCTTGAACCAATTTGCACCTTACATCTTATTTAGGGGGTATACTGCAGATCGGGGCTTTTTTTAGATGACAGAGGACAAGCTCTCATCCCATAAGTCAAACCCACCATATGATCTTAATCCTATTGCAATGCAGTACTTAATCCTATTGCAATGCAGTACTTAATCATATGCATATCACCGAGACTCATCTGGAAGCTGCCAAAAAAAAGGGACACCCTTAGTTCTTCAAATCATAACTAATTGAAGATGGGATCTTTCTAATTGTCCGCTTACTGTCCCATATCAAGGATGGTGTTAAGGTCTTGAACTAAATAACTTCTCCTGGGCCACACACTAGAATTCAATAGTGTCCAGAGTAAATGCATTTAGTGCCCCTCAACGATACATGTACCCTTAAGGTGTGGCAGTGATGGCCATTTTGCATGTGGAAACTCCTAGGATTCCTCATGTCATCACTATGTTTTTTGCCAAGATAGAAGATTGGTCAAATGATCTCTTCACTAAAGGGTTAAAGTTAGTAAGGAAACAATATCAACCATATTTTCATGGACTTGAAGAAATGAACCACACAGTAGGTGATTGTTAATTTTTCTCAAAGAAAAAACTCCAAGGAGACGCCATCTCTATGTTGTATGTCAATATAGAAATCTGTTGTATGGTGTCTTTACTTCCTTACTAAGGGTCAAAAAAGCAAAATTGTTAATCACATTCTCAGTGTGTTTTTGTTTGAAAAGAAACCTATGACTGTATTTATCAAATGTCCATCTAGCAAATGTCCACCAATTCTTAATTTAGCTATCCATTAATCTAAATATCATAGAGATCAATTCAAATCATGTTAAATACAACAATGTTAGCTACACTCATACATATAAAAGGTGAGATTATAACATTAAGTTTCTTAATCAAAAGCTATTGTTGAAACTCATTATAATGGATCAACACAATAATGCAAAAGATTTACTTAAAGTAGGTCTTGTCACTATTTGAAATCATAATTCTAACTTATCTCACGATTTCCAATTTCTCATGAAATTTTACCGATATAACCCAGAAAATCAAGACTTCCAAGTTCCAATTAAATCCAAAAATTTTAATTTATTTTCATAAAACCTTCAACTACAATACACAACAGTACACAAAACAAATATAATGAATTTCAGAGGAAAAAAAGGGAGAAATGAAAACATGATAATTTCTACTAGACATTTCATCGAACACGTGGTGGGCACTATCAAAATTACAGCTTAATATGCGTTGGAAATTAAATAAAAGAGTACACCATATATTGAATTTTAACTTTCTTGGTTCGCAATAACCACAAATTTTGCAAGTATAATAAATTCATGACATTTGACGATATTTTAGGGTTTAAAAGATGAACAAAATTAAAAGTTGAAGCTTGAGAGGAATACTTGAGAGGAATACCTGAAAAAGATCGTCGTCGTTTTGAAAGTGAATCGGTTTCGGCGACGTTCATCACTGGAGAAAGAGAGGTGGTAATGAAATCTTTGAGAATTTTGGAGTTTTTTTGTAACCCCATTGTCGGCAGCAGTAGCAGAATAATCGTGGTCGCCATTGTTTAGGTTGCTGAGTTCACCGTGTCATGTTGATATTCGAATTGATCACATTTACATCTTCGTTGTTGTCTATTGTAGAGATTTGCTGGCATTAGAATTTTAGATGCTGGGAAGGCAAAGAAATGATGAACAAGGAGAAGGTTTTTTTTGGTCGACTATGGGCTATGTTTTATGGCTGTGTCAAAGAGGGAAATAAAAAAATTTAGGGATTTTAGATTTTTTTGGGAAATAGAGAGGGAAAGCAAATTAGTGAATTTATTGCTAATCCAACACCGTTGCATTAGCTATTAGGATAATGCAATGACATAAACACTATTGCAATGGTTATTGGACTAACCGTTGCAATAGATATAAATGGTGTTGCATTTAATTGTAACCGTTGCAATAAGCATTGCATTAGTAATTAGGGTTAGAGGAGTTAATTAACCCTAATGACTAACGGAAACTTGACACCGTTAGTCATTAAGGGTATTTCGTACATTTCACCCCCAAAGTAAGGGTACCTGGTGCATTTTTTTTAAAAAACAGGGGTACCCCATGAATTTGAAAAACCACAGGGGTACCTGATGAAAAAACTGTTTGGAAAATGTAATAGCTTGATGCATCCAACCCCATTGGACTCCACTTAGAACAAAATTCCTATTCCAACTATTACATTCTTGCACCTTATATTAAGAATGTAAATAATAAATTTAACAGAAGAAAATAATTGAGTTAATCAAAAAATACTATTAAAAATCATGAGCAAGAAGTGTCGGCTCCCACATGTTTGCCCCTTTCTCCACGAAGCAGGGCCCGTTCGTTATCGTTTTTTATATTCAGTTTTCAGTTTTTTTTGAAAACTAAAAACCAAAAACAGGAAACCAGAAAAAGTGGTTTTCACTTTTTAGTTGTCAGTTTTCAAAATCATCATGTTTCCAATAAATTTGACTAATTTTTTATTCATTATAGGACATATATCACATGACTTTGAAAATCAAAAAACCAAAAAATAAAAAACCACAGTAATACCGAACGGGCTTAGTTAATCTTTTTAAAAAGGATTAATTCACAAGAAAGAGCTCAACTATTCCCCCATTTTCTTTTATAAGTCCCAATTATAGGTTATTCCCTGCAGGTCCCATGTTTAACAGTTTGTAATTTTTATAAGTCCTCATTTACTTAGAACCGGTTAAGAAGGTTGATTTTTTAAAAATGTGGGACCCACCCACCTTTTCTCCTTCTTTCACTTCTCCTCCTCTACACCATCACCACCCCCTCACCACCACCACCCCCTCCCCCACCCCTTTGACCCCCCCCCCTTCCCTTCCCCTTCCCCTTCATCCACCGACCCCCTCCCCCTCCCCTTCCCCCTCCCCAACTGTCGGCCTGTCCCCCTTCCCCGCTGACCTCCCCTCCCCTTCCCTCGCAGTCCTGTAACCCCCCTCCCCCTCCCCCTCCCCTTCTCCCACAAATCAGCATCGCTCTAAATTTGAGCCCGGAAAATCGTGCTTCGAGCCCGAAACTTCGAACTTCGACGGGGGATGCGAGGGGGGGGGGGAGCGAAATTCGACGGGGGATGCGAGGGGGTGGGGGAGGGGAGCGAAATCGACGGGGGATGCGAGGGGGTGGGGGGGGAGGGGCTGGGGAGTGGGGAGGGTTACTGAAGGGGGGGGGGAGGGGAGGCTTGGCTGCCGCGGACTCGCGCCGTGACGCCGCCGCCCTACTGCCCAGTCTCGTCAGAGCTCTACTCGTGCAGCCATGGTGAGATGAAGATGAGAGAAAGGGGTGGAAATAGGGAGGGGGGTGATATTTTAAAACTCACGTGACATTCAACCTGCTATAGCAGGTTGATTACCTGCTGGGTCTTATAAAAATCACATTATGTGCAACTTGGGACCTACAGTGAATAATCCATATTTGGGACTTATAAAAAAAGATGGTTAATAGTTGAACTCTATCTTGTGAATTTTTCCTTTTTAAAATTATAGATAATGATTAGGGGCATCGATCCGGCCAATAGCTAGTTAAACTAGTGTGTAGCTCGGGCGATGCCCCAAGTTTTTACTTTGAGTAATACTTCTAAATTTTGAGTTTCTATTTATTTCAGTTTAATTTATTATATATATTTATATTCTAAGTTATATATATTTATGTGGAGTAAAGAGCATATCTAATAGTTGGTTGAGATGGTAAGATGTTTACTATTCAACTTATTGGTTACATGTTCGAATATTACTACACGCCTTTTAATATATTAGTATAGATAATAATAATTGTGTATTTAAATATTATAAATAGTAATAAATAACAATTGTGTATCTATATTTAAAGGATATGTTTTCTTCCACCAATACATAGGGTAATACATACTAAGCATGTATTTTTCTTAATAAATATTCATTGCTTTCCATTGTTTTTTTTTAAAAAATTTGGTAAGATAAATTACATTAACGCCCTCTCACAGGGCACCTAAATACAACCTACCCCAAAGCCCCCCAAACCCCCTGATGAGAATCGAACCCACAACATGTGGGTGGAAGATGAAAGGGCTTACCACCCTTCCACTCCCTCATTCTTATTGCTTTCCATTGTTAGCACTCGAATGTGATATAAGATAGTAATGAAAATTTATGCAGACAAAAAATACATTTGGTTGGGCAAAGATGACCTTTTACATTGGAAAGAGATTTTCCATTACAAATTACACATAAATTTATTCCATAGCATATATCATATACCCGGGTGTCCTATATGCAAGGTTCACTTAAGGCTTTTTTTTTGCTCATTTGGAGCTCTACTATTGTGTGAATTTTGCTCATTTGGAGGATTTCAAATGAGCAATTTGCAAAAAAGTAGTTTTTTATGTACCATGCTCACAAATACACCCATGTGTATAGTAAAAGTTGCAAATTTATTGCGATTATCAACACTAATGCTGTTCATCAAACTTCTTGATCTCTATGACACTCTCAGGCATAGAGGTGAGGATAAAGGAGCAGGACTTCTTGAATTACTTTATGCATGTACTGAAGTTCTTTTCGGCCATGTTTGACATCCTCTTCTGTTGGCATGAGAACTTTCTTGGTGTGGTAGTGTCTTATCATCTTGAAGTGAGTCCCTGTATTGTAGGGTTCAAGCTTTATTGCATACACTATATGATCCCACTTGCCCTCAAGAATGTCACCTTCTATAGTTGAGTACTCGATGTAGAAGTTATCATGGTCCAATTTGTCCACTCTATTCTTCATATATTTAAATGGATGCTCTACAAATTTAAGCAATCAACCAACAAGATTTATCAAACAAGTAAGCACCATAATAAGCATATTCAAGAATTAGAGAATAATCACATGCATTGGTATCCAATAAAAATGAAGTTCAATTAGAAAACCAGTTTTCATCACCAATAATCAATTGAATCTGCAAAAACAAATTAGTTTTAATCAGTAAATTGCTCAAGCAAAGTAGCAAAAGAACTAGAAAAAGATCAGTTTTAATCGGTATTGGTTTCAATCAATGAATATACCTTTTAACGAGTAGAAATAAGTTTCAATTAGCCAATAAAAATAGCTTCACTTCAGTAACATTCACAGAAGTGAACAAGGACCAAGGTATGAGTCTGCTGACCAAAGAAAATTCTTTTGAGGAAAAAGAGACCTTTTAGTTGTGGTCTAAATGACTGGACCTTAAATTTTTCATATTGCTCAACTGCTCATAACCGATTTTTTTTACATAATTTATTGAACTAAATGTGCATATTTTTCATCAAATGCTTTTTCTTAACGGTTTTTTCACCATATACCACTGACAATTTTTTTTGCACCACATACCCTTTCAACTTTCCAAATTCACCATATACCTTCCACTTTTCAAATAATACAACAAACTACCCTTTTGACTAATGGTGTTAGACTTCCGTTAGTCATTAGGCCCTAATCCCCCCTAACCCTAATTAACTAACTTAAATCTACCCCTAACCTTAACCCTAACCCTAACTCTTAATCTAATACCTAACCCTAACCACCCCTCCCCCCCCACCCCTTACCCTATCCCCCCACCGCACCACCACCCCAACAGCCCCCCTCCCCACCACCCACCACCACCGAATCCCCATCCCCCTCCCCGTAGCCCCTCCCCCAGCTAAATCGCGCGCACCAACCCGACACCAGGCCGCAGCCCCCTCCCCCCCTCCCCCGTAGCCCCCTCCCCTGCTTGAATCGCGCCCACCAACCGGCACCGGGCCGGCGAAGTTTCCCTCTTTCTCGACCACCAGTCCCCACCCACCAACCCAACACCGGCGCGGCGCCACACCACGTCTCCCCCTCCTCACAGCACCTCCGCCACGCCAAGCTTCCAACTCCCGGCTTCTCTGTCTTCTCTTTTCTTTTCTTTTATTGCGCGATTTAGCGGGGAAGGGGGGTGGCGTGATTTAGCGAGGAAAGGGAAGGGGAAGGGGGAGGGGAGGGGTGGCGCGATTCAACGAGGGGAAGGGGAGGGAGGCTGCGGGACGAGGAGGCGACAGATTGGGGGAGGGGGGCTGGGGCCGAGGGAAAGGGAGGGGGGATGCGGGGAGGGGTGGGCGGGGCTGTGGGGGAGGGGGGAGGGGGAGGGGGAATGGGGGTGGTGGGGAGGGGGGCCGTTGGGGTGGTGGTGCGGTGGGGGAAAGGGTAAGGAGTGGGGAGTGGTGGTTAGGGTTAGGGTTAGGGTTAGGTGTTAGATTAGGGGTTAGGGGTAGGGGTAGATTTAGGTTAGTTAATTAGGGTTAGAGGGGGATTTAGGGGTTAATGACTAACGGAGTTTAACGCAGTTAGTCATTAAGGGTAAGTCGATGTATTTTTTGAAAGGTGGGGGGGATATGGTAAATTTCAAAAGTTGAAAGGGTATATGGTGCAAAAAAAATTTGTCAGGGGTATATGGTGAAATAACCGTTTTCTTAATTAAATGTGCATCTTTTTTCTCAAGAAAATGTACTTGATTGCATTTCAAAAATCGAAGTATTACATCATTAAACAATAAATAAATCGAAGTATACATAATCAGTTCAAAAAATATGCAAATTAATTCGTTCAAAAAAATGCACATATGTTCTTTTCGTCCTTCTCATTTTAGGATCGATGGGTAGGACTGATACATGTGCATATATATGAAGGCAAAAGTAGATATGGTTGGACAAATATGACCTTCTACATTGGAAAGAGATTTTCATTACAAATTACACATAAATTCATTGGACAACATTCATCTTACATTCGGGTGTATCATGTCCTTCATGTACAATGCTTTTTTTGCTCATCTGGAGCTCTACCTATCATGTGAATTTTGCTCAATTGGAGGACTTCAAATCAGCAATGAGTAAAAAAAAATGTTTCGGATGTACTATGCTCACGGTATATTCGAGTGTATGATAAAGGTGGTAAATTTATTGTAATTATCAGCACTACGTTCATCAAACAAATCGTTATTATTTTTTGATCTCTATGACACTCTCATGCATAAGGGTAAGGGTAGAGGAGCAGGACTTGTTTGACTACCCTATGCATGTACTTAAGTTCTTCTCCGCCAAGTTTGACATGCTCTTCTGTTGGCTTGAAAGCTTTACTGGCGTGTTAGTTTCCTATCATCTTGAAGTGAGTCCTTGTATTGTAGGGTTCAAGCTTTATTTCATAGACAACATGATCTGATCCCACTTGCCCTCAAGAATGTCACCTTTTATAGTTGAGTACTTGATGTTTGGGGTGCGCAAAAGAACACCGGGACGGAATCAGACCGGGACGGAATCAGACCAGAATGGACCGGACTGGTCCAGACAGTTGGATTCCGGTCCAGTTTGTGGTCCACAGAAATTATGGATTTCGGGTTTTCTGTCAGGTCCGGGTAGAACCCGGAATTTCCGAAATCCATAATTTTTTTAAAAAATAACATTGACTTGTGTTTCTTTGTACTCTGTCATCAGTCATGACTCATGTGTGTAGCCCAGCCCAGCCCTCTTTGGAAACCCAAAAGATTAATTCCAATAAAACAAGAAAATTCTAAAAAATTCCTCTTCTTTCTCTTAGCCTCCTTTTCTCTTCTCTCTCTCTCTCCTACCCCCTTCAATTGATCTCACGACCACCATTGGTCGGCCACCGCAGTCCACACCACGTCACTATCACACACCAGCGAAGCGGCACCACGACACCCCGCAACACCGGCTGCGGCGAGGCGTCTTAGCCTCCTTTTCTCTTCTCTTTCGTATTTTACGAATTTTTTGAAATTTGAAGTTATTAATTCATGTTATTGCAATTTTATTCATGTTTTTCTTAATCATTATTTATTGATGAATTTAGATTTTCGAATGCTTATGTTTAATAAATTTGAATCATTATCTTGCAATTCATGTTGATTTCGACTTAGAATTGTAGCTAAAATCGGCAAAAAATAAAACAGGTCCATTCCGGTCCAAACCCGAACAAGACCAAAATTTTCAGTTCCGGACCGGTCTGGACCGGGATTATTCTGTTCTGGTCCCCGGTCTAAAAAATTTTGGGATTCCGGCCCCGTTCCAGTTCTGGACTGGTGTACAATCCTACTTGATGTAGAGGTTAGCATGATCCAATTCATCTACTCTATTATTCAGATATTCAAATCGGTGCTCTGCATAAATATAGCAATCAACCGAGATTTGTCAAACACCTAAGCACTATCATAAGCTTATTCAAGAATTAGTGAATAATCAAATTCAATAAAATCTACTAAAAATAAAGGTTAATTAGAAAACCAGTTTTCGTCACCAATAATCAATTCAATTAGCAAAAAAATGGTTTTAATCAGTAAATTGCTCAAGAAAAGTAACAATAGAATTAGAAAAAAAATAAGTGTTAGCTACAAAAAGTAGCTTCACTTCAGTAAAAACCGGCTTCAATAATTAGCTACAAAAAGTAGCTTTTGGACGACTGGACCTTAATTTTCACATAATGTTCATAGCTACCACATGAACAAGACACTCTTTACATCACAAAATCTTTACTCTGATCTATTTTCCTTTTTCTCCAAAGTTGGGTGAAAAGGAGGCTAGATGTGCATATGTTCTCAACTAAATGTGCATATCTTTTTTCCACTAAATGTGCATACCTTTTTTCATGTGCTTTTAAAAAAATAAAAATATCCCCTTTCTCAAGAAGATGAATTTTGCATTTCAAAACTTGAAGTATGCATATATAATTCAAAAAATATAGAATAATTCAAAAAAGATGTACATCTATTCTTCTCATCCTTCTCATTTTAGGAAAAATGAGGAGTGATGTGAAGATGTTTTGAACTAAATATGCATATTACGATTTCCAACTGCAAGCTAATACTTGTGCTTTAGAAATAAGATGCACATTATGTTAGAAAAACATGCACTTGATATAAAAAAAGTTGCACATTTAACACAAAAATTATGTAAAAACAAATCCTTCTCATTTTAAGAATTTGCCCAATTTATGATAACAACCAAAATACGATATATTGCTTTTATATTTCACCGACTAGAGATTACAAATAGGTTTTTTTTTATTGGGTTTAATTCTAGTCATAGTTGGAATAAAAAGCTAATATCGCATGCATATGGCTCTAAGTTGAGTCAGAACATTTCAAATCAAGTGTGGTTTGTCAAATCTACCAAAAACCATTTCAAATAATCTTTGCTTTGCTACCTGTAGACACCAAATTTTAAACCCCTTTGTTCGTATAAATAAAGATGTTGAAAAGAAATAAAAATAACGAAAATCGTCAAGTATTGTAGAGCGCGCGCCCCGTCAAAGGCATGTTTCGCCCCGGAACACGAGTTTCATTCCATCGTATGATTTTCCTTTTTTCGCGTTTTAGTCATACAATTCCGGATTAGGAATGTAATTTTCCGTAAGTCGTAGTCAATAACTACGACCACCGGTTTAATAAAAGGATTCGTAGTATAATCATGCTCGTCTTTACTAATTTGACGAGTTTTCGTTAATTGTTTTAAGTTAGTTTTTCGAAAAACAGAAAAACGAGTTGCAATTAGGCGTCGAAATTTTAATCGTCTACCAAAACCTGTAGTAATCCGTTTTCTTGATGGTCAAGTCATTGTTCATTGGATAAAAAATAAGAATATATTCTTTAACCACCAATCACATTATTTTATCCATTAGTTAAAGAATAAGAATCATGAAAAAGAATAAGAATCATGAAAAAGAATAAGAATAAGAATCAAATCCAAAGTGTAAGAGCCAAGAATCCGGATTTTTTTTCGGAAGATTCGAGTTGTGCGCCAGGCACATAGACGCATGATCATGCGCCCAACGCACAACGGGTTCTTGCGCCTTACCCCATCACCCCTTACCCCACTGCACCACCACCCCAATAGCCCCCCCCTCCCCCCCTCCCCCCAACCCCCTTCCCCGCAGCCCCTCCTCCACCCTCCCCTGAGCCCCCTCCCTACCCCTTCCCCATGACCCCCCTTCCCCCGCAATCCCCCTCCACTCTCCCCTTAGTCCATGACCCCCTCCACTTCCACCGATTCTTCGCGAAAAGCCCAAATCAATCACAAATTTCTCGCCGAATTCGACCTTTCAAAAACCCCAATAGAAAATTCCGCCCCAAAAAAAGCTCATAATCCCTCGAAAAGAGAATGAATGGTGTCCCACCAAGAAAATGAAGAATCTCGAACTTCCCTTAATTCATTACGGCCAAAAAACCCTAGAATTCGAGGGGGGCTGCGGAGGAAGGGGGAGGGGGAGGGGGGACTGCGGGGGAAGAGGGGGCTGCTGGGGAAGGGGGAGGGAGGGGGTCATGGGGAGGAGGGATGAGGGTGGTGGGGAGTGGGGCTGTTGGGAGTGATGGTGTAGTGGGGGAAGGGTAAGGGGGTGGGATGGGGTGGTTAGGGTTAGGGTTATGTATTAGATTAGGGGTTAGGGTTAGGGTTAGGGGTAGATTTAGATTAGTTAATTAGGGTTAGAGGGGGTTTAGAGGTTAATGACTAACGGAGTTTAACGCCTTTAGTCATTAAGGGTAAGTGAATGTATTTTTTCAAAAGTGGCGGTATATGGTGAATTTCAAAAGTCGAAAGGGTGTATGGTGTAAAAAAAAATTTGTCATGGGTATATATGGTGAAAAACCCGTTTTCTTAATCATTTTCTTAATCACCTACAAACTTTCTCTTTGTTTCCTCTTATCATTTTTTAATTTTTGAAGTGATTTGGGTATGTGGAAGTCCTAATAGGTTCCCAACCTTAAATCACCCCACCTAGAATAGTCAACTATAATGGGGAGACTTTTAGGAAATATGTGCTTGAGTGATTTTTGTTAATCAAGTTGTTATTTATAACCCAAAACATGTTTTCATAAAAAAATTCAAGTAGAGTTGTGCATAAACATCTCCATAAAAAGAAAATGTGATGCTGTAATTATGGTCAGTTTAAAATTTGTACTTCATTTCATTTTTTGTCTGTATTATGAGAATAGTTTATAGGATACAATATTTTTTCTATGAAGTTCAAGATGTTTCCAGCAACTGGGCTTTAGAATTTCTAAAAAACGAATTTTGTACAGATAATTAAAAATCATACAACTTTGTTGTACAAAACTAATTTTGTCTAGTACCACATAAGCTTGTTCTATCAATAAAGATTAAAATAAGCTTATTAACATCAACTTTAAAGTAGATATTAGTAGCTTTCCAAAAACATAAAATTCATATTCATATGAATTTTATACATTTTTATATCATTTTTACAAAAACGTTCATGCAAATCATTAAATTCCAGAACACTGATTTTCTGTTCAGTTAAGGAAAAAAACAAAAATTGGTCTTAAAAATGTCTAATTTAAGTGAAAATTTCCTGTCTGGTCCTTCAAAGTGTGTAGAATGTTCATACCAAAAAAAACTTCAAACTAAGTTCAGTAAGTTGGATTACAAAGAACACATTGGATAAAGATCGTGTTTTGACCAGTTTTAGCATAAAATTCACCATAATTCAATTTATCACTAAACGCTTGTGAAATATTGACACAACATAAATAACTCACTGACCTATCCATAGGTGTATCATATTCTCAATTTAACGGTGTTTACAGAAAGTTATGATTTTTATAATTCTGTATAAGAACAAAAGTGTAATCTGAAAAATGAAAATAAAGTGATTAACTTAATTTTCATAAAAAAAATGTTTTCCTTTCATACGAAAATGTTAATTAAAAATCATGAAAATTTAAGTTTCTCTTAAAATGATTCATTTTTGTTATGTAAATAAAAATCAATAAAAATTGTCATAAAAAATCAAAATCAAAGAGGTTAATTATTCTCTAATTTTCACAAGTTTACAAAATAAACATGAATCCCAAAGCCCATTCAAGAGGATGAAGATCAAGGAGCATCATGGTGAAGATCAAGATTGAAGACTTGTATAGATCATAGAATTTGTACATATTGTTGTAATAATAGTTTTTGTAAATAGTTATTACATCACTCATTAATGAAAAATATATATGGAGATGTTTATGCATAATTTTCATAAATAATTCCACAATTCTTTTTAATAAAATGAGCAACCAATGTTACAAATATTGCATGTTGGGCCCAATATATCATAGTATATGAATTAAATGACCCAATCTCAATTAAGAGGAAAAATTGCAAATCTCATAGCCAATGAGAGACTTTTGTGGGATTCAGACCGTTAATTAAGACAGTAAAAAATCGAGTACCGTACCACAGGCTGGCGACTTCACTGGGGATCTTTACTTCCACTTGAAGTATAAGAGGTTTAAACCTGAACAATGCGTTATTTTCCATATGTATATATAATGAAAAGTTAATAATGGCAATTCACAATTTAATTTTTGTATATAGTATGCTTATGTGAAAATTACGTGTGCTTGGTAGTTTATCGATCCATACACGTGCACTCTTTTTAACCATTTTCTTATTTGGTCTGATACCTCTGTCTATTGGCAAGGGTCAGAATTTTAGAATGACAAATTAATGAATTAAGGGCGTAAAACCTGCATCCGCGAGCTATTGCGACCGGCTCTGTTAGGAGCGTCCACCCTCGATGGACACAATGGAAGTGGCTCGAGGCCACTTTAACATAATCTCTCCATAAATGAATCTCCTTTTAGTCGACCTTTAGGACACAAGGATCAATGCACAAATGTCCTTTATTTATTTCAGCTTTTGAATAATGTGAAAATTTTCAAAAATTCCTCAGTCCGTTTTCAGTCGGTCAATACTTCACTAATCATTAATTTTAGCTGAATTGCTGCCGAAATGATTATTGAAATATTAAGAGTATTGTTGTTTATTTATCATAAATGTCATGTAAAAAAAAAAGTGTGCTCACCCATTTTCAAAAAAAAAACTCACATTTACTTTGTAATTCTTTTCATTCAAATTGGTTTTTCCAAAAATAAAATTGATTCTTAAAAGAAAAAAAAATCCTGTTTTGAAAATATAATCCCAAAATAAGACAAATACAAAGAAAAAATGAAAAATGAAAAGAGTCATAATCACGAGTTCAAAACGTGTCATGTTTAGGAATTAGAATGTAACTAAAACCGTATAGCTTAAAACACGAGAAGTCTAGTCTAAGTTTTTTTTTTGAAAACAAAAAAAAAAGACATTGTGTCAAAAATATAAAATCAAAAGGGATAATCACATTTCAAAAAAAAAGAGAGCGAAAAAATTCTTCCATTTCCTGCTAAGAATCATAAAAGAAATTCGTTATTTTGTGACTAACATTGTTAGTGTGTACATTTCAGGTACTTCACATCTTTCAAAAGAAAAGGGAACTAAAGCTTGCATCACTTCACAATGTCAGATTCGGGAAAACAAACTCAAGCTGAAGCTTCAGCAAAGGGCAAAGGCCGTTGGAGGTCTATTAACCAAGTTTATGCAGACATGGAGGAACCTCTGGGAACCATGTACGGTCGTTTGAAAAGACAGAGTCTTCTAGAACCGAAGCATCACTGTTACGCTTTGCTACCTCCAGGGGTTAATATGGGTTTATATTGCAACTTTTGCCATCAATATGGACATGAAACAGACCGATGTGTTGACCTTCGACATGCCATTCACTAATTAATAGAAGATGGAAAAATCTCTATTCCTCCATCGTTGATGCCTCCAATCATATCTTTCACTAAGGCCGATCTTCCTAAGGAAATTGATCCTCATCAGGCTTTATACATCACTTTAAAGAGCAATGGGCGTGAATTGACAAATGTGTTAGTAGATGACGGATCGGCATTCAACATCTGCCCCAAAGGAACGCTTTATGAGTTGGGGTAAAACAATACATTATTGAGCCCTACTGATACAATATTAGGGGCATATGATAACTCTTCAGGAAGGACCATTGGGATGATCAATCTTCATTTGAGATATAAAGACTGGGTTTGTGACGCAGATTTCGTGGTCGTCAAAGCTTTGACTTCATTTCCTTTGTTGTTGGGACGACCGTGGCTCCATGCAAACAAAGCTATCGCTTCTCCTGCACACCAAAAGCTCAAATGCCCAACAACCTCGGGAATAATAACCATCCATGGGGATCCGGCACAACCAAGAAGTGTTACCCCCGAGCCGACAACTGTGGAAGATGAAGCAGATCCTCGAGAAAGTTCTCTCAACCCCTGCATGATAGGGAGAAATATTCCTTCAGTACCCCAAGGATCCAATTCAGAAGCCATTTAAACTGTTCCAATGACAATTGATCAACTCATCGCTTATGTCGACATCCGTTGTGCCCAGAGAATGCCAATAGGATCTCTCAATACAGATCAGGCTGAAACCACTACTGCCATAACCTTCTCTGATAAAGATCTTCCCGATAACCCAACTCATAACAGTGCCTTATATATCGATGTCGATCACAGTGCCAGACATATCAAAGGTGTAATGGTTGATAATGGAGCTTCCGCCAAAATCTATCTTCTCAGTACCCTTAAATGGCTCGGGTGTCCCCCTCCCCAAGGAGAAGCCTCCATAGGGACCATGGTTGCATATGATGGTTTAACACGGGAAATCATAGGGGCAACAACTATGATCCTGCGCATTGGAGCAGTCACACGAAAGGTCGATTTCATGATCATTGATTGCGAAGCTCCTTTCACGATGTTGTTGGGATGACCGTGGCTCCACGAGAATCAGACTATCATCTCAACATTGCACCAAAAAGTAAAGATGGTAACTCCGCACGGGGTAATCACAATCCCAGGAGATATAACCATGGGAGTGGCAATGCAAAAATCTCGTGTATTCTCATGTATGTCACTTAAATCACAAAAGGAACGGCGATGATCACGCAAGGATTGCATCAAATACGCCACCTTACAAACTGGTGAAATCCTATTTCCACTGGCCTGTTCCTGACCAAGATCGTGATCAACCGGACTGGAAACCAGACATGGGGGAGGTTAAGAGGATTGAAAATAAATTCCATTGGCTTTACAAGGAGTCCTATGCCGTTCAGTGTGAAGGAGAGGAGAATCCAGCACACAAGGTTGCTGCTATTCAATCTACCATGGAACCTTACATCTTCCTTGATGAAATTGATTATGATACAAGAGCCTCTTGCATGCTTGTGTGCAAGGCATGGGCATCATGGCTTCTCAGTCGAGAAAACAATCCTTTATATATCAAGAAGAAAAAAGAAAGGTGGAACAGACATCTTCAGACAGGAGAACATATGGCTTGGCGCCCAACAGACTGAATTCTGAAAAAGTTTGAGAAGTACCTGAATCAGTTATTGCTTTTATATATTATACTTTGTAGGTAGAGCTACGTGCGGCTTGATCCCCTAAAAAAACACAAAAAATTCCAATGTTGTAATGCATCTATCTTAGCTTTCTCTACTATGTAATATACTAAAAGGGGTACGTAGGCAATTCATTTTCTGAGTGCAGCTGCAAAAAAAAAAATTATGTAAAATTTCATTTTTCAATATCTCAGAACTACGTTGGGCCTGATTCTCCATTCAAAAAAAAAATCACAAGAAAAATTTCTTCCCCAAATCCAAATCTACCTATGGAGATACGTAGGCAACCTTCGGGTTCGACCTTTTTTGCATTTGATATTTTCTTTTATGGTTTCAGCGCTTAAAAGCAATCAATACAGCAGGAAATGGAAGGATATCACCAAATTAATTTGGTAAAACGTTTGTGTATTATCCCAAAAAATACAAGTCTAAAAAATGGAAATCTAAAATATAAAATAAAAGGTCCAAGTCTAAAAGAAAATAATAAAAAGTCAAAGAAATCTAATGAAAAATCCAAAATAAATGATAGAGTCAAGGTTTCGCACATTTTAATAAATGGTAACTGAAATTGGGGTAAAACAAATTTTTTTCTTCAAAGATATCATTTCTTTCATTCCCTACACAAAAAAAAGACAAAGTCTGGATAAATCATGGTGCTAACTTTTCATTTCATTTTATAGGAACTCTGCCTGGGCCTGCTCAAGATCTAGGCTAATTTGCCGAAGTTCTGACCATAGTGAACGTTCTCTTTCGGTAATATTGTCATCCTTGTCTACACCAGCTGTATTCTCTGCTACACGTCTCAGCAATATGTGTAACACCCCAGAATTTCAAAGCGGAAAAGAAAGAAATAATAATAGTATTAATAGGACGATGGCGGAAACATCGTCTTCTGGGAATGTCACTACTACAAGAAATGCGTTTAAATAACTAAGTGATAAAACCAACATAAATAAATAGTATAAATAATTTAAATTAATTAGAGTAATATCCAAAAGATAAAACTAACTCTTCAACTAACTAATAAAAGTCTAGGCCTAAAACATCTAACATCTTAATGCTCACAACTCAACCCGAGCCCAAAACCAAAGAAGATTCCCATCAACATAACCTGCAAAATATATAACAACAATCCACAATCGGTGGGAGTAACTAGCGATTCTCCCGAACAAAAGAAATCAAAGCATGATTCAGACATAGATTAATAAGAAAGGAAATAATAAAGTCAAGTCAACTACGATATGCATCCACTTCCATATAACTCACAAATAACGCAAGTGAATAATAAATAGCAAGTGAGTTGGATAAAAATAAATAAATCATCTCAAAAGTACTTTTATAAAAATAGAAGTATAGGTAAAACAAGTTATTGAGTCAGAAACCAAACGCCAGTGAATCGCAATTCACTTCCTAAGGTTTGTCAGATTGCAATCTCCAGGTCAGTCTATGGGCTTACGTTCCCCACTGCCTGTGTCTAAGAATGGCCAAACTCCCGATGCAGGGTAGAACACGCAGAACTCCCTGACCTCTCGGACGACAACAATTATCCCAGGTGTACCCCTAGTTCGCAAACCAGGTGGTTGGCATGTTCTTCACCGGGGACTACATCTATCCCACCGGATATTCTTATCTCAAAAATAAAATCATAAATATCATCAAAGTATCATTCATCTTAAAATATTCATCAAAAAGGGATGTCACCCGGCCTTATACCCATAATTCATCAAAACAACTCTTCATAATTCTTCAAAAATAATAACTTACAAACTTTCAACAAATGTCTCCCACAATAAACACTTGAACATCTCTAAACATCAACAATGATATTAAACTAGTTTTTACAGCACCAACAAATCAATCAAAAATACATCACCAATTAACTCCAAGGCTTATTCAATAAAAGAGTAGTAACAATTAATCATTTGTCTCATAAATCAAACATAAACATAATGATACCCAATAATACTTACTTCAACCTACTGAACATCAGAAACCAAGAACATAATAGATTACAAATTATTTCTGACTAACAAGCTCTCAAATAATTTAAAAGAGTAACCTCAATTTCACAACAAAACCCAATAATAATTATTAAACTAATAAGTTCCAGCATTAAAGTCACACAAAAATTATCATACGACCCTAATGGTTCTAATGACATGGTAAAATTTTTATTTATAATTTTCGGACTCTAAAAGTATTTTTAAACGTTAATTTACAGAATACCCAATAAAGCCAATATAATAAATAAAAATAAAAATAAACGCCCAAAAATTACCAAAATCTACATAACATGCATAAACTTACGGAAATACATATTATACAAAGAAATTAATTTTTAGGCTTCCAGAAATAATTTTCATAATTTATATACTGACAGAGACGATAATGCAAAAACAGATATATCAATTAAATAAACAGGTAAACAGTAGGAAAAAATTATTATAAGGCATGGAATACATATTACACATATAACATGATCCACGAAAAATAATTTCAGCAATTTTAACATTCGTTTAATAATTATCATGCAAATAAGCCAAAAACGCACAAAACACCAATTAAATCAAATAAATACTAAAAATCAGACGAAAATTATTTTTCTGTATAAAATATTCACACAGCATGTATCCAGTATATTCATGTCAAATTTCGTCAATAATTTCATTCAAAAAGTATTTTAAATAATTCCTAGCGTAATAATCTATTACCGAATAATACTCTAATCACTATGGTTCTAAGATAACTACTAGTTACCTGGAACGTCGGGAGGAGAGCGAGTCTAAAGAGATACGAAAAAATATATGCGAGCAATCCAATTCCTCCATGAACGATAATTGTAGCAACAAGTCACTAGGCGTTTTGGTCTTGAACGTTGAAAACTCTTATTTCGTACTGCTCTGTTCCGACCATGATTCCCGGTGATCAAAAGCTCGGATTCTAAATCACTCCGGTTAAAGTTAAGAACAAGATGTTGTAAACGTTCTGTCCAAATTTGAAGACGATCCAACGGTTAGATCTCCGGCTACGGTTATTTTCGTGAAGGTGTGAAAGGAAAAATCGGGTTGAACCTTTCTATTCTTTTCCTCTTCCTTTTCTCTCTTTCTTTTCTTGAAAACGGTGAGGGTTAAATGAGAATGATGCTGAACTTCTTTTAATAAAAATCAGAATTTTATGGCAAGGAAAAAATGAAGGGTTTAGGAGAAATGATTAGGGGGGTTATGGGGGTTACAAACTACCAAGAGTCATCAATTAAAAAAAATGAAATAAAGAAAAGAAACTTCTTCCTTCTCCCTCCCCATAGCCGGCTGTCCAAGCCCAAGTACACCAAGATGATTTCGGCCCAAGTCATCAAAGGTCCACGCATCAAAAGTCCGTCACGCGATAAATCGATAAATTCCTAAATCGCGCCTAAACTTTGAAAATACTTAATAATGAAAATAATTCTAATAAATTATATTATAAATATAAATATAATGCACACATATAATAAAATAATAATTCGGCTCCAAAGAATAAAAATCATTAATTTAGAGAAAATAATAGTTTTAGGGAAAACTTTTGCGGAAAAACTAGGAGCAAAATTATGAGTTGTTACAATATGTCTGAAATTCCGAACAATGAGCACCCACATAACTCTACCCCTCCACCTGATCCAATGGCTGAGCTCCGAGGACTTGTCCAGGCCATGCTTGACCGACAGGATAATATTGAACAAACTGTGTTGAGCATAATGCGCCAAAGCGCCCAGATGCCTCCTCCTCCTCCGGAGTCGGAAGTAGCATCACCTTTTCACCTTGAGCCTATGAACATTGAGAGGGAAATTCCCACTAAGCTTGAGGAAGAGGTAGTTAAGCTCAAAGAAGTCCTAAAAGATATGACGAAGGCTGAACCATGGATGGACATTCATGGATTAACACTTTTTCCAAAGGCACGATTACCTCATGGTTTCAAGATGCCTAATCTAACAAAGTTTGATGGGACCGGTAGCCCCACCAATTTTCTGAAGATGTATGTGGGGGCAATGAGTCCCTGGGGAGTGGAAGAGTCTTTGATGGCCTAACTCTTTCAACATTATTTAGATGGTGCCGTAGCACATTGGTTCCTCAATCTTGAGAACACAAGGAAATCCACTTGGGCTGATATAGTCAGAGAGTTCTCAAACCAGTACAAGTATAATGAAGAAATTGATGTTACTAGAAGGGATCTGGAGACCACTTCCCAAAACCTTAATGAGACAGTTTCTTCATTCATCACTCGGTGGAGAAACAAAGCCTCCAAAATGATGAGTAGGCCTAATGAAGAAGAACAACTGCAAATGGTTGTGAAGAATCTTCTTCCTGTCTACCAGAAGCATATGGCATACCAATATTTCCCGACCTTCAAAGCTTTGATTGCTACGGGAACTCTAGTTGAGGATGCTATGAAACGGGGAGACATCAAGAAAGATGAACCTACTGGCGGCACTACTTATAATGCAAAGTTTGGAAATAACAAAAGAGCCCCAAACAATGATTCAGCAGTTCCTAAAACAACTAATGCGATCCATGCCATTGGTGCATCTTCCGCGTTTCAGTTGCGACCCCAGAGGAACTTCACGTCTTTGAACATGACTTATTCCCAAGCTCTTTCCAAGCTAAAAAAGGCCAATCTCATTCAACCATTGAATCCGCGCCCACCTACTAAAAATCCTTACCCTGGTTATGACCCAAAACAAAATTGTGAATATCACCAAAGCCCGGGGCATAATACTGAAAAGTGAAAACTGCACGGCTCTAAAGCATCAAATTCAAAATCTTGTGGATGATAGAAAACTCTCTTTAGGATCCACTTCCACTAAACCAAACGACTCTCAGCCAACATCACAAAAAACCCCATTCCTAATCATAAACCCTCATTTACGATTAATGCAATCACTTATGTGTCAGACGGATGCGATCCAATCTAGTTAATCCGTAAGACAATTCCCCAAATGTATGAAATGTCAATAGCCGTAGGTTACAAGTGCCTGGTTTATGCCTATTCCACTCAAGAAAAGGTCAAAATGATGCCTTGTAAAGACCCCAGTTTCACTCTCAACAAGGATCCATTCTCTGACATGTGTGGAACCTAGGATTATGATGGCGTTTTCTTCATTTTAGACTCAGATGCTGATGAAGATGCCTCTTCGGTCTTGACAATTGTGGAGACAAGCATTGGAGGTCACTTCACTACTCCAAATACATACCGGTGCCCCATCTGCCTCGATGATCTTAGTGATGAGGAGTACGTGGATATATCTCATTTGACTTGTAACAACCCATAATTTTGCTCCTAGTTTTTCGCAAAAGTTTTCCCTAAAACTATTATTTTCTCTAGATTAATGATTTTTATTCATTATACTTTGGGAGCCGAATTATTATTTTATTATATGGTGTGTTGATGTGTGCATTATATTTATATTTATATTTATAATATAATTTATTAGAATTATTTTCATTATTAAGTATTTTCAAAGTTTAGGCGCGATTTAGGAATTTATCGATTTATCGCATGACGGACTTTTGATGCGTGGACCTTTGATGACTTGGGCTGAAATCATCTTGGTGTACTTGGGCTTGGACAGCCGGCTATGGGGAGGGAGAAAGAAGAAGCTTCTCTTCTTTCATTTCTTTTCTTTTATTTGATGACTCTTGGTAGTTTGTAACCCCCATAACCCCCCTCATCATTTCTCCTAAATGAAACCATTTACATCACCCTTTAAACCATTGCTTAATGAGGTTATTAATCAGGTTTTTGCTGCATTATAACCCCCCTTTTTCACCCAACCCTTAGAGAGGAAGAGAAATAGTTCTTCTCTCTTCTCGGATTTTCGTCCATTTTTGCACACCTATTTTGTTTGCATCATATCTCCATCGTTTCTTATCCGAATTGGACGTGTGAGTAGTCAAAATCCATCTACACGGAAAGATATTGCTCGTGGTATAATTTATTTTTGAAGAAAGGGAAAGACGCGACTGCAGTTTTCGTTTCAATCAGGCGAGTCATCCGGTTTTTGTTTTCTATCACACCTTCACGAAAATAACGTAGCCGGAGATCTAACCGTTAGATCATCTTCAAATTTGGACAGCACATTTATAACGTCTTTATCTTCTCTTTAACCGGAGCGATTTATATTCTTAGGTTTTGATCACCGGAAATCATGGTCGGAACAGAAGAGTACGAAATAAGAGTTTTCAACGTTCAAGAATAAAACGCCTAGTGATTTGTTGCTACAATTATCGTTCATGGAGGAATTGGATTGCTCGCATATTTTTCGAATCCCTTTAGACTCAGCTCTCCTCCCGACGTTCCAGGTAACTAGTAGTTATCTTAGAACAATAGTGATTAGGGTATTATTCGGTATTAGATTATTACGCTAGGAATTGTTTAAAATACTTTTTGAATGAAATTATTGACGAAATTTGACATGAAATTATTCGGTATTAGATTATTACGCTAGGAATACACCTTCACGAAATTATTGAACGAATGTTAAAATTGCTGAAATTATTTTTCGTGAATCATTTTATACGTGTAGTATATATTTCATGCCTTAGAATAATTTTTTCCTACTGTTTACAGGTTTATTTAATTGATATATCTGTTTTTGCATTATCGTTTCTGTCAGTATATAAATCATGAAAATTATTTATGGAAGCCGAAAAATTCATTTATTTGTAGATTATGTATTTCCGTGAGTTTATGCATGTTAGGTAAATTTTTGGTAATTTTTATTTTTAATTATTATTTTGGCATTATTGAGTAATCTGTAAATTAACGTTTAAAAATACTTTTAGAGTCTGAAAATTATAAATAAAAATATTACCATGTCAGTGGAGCCATTAGGGTAGTATGATAATTTTTGTGTGATTTTACTGCTCGAACTTATTAGTTTAATAATTATTATTGAGTTTTTGTTGTGAGATTGAGGATACTCTTTTAAATTATTTGAGAGCTTGTTAATCAGAAATAATTTGTAATCTATTATAATCTTGGTTGCTGATGTTCAGTAGGTTGCAGTAAGCATTATTGGGTATCCTTATGTTTATGCTTGATTTATGAAAGAAATGATTAATTGTTACTACTCTTTTATTGAATAAGCCTTGGAGTTAATTAGTGATGTATTTTTGATTGAATTGTTGGTGCTGTAAAAACTACTTTAATATCATTGTTGATGTTTAGAAATGTTCAAGTGTTTATTGTGGGAGACATTTGTTGTAAGTTTGTAAGTTATTATTTTTGAGGAATTATGAAGAGTTGTTTTGATGAATTATGGGTATAAGGCCGGGTGACATCCCTTTTTGATGAATATTTTAAGATGAATGATGCTTTGATGATATGCATGATTTTATTTTGAGATAAGAATATCCGGTGGGATAGATGTAGTCCTCGGTGAAGAACATGCCAACCACCTGGTTTGCGAACTAGGGGCACACCTGGGTTAATTGTTGTCGTCCGAGAGGTCAGGGAGTTCTGCGTGTTCTACCCTGCATCAGGAGTTTGGCCATTCTTAGACACAGGCAGTGGAGAACGTAAGCCCATAGACTGACCTGGAGATTGCGATCTGACAAACCTTAGGAAGTGAATTGCGATTCACTGGCGTTCGGTTTCTGACTCAATAACTTGTTTTACCTATACTTTTATTTTTATAAAAGTACTTTTGAGATGATTTATTTATTTTTATCCAACTCACTTGCTATTTATTATTCACTTGCGTTATTTGTGAGTTATATGGAAGTGGATGCATATCGTAGTTGACTTGACTTTATTATTTCCTTTCTTATTAATCTATGTCCGAGATCATGCTTTGATTTCTTTTGTTATGGGAGAACGCTAGTTACTCCCCATTGATGGATTGTTGTTATATATTTTGCGGAGTTATGTTGATGGGAATCTTCTTTGGTTTTGGGTTCGGGTTGAGTTGTGAGCATTAAAAAGCTAGATGTTTTAGGCCTAGACTTTTAAATAGTTTGAGAGTCAGTTTTCTCTTTTAGATATTACTCTAAATAATTTAATTTATTTATACTATTTACTTATGTTGGTTTATCACTTAGTTATTTAAACGCATTTCTTGTAGTAGTGACATTACCAGAAGACGATGTTTCCGCCATCGTCCTATTAATACTATTATTATTTCTTTATTTTCCGCTTTGAAATTCTGGGGTGTTACAGAGCAGGTCGCCATTTTAAACCATCCCATTTGGAGGATGAAAATACTTTGGAGGTATTGAGAAGGAAAGAAAAGGGCAAGGAGCCAATGACAGAGGATATTAATAAAGAAGATGATGCTATCAAACGCATGAAAGAAGTAAATGCTAATGTTTCCATCTGGAAATTGTTAATACATTCCCAGTCTCATAGGACAGCCGTTTGAAAGCATCTCAATGAAGTCTATGTAAGTTCTTCCATAACACCTGACCAGATGGTGGGGCTCATTCATGGTGTAGATCAAACTCTCATGTTCACGGACAATGATCTCCCTGATAATATCAACCACAACAATTCATTACACATCACTGTGCGTTGTAATGGATGGGAGATACTAGGGGTGTTGACGAGCCGAGCCGAGAACGAACATGGCCAGGCTCGGCTTGGCTCGAGAATGGGAGGGACCGAGCTCGGTTCGAGTTCGAAGCTCATCGAGCTCGAAAATCCGGGCTTGGCTCGAGCTCGGGAAATAAAATCTTCGGCTCGGCTCGAGAAAGTTCATGAACTGTTCGCCTCGAAAAAGCTCGAGAATGTTTCCAGTGCATTTTTTCAGGGCTTCGTGCATGATTCCAATTTCCAGCTTTTTACAATGAGCGAAGCGCATACTTTAAACTTTAAAAAGAGAAAAAAATAGTTGACAACAAATTTAACATAGTTCACATCAAATTTAACAAAGTTTACAAGTCACAACAACTTTGACAAAATTTTACACAAATATCTCATTTGATAATTAAAAACACAAACAACAAGTCTTTCTCTTCCTTTGACATTCATTTCCAAGTCCAAGCCATTCTTCATGGTTCTTTCTCTCCCATAACACCTAGAAAATATGTTTAACACATACATTAAAACAATATTTATAAAGATATAATTTTATAAAATCATAACTTATTCATTTATATAATAGAAAGTATAAGATTAGAGAAGAGTAAAAAAATAACCTCATAGAAGAACACAATTTATGGAATAGGAATCATGATTTCTTTTGGTTCATCTTCATCAACAAACTACAAATATGTATATAATTAGCTATAAAAACAATATCCATAAACATAAAACAACAAAAATATGCCAGTGGTATACGTTTGGGCTAATTGAACAAAACTAGGAACTGTATTGTATTCCAATCTCATACAATGAATTAAGAACCACTGATCAACCTCAAAAATTCAATGGGCAGGAATGCAGGATTCGAAGTACAGGCTCTCAAAATACATATACAGCCAGCTGGTGTTCATATAATAAGTTCATTATACTTATCCTCCCTTTACAAAGTCAACTCTTTTACAACAAAAATGAAACCAACATTTTACAGCAGACGAAATGAGCTAACATTTCATAACATCAAAACCATAAACAACCAACTAGGATCCAAAACCATTCATCATACTCAGACGAAACTATAGACTAACATGATAACATCAAAAAAGGCTCGAAGAATGTATGGCGAAATCGAGAAATTCAACATATAATAACGCACAAAATCAGTAAACTCAAACTAAATAGAAAAATTCACAAAATACGAAACAAATGAAACCCGAGATCTAGCACATAAAAACTTCGAATTAAATAAAATGCGAGCCAAAATCGAAAAAGAAAACATGTCATCTTGCTCGAAATTTCAGATTGAATAGAAAAATCGAAAAAGAAAACTAAAAATAACGAAAAATAGAAACATTACCTGTCATCCTGCTCGCCGCCGAAGACGATGCTGCTCGCCGATGATACAAACCACATTGGTCGCCGCCGAGATAAACCACGAAGCTGGACTGCTGGAGGGTTCAACTGGAGATTGGGGATTTAGGGTTCTTCGAAAACCCTTGAACGACTATTAAGAAAATAACGTCATTCACTCTCTTTTAGTTTGTATGTTTTAATTGGGCCGAAAAGAAAACCCATGGTTGTATGTTTTAATTGGGCTGAGACTTTTAAACTGGTTTATATTTTTGAAATTGGGCCTTATGTTTTTTTAAGTGAAAATCCAAGTTAGGTTAGAAATCAATGTATAAAATTTGTACTTTAAAATTTTTCGAACATGTTTGCGAGCATTCGAGCCGAACTCCACTAGGCTCAGGCTCAGCTCGTTAAGGTCGCGAGCCAATCCCGAACTCTAGTCGGGCCCTCTCGAGCCGAGCTTTGATCGAACTTTGACCGAGCCGAGCTCGGACAGTTTGCGAGCCACCCTGGCTCATTAGCACCCCTAGGAGATACCTAGGGTATTGATCGACAACGGCTCCGCAATCAATGTTTGTCCGCTGCGTGTGCTAACAAGACTCGGGTATTCGAAAGAAGATCTGGTACCATCCAACCAGGTGGTCAGAGCATATGATAATGCCAAGAGAGAAGTACTAGGTTTAATCAGCCTCCTCGTTGAATGTGGTCCCGTGGCAAGGAAGGCGGAATTCATGGTCATTAACATTCAAGCATGTTTCAACCTCTTATTAGTAAGACCGCGGCTGCATGAAAATATAGCAGTAGCCTCTACTCTACATCAGAAGGTAAAACTTCTCACTGATCAGGGTGCTGTGACTATTTCTGGTGATCCAGAAATTATGACCATCTCCAACACCGGGAAATCGGTATTGTATCTAAACGAAGTAGAGGGCACTAGGTTGGATGGTTACATTATCCACTGTATTCTAGCAGGGCCTGAAAATTCGTGGATGAATGAGATCCCAACGGCCACGACGGATGTAAGTCTTTGAAGAAACGAGCACGAATATGAACCAAGTGAGGATGATGAAGAAGAGGTAGGAGCTCCAAGCATCGGCACACATAATACGTCATCTGAATCACTAGAAGAATCCTGGATTGGTAATCCTCTAGAAATGAAAGGAAATGATAATAATGAGTTAAAGAAGAGATCTAGGAGTGACGATTTTGACCTGAACTTTAATGTAGTAGGCCCTATCCGAGAGGTTCACACCGAGTCGCTGATTCTTTTTCCAGGATATCAACATGAAGATCACTATCGTGAATTGCCACTATTCAGGAAATTTGATGGGAACGGTGATCCTTTTGTCCACTTAGTTGGGTTTGTGAATGCCTTACACCCATGGGGCATACTAGAGGAAGATTACCCCATGCTTTTTGACAAGAGTTTAGAAGGACCAGCTCTGGACTGGTACTATTCTTTGGATTATGTGGATAAAGCTAGTTGGGAAAACGCTAGCCAAGCTTTCGTTAATTGGACTCTCGAGCATAAACAGACTGATGTCAAGAAGTTCAAGCTAGTCACTTTGCGTCAAAGCGCCTTAGAAACTTTCTCGCACTTTTGTTCAAGATGCGCTTACATCCGCGCCCAGCTTCGTGTCCCTATTACTGATCGGGAATTCATGCTTATATTACTGCGAAACCTGAACGATTTCTATTATCTTCACATGGTTACCATCAAGTACACATACCTCAGCCACATGGAGGAGCATGACTTCGATATCGATACTCTGAAATTGCAAGAAAAACGACCCCGGGAAAATCTTGAAACTCCCAATGCAAATCCAAGGGTTTATGCTAAGATAGATGAACCATTAAGTATGGTGTATGATCGTCTTCAGAGCCAAGGTATAATTCAAGCCCCAGCGCATGTGCAATGTTTACCCCTTCCTAGAACATACATGAGCAAACTCTGCGCTTATTGTCGCCAATTTGGGTATGAAACTGATCGATGCCATGATCTTTACTACAAAGTGCAAAGCCTGATTGATCGAGGCATCATTAGTCCAACCCACAAAGAAGTACCCGCAAGGAAAATGTCGCCACACTCTCAAACGCGATCTCAAGTTGATAATATCCGCAAACTGGTTGAACAAGGTCAGATTCACCCACTTCCTCGACGTCCAGGGGCAAGTCCTGTAGGGTCGAATCTCCACAAGTACTGCCATTATCATCAGTTGCATGGTCACGACAAAAACCAATGTCATGCTCTCAGCTATCGCATCACGCAAATCAACATTGCTCTTGTCTACCGTAAAGCTACTTGATCGTCTCACAGAAGGGGAAAAATCTTCGGTAAAAGTCCTGTAGGGGGTTAGCCCATCGAAAAAAAGAGAAAAAATTTTTCAGGCAATGTGATATGTAGGCAGCCTGATTCCCCATAAAATGCACTTGGAGCAATGGGGATATGTAGGCAGCCTTCGGTTCGACTCAAATTAACCATTGTATTGCAGGCAATGTGATCAGAACTCAAGATGTCAGTCATCATAGGAACAATTTCAGAATGCTGAATCGAGACCTCAATGGGGGTACATGCCCTAATTTCTATATTTTTTGTCTTTATTCAAGTACTAAAGCAGGGAATGGAATAATGAAAAAAAAAACATTTGTTTTCAACCCCAATGATAGTGAAATCATTCAAGAGAGTCAAAATAACAAAAAAACAACAAAGTTGTAAAGGTGGACCATTCCAGTCAAATTATTGCAAAATCGTTTTAGAAAATTTTCCTTATCCAGTGATGCATTCTCCAATATATAGCTTTCATTTCTTTTAATTATTTTTCTCTACCTTTAGGTCTAAAAAGAAGAAATTTGTCTTTTCTGTAAGGATGGCCAATTACCATCAGAAAACAAACACCTCAGCCATATCCACAAATGCGCTCAAAGAGCCTGTAGGGTTTGCCATGCAACCTCTATCCAAAAGACTTCAAATCATGATAAAGATGGGTTATACTCAAGGAACCGAATTAGGGCATGATGGTAGGGGAATAAAGCAACCAATCCCCATAGTAGACAAGCAAAACCGACATGGATTAGGATATAATCCGGGCAACACTTATTACAACATCAAAAAACCTTATGTTACCCTCAATGGTCAGTTCATCCTGCAAGGAGATACTGAGCCATACTATGAGTTTCCAGAGCGTTGGCTTAATAGGAAGGAATAGAAGATTTTACCGGGATTGGAGATATTCTTCAATGAAGCTAGAAACCTGGACTTAATCAAAAGTTGGTTTGTCCAAAAACAAAAAATGAAAAAGGAAAATGACTAGGTGGATAATCTGGAACATGGAGTCCTTAAGAAACTTTTCACTTTCGAATCCGTTGAGGAAGGGAATTTTGACCCAGTGTCTTTGATGATACCTTTTGGTGAAAGCAATGAACATAAGTGGAGTATTGAGTGTCAGGCAAAAGACGGGCCTATATAATTTAAAATGTTTTTAGGAAACCATCATCCACATCCATCTCATGAAATTACCCTTTCACCCCTTTCAGATGGATATCATACAGATAGCTCATCTTCCAGCCAATCTACTTGCATACCCAGTCAGAAGATTCTGATACTGAGGAAATTGAATGTGAGCCTTTATCTAAGTACATTTGCATGCAAGATGTTATTTCTGACAGTGAATTTAATAATGATGAATCACTTGATACAACTGAAACATATATAAAACCCATGGAAGAGTCCATTGTAATTAATATTGGTACAGAAGTCAAAATAGGTTCATCCCTATCCCAAACTGAACAATATGTGTTTATTGCATTGTTAAAAGAGTATATAGATGTGTTTGCATGGTCTTATGCTGATATGCCTGGCGTTAATAGAAAAATTGCGGAACATCGCATTTCGTTACATCCTGAAAGCAAGCCTAAGCAGCAAAAGCTCCGCCGAATGAAGCCAGAGGTTAGTCTGTAAGTGAAGGAAGAAATCCAGAAACAACTTTATGCCAAATTCATCCAAGCTGTAAAACATCCGAGTTGGCTCGCCAATATAGTGGTTGTACCTAAAAAGGATGGAAGAGTTCGGGTGTGCATTGATTTTCGAGATTTGAATGCTGCATCACCAAAAGATTGCTTTCCTCTACCCCATATCGATGTTCTCGTGGATAGTACAACCGGTCACGCAATGTTTTCCTTCATGGATGGATTCTCAGGGTATAATCAAATACTCATGGCTCAAGAAGATATGTCAAAGACGTCTTTCATCACTCCGTGGGGTACTTTCTGTTACCGAGTTATGCCTTTTGGTCTCAAGAATGCCGGAGCCACATATCAAAGGGCTGCAACCACTATCCTTCATGACCTCATCCACGACATTGTGGAGGTTTATGTAGATGACATGATCGTGAAGAGTGAAGATCGTGAGGGGCATCTCCCATCACTAAGGTCCTTCTTTGAAAGAATCAGGAAGTACAATTTAAGGTTAAATCCTCAAAAGTGTGTGTTTGTTGTCACTTCAGGGAAATTATTGGGATTCATTGTCAGTCAAGACGGCATTAAAGTGGACTCGGAAAAGGTAAAAGCCATTCAAGAGTTACCTCCTCCAAAGACAGAAAAAGAAATAAGAGGATTTCTCGGCAGAATTCAATATATTAGCAGGTTCATCTCACAACTCTCTATGAGATGTAAACCTATATTTAAGCTGCTCAGAAAAGGGGCATCCCATGAGTGGAATGGGGAATGCCAAGAAGATTTTGATTCCATGAAAGAGTACCTTTCAAATCCACCTGTTCTAATACCACCTAGAGTAGGAGAACCCCTGATTTTGTACCTCACTATCACTGAAACGACTATGGGAGCTCTCTTAGCCCAATATCAAGAGGGAACAAAGAAGAAAGTTGCCATATACTATCTCAGCAAGAAATTCTTGGAGTATGAGACAAGATATACCCCACTGGAAAAAGCATGTATCTCTTTGGTCTATGCCACGAAGAAGTTGAGGCATCACCTTCAAGCTCATACCACTTACCTGATCTCGAGGACTTGATCCAATCAAGTATCTGTTCGAAAAACCCATTCTTAGTGAAAGATTGGCGAGATGGCATGCTACGCTTTCTGAGTTTGATATTCAAGTTGTCAGCCAGAAATCTGTTAAAGGAAGAGCCATATCTGAAGCCTTAGCAGAAGAACCGGTGTCAGGAGATGAATATGATGATGCATTCCCTGATGAGTACTTATGCTTCATTGACAATCCACAATGGTGCATGTATTTTGATGGAGTTTCTAATAGGAGAGGTAATGGAGTAGGGGTTTTGTTAGTAGATCCTGAAGGAGTCCATATTCCATTTGCTGTCAAGCTGGATTTCCCAACAACAAACAATACAGCTGAGTATGAAACATGTATATATGGAGTAAAAGCCGCTTTGGTAGCAGGGGCAAGACATCTCACTGTATATGGAGATTCTAATCTCATCATATCTCAAACAATAGGAATTTGGAGGGTTAGAGATGAGAGTTTTCAGCTCTACACAGAGTACCTTCAAGAATTGATCCCTTATTTTGATGATATCATCTTCAAACATCTTCCTTGAGAACAAAATAGTTTCACCGATGCTTTAGCCAATCTTGCTGTTAATTTAACATGGGAAAATGGTACAAAAACCTAGTCAGTTTTAATTGAAGAAAGGAAGAGGCCTACAGTGACGGTAGCACAAATTATTTCCACGCTGGCTCAACAAGATGATGAAAATGTCTGGTATAAGGATATCAAGAATTTTCTGGAAACTATGCAATATCCAGAGGGAAGTGGCAAGAAGGACCGTATAGCCATCAGAAGGCTAGCTGCTCATTTTCTCATATTCAAAGGCAGGCTATATCACAAAGGGTTTGATGGTACTCTACAACTCTGCGTCAATGACAATGAAAAGCAATCCATCATGGAAGAAGTTCATGGAGGTGAATGTGAACCCCATATGAATGCAAGGATGTTGGCTTGTAAAATTTTGCGAGCAGGTTTCTATTGGAGTACCCTAGAAGGTGATTGCATTAGCTTTGTCCGTGCTTGCAAGCAATGTCAGATATTTGCTAACCTCAATCATATGCCACTTGTGTCACTACATAATATAACCTCTCCTTGGCCATTTTCGAGTTGGGGCATAGACATAATAGGACAAATTCATCCAAAGGCTTCAAATGGGCATCGATATATTATTGTAGCAATTGATTACTTTTCGAAGTGGGTTGAAGCTGCATCATTTTCAAAGCTAGGGGCAAAGCAAGTCTCGAAATTTATGATTAACAACATTATCTGTCGGTATGGCATACCTTTTGAAATCATCTCTGATAATGGATCACAATTTGAGGGTCATCTGAAGATAACTCTCGCAAAATATGCAATCAAGCATCATCAGTCCTCACCTTATCGTCCCCAAACAAATGGAGCGGTGGAAGCAGCCAATAAGACAATCAAGACTATTGTTGCCAAGATGACTGAGATGACTAGGGAATGGCATGACAAACTACCATATGCCCTTTGGGGGATATAGAATATCAATTAGGACTCCAACAGGCACAACCCCGTATTCTTTGGTTTATGGGATGGAGCCAGTCTTGCCGGTTGAGGTGGAGATACAATCTCTTAGGGTCATAGCAGAAAATGAAATCTCAGAAGACCAATGGTACAAAACTCGTTATGATGAACTTGCATTTGCAGATGAGCGCCGACCACAAGCTTTGCATAACATTCAACTCTATCAGCGGAGAATTGCTCGTGCATTTAACAAAAAGTTTGAGATAGAGACATTCAAGAAGGCGATCTAGTTTTAAAGGAAAATAGAGCTCCGTTGCATGATCCTCGGGGAAAATTCAAGCCTAACTGGTCTGGGCCATTCCTAGTCAAGTATGTCACCACGGCTGGAGCAGTAAAGCTAATGGATTTTAATGGAAATGAATTCACCCATTTCACTAATCTTGATCAGTTGAAGAAATATTATGCTTAGGCATCAAAGTAATTGTAATTGTCTTGGTCAAGTAACCAAGCAGTTTGTGGATTTTGTATCCTATCTAGTTATTCTTAATAAATATGCCATGTGTTCCTAGATATTCATATAATGTATGCAAAAAAAAGACAAAAAAAAGGAAAAAAAAAAGAAAAAAACAAAAAATAGAAAAAAAAAACAAAAAAAAGAGGAAAACAAAAAAAGGATAAAAAGAGAAAAAGAAAAATGATGAAACATGCAAGGATGTTTTTGCTTGTTAAGGTTTTATGTGTTATGCTTTTATATGTCATATGATTGATTAATTATGATTTGCATGTCATATTTAATGTTAAAGTGTGCACGTGTTTAGAATTGTGTTCACATTGAATTTCTCACAAGCAGATAATTCTCACAAATATATTTTTATTCATCCCAACTGGGGTACTTCATTTCATACATAAAGAGACAAAATGCTTCTATTTCCTACCAAACTAAAAAAAACAGCATAGAAAATAAACATGATATTTCTCTCAAACCCTTCTCCTCTTCATGGTAGGCCCGTCTGAACCATTGTCTTGACCAATATCAGGCAAAAGCCATTAGAGATAATCATCATCAATCATTGGAAAGGGAGATTTCGGTAGTGCTGATATAGTTCTAGCCCCCTGCCATATAGTAGGCATTATCTGAATACCACTCATGCCAGCCTCATAAGTGGTACATGTTAGAAGAGTCTGGAGGGCAGGAATGTGTTGCTGCCTCCAATCAATTTGCCTTAGACACCTCCATGGAAGGTAGAAAGTGACTTGGCAAAGCCCTGGTAATTGTACACCTCTGCGACCAGAATTGCAATATACAATTGCACTAATGCGAAGGTGGCTTGTAACCCATTTTATGTCTTGCTGCAGGAAATAATCCTCCCACCCACCATTTTTACTAAGTTGATAGAAGAAAGGATGAAAAACTCTTTCTCGGATATGATTAGTTTTGTAAGCAAGACTCCCACGAGGTTTCATAAGAGAAATTTTTTCCAATAACCATAAGTGAAGGGCTAATGGACATCCCTTCACCAAGCTTTGAGGGTTTCTTTTGAGTTCGTATAAGCCAAGGAACATTTTCCCCAAAATAAGTGGTCCAAGACGACCCCACTAACAATTTGAGGAATAAGTGAAATACACCGGACATGGCAAGTGTTTAAAGACCATTTAGTGAGGATACTTCCCAAAATCATAAGAATGCAAGCATTTTCTCTAGCAATCCTATAACTGGCATTGTTAAAAATTTGCCAAGCACCAAATTGAAAGGTCGATAATAGATTAAGAAGAAGTACCTCCCCATACTGTAGGTAGTTGCCATGAAGGTTTTCAGGAAGGTATAAAATTATTGATGAATCTCCCTAGATTCTTGTAGGAGATCTAGGTGTAATAACTGGACCATTGGAGGATAAGCCTAGCAATCCTTCGACCTCTTCAACAAGAGGCACAATCTCTCGGTCTCCAAAGCAGAAGACATGACGAGTTTCATCCCAAAATTGGATAGCAGCGTGAATCATTTCATAGCAAATAGAAAGAGAAAGCAAAGGCATAAGAGCCTTAGTAAAATGGGAAGAAGAAGAAAACTGCCTTGGTTGCTCCAAATTCTTTGTAATCCCCAAGAGTTTTTTTTATTAGCACTCCCCATGTCATTACTTTCTTCATAACTAGGAGCCATTTTTTTTGTGAAAGAAGAAGAGCTAGAGAAGATTTTGGAGTAGTGAAGATGGTGCATTTGGAAATGAAGAACCATGCCCTTTTATAGATGAAAAAAGATGATCATCCATGCCATGGATAATAAGTTTGAGTGCTGTCCATGGGGTAATAAGGAGCATCCTAACCATGACTAATGACCAAGCATTTGTGGTGTGGCAATTTTTGTTGAAGCCGAACATCGATAAACAGTGTCAATGATGAATCAAGAACATTGATACAATCCATTTTCCTAATAGTCATCCAAAATAATGACCTTGATCAATCTATTTATATAGTGATCATCATTTTTCGATAAAGCGAATAAGCATTATGCATGAAAGTTTCCTGAAAGATTTTTGAAAAACAGATAAAATTTTGCCATATGATGATTGGTATATCATAGTTTATCTAGAGGGTAATAACCTTTGGTCAACCCTTTAAGGTGACATGACTTAACAATGCATCACTTTAAGGTGACATTACCTGACAATGCATCACTTTAAGGTGACATGACTTGACAATGTCCTAATTTAGATGACATGATAATACACGGAGTCATAAAAAGTGAATGATGGTGACTTGACAACTTGTTTGTCATCAATACAATAAAAACTGTGATAAAAACTGGAGTCAGACTGTTAATTGTCGGAGTCTCTCGCATTAACAAAAGACAAATTCATAAGACAAAACTTAAAAGATGACGTTAAAGTCGCATTTCAAATTTTAGAAAATTAATTGGGATTTTCTATTTTAAGACGACGATAAAGTCGCATTTTAGAAAATTAATTGGGATTTTCTATTTTAAGACGACGATAAAGTCGCATTTTAGGAAATTAATTGGGATTTTCTATTTAAGACGACGATAAAGTCGCGTTTTTAATTTTAGAAAATTAATTGGGATTTTCTATCTAAGACGACAATAAAGTCGCATTTTAAAATTTTAGAAAATTAATTCGGATTTTCTATCTAAGACGACGTTAAAGTCGCATTTTTAAATTTTAGCAAATTAATCGGTATTTACTATCTAAGACGACGATAAAGTCGCATTTCCAATTTTAAAAAATTAATTGGGATTTTCTACTTAAAGCATCATCAGAAGTCGCAAATCATGTTTTCAAAAGAGCACTGATGATAACTATTTTCTATGGAGAATATGTTATCTCAAAAGAGATTTGTCAAAATTTTGTGTCTATTCAAACATTGGTCATCATTTCATCTAAAATTCGACTAATGTGGGGCATTATGTAGACACCAAATTTTGAACCCCTTTTTCGTATAAATAAAGATGTTAAAAGAAATAAAAATAACGAAAACCGTCAAGTATTGTGGAGCGCGCGCCCCGTCAAAGGCATGTTTCACCCCGGAACGCGAGTTTCATTCCAACGTATGGTTTTCCTTTTTTCGCGTTTTAGTCATACAATTCCGGCTTAGGAATGTAATTTTCCGTAAGTCTTAGTCAATAACTACAACCACCGGTTTAATAAAATGATTCGTAGTATAATCATGCTCGTCTTTACTAATTTGACGAGTTTTCGTTAATTGTTTTAAGTTAGTTTTTCGAAAAACAGAAAAACGAGTTGCAATTAGGCGACGGAATTTTAATCGTCTCCCAAAACCGGTAGTAATCAGTTTTCTTGATGGTCAAGTTATTGTTCATTGGATAAAGAATAAGAATATATTCTTTAACCACCAATCACATTCTTTTATCCATTAGTTAAGGAATAAGAATCATGAAAAAGGAAAAGAATAAGCATTAAATCCAAAGTGTAAGAGGCAAGAATCCGGATTTTTTTCGGAAGATTCGAGTTGTGCGCCAGGCACATGATCATGTGCCAGGCACATGATCATGCGCCCAGCACACAACGGGTTCCTGCGCCAGACGCATGCTAGTGCGCCTAGCGTACGGTGCTGTGCCTAGCGCAGGTTCCTGTGTTTGGCGCAGTGGTCCAGTCAACATTTCTTTCACGTTTTTCGATGTATTTCTACGTATTGGGATGTGCTGAAATTTGAATTTTGCCTCATTAGCGTAAAGATCAAAATCAAATCTAAAGAGAATAAGAATATTGGCATTTCCCATAAATTTGATGATGTAGGAAGATTTGAGAGGATTTAGTGATGTCATTAAGGTAATTTGGGATCATGAAACAGATTTTTGGGTGAAAATTTTGATTTTCTACCTTCTTCAAACCCTAATGCATCACCTCTTTCCCCTATAAATACCCTCCATTTTTTACTTCACAACAACAATTTCACACACAACAACTTGAAAAAAAACAACTTAACTCCACTACTTCTCACAACTAGAAATCTCAATACCACTCTCCTCCTCTTAATTTGTCCCTCTAAGAAAAATATCATTATAATTAGTAAGTACAGAAGTTCATCAAAAGAAAAACACAAATTGAGTTTAAGTTAGTAATTAAGTGGATTTAGAAACTCACTTAGAAATTAAGAAAATCACAAAAAAAGTAGAAAAATTTGCAAAAAGGAAGGGAATCATTGAGTTAGCAAGGTAAAGTTCAAGTTCTTGTTATTTTTCTTAATCATTTTCTTAATCACCTACTAACTTTGATCTCTTTGTTTCCTCTTATCATGTTTTAATTTTTGGAGTGGTTTGGGTATGTGGAAGTCCTAATAGGTTACCAAGCTTAAATCACCCCACCTAGAATAGTCAACTCTAATGGGGAGACTTTTAGGAAATATGTGCTTGAGTGATTTTTGTTAATCAAGTTGTTATTTATAATCCAAAACATGTTTTCATAAAAAAATTCAAGTAGAGTTGTGCATAAACATCTCCATAAAAAGAAAATGTGATGCTGTAATTATAGTCAGTTTTAAATTTGTACTTCATTTCATTTTTTGTCTGTATTATGAGAATAGTTTATAGGATACAATATTTTTTCTATGAAGTTCAAGATGTTTCCAGCAACTGGGCTTTAGAATTTCTAATTCAAGTGAAAATTTCCAGTCTAGTCCTTCAAAGTGTTTAGAATGTTCATACCAAAATTCACTTCAAACTAAGTTCAGTAAGTTGGATTTCAAAGAACACATTGTATAAAGGTCCTGTTTTGACCAGTTTTAGCATAAAATTCATCATAATTCAATTTATCACTAAAAGCTTGTGACATTTTGACACAACATAAACAACTCACTGACCTATCCATAGGTGTATCACATTCTCAATGTAATGATTTTTACAGAAAGTTATGATTTTTATAAGTCAGTACAAGAACAAAAGTGTAATCTGGAAAATGAAAATAAAGTGATTAACTCAATTTTCATAAAAAAATGTTTTCCTTTCATACGAATATGTTAATTAAAAATCATGAAATTTTAAGTTTCTCTTAAAATGATTCATTTTTGTTATGTTAATAAAAATCAATAAAAATTGTCATACAAAATCAAAATCAAAGAGGTTAATTATTCTCTAATTTTCACAAGTTTACAAATAAACATGAATCCCAAAGCCCATTCAAGAGGATGAAGATCAAGGAGCATCATGGTGAAGATCAAGATTGAAGACTTGTATAAATCATAGAATTTGTACATATTGTTGTAATAATAGTTTTTGTAAATAGTTATTACATCACTCATTAATGAAAAATATATATGGAGATGTTTATGCATAATTTTCATAAATAATTCCACAATTCTTTTTAATAAAATGAGCAACCAATGTTACAAATATTGCATGTTGGGCCCAATATAACATAGTATATGAATTAAATGACCCAATCTCAATTTAGAGGAAAAATTGCAAATCTAACTAAGTTAAATTGTATGATGATCCATCTTACATTTTTAAATTTGTTCTCCATCTTCAAATGGATCAAATATATATATTGACAAAATTAGATTGATAATTATGATCTCCGAATTGATTTTAGGCCGTTTCACGTGTCTCACTTTAAATGACCAAATTCCAATTAGCCAAACACAATCTCCAAATTTGATCTCAAAGTGATCATTTTTCTCAAAATGACTTAATAATCTCCACTTAAGATTATTCCTCATCCATCTCAAAAATCCTTCAATTAGGAAGCAAACCTCTTTCCTAAGACCTCTTGAAAATTATAAACGTGATAACTAATTAGGGAGGTTATTTCAATCCTTGATTAATCGCTAATTAGGGCGATTAACTTAAATTCTTCATTTAATCACGAATTAGAGTGATTATCTTAAACCTTAATAATCGTTAATTAGGGTGATTATTTTTCCTAGTTAATCAATAATTAGGGTGATTATCTCCAATCATTAGTTAATCATTAATTAGGGTGATTAGCTTAAACTTTCCAAGTTTAATCACTAATTAGAAGTGACTATCTTAAACCTTGAATATTCACTAATTAGGGTGATTATCCTAACCTTCGTTCCAATCACTAATTAAGGTGATTATCTTAACCTTCAAGTTTAATCACTAATTAGGATGATTATCTTAAACCTTGAATAATCACTAATTAGGATGATTATTTCCTAACCTTCATTTTAATCACTAATTAAGGTGATTATCTTAATCTTCATTTTTAATCACTAATCAAGGTGATTATATTTCCTTATTTTTTAATCACTAATTGAGGTGATTATCTTTCCTTTATATTTAATCACTAATTAAAGTGATTATCTTAACCCCATTTCATTCACTAATTGGAGTGATTACCTCATTTCAAATAGATTTATTTAATTCTAAAGGTGAGTTATTCATAATCTATCCCCTTTTCTTCCCCAATGGAATTGGCCATTTAGGGTGAGACATAAGATCGAACTACGATGGTTCTGATCCATGAGTGGATTCCAATCCCGCAATGATTGGTACGTAGTGCAACTTCAGTGCTCAAACCTACCATGTACAAATGATATATTGGTCCTAAATAAAAATGGTTTATGTGTATATGTGCAAACTATGTGATTTTCTTTTTTTTAATAGCCATGCTTACTTTAAAATGGAAAATAACGCATTTAGTAAGAGCCCGATCTGTAGAACGGAAGAGGAGACGAGTTCCAGACGTTCGCACCTCTTCACCTAAACTCCGAACCCTATCTCATGGTATGAAAGACCAATTTTCAAAAAAGCCTTATCCATATGAAGTCATCATCATTTTAAATGATATTTCTTGAAATTGATTTTAAAATGATTTATTAAAATAATATGTCGCTATTTAGATATTAATAGGGTGGCGACTTCAAAGTTTTCTAAAACTCATAGCCAATGAGAGACTTTTGTGGGATTCATACCGTTAATTAAGACAGTAAAAATTCGAGTACCACACTACCAAAGCTAGGAGGTTTTAAGGTAAAGACAAGTTAGCCTGAATTGCGAATACGATAAAATCATTGTGTATTTAAATAGCTAGAAATAATAAATAACAATTGTGTATCTAAATTTAGAGGATAGGTTTTATTCCACTAATACATAGGGTAATACATACTAAGCATGTATTTTTCTTAAAAAATATTCATTGCCATCCATTGTTATCACTCGAATGTGATATACGATTGTAATGAAAATTTAAGAAGACAAAAATAATAATAAATAACAATTGTGTATCTAAATTTAGAGGATATGTTTTTTTCCACTAATACATAGGGTAATACATACTAAGCATGTATTTTTCTTAAAAAATATTCATTGCCATCTATTGTTATCACTCGAATGTGAGATATAAGATTGTAATGAAAATTTAAGAAGACAAATGATTTCTAGTGAGAGAAACTCTGACTTCTCTCTAGGGTTTTGTGGATTCCTAATTTGATTTCCTTTTCTTGACTGGTTCCTCAGCTTTGCTGAATGCTATGGCAAAAGGGGCTAAGAAAGGACGGGGAGGTCAGAAGAATAATCAGAAGCAGATGCAAAAAGTTGATACTCAGAAGGAGATAGTAATTCGAAAACCACAATCAGGGGATGCGAGAAAATCAAAGGATGTTAATGAACTTTTGGAGGTAACTGCTCTCAGTTGGTCGTCTGAGGAAGAGGAGGATCAGGAAGCACACATGATTGATCAGGAGGTATCCCGACAGGATAAGGCAGCATTTGAAGCAGCAAGAAGTCTTACGACATCATGGATTGATTCTATTCGTACTCCACAAGTCATGAATGTTCTACAGTCGCCACATCCTATGCAACAATTGATGAGCCATCCAGGTAATACTAATTGGCGCCACTCTTTATTTCAAAATCGGCCGAAGAGGGATTGGACTTGGTGAAAGTAGTAATCGAAGGGTGGGAAATGATGAAATAGGCAATAATAAGGAGGGGGATGATGGAAATGGGGTAGTAATCACTATTGAGGATGTCCAATCTGAGTTAGACTATTAGGGTACATCGGTTGTTCGCTATATACTTGGAATTAAACCACCATATAGAATTATTGATGGCTTTATTAGGCGTATTTGGAGGAATTTTGCTATTCAAAAGGTTGTTATGCTGGACAATGGTGTCTTTATGGTGAAATTTAGAACCATTGAAGACAGGGTGAGGGCAATTGAGGCAGGGCCTATCATGTATGATAGGAAACCGGTAATTGTCAAGAAATGGACTTCGGAGTTGGATATTAATGCTGAGAATGTTAAAGTAGTCCCAACTTGGATCCGATTTCCTGGGCTTTCCTTGAAATATTGGGGACAAAGCTCGTTGCATAAAACCGGGTTGGGTTGATTGGTAAACCAATCGGGGTGACAGGCAACCGCCCAAAAAGACATGTTAGCTTATGCTCGTTTGCTAGTGGAAGTTCATATAGATCGAGAATTTCGGACCGATTTCTTTTACGGATGAGAAAGGCAAGATTCAATATCGAAGGTTTATTATAAATGTAAGCCTATAATTTGCACAGATTGTCATGGGATAGGTCATACTATGGAGCAATGTAGACAAAAGAGACATGAGCTGGCACAAAAGAAAATTCAACCTAGGAAAATTTGGGTTGTGAAGGATGTTCCAAAGGTAGTCAATCCACCTATTGCTTACATTGCAAATAGATTGCCTACTATTGCTGAACAAAGTGGGGAAGATGAGCAAGACCGAATACGTAAAATGCTCCTAATGCGAAGTGGGCGATACTGAGGGGTTAAAGGAAGTAGGCGATAAAAGTCAAGAACTAATTCCGGAACAAGTGAGGCTCGTGGAGCAGGGAGGACACGAATGTTGTAGATGTGGGCGATGGCACGAGTGTAAACATAGATGGAGAGGGGAGTGAAGAGAGGAGAGTAATTCCTCCTAATGGATAGTTTAGGATTTTGGAATGTGAAAGGACTTAATAGTCCTAATAAACATGGAGATGTTAGATGCTTATTACATCAACACTCTGTGGGGCTGTTTGGTTTATTGGAGACACGAGTGAAAGCTTGCAATTTTCATAAAGTGTTTGATAGAATTTGTGATAACTGGAGTGTTGCAACGAACTATCAGTCACATAGTGGGGGAAGAATTTGGTTAGTCTGGATTCCCTCTAAATTTGTGGTTGATATTATTGGAGTGTCTGAGCAGTTAATTCATTGCGCGATTCATCATAAAGGGACTGATAAGAAATTTCACCTCACAATGGTGTATGGTGTAAATGTGGCTAGTGACAGAGTGAAGCTTTGACAGGATTTGATTACAATAAAGGCTGGAGTGCAGGGTGCTTGGTTAATTGGGGGTGACTTCAATAATGTGCTGAATTTTAATGAGAGAATTGGGTCTGCAATCGCTCTGGAAGAAGTAGGTGATTTTAGACAGTGTCTAAGGGACTATAATTTACATGACTCAGTTTGTTCAGGACCATTCTTTACTTGGTCTAATAAACAGGAAGGAGTAGACAGAGTGTTTTCTAAAATCGATAGAATTTGTGTCAATGAAGAATGGGAGGAAATTTTTCCTAGATCAAGTATTACTTTCTTCCCTGAAAGTATCTCTGACCATTGCCCATGTGTTGTCAAACTTGATAGTAATGTGGTGGCTAAGCCCAGGGCTTTTCGATTTTTTAATATGTGGGGGCTGGATCCAGGGTTTAGTAATATTTTACAAAGAGCTGCTGGGGACTTGCAATACAGATAGAAAGAAAGTAAGCCGACAATTGTGAATGAAGGAATGACCCCTGAATCTTTGAACAACAAGGCGCTTTGTGTAGAGATTTTACTGGTGAGGATGTAAGGCATGCACTTTTTGCCATAGATGATGACAAAGCGCATGGGCCCGATGGTTATTCCAGCTACTTCTTTAAGAAGTCTTGGCATTGTGTAGAGCCTGAAGTTATTGAAGCAGTACTGGATTTTTTTTCATTCTGGAAGACTTTTAAAGCAGATAAATGCTACTATTCTATGCTTGATACCTAAATGTGACCAGCCTATGGATGTGTCACAATTTAGGCCTATTGCATGCTGCAACGTGCTATACAAGATCATCTCCAAAATGTTATGTGAAAGACTGAAGCACATTCTTCCTTCTCTGGTAAGCTCTACTCAGAGTGCATTTATTGAAGGGAGGGTCATATTACATAATATATTCCTTTGCCAGGATATTATGCAACATTATAGGAGGAAGAATCTTCCCCCTAGATGTACTGTTAAGGTGGATTTACGCAAAGCGTATGACTCCATTAACTGGGAGTTCATTAGAGAACTGTTACAATGCTTACAATTCCCTCCTCAGTTTATTGGTTGGATTATGACCTGCATATCCACTCCCACATTCTCTTTGAGTTTCAATGGTGGAATCTGTGGCTTCTTTGAAGGAAAACAAGGGCTTAGGCAAGGGGATCCCATATCCCCCTTGCTTTTTGTGATTGCGATGGATTATTTTTCTAGACTTATGAAGAAGATGGGCAAAAGGAGAGAATTTCAATTCCATCATAGATGTGGTTCTCTCGTCATTAAATCACATTATATCTGCCGATGATTTGATCTTTCGTTCGAGAAAGGGGATGTCCACTCTTCCATGCTGCTTAGAAGATCTTTGAAAGCTTTTGCAGCTACCTCTGGTCTGGAAGCTAGTCCATCTAAAACTGCAGTCTACTTTGGCACTGTCCCAGATGACATTCAACACGAAATCCTGCAAGTTACTGGGTTCCAGAGGGGTGAATTCCCTTTCAGATACCTTGGTATTCCTATTACATAAAAAAAGCTAACAAAGTGTGATTGTGATTTACTTGTGGACAAAATTCTTAAAAGAATTAATTGTTGGAGCTCTAGACACCTCTCGTATGCTGGTAGAGTTATCCTTGTTAATTCTGTGTTATTAAGTTTACATACTTATTGGGCACAAATTTTTTGTTACCCAAAAGTGTGTTGAATAAAATCACACGATTTGCGAGATCTTACTTATGGGAGGGGAAGGTATACTTGTCCAAATGCCCCCCTGTAGCTTGGACTTGGGTTTGTCTCCCAAAGAAGAATGGTGGTCTGGGTATTCGAGATTGCATTGCCTGGAACATGGCTGCTGTTGGAAAGCTGGTTTGGCAGGTAGCTCAGAAAGAAGATGTTTTATGGATCAAATGGATCCATAATGTTTATATCAGGGAGCAAAATTGGTGGGAGTATTCTGCTCCTACTCATGCTAGCTGGATATGGAAAGGAGTTTGCAAAGCTAAAGATGTTTTCAAGTCAGGGTAAACTAATAATGTGTGGAGCAATGGCATGAAAAAATATACAGCAAAGGAAGGGTACAAATGGTTAAAAGGCCAATTTGATAAGGTGGATTGGTATCACTGGGTTTGGAGCCCTTTGAATGTGCCTAAACATTCTTTCATATGCTGGCTTGTGGCTTTGGGGAAAGCAAGGACTCGAGAGCGTTTAATGGCTGCAGGCATTTGTAGTAGCATGCAATGCTTGCTTTGTATTGATGGCACTGATAGTTGTGTGCATTTATTTTTTAGATGCCATTATAGCAGATTGGTGTGTTCACAGATTATGATCTGGTTGCAGATAAGAGTGGGGCATGATGAGTGTTTATACACTGCCTGGAAGAAATGGGGTAGACGTTACAGAAGCAAGAAACAACAGCAAGTTTGCTATATGGCGTTAACTGCTACAGTTTACCATGTTTGGCGTGCTCGTAATTACTCTCTTTGGAACAATGCAGTGTTACTTCCTGAGCAAGTGGTGAAGAGTATAAAGGCAGATGTGTTGGGAAGAACTAAATTGAAGATGAATGAGACTCGGGGTCTTTGTGTCGATTGGGTTTCAGCTTTGGATATGTAATTCAGATTGGTAGCTACTCTTGTTGTTTTTGTTGGTTTTTGTTGTGGTAGTGTTTGTTGCATGCTTGCTAGTGTACTGCACTAGTAAGTTTAGGTTGTATTTGATGCCTGTTGGCTGTTCGTTGCTTTTGGTAATATATTTCTTACATTTTACCAAAAAAAAAAAAATTTAAGAAGACAAAAATACATTTGGTTGGGTAAATATGACCTTTTACATTGGAAAGAGATTTCATTACAAATTACACATAAATTTATTCCGGAGCATATATCTTATACCCGGGTGTACTATATGCAAGATCCACTCAATGCTTGCTTTTTGCTCATTAAAAGCTCTACTATTGTGTGAATTTTGCTCATTTGAAGGACTTCAAATGAGCAATTCGAAAAAAGTAGCTTTGTATGTACCATGCTCACAAATATACCGTGTATAGTAAAGTTGTAAATCTATTGCGTTTATTAGCACTAATGTCGTTCATCAAACTTCTTGATCTCTATGACACTCTCAGGCATAGAGGTGAGGGTAGAGGAGCAAGACTTCTTGAACTACTTTATGCATGTACTTAAGTTCTTCACGGCCAAGTTTGACATCCTCTTCTGTTGGTATGACAACATTCTTGGCATGGTAGTGTCCTATCATCTTGAAGTGAGTCCCTGTATTGTAAGGTTCAAGCTTTATTTCGTACACAATATGATCCCATTTGCCCTCAAGAATGACACCTTCTATAGTTGAGTACTTGATATAGAAGTTATCATGATCTAATTCGTCCACTCTATTCTTCACATATTTAAATGGATGCTCTACAAATTTAAGCAATAAACCAACGAGATTAATCAAACAAGTAAGCACCATAATAAGTGTATTCAAGAATTAGAGAATAATCACATGCATTGGTATCCAATAAAAATAAAGTTCAATTAGAAAACCAGTTTTCATCACCAATAATCAATTAAATCTGTAGAAAAATATTTTTAAACACTAAAATTGCTCAAGCAAAGTAGCAAAAGAACTAGAAAAAAGCTCAGTTTTAATCGGTATTGGTTTCGATCAACAGATATACCTTTCAACGAGCAGAAATAAGTTTCAATTAGCCAATAAAAAAAGCTTCACTTCAGTAATATTCAATGAGTGAACAAGGTCCAAGGTAAGAGTCTGCTAACCAAATAATTTTTTTTTGTGGAAAAAGAGACCTTTTAGTTGTGGTCTGTATGACTAGACCTTAAAATTTTCATAGTGCTTAACTGCTCATAACCAATTTTTTTACATAATTTATTAAGCTAAATGTGCATATTTTTCATCACGTGCTTTTTCTTAACTAAATGTGCATCTTTTTTTCTCAAGAAAATGCACTTGATTGCATATCAAAAATCGAATTTTACATCATTCAAAAAGAAAATCGAAGTATACATAATCAGTTCAAAAATTACGCAAATTAATTAGTTCAAATATGCACATTTGTTCTTCTCATCCTTCTCATTTTAGGTTCAATGGGTAGGACTGATACATGTGCAGATTACAATTTTCGAACTGCAAGTATTTGTTCTTGAAAAATAAGATGTCCATTATGTTAGAAAAAATACACATGATAAAAAAAAGTTGCATATTTAGTACAAAAGTTATGCCAAAAAAATATTTCTCATCTTTTTCATTTTAAGATAACAAAATATTTCACCAAAAACTAGTGACAAATGGAGTTCTTTTTAAAATTTGGTTTTTAGTTCCAGTCATAATTGGAACTAAAAGCTAATATCGCATGCATATGTTTCTGAGTTGAATCAAAGCAATTCAAATCAAGTTTGGTTTGTCAAATCTACCAAAAAACCATTTCAAATCTTCGCTTAGCTACCAAAGCTCAAAGTTTTTAAGGTTAAGATAATGTAGCCGAAATTGCTAATATGATAAAATTTATAAGCTAGCTTAACAAAAAAAGTAAATCTGGGAATCGAACCTTTTGGAAAATTCAGTAGCTTGATGCATCCAACCCCAGTGGACTCACTAAGAACAAATTCAATGCTTTTGAATGACTCAGGAATAAACTTCGGTAAGAAGTTGTGGTCGTCGATAAAGTGTGCCTTAAACAAGCGATGCATTTCAACTGGGCTAGTGTAGTCAGCCATTAAATGAGTATAGTGGTAAAAACCACAACCTTGAATGGTAGTCTCATTTTGAATGGGATGATAGACTGGTCCAAGTATAGACAGTTCACAATTAGACACCAAAATTCCACTACTATCTGCACATAACCAATCTCCATCTTTTATCAAAGCCCCAACAAAATGAACCGTTACATGCTTTTCACCACCACCTTTTTTGAAGGACCTTACTGGAACAAAACCTAATGCTCATACACCAATATCAATGGAGTTCATTTCGTCCACATCTCTAATGCATCCATTCACAACTATTCCAGCCCACCCCATGTTATAAGCCATTTGAACTAGAACACCATGGACCGCCTTAGGCTACCTCCTGCATCAATGATTAGAACTTTGGGATTGTTTTGCGGCACTTTCTTGTCTCGGATGGTTTCTATGACCACGACATTGTCCTCGAAAGACTTCACTGTCACCACATGGCCATTGAACGCTCGTCGACGGCCATATGGTTAGAAGATTTGGTTTAGGACTCGTACCTCTCCTGTAGAAAGGAGAGGAGAGTTGGCATCACAAACATCAGTTGTTTCGGTTGGGGGTATGAATAATTGAATTGTAGGAGTGTTACCATTCATGATGGATATAAGAATTAGAGCGTTGCTCACGTCTAAACACTAAACACACTTATATTATTTTAATGATAGAACACTAGTACATGAAATTGATAGAATTCACTCTTTACCAATTTCTCTTTACTCACAAATAAGCTCTCGTAGTACTACTACTACTTGAAGCTAGCACTCAAAGTTGGCTGAGCACACCAACAATGAGCACATACAACTCCCATTTATACTAGTAAACTCTACTATGCATATGGAGGCTTTCACATGGGTAATAAATACAAGGCAATTTTTTCCATCTTCTAGCTCTTAGGAGTTAGGGGGTGATAGGACGGGTGAGTAGGGAACGTTGGTGAGAGGTGAGTAGTGAAAATGGAGAGTTTGGAGAAGGGGCTGGGAGATATTGATGATGGAGGTAATTGAAGGTGGAAATTAGCTTAGAGCGTGTTAGTCACACATTGATGAGGTGAAAGTACGTCCCCCCTGCTTAACTTTTTTTTTATGTTAAGGAAAGAATGAAGTGAAAGATAGTTTAAATTTTTCTTAACAAAATTTAGGTTCAAACAAGTGACACTTGATTCAAATGGAAGCATTCGTGTTTCAAGTTATGAAAACATGTACAGTATGTATAATCGTCATAGTGTATTAACATTAAATTTTAAAACAACAAAAAAACTAAGTTATTATTTACTATTAAGTTATTGATTATACACTTATATATTAATATGTGGTCATTACTTCTATTAAGCTAAGCCTCTTATAGCATTACTTATATAATTATTATTCAATTGAGTAATAGTTCGATTATATCCACTTAAGTGTACTCATATAAGTAATAACAAACCTTACAAACATTATAGTATACGAATTTTTACTTTGCATATCAAGATAATGCTAATAAGCAGTAAACATTAATCGATTAAGATCTTGTTAAAATGCAATAAGGTATAGTTACAAACCTCCCTATACATTATACCAAACTGTATTAATGAAATAATTATAGTTTCAATGTATCCTACTAAGTTACTACTTACTAGTTGTGCTGTTCTATGGTTATTATTACTTATTAAGCTAGACATGTTATCATGTTACTTAACACAACTATCACTCAAGTCAGTAATAGTTTGAAAATATCTCTTTCACCGAGTATTCATATGAATTTCATAGCCGACTAGCCGAGTCTGATGATGTTGATGCTTCATCGAAGTCCTTTTATATGCTGACATGTATATATGCTGTAAGATTCTTCACTCTGATTCTTCAGTCTGTTCTGGTGAAAGTTAAAAATACAAGTTGTATACTGATACTGTGATTCATACTGTTTCTGCTTCTAATCTCCGTGTGGTACATGTTTTAAATGATTATGCGATTCATATTGTTTCTGCGATTCATACTGTTTCTGCTTCAAGTCTCCATGTGATACATGTTTTGAATGTTTATAGTTCAACAATTGGGGAGGATAATGGCTGAGCACACCAACAATGAGCACGTACTAGTGTACTACTCCTATTTATGCATATGCAGGCTTTCACATGGGTAATACATGCTAGGCAATTTTTTCCATCTTCTAGCTCTTAGAGGGGGGTTGATAGGATGGTAGGAATTTTGCTCTTGTGCTGTTTATGTAGGCTCTGTTTAGGGAAGTTTTCTAGTTACATAAAATAATAAGGTGCTAACATATTTTAGGTGCTAAAATAATTAGTAGTGTTTGGGTGGTACCTAAAATAAAATTTCAGGTGGTTAAAATGGCTTAAATGATAAGTTAAAAATTTTAGCCTTTTCAAAATTCGGTGACTGAAATTTTGGAAAATCTATTTAAAATTTTGATAACAATTAATTTTGCCAAAATAATATATATCAAGTTAAGCAACTAATTTTTCCAAATAGTTAAACTAATTAGCTAATATATATCAAGTTAAGCAACTAATATTTACCATGTATGCTCCATCTAGAAGCTAGGAAAGAGAGAGTGAGTTGGTGATATATTTAAACAAAGATGTAGTATTTCTAGGCATCCATTCGATTAATCATTTAATCAACAACAATCCAGCCTTTTTTTTTCATGGCATCCTTGTAAGAAAGTAAGAATTGTCACATAGTGATAGTGCCATACCCCGGCCGAGGTCACATCAATGCCATGTTCACCCTATGCAACCAACTCACCTCCTCTTCCTCGTGTGCGCACAATAATGTTTCTTTCACCATCATACTCACCGAGGAGTGGGTTAGTTTGATCAACCCCATTGACAAGCCGGCTAACGGCCGGTTCGCCACCGTACCATATCTCACGTCCTCCCCTCGGAGCGTATCCGAGGGGCTGACAATGAAGGCTTCCTCCATGCTGTGTATACTAAGATGGAAGAGCCCGTTGAGAGAGTTCTTGACACCCTTGAAAGTACTCCAAATGTCATCATTGCGGATACTTTCCTTCCATGGGTAATTGGTGTTGGGATGAGGAGAAATATTCCAGTTGCTTCTTTTTGGCCTTTGTTGGCTTACTTGTTTCCAGCTCTCCATCATTATGATCTGCTTGTGCGCAACCAACATTATCCGCTGAATTCGTTGATATGTAAACATATCCATTCTCTTTTTTTTAATAGCTACCCACATATAATAGAGGGGTAAAACATATTCATTCTCAATGTTCAAGCAATAATTAAACAAGAATTTTGATAGGGTAAAAAGCGTCGAATTATTAGTAAGTATAGAAAAACAAAATTTCAGTTATATATGGTGTCAAAAGTTAAAACAGAAAAAAGAATCTTACAGTAACAAGGAGGGTTGATCTTGAAAGCTTTTCCAATGGATGAATTATAGTTTTTAATTGAAACATGTCTCATAAAATAGTAGAATGATGGAAGACAAATAGCATATGCATTATAGATTTTAACTAGTTGTTGGGTCGGGCAATGCCCCTAATAATTTATCAATTTGAATCTGAAGTTTTAAATCAAACACTTGAGAAAAGTGGTAAAAAAGAGATATAGGCATTGGATTGTGCTTAGGAAATAGTCTTACAGTTTCTTTTAAATTTTCTACATATTAAATTATAATATGAATTATTCATCAATATAACCTTGGCTACAAGAGGGTATATATATATATATATATGTATATATATGTATATATATATATATATATACACATATATATACATATATATATATATATATATATACACATATATATATATATATATATATATATATACACATATATATATATGTATATGTATATATATATATGTATATGTATATATGTATATGTATATCTATATATATGTATATGTATATGTATATCTATATATATGTATATGTATATATATATATATATATATATATATATATATATATATATATATATATATATATATATATATATGTACTTACGAAAAAATAATACAATATTTTTTCTAGATGTAGGTTAATGTGTAAGAATACAACCGATGCAATGAAATGGTGTGGTAGTCTTAATTACGGTGATTATAAAATTTGAAGAGATTTTTTTATATATAAGATTGCTGAAAGGTAGGACACGCTATTATTAACATTAGCTTAATGAGTATTAATATATACATTTGTATTTAATTGTCTTAAGATAGAAAATTATATTGTCTTTAAATATATTTTTTTTCCCATAAAGACCAATATGAGATAGTAGAGTATTTTTTTTTGGTAAAAGGTAAGAAATATATTACCAAAGCAAAGAAAGCCAATCCATCTTACAACCTGAACTACAAAACAACAAACACCAAACAACAAAACTACAACCACCAACCACTACAACAAGCAAACATCAACCAGCAACAAAATAAACCAAACAAATAGCAGACTAATTAACTACATCTTCAAGGGTCTGAAGCCAATTCTTGTCATCAGTAGACCAAGCCTCTGTCATCTTGGCTCTAGCTCTCTAGCAAACTTCAACTTGAATTTTTTTCACAACCTCACCAGGATTAGGAACAACATCATGCCACAAAGCATGGTTCCTATCACACCAAACATAGTGAACCATTGCAGCCAAGGCAGAATAACAGTTTTTTTGCTTCTTCTTACTCCTGTATCTTCTGCCCCATTTTTTCCATCCAGTATGCAAGCTTTCCTCACCAAAACTTCTAATGTTCAGTTAATTCATCACCTGAGAGCAGACAAGTTTGCTAAAAGCGCACCAAAAGAAAAGATGAAGACAGGTATCATGTCCCTGAATACAGAGCAAACATTCAGTGTTTGAGCATAACCCAGCAGCTGCTAACATGTCCCTCGTTCTAACTCTCCCAAGAGCAACAAGCCACGCAATAAAAGAATGTTTTAGAATATTCATTTCATTCCAAACCCAATGGTGCCAATCAACTGTAACATATGGACCTTTAATCCATTTGTACCCTTCCCTAATTGTGTACTTCTGATCAGTATTCAGCCACTGATTCCTGTCATTATATCCATCTCTATACACTTCCTTAGCTCTGCAAATACCTTTCCACACCTAACTAGCATTTTTATACTCCCACCAGTTGCAATCCTTAATGTACATATAGTGAACCCACTTGATCCACAACAAATCTTCTTTGTTGGCCACCTGCCATACATATTTGCCCACAGCTGCCATATTCCAAGCAATGCAATCCCTCACTCCCAGCCCCCATTCTTCTTAGGAAGGCACACCCAACTCCAAGCAACCAAAGGAGGTTTACTTAGGTAAACTTTTCCTTCCCACAAAAAAGATCTACATATTTGTGTAATTCTGTTCAACACATTCCTAGGCAAGATGAAAATCTGTGCAAATATGTATGTAGACTAAGAAGGACAGAATTAACAACATAATTCTGGCTGCATAAGAAAGGTGTCTTGAACACCAGGACATAATTATTTTCAGAATCTTATCAGCTAATAAATCACAATCAACCTTATTAATCTTCTTTGAGGTAATAGGGACACCCAAGTAACGAAATGGGAACTCACCATTCCTAAACCCTGTCATCTGAAGAATGCTATTTTGAGTGTCCTCTAAGACATTGCCAAAATAAATGACAGTCTTATCATTACTAGCTTCTAAACCAGAAGTTTCAGCAAAAGCTTTCAAAGTTCTCTTCAAGAGTACAACAGATTTCACATCACCTTTACTAAAGAGCATCAAGTCATCTACAAAAATCAGATGATGCAAAGCTAGAGGGCCTCATCTGTAGTGGAAGCTGAAATCACTTCTTCTACTCATTCTGTTCACCAGCCTAGTGAAATAATCCATAGCAAGGACAAAGAGAAGAGGGGAGATAGGGTCTCCCTGTCTCAACCCTTTCTTACCTTGGAAAAACCCACTTAAAACTCCATTGAAACTCAAAGAGAAGGAATGTGTTGTGATACACACCATTATCCAATTTACAAACTGCATAAGGAACTTCAGGCTAATAAGCAACTCTTTAAGGAAATCCCAATTAAGAGAGTCATAGGCTTTCTTTAAATCTACCTTAACTGTACATCTTGCAGGCTGATTCTTCCTCTTATAATGTTTCATAATATCATGGCAAAGGAAAATATTATGAAAGATAACCCTCTCTTCAATAAAAGCACTTTGCACTGAATTCACCAAAGTAGGAAGTACTCTCTTTAACCTTGTACAAAGCATTTTGGAGATGACTTTGTACAAAACATTGCAACAAGCAATGGGACGAAATTGTGTGACATCCATAGGCTGATCACACTTAGGAATGAGGCACAAAGTTGTAGCATTTACTTGCTTTAGCAACCTACCAGTCTGGAAAAAATCCAAAACTGCTTCAATGATATCTTGACCAACACACTGCCATGACTTTTTACAAAAATAGCTCGTGAAACCATCTGGCCCAGGAGACTTGTCATTATCAATTTCAAACACTGCTTGTTTGACATCATCTCCAGTGAAATTCAGACAAAGCATCTGTTGCTGCTCCTCACTCAACAAAGCACCCTCTTGAATAATTCTGTTACTCACTTTCTTCCTACTTGTGTGAGTTGAACCAAGCAACTTATGATAAAATTGCAAAAAGGCTGCCTCCAGATCCTCCTACTTCTCCATCCAGACTCCCTCCATATTCTTCAACCTATAAATATGATTATAGGCTCTTATTTGCTTCAAGCAAGCATGAAAGTAACTAGTATTGGCATCTCCACCTTTTAGCCAATTTTGTTTAACTTTATGCTTTAAAAAAACTCATTCTGGCTTTATTTTTCTCATCATACTCCTCTCTAACAACTTTTTCTTCCTTATGTAACTCATGGTTACCAGGATCATTCTGAATCTGACCTTGGATAATTTTCAATTTAGCCAAGGTTTCCTCTGCTGCCTGCTCAACATTAGAAAATCTATTTTTGTTCAGAATTTTCAGCTCTTTTTTCGACCCTTTGACCTTAGTCACCACTCTAAACATAGGCACCCCATAGACCTGCTTCTGCCAAGCAGTCTGCACTATACCATTGAACTCCTCAGCCTGCACCCACATATTGAAAAACCTAAAAGATTTAGGTTTATCAACAACATTACCAGTCAACTTTATTACACATGGACTATGATCAGACACAGTTTCAGGGAGAAAATTAACAACACCATCCTTAAACATAACATCCCATTCATCATTAACACAAACTCTATCTATTTTAGAGAAAAACTCTATCTTCACCATCCTGCTTATTAGACCAGGTAAAGAATGGACCAGTCATAATATCATCATGCAGACAACAATCTCTTAGACACTGTCTAAATTCAAACACTTCATCAAGAGAAATGGCAGACCCAATTCTCTCATTCAAATTTAGCACATTGTTAAAGTCTCCACCAATCATCCAGGCACCAATGATATTCCTTTTCACACGAACCAAACCATTCCACAATTCCCTTCTCTCACCAGCATCATTGGCCCCATAAACCATAGTGACAAAAAACTTCTTATCTGTAGCTCTATGATGAGCTAAAATGTGAATAAATTGAGCTGTCACCTCAATTACATCCACATTATATTTCAAAGGAAGCCACACCAACCAAATTCTTCCTCCCCTATGTGTATGATAGTTTGTAACCACACTCCAATTGTCACACACTCTAGGGAACACTTTATTAAAATTAACAACCTTCACTCTAGTTTCCAGCAAACCTACTAATCCAAGGGAATGTTGATTCAACAACCACCTAACATCCCCATGCTTGTGAGGGCTATTTAAGCCCCTCACATTCCAGAAACCAATATTATCCATCTGGTTCTTTTTCAACTTCCACACCCCTCTCTTCCACTACAGTACAGCCCAACTTCAGAATTTTAGACTGCTGCTCATCTACAGTATCATCACTCTGTTGCTCACCCCTATCTCCAGCTACAACTCCTTTAGAATGAACCATAACAACATTAGTTTAAGAGTCCTTAGCATTTTCTTCCAAAATTTCCACCTCATCCTCCTCCCCTGTATGCTCAAGAATGGTTGCCAGCCCCTTCTGTTTATCATTCACAGTCACAACTACCCCACCAACTGACTGTTCAACTAACCCAGCCTGTTGAGTAGGCTGAGTTTTTTCTTTCATCACCCATCTCTTCTTTGGCTGAATCTTCCTTTGTGCAATCTCATAGCGTTTCTGTCTGCATTCTTCCATAGTATGCCCAATTCCCTTGCAATTAGCACAGGTAATTGGCTTACATTCATACTGGACTAATTGACTCTGCATAACACCTTTTTCATTCACATACACAATTTCAGTGAGGAAATCCTGATCAATGGATACCTCCACCAAAATACGAGCATAAGCCAAAATATCTTTCTGTGCAGTGGCTTTGCCAGTTCTTATAGGCTTCCCTATACAACCAACCAACTTATTCAGAGTCCCTTGACCCCAGTATTTCAAAGGTAGCCCTGGCAATTTCACCCAAGTTGGAACAATCTTAATATCATCCTTGTTCAAATCAAAATTAGCATGCCAACTCTTCACTATGACAGACTTCCGGTCATACAGAATAAGCCCTGCTTCACTATGATAGTAGAGTAGTTGGTTAGTGCTTTTGTATCTCAAATGGGAGGTCATGGGTTCGAGTCTAAGAACACACATTTTTATTGTTATATATATATATATATATATATATATATATATATATATATATATATATATATATATATATATATATATATATATATATATATATATATATATATGTGGTCGGTGAGGACTATAAGTGCACAACTAATAATAAAGTTCATAATTTGTCATAATAAATTGTTGGATTTTCTAACTAGAATAATACAAACTTTTGCCCGTTCTCTCGCAATAATACAGACTTTTGATTATTTTTACATAATACAAACTTTTGCTCAAAATTCCCCTGGTAGGTCAATACCGGTTGTAATTTGTTGTAGCAGGTCACTATAACACGTGTCATTATCTTATTGGTTGGTTTTGTAATTTTTTATTTCAATTTGAAAAACAAAAAAACCCAACATTTTCCTTTTTTTTCTTTCTTCTGTTGGTCCCCTCCACTCTTTTTCTCCCTCCCCACCCCATCCCACCTCACCCCTCCCCTGGCCAGACACAACAGCCATGTCGCCACCTCCTTCACTTCTTCTCTCCTCTTTCACTGATCACACTTCCACTTTCCTCAATTTCAAGAAACACATAGTTTATCTCTCCTCTTCTCACCCTCTCTCTTCTTCCACTTCTTCGTCTTACTCGCGTTTCGACGGCGCCGGAGGAATTCGATTTTGAGAATTGGATTCGTTTGAGTTGAATTGATTAAATGCATTGTCGCGGCGAGGCATGAGCATGTGATTAGCTATGGAGTGGAGGAGGTGGAGGAGGAAGGAGTTGCCTTTATGGTGGTTTGGATTGGTTGTGATTGGTGGTTTTCGGGGGTGAGGGAGTGGAGGCGGGTGGTTTTCGGGGTGGGGTGGCTGGGTTTGGTGTATTTCGGGGTGGGGTGGGTGGGTTTGGTGTATTTCGGGGTGGGGTGGCTGGGTTTGGTGTATTTTGGGGGTGGGGTGGCCGGGTTTGGTGTATTTCGGGGGTGAGGGAGTGGAGGGTGGTGGTTTCGAGGTTGAGGTGGTCGGGATTGGTGGTTTTCGGGGGTGGGGTGGCTGGGTTTGGTGGTTTTCCGGGGTGAAGGAGTGGAGGGCGTGGTTTTCGGGGGTGAAGGAGTGGTGGGGGGTGGTTTTCGGGGGTGGGGGAAGGGAGACGTGGTGTTTTCGGGGGTAGGGGAGGGGAGCATTGGTGTTTTCCCGGGATGGAGGAGGGGAGACGTGGTGTTGCCGTTGGTTGGGAGGGCGGTTTCGTGGTGGGGGAGGGGGTGGTGAGGGTGGACCGGTGGTTTCGTCCGTGGGGAGAGGGGGTGAGGGTGGGGGAGGGGGTGGGGTTTCGGTTGGTAGGGGGAGGGAGGAGAGAAAGAGATCTTGGGTTTTTAATTTTTTTTTTTCCCTTTTTACAGGTTAAAGGTCACATTGGCCTAGTGGAGGAATTTCGGGCAAAAGTTTGTATTATTTAAAAATAATCAAAAGTTTGTATTATTGCGAGAGAACGGGCAAAAGTTTGTATTATTCTAGTTAAAAAATCCTAAATTGTTCTATTCCTATTATTTTGCATATATTAGTGAAAGTTTATTATAAAACAGTAAGACTCTGAAGATATTTGTTTCATGTTAAGACTAACGTGACGTGATGATTCACACGCGTTTGATTATAGTCTAGCAGTGCAATTTTACTAAACTGTAAAAATGTTAACTCATTGCAAAAAATGTATAACTATTTTTTACTGAATAACCTTTAATGAAATTATGTTAACTAATAAATTAAAACTTATAACTATTAACCAACAAACCATAATTATCAGCCCAAAATCATAATATCTACCAAACCATCATAATCATAACCCAAAACAATAAATTTTTATCTAAACCTTTAACTAACAACGCAAAATAACTATTAATCAGAAAACGTACATAACAAATAACAAGCAAACCATAACTATCTAGTATCCACCCAAGACTATATCTTATCTCAAAAACTATAACTAATAACGTAACGTGTAAATAATTATTAATAACTAAAAAACATAACTATATATTAACCTTAAAAATACAATTATTTACCCGGAACCATAATTATAAATAATAACATGAAAACTATAACTAATAACATCTAAACAATTACTAGTAACTAAAAACCAAATATATAACTATTAACCTTACAAATATAACTATTAACCCCGAATCATAACTATTTACTTGGAAACGATTATTAATTACCAGAAAATCATAATTACTAGAAAAATCATAATTACTTACCCACAAAAAGTGTAACTAACTACCTGAAAACCATAACTCATAATAAGAGATACATTAGAGTATAGACCCATTGATAAAGGGAAACAATGAGCTTTGAGAATTAAGAATATACTTATTTGACTTTGATGCAACAATGTCATTGTTTTATAGGGAGAAACTAAACTCAGTGAAAGAAAAAGAAAAGAAAGAAAGGGAAGTAGGCTTTAGGTTTTATTTGATTATATATAACAAGAGAGAGAAATGGATGTTGGAACTTGGGAGGGGTAGAGAAGAGGGAAATGACAGTTGGTAGAGGAGAGGGGTATAGGAGATAGAAATGATGGTTGGCAGAGGAGAGAGAAAATATAAATTGACGGGGAAATTTGATGGTTTTACTAACATAACTAATATGTCTAAGCTTTTAACTAATTTCACTATTAGCATAATATCAGCTGGTCTCACTTTTTGTAACACCCCGTAATTTTCACTCTTTATTTTTGGCGTTGTTTACATTAAAAATGATATTTGCCGTTAAAATAAAATAATTTAATATTAAAAACAATTTTTGAAAGTGTATAATTATTTAATTATTGTATTATGTTGTTGTGATTATTAATTTAAAGTGTATATATTTATTTAGGAATTTTATTTGTTATTATTATTAATGTGCGTATTTGTTTTATAATATAGTTAGTAATTTTTATTCTATAAAATTAGGTAGCGTGTGATTTTATTTTAAGCGTTAATTATATTTTGGACCGACCAATGTAACGAATTTTGCAACCCCATTTCCTTCTTATGCTGTCCGAAATTTAGAGGAGTATTAAGCATAGTATTAGCATAGTATTAGCATCTTCTAACCCTCTTTGTAACCACCAAGAGATGAGGAGTCAAACCTTCATAAACCCCCCATCAATTGCCACCATTAACCCCCCATTAACCCACCTTATGTAGGAATATAGATGAACATAGCGGAATTTCAGGAAACAATTTCCTAACATCTATCATAGGATCGCAAACATAATCAAACATATGAATAATTCAATAGGGATTAAATATCGAACCTTTGTAGCGTGATTTCCCTGTTGTATGCAAGCGTTGAAGATCCGAGAGCCCTAAGTGTTGCTCCTCTAATCAGTCCACGAACACCAGTTGAACACCAACGTCTGCTAGAACGAAAGAGAAAAGATCCCTTGCTTTTTGGTGGTATAGGCGTCGGTTAGAGGGAATAGATTTGGGTTTCAATTCTCTCTCTTGTGAAAAGAAACTGATTAATGAATTGATCACCTAAACCCTAATATTATATCCTATATATAATAGAAGAGTCATAGGCTAGTTAGGAGAACTAATTCTCCTCCTATTCCCCTTTGGACAGGCCTAACCCTAATCCTAAATGGATTTGGATTGCTTTGTCCAACTTGTGCTACAATGTGTGACCTCATAGGATTAATCTATTTTAGTTATAGGCCCAATCAATATTGTCCTATTAATCATATTTATTCTCTAGCAAGAAAATAAGATTACTAAAATAATTAACTTCATTATCTTCATAATATTATTCCTATTTATATTTAGTAATTGCTGGGATGTCTAAGGACATATTCCTTCAATCTCCCACTTGTCCGAAGACAAGAGCGCAATGTTAAATTCCTTAAGTCACTTAATGCCAAATTTGATAACACCATGTTATTCTCAAATTTATGTTCCTTGATCACCGAGTTCGAACTGCTCAAATAAGGATTAACTCATTAATCCTATTCTGCATGGCCATGCAATTTTCCTGTTCTCGCTCATCAAGAGGCCCAGACACCATTCCTATTTAATAGGAGGACTTATCCACTTTTGTATGACCATAACTCCCACTCGATTCTTAGCCCGCCTGATCACTGCCTTCTAACCTCCTTTTACGGCGCTGTGTTTAACAGTGTCAAAGTTAAACTAATTATATTGTGGTTATTAAGACATACTCATGTCTAAGGAATCCACTAAATATAGTAGTTTGATTCTACTTTTAGAATCTAATTAGGTCAAGTCTCAATGTATCAATTATACATCCATATAATCAATTAGACATCTCTATGTCTCTACAGCCCATGGAACTGCGCTATTAATTAATTATATACTAGCCTTTTAAATAAATTACTTATGTCCAATTTAGTGATTTAGACTAGGGACTTTAAATAAATTGTGATTTCAGTTCACTTTATAGGGTTCCATTATCAAAACGTTTTCGATAATCCTATTTGGAAACACAAATTATTTGGACATTTTATTTAATACTAAACCAAACAATTAAATAAGAAAAGAATTTTTATTGATAAACATTCAAAGCATAATAAATGTCTTTACAATTGTAAACATGAAGTAAACAACCTAAAGCCATTCTCCCATATGCTTAAGCCCCATAGACCTAGTATGACACTCATGCTTAGGTTGAGCAAGTGGTTTAGTCAGAGGATCTGCAATATTATCCTCAGTATGAACCTTGCTTACATCTGTGTATCCAGTAACAACTAACTCCTCATCTCCACCATATACCAAAAAATTATCCTTAGTCCTTCGCAAGTACATAAGGATGTTTTTCGCTGCAATCCTGTGCGCATCTCCTGGATTTGACTGGTATCTGCTGCATATACTCAAAGCATATGTAACATCCGGTCGAGTGCATATCATGGCATACATAATGGATCCTACTGCAAAAGCATAGGGAACATTACTCATATGCTTGACCTCATCGGGACTAGAAGGACACTGAGTCTTGCCATGTGTTATGCTATGTTGCATGGGAATGAAACCTCTCTTGGAGTTTTCCAGCTTGAACTTTGCAAGAACCTTATCAATATAAGTCTCTTGACTAAGTCCAATCAGCCTTTTCGACCTATCTCTATAGAACTTTATTCCCAATATGTACTCAGCCTCTCCTAGGTCTTTCATAGTGAAATAATTTTTAAGCCATTCCTTGACTGACTCAAGCATGGTCTTATCATTTCCTATGAGAAGTATGTCATCCACATACAAGACCAGAAAAGTAATACTACTCCCACTTGACTTCTTGTATACACAAGATTCCTCTTCATTTCTGAGAAAGCCAAATTTCTTGAATGCCTCATCAAATCTGAGGTTCCAACTCCTTAATGCTTGCTTTAGTCCATAAATGAACTTCTTAAGCTTGCATACCCTCCCTGGATTTTCTGGATCTTCAAAACCTTGAGGTTGTGTCATGTACACATCCTCTTTCAGGAACCCATTCAAGAAAGCGGTTTTGACATCCATCTGCCATATTTCATAGTCATGAAAAGCAGCAATCGCAAGGATTATCCTAATGGACTTCAGCATGGCTACTGGTGAGAAGGTTTCATCATAGTCAATACCATGAATTTGCTTGAAACCTTTCGCCACCAACCTTGCTTTGAAAACACTAATGTTTCCATCCTTGTCTGTTTTCAACTTGAAAATCCATTTGCATCCAATGGGTTTTACCCCATCAGGCAAATCAACCAAATTCCATACTTGATTTTTAGACATGGAATCCATTTCAGATTTCATGGCCTCAAGCCATCTTTCGGAGTCTTGACTATCCAAAGCTTCTTTGTAGCTAGTAGGTTCTTCTGATTCTAAAATCGTTATTTCAGAACTTTCAGTCAAAAGGAAATCAATATATCTCTTTGACAGAATGATGGTCCTACTAGATCTACGTTGGGGAACAACAGAAGAAGTTTCTACCTCATTAGGTTGAGTGACTTCGCACGGAGTATCTCCAAGTGGGACGGTAGGAGGTACGTGAATTGAATGCACCACCTCCTGAGCATTTTCATGCTTGGGCCGCCTCGATGAGGTGTTAACCTCATCCATTTGTTGCTCATCTTGAACTTCTTCGAGATATACATTTCTCCCACTTGTTTTTCTGGAAATAAACTCCTTTTCCAGAAAGACACCATTACGAGCAACAAACACTTTGTTTTCGCTTTGGTTGTAGAAGTAGTATCCCTTAGTCTGTTTTGGGTAACCTACAAAAAGACATTTATCGGATTTGGGTGAAAGCTTATCAGAAAGTAAACGTTTTACATAAGCTTCACAACCCCATATCCTTAGAAAAGACAATTTTGGAACGTTTCCAGTCCACATTTCATACGGAGTCTTTTCCACTACTTTGGATGGTGCTCTGTTAAGTGTGAATGCTGCTGTTTCAAGCGCAAATCACCAGAATCTAATAAGAAGATCAGCAAGACTCATCATGGATCGAACCATATCAAGTAAAGTTCGATTCCTTTTTTCGGAAACGCCATTTAACTGTGGTGTTCCTGGTGGAGTCCATTGTGAAAGTATTCCACAATCCTTCAAATGATCACCAAATTCTTGAGATAAATATTCACCACCACGATCGGATCGTAATGCCTTAATTTTCTTACCAAGTTGGTTTTGTACTTCATTCTGGAATTCCTTAAATTTTTCAAAGGATTCCGACTTATGCCGCATGAGGTAAACATATCCAAATCTGCTCACATCATCGGTAAAAGTAATGAAGTAACTGTACCCTCCCCTAGCCAACGTACTCATAGGTCCACACACATCCGTATGTATGAGGGCTAAAAGGTCATTGGCCCTTTCACTTGAACCTGTGAAATGAGACTTTGTCATTTTCCCCATCAAGCAAATCTCACAAGTATCAAATGAATCGAAATCAAATGATTTGAGAATTCCATCTTTATGAAGTTTCTCAATGCGCTTTGAGCTTATGTGGCCTAATCGACAATGCCATAGGTATGTAGGGTTTGAATCATTTGCTTTATGTTTCTTGCTGTCTATGTTATAGATGTGGGTTTCTAAGTCTAGCACATATAAACCATTTGATAACTTAGCGGAGACATAGAACATATCATTCAAATACGCAGAACAACAATTGTCCTTTATTGTAAATGAATAACCTTCGGAATCCAAAACAGGAATCGAAATAATGTTCTTTCTGATAGCATGAACATAATAACAATTATTAAGTTCTAAAACTAATCCTGAAGGTAAAAGTAGACTATATACTCCCACTGCCAATGTAGCAACTCGTGCTCCATTGCCAACGCGAAGATCTACTTCTCCCTTTCCCAATGTTCTACTTCTTTTGAGGCCTGCATATTACAAATAATGTGCGAACCACAAGCGGTATAAAATACTCAAGAAGCAGAAGTTGCTAAGTTAACTTCTGTAACATACATATCTGAACTAGAAACTCCTTTCTTTTGATCCTTCAGATACTTGGGGCAACTACTTTTCCAATGACCAACCTTGTTACATGTGTAACAATAGTGCTCATCAGCAACTTTTGGTTTTGGTGTAGTCTTTTGTTTTTCAGAAGTTTCAGACTTGGCAACTTGTTTGCTTTCGTCCTTCTTAATAGCAATCCCAATCCTATTCAGCGATTGCCCTTTACTAACCATAAGAACATCCTCATATTCTTTTCTAGGCTGGTTAGGGATGTTTCGCTCAGTCTGAGTTAGCCTTTCATGCATCTCTTGCATCGTTGCTTCCTCTCCTTGCATGTGAAAGTCTTTGAACTTTTGAGTTCTGAGAACGATTCCCATATCCCTTTCACTTGCAATGAAAGGTTCAGCATTCAATTTGCCCTTCGAAAGGACGGAGCGTAAATTACATGTAGAATTGTTGGTGTTGATATTGTTGTTACTAGACATAATTACTACAACAAAGAATAAAGCAAGATTCAATCAATGTTTATCAAGAAAGCAATAATTAAACAAATTTTAATTACTACTACCCTTTACTCAAAATGAAAGCCCCCCATTGAATAAAGAAATAACAAAGATCCCCTCCCACTAAAATCAAACGAACTTTTGCCCTACCTTTAATTTATAGTAGTTGAGGTAAGTAAACACTTTACTAATTATAACTAATTATAATTCTTGGTAGACAGGTTAACAACTCTTTGTTTGCTCCTATCTCTTAGCTTCAAAACCTAAAACTTTGTCTTTTGATGATTTTGTTGAGTTAAACCAAACATTAACATGTAAGTTTCAAAAACCTACCCTACTATCCCCGGAACTATGAGCAACACCCTGCTTTGGCAGAACCTATCTACTACTCATGATCTAAGGCTTTATAGGTGTTGTTTGGAAAAGCAATTGAACTCAATATTACTTTTGGGGACCTAAGTTTGCTAATATGGTCAATCAAAAATGAACACATGAATCAATTAACGACAAACAAACTTAGAAGCAAGCATTTAAACAAAATAAATTAAATGCAAGAAAATTATATAAGCAATAACTAAATGATCTAGTATGGCCCCTATACTTAGGAAAATAACAAATCTTCATGAATCCTCCCTTGAATTTCCATGGATCACCATCCTTGAAACTCCTTGGATACTCATGCTTGCTTATATAATTTGAATTAAATAAATAAAGGGAATTTAAAGTTACAAAAATACAAACGATTCGCAGATCGTATTTAATTTACATTCAAATGTAACGATTCGCAGATCGTATTTACTATCCTAATTTGGGCCATACTAGTCATAACATGCAAAATATAATATCATACATATTACATTAAACATACATGCATTTATAATATCAAAATAAAATAAACACAAATTATTTACTTATTAACAATTAATAAGCAAATAAAACTTTCCATAATAATTATAAAACTTAACAAATTTAAGCTAGAAATTATTTAGGAAATTTTATTATTTTAATTCAATTACTTATTTAAATATGGCAATAATCATTATTATTCACAAATTTGCGAAATAGGAAACTTTTGAATTTATGCTCAACTTTGGAAAATTAGATTTTCCTAAATTTTTTAATTAATAAATTAAGTGGTTGACCATTGACCAGCAGCACAAAGCTGCCAGCCAACATCCATCACCACCGAAAATTTCATCACTGCCATCTTCGAAACACGCCAGTCATGAATCAGCACAGAAACAACACCAGACGGCACGAGTCGACAGCATCAACCAGCAGTCAAGACCACCGGCCAGCCGAAGTCGCGCTGCGCACCTCCCACCCGCCGCATCGACACGCCGGCAGGAGAAAACCACCAGCGCGCGCGCTCCAGCAGCCCTGCTGGTCGTTGTACACCGGCGAGCTGCACCCTTCGCCACCACATTCCACCATCCTAAAACCTCTCGCCGCCCTCCACCGTGGCTCCACCGGTGCTGGTGGGACCACCCAGCCATGGTGGGCAAATTCTTTGAATTTTGTAACAATTTACAAAAATTTCAATTAATCTTTAACTAACAATTTAATTAAAGATTTAGGATTTAATTAGGTTTGAATAATTCGAAAATTATGGCAGAAATTTTTGAATCAATCAACAAATCTTAAACAAATTTTTAGGTTTGTTAATATTAGATTTGAATGAATAATCTCTATTAAAAATTAAATCTAACAAGAATCCAAAAATTAGGGCAAAATCAAATTATATCCAAAAAATTCAGAAAATTAACAATTTAATTCCGAAAAATTTGAAAATAATTTTTAGGGTGATCTACTGAATTATTGCAACAAATAAAATCAAATATTTTAATTGTTATCCTTAAGTTCTATGAATAATCAAATTAAACATAAAATTTAACCAAAATTCATAAATAATATGATAAAATTCGAAAAATTAATGTGAAAAATAATCAAATTATTTTCAGCCATCATATTATTCTAGATCTATGTGGGTGATGAATATTAGATTTATTTAACAAGTAAAAAATCAAATCTTTTAATCATTAACAAATTATTTCAATGACTAATCAAATTAAACATTAAATAATTTTAAATCTAATAAATTATGTATATAAAAATCCGAAAATTAGGAGTGAATTAACAATTAATTTCGTCCATAATAAAAAAATTTCGGACCTTTATAAATTATTTTGAGCATAAATCACAAATAAATCTATTATTTACAATTTCCAATCAATTAATATCAAATATCAATTATGCAAATTCAAGCCATTAATAAATCCTCTCTTAATTGAATAAAAATTATAACTTTGCATACAATTATATGATCATATGAATATTATGAATTAGGCAAAACTGATACCACTGTAGGAATATAGATGAACATAGCGGAATTTCAGGAAACAATTTTCTAACATCTATCATAGGATCGCAAACATAATCAAACATATGAATCATTCAATAGGGATTAAATATCGAACCTTTGTAGCGTGATTTCCTTGTTGTATGCAAGCTTTGAAGATCCGAGAGCCCCAAGTGTTGCTCCTTTAATCAGTCCACGAACACCAGTTGAACACCAACGTCTGCTAGAACGGAAGAGAAAAGATCCCTTGCTTTTTGGTGGTATAGGTGCTGGTTAGAGGGAATAGATTTGGGTTTCAATTCTCTCTCTTGTGAAAAGAAACTGATTAATGAATTGATAACCTAAACCCTAATATTATATCCTATATATAATAGAAGAGTCATAGGCTAGTTAGGAGAACTAATTCTCCTCCTATTCCCCTTTGGACCGGCCCAACCCTAATCCTAAATGGATTTGGATTGCTTTGTCCAACTTGTGCTACAATGTGTGACCTCATAGGATTAATCTATTTTAGTTATAGTCCCAATCAATATTGTCCTATAATCATATTTATTCTCTAGCAAGAAAATAAAATTATTAAAATAATTAACTTTATTACCTTCATAATATTATTCCTATTTATATTTAGTAATTGCCGGGATGTCTAAGGACATATTCCTTCACCTTAATGCACCCTTAAACCCTTTGCTTAATGAGGTGAATAATTTCATTACTTTCTGCACTTTAACCCCCCTCCAAAAGCTGGAAACAATCAGGAAAAACGCATTACAACTCTTCTTCTTCTCCCTTCTCGCATTTTCGGCCATTTCTGCACACCTAACTTGTTTGCATCACATCTCCTTCGTCTCTTGGGTATGTTTCATTTTGATGTATGAGTATGTGTGGTGAAAATTTGGGTGAAATAGCATACCTATTGCTGTGCACGAGGAAAAGAAACAGAAGGCCTTTCGCGGCCCGCGAGCTATTTCACGACCCGCGACCAGTTTGGACAGTGTATGTTCAAAGTATCATATCTCAGTCGTTTTCCCTCGGAATTGAGCTTATGACCACTTGTTGGAAAGCTATTGAGATAAGCTTTAACATGCATTTGGAATTTCATAAAAATACTGTGTATTATGAAAGTTATGTCTATTTGAAGTTGCTGCTTATGTTTAAAACCATTTCAAATGGCGTACTCATTAAATGGCCGAAATTATCAAAACCGCGTGAGCGTAAGAAGTTCCTGGGAGATTGGACCAACTTGTGAAGCCCATATCTCTCAGAATACAACTCGCCTTAGGCTGTGCAACCTATCGTTGGAAAGCTTTTCAAGCCTACTTTCCAATGCCGCTGGAATCAATCCATTATCAGCATCGAGTCAAAAGTTATGGATAAAAGAGTGAACATGACTCGATTTCCACAATTCTTTCAATGAATTCCAACTCCAATTTAGATCCAATTTGCACTCAAATACATCCAAAATGATCCTTATCAATGTAGCTTGCTTCCAATTGCTCCTAAGTACTCAAGCTTGTCCCACAATAATCCATTTATGTTCTCAATACCTGAAATTCATCAAATAATACCAAAAACGCACAAGAGGAGTAATATTTCGCAGATTAAGTAATATTATGCAATTATGAACTACAATGCATCTAAATGCTCCTAGAATGCAACCTAAATGCACCTAAAATCTATATAAAAATACGACACATCAAACTCCCCCAAGCTAAACCATTGCTTGTCCTCAAGCAATTAGACATATACATTGGAAAAGAAAGACAACCTACAATATGAGACTACGATAAGGCCAAGCACACAATTGAGAACACGATAGATACAATTACTGCACGAACCAAGCATCGAAACATTCTCAAGCAAAGCTGCATAGCACGTTATGTAATGCAATCAACTCTCTTAGCATACCACATACCATCTCCCCCAAGCTAGACTCAACCAAACCTGAGAGATCTCACTTTAGTCATGTGCACTCATACTCTCATGTGTTTATGGCATAATCAATGTCACTCAACCTAAACGATGTCGACTCAAATGAAACATTTACTCTTTAACTTTGACTATCGACTCACTTTCCACTCAAAATTATAACGCAAAAAGATCATGAGGACTTTCAAGGGTTGTAATGGGGTTGAGGTTATGTGTAGGAAATATATTTGGAAATGTGGTGTTAAAAGCCAACTAGTGGATAAAACAACACTTTAACATCTATAGCCATTAGATGCAAATGTCACAAAAACTTCTACTAGAAGTTCAACAACACATTACCATTAAATCAACATAGTACCCATCTTTATCAACTCCAACCGTTTCATTCATCTTTTATTCAATTTTTTTTTTCAGTTTTTTTTCCAGAATTATTGTTCACAACTTTTTCATCATTCTTTTCAATTTGTACTTCCACACTATTTCAAACTTTCTTTCAACATCTTTTATCCAATAATTACCACAAACACAAGCTCAAAACATAAACTTCAATGCTACTCCACTTAGCAAGGCTTGGGTAGAGAAATCATAAAAGGCTAGAAGCTTGTAATGTAGGTATTAATTCAGAACAAAGTCAGGAAAGGCTCAGCGGGGCTAGAGAAAGGATAATATATATGAAAAGAAAATATTTCTGGAAGCTCAGAACAATGCAAAGAACGCCTCAATCATATCCAAATGCTTATAAAGTCAAGTGTCAAAGAGTACCAAGTCAAAGTCAAGATCCATGCAACATATGAGGAACTAATCACACATGAAATAACATAACTGACACAGATACGTCAGTTAGTAGGCGCAAAAGCTCACGTGGGTTAAGATGTCTAAACAGTAAGGTTAAATCAAGCCAGAGAGAGATCAACAAATCTTACCACAAGCAATCAATCGTGATACAATCATGCTATGAAGAATCATGAATGAGATGAATTACGCTTAAGACCGTAGTAAGGATATCAACAAGGTTCTCAAATAGTGCTAGCAATAGTCCCATAGATGCAACTAAGATGAGATGAAATCTAATATGCTGATGCAACTAAGAAAGTAGTACATTTTTTTGGTTACACGTAAACTCCCACTCCTAATGAGCAGTACAAACCGTGTAACAACCTAAGAAAGCAATAAAAACTACACTAGAAAGCAGTAGATGATAGAATATTCCTCCCCTAAGCTAAAATTTGCAGTGTCCTCACTGCAAGAAATGAGATCAGAGAAGGAACACAGACGAAATCCATCAATCACCGAATCACCAAATCATCGAGCACTCCTTCAAACACCGCAATCCACCACATTGCCACACACAAATCCCATCAATGAAGGAATTAAATCAAGGTTGCATAAAAATCCAATAAGTATAGCAACACAAACAAAAAATCCAAGCAAAAATGGAAAGGAACATCAATAGCATCAACGAGATAGAATTAAGAGGCTTACTACCCTATTTAATGGGAAAAAGGGTCGAAAGAAGCTCAAAATTTATATCGCAATTCTTCTTGAAAACCAACTTGAAACAATCTGCAACAACCATCAATTAGAAAAAGGGGGAAAAGAAAAGAAATTAGGTATTGAAGAGAAAAAGTAATAAGAAAAAGAAAAGGGAAAAAAAGAAAAAAAAAATAAAGAGAAAAGAAAGAGAAAAGAAAGAGAAAAGAAAAAAGAGATAGGAAATCAGATTAAAACAAAAATAAAAAGAAAAGAAAAAGAAGAAATAAAAGAAAAAGGAGAAATAAAAGAAAAAGGAGAACGAAAGAAGACAGAAGAAGGAACAGAAAAGAGGGGAGAAGTGCGTGAAACAGGAGGCGGGGATTCCGAAGGTGCCGGTGTGAAGTCCGGTGGTGGTGGTGCTGAACTGGAGAGGGTGGCGCGCAGTGCAGTGTGGAGGCAGACGCGACGGGAAGACCGAAGACAGGAGGGGATTGGGGAGAGAGGAGATGGGAAGTGGGGTGAGAGAGGAGAGATTGATGGTGCGGTGGGTGCGGGCTGCGGTGCGGTGCGGTGGTGGGTTAGTTGGGAGGCATGATGGTGGCAGGTGATGTGATTGTGGTGGTGGTTACTGCTGGTTCCGGTTTGAAATCGATGGTGGTGGGGCGAAGGAAAGTGCGAAGGGGGGACTAGGCGCTGTTGTTGGTGCACGGCGGTAGGACACGGCGGTCAGTGGTGGTGGTTCGGAAGCAGTGCTGGTGAGTGGTGTGTGCGCTAAGGGAGAGGGGAGGGCTGGAGTGGAAGGGAAAAACGAGGAGAGGAAACAGGGGAATGGGTTTCTGTTTGAAACTTTCAATCTCCAATAACGCGGGTCGCGTTTAATGCCGCGAGTCGCGATATGCTTTCGGCATTTGTCCGTGTCCTGGGGAATTGTGCCGCGACTCGTCTTTTTGAAGATCGTCTTCCAGCCTATTTTCTATGAACCTACAAACACACCAAAAACAAAACACAAACACATCAATGTAATTAAAATCACACAAAAAGGAAAAATCAAAGAAAATGAAAAAAAGGGTAACTCGGGTTGCCTCCCGAAAAGCGCAAATTTATAAAGGTCCCGCACGGCCATGTAAAATCAGTAGACTAATGCAGAACACTTCAACGCTCTAAGAAGCTTATCATATGTCCCTGCAAACATCTCAGAGCTTATTATGTAAGAGTGAAAAGGAAAAACGAAATAAACTAGCTCTAAAAAACTATTAAACCTAAAAAAAATGAAAATCAGAAGAAAAGTTATATTTATAAGAGTAAGAAAAAGAAAAATCAATAGTCTTTTTACATGACTTAAAAGGAGGAATAAAAACTAAATGTACATCAGTAACATGATCACAAGAGTCATCCAAATTGAGAGAAATAGGGAACGATGGAGGAAATAATATAGGGGAATAAGGAATAAGGTCAAGTTTTCGAGAGAAAGGAACATGAGACTCAAAAACAGTTGGTGGAATCGACAAAGACTCATGAATAACTTCACTCTCATCTATAGACTTCTCCAATGAAGGATTTTCAACCAAGGGTTGTTCCTCACTCAAAACGTCCTTCACATCAATCTTCCTAGTAATTTGATAATCATCCCCATAATTTTCAAGTTCTTTCCAACCCTCATCATCATCATCATAAATATAACTCCGAGCAGATTGACAATCACATTGGGGAGAGGGGTCAGAATCATTTACTAACGTCACATCACATAAAAACTATCATTAAAAGTAGAGTGACAATTAGAACTATATGGAGGTGTTGTAATGTAGCTTTGAGGTGAAGGAGTGGAGGAATTTTCCTGGACTGGTCTAGCAGATAATGACATATCCCACTCATAATTATTCTTAGCCAACCACTCGATTAGATCCCAACAATAATCAGGTGATTGGGATAGAAATTGTCCATTAGACATAGACTCAAACACCGCTCTACTTTCTTCATTTAAACCCTCATAGATCACTTGGCATATATCCCATTGTTCATATCAGTGATTAGGACCAATAAAGTCTCCAAGTCTACGATAGTATTTCCAAAACAATTCATTCTCATATTGGGGAAAATAGAAAACTGCTCTAGAATTACTAGCATGTATATGGGGATAACAACACATACCAGGTAATTGATTAGAACTCATGCAAAAATTAGAAGTATATTGACACGATGTATCAAAACAAGAAACATGAGAATCCAAATAATTATAACCATTGTCCCTATCAATAGAATTGTCCCCATTATAGTGATAATATGACTCCATGAACAGTGAAAGGGAAGAAATTTACAAAAGTAAAAAAAGGAGAGTTATTTACAAAAGAAAATAAAAATATATACAATGTAGTCTATTAAATCTATAATCAAACTAATTCTAATCAATTACCTCCCCGGCAACGGCGCCAAAAACTTGTTAGGGTTTTAATTTAATACCGCAAGTGTACGGTGTTGTAGCACATACGGGTCGAACTCAGGGAGGTGCAAGATTAAACACTACTTGATTTTAGATTACGAAATAGTTACACAATCCAAATATATGAAGAATAGTCTATAAACTAAAGGCTAAACTAATGACGATTTATGGCAAACTATATGAATATGATTATTAAAACACTAGAACTAAGTATCACCACTAATATGAATTAATCAAAACACGACTCACATCCCAGTTATTCAATTATAGCTTAGGCGAGATTGACATTCCCTTATGACTCAGTAATAAAGCACAGCTGCGAACCGAAACTAAATACTCGGTCATTTTTCAATACCTAGAGCTCACTTTCGTGATAGCAAAAGGCCTAACTAACATGCATGTCTCCTATTTTCATGGCTTACACACATAATTAGAAGCATTAAGAACCAATGTCAAATAATTCCCAATTCTAGTTCTCACCTATTTTCATGGGAGAATTCAAATCAATAACAAGATTATCTAAATTAAGACCCAACTTTCGTTGATGAACTCAATTAATAAAATAACAATTTAACATCAAATAAATATTCCTAATCTCAACTCCAACTTTTGTTGATAATATAAAACTAGGGCTAAATCAGGATGCACAATTGACAATAAAAACAATCTTATCAAACCCTAACATATAAATCAATAACATGGGAATTAGAGAATAATTTACATGACCAATCCATACTAGGGCTCAACTTAATCCTAGATAAAAAGACTACTCACTAATCATGGCAATAAAAGCAATAAACATAATGGAAAACATAATTAAAATAATAATAAAGAGAAGAGGAGAGCATAAAACTTGATTGAATTGAAGATGAATATGAAAGCTTGAATCTTGAATCTCCAAAGTAGCAATAGAAACAAACTATGGCATAAACTAGAGAGAAACCTAGAGAGGAAAAATAACGTGATATTGAAAAGTGAGTAATAGATGTTAGATCCCTAACCTAATTAGAAAACCTCTAATATATAGTTATAACTCCTAATACTAGTAGGAAACCAAATTACAAGATAAGGAAGGCAAATAAATCATTAAATGGCCGAAATTATCAAAACCGCGTGCGCGTAAGAAGTTGCAGGCAGACTGGCCAAATTGCGAAGCCCATATCTCTCAGAATACTACTCGCCTTAGGCCGTGCAACCTATCGTTGGAAAGCTTTTCAAGCCTACTTTCCAATGCCGCTGTAATCAATCCATTATCCGCATCGAGTCAAACGTTATGGATAAAAGAGTGAACATGACTCGATTTCCACAATTCTTTCAATGAATTCCAACTGCAATTTAGCTCCAATTTGCACTCAGATACATCCAAAATGATCCTTATCATTGTAGCTTGCTTCCAATTGCTCCTAAGTACTCAAGCTTGTCCATCAATACTCCAATTATATTCTCAATACCTGAAATTCATCAAATAATACCAAAAACGCACAAGAGGAGTAATATTTCGCAGATTAAGTAATAGTATGCAATTATGAACTACAATGCATCTAAATGCTCCTAGAATGCAGCCTAAATGCTCCTAGAATGCAGCTTAAATGAACCTAAAATCTATATAAAAATAGGACACATCAGTTAGTAACCTAGAAATCATGATATTAGGCTTTGGAATATGTTAGGGTGCTATAAGAATTGTTCTTGTTATTTTTATTCATGTTAGTATCATGTTAGGATTGTATAAATGTTATTCTTCATGCCTAATGTTATGCTTGTGATGTTATATGTATTATTATCATGAAAGTATTAGGAATTTGTGAAAAATTAGTAGCATGATGTTAGGGTTATGTTTAAGCATGTTTATTGAATGTTGTTTAAGGTTGGGTATGGTTTTGGATGAATTCTTGTGGTTTTAGTAATCTGAAAATTTATTTATTTTCGGCTATGATTCATGTGTTTGTGATTAATCATATTAGAATAGTTATTTTATGTTGAATTATCATGTTTGGGGGCTATGTGGTTTATGTTTTATGTTAATTCTCATGTTAAACTAGTTAATTTCTATGGTATAATCATATATTGGCTTGGGTATGTTTCATTTTGATGTATGAGTATATGTGGTGAAAATTTGGGTGAAATAGCATACCTATTGCTGTGCACGAGGAAAAGAAACAGAAGGCCTTTCGCGGCCCGCGAGCTATTTCACGACCCGCGACCAGTTTGGACAGTGTATGTTCAAAGTGTCATATCTCAGTCTATACCTCGGAATTGAGCTTATGACCACTTGTTGGAAAGCTATTGAGATAAGCTTTAACATGCATTTGGAATTTCATAAAAATACTGTGTATTCTGAAAGTTATATCTATTTAAAGTTGCTGCTTATGTTTAAAACCATTTCAAAAGGCGTACCTTGTTGTGTTGAAGCATGTTAAGACTTGTTTTGAGGTGAAATCTTGATATATGGAGCTTTTTGAAGAATTGTTGCATGTTTAATTAATTTATTTATTCTTATTATTGAGTTGAATGATATATTTACTTATAGTTATATTGTGAGTGTCTTATTTATTTTTATGATGGTATTGTTGTTTGTAATTAAATTGAGATTATAATAATGTTGTACTTTCATTAATCAATATCTAAGTTGTCGACGTTTCAGTACTCGAGGGAGAATAATACTGTCTTTAGTACCGTTTCGCCAAGAGTTATGTACCGGGGGTATTATAACTAATGTTGTAATTAACCTTGTACCCAAACTCAGACAACGAGAGTGTAGTAGTTAGAGTATTTGATTATACTGTGTTTTGGTGTATAATTATGTTTTAATGAAGGTCTATTCTTTTTAGTCTGGTGAAATGATTTTATTAGTATTATTATTACTAATACTTTGGGAAGAATAAATATTGTTGAATTAAAACTCTTGGATTGCGATCCTAGTTTCTGCTGATTTGGGTGTAAGGCCTTAAGGGCATCCTTATTATTTATATTTGGGGATTATTGGATGAATAAATTATTGTATTTATTTGTAGAACTTTTTTATTGAGATTAAGATATCCGGTGGGATAGATGTAGTCCCCGGTGAAGAACATGCCAACCACCTAGGTTGCGATTTAGGAGTTTTACCTGGGTTAATTATTGTCGTCCGAGAGGTTGGGAAGTACCGAGCTGGGTACTATCCTGCATCGGGAGTTTGACCATTCTTAGACACAGGCAGTAGGGAACGTAAGCCCATAGACTGTCTGGAGAATTCGATCTGACAAACCTTAGGAAGTGGGTTGCGATCCACTGACGTTCTGCTCTTTCTCAAAACCTATTATATTATTTTGTTTAATTATTTTGGAGGCTTATGTTATGGATCTTGTATGATTATCTTAAGTTCATTATTGTTGACTTATTTATTGTTATTAGAAGCATGTTGTTGTGTAGTAACATTTATTTTAACTTTACTTAAAATTGCTATTTGGATCCTATATTGGGCTGGGAGAGCTGTTAGTTACTCCCCACTGATTGTGGATATTTGTTGTATATTTTGCAGGTTTTCTTGATGGGGATTTTCTTTGATTTTGGGCTCGAGTTGAGATGCGAGAAATAATCTATTAGATGTTTTAGTTCTAGACTTCTTTTTAGTTTGAGATAGTTTTCTCATTTCGATTTTAAACTAAGTAATTAATTTATTTATAGTATTTACTTAAGTTTGTTTTTATCACTTAGTTATTTAAACACTATTCTTGTAGTAGTGACATTCCCAGGAGACGATGTTTCCGCCATCGTCCTATTAAATATATTAATTCTTTTTTTTCCGCTTTTGAATTTCTGGGGTGTTACCCTTTTACAGTAAGGAGAGGTCACTTTAAAAGAAAGAAGTAAAAGTGACCAATTTATGACAAATAATTACCCCTATCTTACAAGTAAAATTTTACCTTAAAAGGGTCACTTTGATATAAGTGACTAACTTAGGGCAAAGTATTACCCCTATTGCATAACAAATTAATATACAATCGTCTCATACAAAAATTTGTGTTTAGAAAATGAAAAAAATGCTACTATGCAGTATGATGAATTAGTTTTATACTATCATATATTTTGCTCTTGTTTATTTTCTCCCCTTTTTAGCTTCTACGCATTTCAACGACTTTGAAAAAGCAAACGGATAAAGTATTGTGAGCAACCAACATTATCCTTTGGACTCTTGATAAGTAAATATACCCATTCTTAATGTTCAAGCAATAATGAAAGAAGAACTTTGAAAGGGAAGTGTCTATTTATTAGTAATTACAGAAAGAAAAATTTGTGAGAAAACCTTTTATAAGCACTATATTGCGTGAGACAACCTATTAATTTTTTTTTTTTTGCATTTAACAGTCTTAACTGAATTTATTTTTTGTGAGATTAGAGCTCAAGGCTTTTTTCAGGCATTGATTCTCGTTTCTAGGCATTGATAAAGGTGTTTTCTATGTGCAATCCTCGCACTTAAAGGTGTTTGATGCCTTGACCAATGCTTGTGATTGAAAATTAACGTTGGAAAATAGCCTTGAGGTCTGATCTCGCAAAACAAATTTTGGTTAAGGTTGTAAAATGCCAAAAAAATATAAAAGGTTGTTTCTCGCAATAAATGTTTATAGAAGGCTGTTTCTCGCAAATTTTCCTTACGGAATTTTTTTTTTAGTTATATATTCTCCCAAAAGTTAAAACTAAACAAAATAACCTTACAAGCAGGGGTGAATCTAGAAAGCTTTTCCAATGGATGCATAATGCATTATAGTTTTTAATTGAAACATGTCTCAGTGAATAATGGAATACAAAGAGCATATGCTGCCATATATAATATCATATCATTCTCCATTGTATGCAACATTCTACAATCCTGCATAACTAATAATAAAGTTCATATTTTTCATAACAAATTGTTCAGTTGCACATATTAGCGAAAGACTGAAAGTTCATAACAAACGTGTAAACTATTGCAAAATCGAGAAAGTATAAGGTACTTATGCTAATTTTTTTTCTACGTGAACATGGGAAAGAGGAGATGAGCGAGTGGACTATATTTCGGGCATTGGTTCAACACATTTAGCCGATCTCCTAATTGCTTTCCACTCATACAAAAAAAGGATGTTGGATCTTATGTTGGATGCAATGTTTTACATGTCTCAGGCATAATTTATCATCTTGAGAACACTGAACGAGCTCGAAGGGCCAGCAATCGAAGCTATGAAAAGCATATTACCATCGACTACCTCTATTTATCCTATAGGCCATGCCATGATCCTCCCCAAACTATCAAACAATAAAGACAAAAGCAACAAGTGCCTCGACGATGAACCAAATTACATACAATGGCTAAACTCGCAACCTGATAAATCTGTCTTGTACGTTTCACTCGGAAGTCATCTCTTACCTTCGAGGCAACAGATGGAAGAACTAGCTCTCGGATTGTGTTCTAGCGACGTGCCATTTTTGTGTAGGATTATAAGTACTCTAAGAGGAATTTCATGAATCTAATTCATAAGCACTTAAAATAGGATCACATGCATATACAATCAAGGATCACATATAAGTTTAGAATTAACCTTTGTAGCGTGAATTCCACAAAGCTTGTATAACCCGGATTAAGAACCCCAATTGTGATTCCTCTACTAGGTCCACGAATCCAGATCAATGCTCCACCAATGCTAGTTGGAAGGAAGAGGGACTCTTCTATTTCTTGGAGCAGTATTACGTAGCTTTGAAAGAGAGAGAAAAGAGGAGAGAGAAAATAATGAGAGAATAAACTGACTGCTTTATTTTCTCACCCCACACCTAATTATAGGAACTAATTAGGTTAGGAGTCCTCCCCTTTTCTTTCTCCTTGGCCGGCCACCCCTAGAGTCCTACATGGGCTCTAGGTCATTCTTTTATTGATCCAGATTGTGTAAGTGTGACCTTGTAGGATCCATCTAATTGGGCTTCGAGTTTATTATTTACTAAACCTGAAGTTCTATAGCATCCTCTAGCAAGGCGTATAGACGACCCAATTTAATGAATTTATTGTCTCCATAATATGATCCACGTTATATTTAGTAATTGCATTAGAGTCAAGGACACAATTCCTTCAATCTCCTACTTGTCCGAGACGAATGTGCAATCTTCAAATTCCTTAAGTCTCTTAGTGTCCAATTTGATAGTATGATCATATTTCTATGTCATCCGTACTAGTCTTCAAATTAATCCTTGAAATCCGAGTTCGAATTGACAAACAAATGATCATCATATAATCCATTTGAGCACGGCCATGCATTTTTCAATTTTCACTCTCCAAGGGGCCAAGACACCCATCCTATCTCATATAGGAGGACTTTTCAATCTTGTGGCAACCAAAACTCCCACTCAACTTTTAGCACAACCCAAACACTGCCTTTATAGTCCCCTTTTACGGCATGACGTTTGACAGCATCAAAGTTATACCAATCATTAGGCTAAGTAGTATTCCACTCATGTCTCAGGAATCCACTAATATAATTTCGAAGTTATAAAACTTCTAAGTAGGTCTAGTTCGACCATGTATCAACTATACATATCCATATGATTGATTAAACATCTCTATGTTTCCATAGCCCATGAAACGGCGCTATTAATCAATCTTATATGCTAATCCCTTTAACAAGTCATTTATGTCCAGTTTAATGACTTAGATTAGGAATTTTAATATTCTATGAATTCTGTTCACTTATGGTGTTTCATTTATCAAATCACATATTTGACAAAACCATAGAATTCAAGATATATTTTGGACATTTTATTTAATACCAAACCAATAATTAAATAAGATAAAATTTATTCTCATAAACATAAATAGCAAAACCATGTCTTTACATTGTAACAAGTTTCTCTAAACCTAGTACAATCTAAAGCCACTCTAACATTTGCTTCAAGCCTATAGCCCTAGCGTGACACTCATGCTTGGGTTGAGGTAGTGGTTTAGTTAGCAGATCAGCCACGTTCTCATCCGTATGAACTTTGCAGATCCTGACATCCTTCCTGTCAACAATCTCCCTAATGAGGTGATACTTCCTCATTACATGTTTGGATTTGTTATGTGATCTCGGTTCTTTTGCTTGCGCAATAGCACCATTGTTATCACAGAACAACTCAATCCCTTCCAGAGCATTAGGTATGATATCCAGCTCTGTCAAGAACTTCTTTATCCAAACTGCTTCTTTCGCTGCTTCAACCGTTGCTAAATATTCTGATTCTGTCGTAGAGTCTGCTACAGTGCTTTGCTTTGAGCTCTTCCAGCTCACTGCTCCTCCATTTAGACAAAAGACGTACCCTGACTGAGAGCGGTAATCATCCCTGTCGGTTTGGAAGCTCGCATCAGTATAACCTTTTACAACCAACTCACTTTCACCTCCATAGACTAAGAACATGCCTTTAGTTCTTCTCAAGTACTTAAGGATGCTCTTAGCTGCAATCCAGTGTGCTTCCCCTGGATTTGTTTGGAACCTGCTACACATGCTCAAGGCATATGCAACATCTGGTCGAGTACTTATCATAGCATACATGATAGACCCTATAGCCGAAGCATAAGGTATACTACTCATTCGCTTCAACTGATCAGGCTTAGTCGGGCACTGACTCTTGCTAAGCGATATGCCATGTGACATGGGAATGAATCCTCTCTTTGAGTTTTCCATGTTGAACCTTGCAAGAACTTTATCAATATAAGTTTCTTGACTTAGTCCAATCATCCTTCGAGACCTATCTCTATGGATTTTAATTCCCAATATGTACTCAGCTTCTCCAAGGTTCTTCATGGAGAAACAACTTTTCAACCATTCCTTGACTGACTCAAGCATTGGTATGTCATTTCCCATGAGTAGTATGTCATCTACATACAATACCAAGAAGACTAAGCTGCTCCCACTAAACTTCTTGTAGACACAAGATTTTTCTTCGCTTTTGAGGAAACCAAATTGCCTCATCAAATCGAAGATTCCAGCTCCGAGATGCCTGCTTCAATCCATAAATGGATCTCTGAAGCTTGCAAACCCTTTTAGGATTTTCTGGATCCTCAAAACCCTCAGGTTGTGTCATGTACACATCCTCATTCAAGAACCCATTCAAGAATGCGGTTTTGACATCCATCTGCCAAATTTCATAATCATAAAATGCAGTAATCGCTAAATATCCTAATTGACTTAAGCATTGCTACTGGAGAAAAGGTCTCATCATAGTCTATACCATGAATTTGTCTGAATCCTTTTGCAACCAGTCTTGTTTTATAGACATAGACATTCCCATCTTTGTCTGTTTTCAATTTGAATACCCACTTGCATCCAATAGGGTTAACCCCATCAGGCAAGTCGACCAGGGTCCAAACTTTATTCTCAGACATGGAGTCTAACTCGGATTTCATGGCCTCAAGCCATTTCTCAGAGTCTGGGCTCGTCAAAGCTTGTTTGTAGGTAGTAGGTTCTGAATTCTCCAAAATCATTATTTCAGAGTTTTCAGTTAACAAGAAATCAACCAACCTCTTGTTTGGAATCCTTTCTCTACTAGACCTACGCGGGGCCTGAGCATCAAGAGAAATGTTCTCTTCAACTTCTTGATGATCTTCGCTTGAATTAGATTCAAGTGGGACGGTAGGAGGTTCACGCGTTGAATACGTCATCTCCTAAACTAGACTTTCGTCTTGTCGGGCCGTCTCTGACATGGTGTGAGCCACATCCAGTTGTTGCTCATCTCGAATTTCTTCGAGAATTATTTTACTCCCACTTGTCTTTCTAGAAACAAATTCCTTTTCAAGAAAGACACCATCACGAGCAACAAACACTTTGTTCTCTTGATGGTTATAGAAGTAATAACCCCAAGTCTCTTTTGGGTATCCCACAAAGAGACATTTATCTGACTTGGGTGCAAGTTTGTCTGAAAGTAAACGTTTTACATAGACCTCACATCCCCAGATTTTAAGAAAAGACAAGTTTGGAGTTTTTCCATTCCATAACTCATATGGAGTCTTTTCTACAGCCTTTGACGGGCTTCTGTTTAGTGTGTGTGCAGCTGTTTCGAGAGCATATCCCCAAAAAGAAATCGGAAGATCAGCAAGACTCATCATTGATCGAACCATATCCAATAAGGTCCGATTCCTCCTTTCAGATACACCATTTAACTGCGGTGTTCCTGGTGGAGTTAATTGTGAAGGAATTCCACAATCCTTCAAATGATCATCAAACTCTTGGCTCAAATACTCGCCACCACGATCGGATCACAGTGCTTTAATTGTCTTACCAAGTTGATTTTGTACTTCATTCTGGAACTCTTTGTATTTATCAAAAGATTCTGACTTATGTTTCATTAAGTAGACATATCCATATCTACTCAAATCATCAGTGAAGGTAATGAAGTAGTTAAACCCTCCCCTTGTCTTTGTGCTCATGGGACCACAAACATCTGTATGTATGAGGCCCAAGAGATCGCTGGCCTTTTCACCTTTTCCAGTAAATGGTGACTTTGTCATTTTCCCCATCAAGCATGATTCACATACATCAAATGATTCAAAATCAAATGATGGAAGAATACCATCCTGTTGTAACTTTTGGATGCGCTTTTGGTTTATATGACCCATTCGACAATGCCAAATGTAGGTTAGGTTTGATTCATTTGATTTTTGTTTCTTGCTATCTATGTTATAGACTTGTAATGACCTATCAAGCACATATAAGCCATTTATCAATTTAGCACTAGCATAGAACATATTATTGTAAGAAATGGAACAACATTTGTTCTTAATTTCAAAACAAAACCCTTCAGAATCTAATACAGAGCAGAAATTATGTTCTTAGTTATAGAAGGAACAAAATAACAATTATTTAATTCTTGAACAAAGCCAGATGGCAAATGCAGACTGTAGCTTCCTATGGCAAGTGCAGCAACCCGTGCTCCATTTCCAACGCGAAGCTCTACCTCGCCCTTTGCCAGCCTCCTACTTCTTTTTAGTCCCTGCACATCATTAACTATGTGAGAACCACTGCCGGTATCCAATACCTATAAAGAAGTAGAAGTCAAATTGATTTCTATAACAAATATACCTGAAGTGGAAGCCCCAGACTTCTTTTCCTCCAAGTATAGAGGGCAGTTCCTCTTCCAGTGTCCTATTTTGTGACAATGAAAGCACTTGCTTTCCGCGACCACCTTTGGCTTGGCGGTTGGCTTAGGTTTTTCAGCAACAACGACAACTTGCTTGCCTTTGTCCTTCTTTCCTGCCCATTTCTTCTTAAAACCCTTTCCCTTCTGAACCATTATAACCTCTTTCTTTGGTTCTTTAGGGATATTCCTCTCAGCATTGACCAACAACCCGTGCAACTCTTGCAAAGTCTTTTTAGACTCATTCATGTTGAAGGTCATCCTGAACTGATTAAAGTTGTCAGGCAATGAGTGGAGAATAATGTCAGTAGCCAACTCAACCCTGTAAGGGAATCCAAGTCGTTCCATGTTTTCGAAAAGACCCATCATAGCGAAAACATGGGGGCCAATAGCTTGACCCCGCTTCATGTGACATTCTAGTATCTCCCTATTGGTCTCATGTCGCTCAACTCGGGCCTGTGTTTGAAACATAGCCCGCAGCTCTTGCATGATGGTATAAGCATCCTTGGTTTCGGACCTCCTATGGAGGTCCGGCTCCATGGCTGCTATCATTAAGCAAGTGATCGGTACAGACCTATCATTAGCCTGTTTAGCCCGACGTTTGTCGGTTTTAGACGACTCATCAGTAATCACAGGAAGTGGGGTTTCTAAGACATCCTCTCGACCCTCAGACCTCAATACGAGTCTTAGGGTTCTTTCCCAGTTGATGAAATTTTCACCATTCAGCCTGTCCTTTTCAAGGAAAGGACGAATGTTGAAAACAGAGTTGTTGTTGTTGTTGTTGTTAGACATAGTATCTACAGACAGAATAAAAGCAAAGTTCAATATTATGTTTATAAAACAACCTAAAACATGCAAAGGTTTCTAGGTTGATCACCTATTCGATTTTAATGTCCCATTTAAATAAGTGAATACAAGATCCTATCAACATGCAACACTAAGCAGACGGAGGCCTTATCTTAACGTTACATTCTCAAGGTAAGTAAACTCCTTTACTAATTATAACACTTTATAATTCTTGTTTTGATTGGTAAACATCGCATGCTTAACTATCTCTTGCTTCAAAACCCAAAACGCTTTTGATGATTTTGTTAAGGATAACCAAACTAAGTAGTAAAATTCGCAATTTTACCTTATCTCCCAAAATTAATGATAATACCCTGCGGAGGCATGACCTATTACTATTAATTAAGGGTTAATAAGCACTTTATGTTTGGAAAAGCTAACCTTAATATTTGCGGGACCTAAGTTTATTATGTTGTTATTAATTAGTGAACTCTAGCGCATTGATAACCAACATACAATAAACTTATAAGCATTTTAAATAATAATAAAATGCAAAAAAATAAATATGATCTAGTATGGCCCCTAATCCTAAGATCTAAGTATCATGGGCTCCTCCTTGGACTCTTCATGGATCTCCATCCATTTAACCATGGGCCTTCTCTTGATGGGTTCGTCTTTGGATTACATAAGTATCAAAATAATTTAAATAATAGCTAAATTAAATAAATTACAAAAATACTTAACGATACGCAGATCGTATTTAAGTTACAAGAATACATCACGATACGCAGATCGTAATTTCTAACTTAAATTTGGGCCATACTAGTCATTTATAGCAATTATATCAAATATAAAATGCCACATCATAATATCACATATTATTCTTGCCATCAATCAAAATATCAAATATTCTTTAATTAAAGCAAGAAGATAAAAAATTTAAGTAAATCCTAACCATCTAAAGATTCTATCATATCAAATCTAGCATACCTATTTTAATTAGATTAAAAAATCAAATTATGGATTGAATTTATTACCAAGTCATGAAATAATTAACATAATTGAAATTTACTTATCTTTCTCAAAAAAGAACTGTTTTTTTTAAATTCCAAACTAAAAAAATAACTGCAGCTGCCCTCAAATTTGGCAGATTAATAGGCACGTTACTTTTACCAATTTTTTTTTTTTTTTTTTAAATTAAAAACTTGAAAACGTGGAACTTCAGCAGCACAAGGCTGCCTTCCACCCAAGCCTTGCCCATGAGACTTTTCGGCCAAAATCCGGCGACCCTTTCACACCCTCTCACCGGCAAGTTGCCGGTTGTGCCTTTCGCGAGCCGACGTCGGACGCCGACGCTTAACCTGCGGCGGCGAGCAGCGCACTGCTCCGGACGTCAAACGTGCGTCACGCGTGGCTGCTGCCACCACCTCCCTCGCTGACTCGACTGTTCACCGGCAGTCTTGCTTCACCCTCCCCGGCTTTTCGCCGGCAGACCACCGGAGCAGCCCCCAGCCGTGGCTGCTCCTCTTCCTCCTCCTTCAATTTTTCTTTTCTTTTCTTATTATTTTATTTGAAGGAAATTAAAATTACAACCTTTTGTAAAATTAATTTAGTGATCTTGATTAAATTAAACATAAACTCTTTTATGCCTAATTCAGAAAATTAAATTAAAATCTCTATTTTAATTAATTTTCAGGTTATTCATATAAATTAATCACTAATTCATATAAAACACTTTTCATATGAATTTATTTTTATACATAAACAACTTTAAACATGAAAATTAGATTAATAACATGAATTTACTATTCGAAATTTAGAGATCTAAAATCAGATTTTTAAATTTCAAAAAATTAGGGTTTATTGTGTGAAATTTTCGGCCATTAATATTTGAGAAAGCAAGTAATTAAATCTCCATTTAATCAATTTCAATTAATTATTCAATCCATAATTCAATTCCTCCCCTTAATCAAATTAAAATTAATCATACATAAACTAAACTTTATGACGAAAATTCTATATGCAAGAGGCTAAAACTGATACCACTGTAGGATTATAAGTACTCTAAGCGGAATTTCATGAATCTAATTCATAAGCACTTAAAGCAGGATCACATGTATATACAATCAAGGATCACATATAAGTTTAGAATTAACCTTTGTAGCGTGAATTCCACAAAGCTTGTATAACCCAGATTAAGAACCCCAATTGTGATTCCTCTACTAGGTCCACGAATCCTGATCAATGCTCCACCAATGCTAGTTGGGAGGAAGAGGGACTCTTCTATTTCTTGGAGCAGTATTACGTAGCTTTGAAAGAGAGAGAAAAGAGGAGAGAAAATAATGAGAGAATAAATTGACTGCTTTATTTTCTCACCCCAAACCTAATTATAGGAACTAATTAGGTTAGGAGTCCTCCCCTTTTTTTTCTCCTTGGCCAGCCACCCCTAGAGTCCTACATGGGCTCTAGGTCATTCTTTTATTGATCCAGATTGTGTAAGTGTGACCTTGTAGGATCCATTTAATTGGGTTTCGAGTTTATTATTTACTAAACCTGAAGTTCTATAGCATCCTCTAGCAAGGCGTATAGACGACCCAATTTAATGAATTTATTATCTCCATAATATGATCCACGTTATATTTAGTAATTGCATTAGAGTCAATGACACAATTCCTTCATTTTGTTCGTGGGTCGAGATGAGACATCATTTTTGAAGGGTGTATGTGGTGATAATCATAAAGGCTTCATAATCTCATGGTGTGATCAAATGAAGGTGTTATATCATAAATCTATAGGGGGTTTTCTTAGTCATGCTGGGTTGAATTCTGTTTTAGAGAGTGCTTTTGCAGGTATTCCAATGCTGACTTTCCCTTTGTCAACTGATCAACCTATGAATAGTAACTTAGCAGTTGAGAATTGGAAAATTGGGTGGAGGTTGAGGGACAAAATTGAAAAGGATGTTCTGATTAAAAGAGGAAAGTTCAGGAGGTTGTGAAGAAGTTTATGGATTTCGAAAGCGACGAGGTTAAAGAGATGAACAAGAATTGCAAGGAGTTCAAACAACGGCTTTGGACAGCCCATTGCTAAAGATAGCATAGCGAACGCAGTTGTTGGGAAATTTATATCGTAGATTTCATCAATTAATGCTCTTAATTAACCTTTAAACTCGTGTCAAAGGGTCCAGTTACAATTGATCATTCGCAACTTATGGTGTTGTTGTTTTCTCTTGTACTAGCGGCTTATCTTCGCCTTCGTCCTAATAGAACCGAAGTATAATTTTATCATGTCCCGAATAGATGTGGTCTTTTTGGTATAGGGCAGCTTCATGATCATCTTTTTTGAAACTAAGAACTCTCGTAAAAGAAGAGTAAAAAATTGAACTATGAAAACTACAAAATATGGTTTCTGTTGTGAGATAAAAATTGACTTGTACCTGGCCGGATTTAGGGACATGACCAGAGCTGAGGACATGTCCTGATTTCGTCTACATGTGTAACACCCCAATAATTCTCTCTTTTCTAAAATACCTTTTTAATATAAATAATAGAGAATTATCAAAGTATTATCGCCCGTGTGATAACGTATCGGCTTATTCAGAATTTTACAGCGTTAAACTAATTATATTCTGGTTATTAAGACATACTCATGTCTAAGGAATCCACTAAATATAGTAGTTTGATTCTACTTTTAGAATCTAATTAGGTCAAGTCTCAATGTATCAACTATACATCCATATAATCAATTAGACATCTCTATGTCTCTACAGCCCATGGAACTGCGTTATTAATTAATTATATACTAGCCTTTTAAATAAATTACTTATGTCCAATTTAGTGATTTAGACTAGGGACTTTAAATAAATTGTGATTTCAGTTCACTTTATAGGGTTCCATTATCAAAACGTTTTCGATAATCCTATTAGGAAACACAAATTATTTGGACATTTTATTTAATACTAAACCAAACAATTGAATAAGAAAAGAATTTTTATTGATAAACATTCAAAGCATAATAAATGTCTTTACAATTGTAAACATGAAGTAAACAACCTAAAGCCATTCTCCCATATGCTTAAGCCCCATAGACCTAGTATGACAGTCATGCTTAGGTTGAGCAAGTGGTTTAGTCAGAGGATCTGCAATATTATCCTCAGTATGAACCTTGCTTACATCTGTGTATCCAGTAACAACTAACTCCTCATCTCCACCATATACCAAAAAATTATCCTTAGTCCTTCGCAAGTACATAAGGATGTTTTTCGCTGCAATCCTGTGCGCATCTCCTGGATTTGACTGGTATCTGCTGCATATACTCATAGCATATGTAACATCCGGTCGAGTGCATATCATGGCATACATAATGGATCCTACTGCAAAAGCATAGGGAACATTACTCATACGCTTGACCTCATCGGGACTAGAAGGACACTGAGTCTTGCCATGTGTTATGCTATGTTGCATGGGAATGAAACCTCTCTTGGAGTTTTCCAGCTTGAACTTTGCAAGAACCTTATCAATATAAGTCTCTTGACTAAGTCCAATCAGCCTTTTCAACCTATCTCTATAGATCTTTATTCCCAATATGTACTCAGCCTCTCCTAGGTCTTTCATAGAGAAATAATTTTTAAGCCATTCCTTGACTGACTCAAGCATAGTCTTATCATTTCCTATGAGAAGTATGTCATCCACATACAAGACCAGAAAAGTAATACTACTCCCACTTGACTTCTTGAATACACAAGATTCCTCTTCATTTCTGAGAAAGCCAAATTTCTTGAATGCCTCATCAAATCTGAGGTTCCAACTCCTTGATGCTTGCTTTAGTCCATAAATGAACTTCTTAAGCTTGCATACCCTCCCTGGATTTTCTGGATCTTCAAAACCTTGAGGTTGTGTCATGTACACATCCTCTTTCAAGAACCCATTCAAGAAAGCGGTTTTGACATCCATCTGCCATATTTCATAGTCATGAAAAGCAGCAATCGCAAGGATTATCCTAATGGACTTCAGCATGGCTACTGGTGAGAAGGTTTCATCATAGTCAATACCATAAATTTGCTTGAAACCTTTCGCCACCAACCTTGCTTTGAAAACACTAATGTTTCCATCCTTGTCTGTTTTCAACTTGAAAATCCATTTGCATCCAATGGGTTTTACCCCATCAGGCAAATCAACCAAGTTCCATACTTGATTTTCAGACATGGAATCCATTTCAGATTTCATGGCCTCAAGCCATCTTTCGGAGTCTTGACTATCCAAAGCTTCTTTGTAGCTAGTAGGTTCTTCCGATTCTAAAATCGTTATTTCGAACTTTACTCAAAAGGAAATCAATATATCTCTTTGACGGAATGATGGTCCTACTAGATCTACGTTGGGGAACAACAGAAGAAGTTTCTACCTCATTAGGTTGAGTGACTTCGCACGGAGTATCTCCAAGTGGGACGGTAGGAGGTACGTGAATTGAATGCACCACCTCCTGAGCATTTTCATGCCGGGCCGCCTCTGATGAGGTGTTAACCTCATCCATTTGTTGCTCATCTTGAACTTCTTCGAGATATACATTTCTCCCACTTGTTTTTCTGGAAATAAACTCCTTTTCCAGAAAGACACCATTACGAGCAACAAACACTTTGTTTTCGCTTTGGTTGTAGAAGTAGTATCCCTTAGTCTGTTTTGGGTAACCTACAAAAAGACATTTATCGGATTTGGGTGAAAGCTTATCAGAAAGTAAACGTTTTACATAAGCTTCACAACCCCATATCCTTAGAAAAGACAATTTTGGAACGTTTCCAGTCCACATTTCATACGGAGTCTTTTCCACTACTTTGGATGGTGCTCTGTTAAGTGTGAATGCTGCTGTTTCAAGCGCAAATTCCCAGAATGTAATAAGAAGATCAGCAAGACTCATCATGGATCGAACCATATCAAGTAGAGTTCGATTCCTTTTTTCGGAAACGCCATTTAACTGTGGTGTTCCTGGTGGAGTCCATTGTGAAAGTATTCCACAATCCTTCAAATGATCACCAAATTCTTGAGATAAATATTCACCACCACGATCGGATCGTAATGCCTTAATTTTCTTACCAAGTTGGTTTTGTACTTCATTCTGGAATTCCTTAAATTTTTCAAAGGATTCCGACTTATGCCGCATGAGGTAAACATTTCCAAATCTGCTCACATCATCGGTAAAAGTAATGAAGTAACTGTACCCTCCCCTAGCCAACGTACTCATAGGTCCACACACATCCGTATGTATGAGGGCTAAAAGGTCATTGGCCCTTTCACTTGAACCTGTGAAATGAGACTTTGTCATTTTCCCCATCCAGCAAATCTCACAAGTATCAAATGAATCGAAATCAAATGATTTGAGAATTCCATCTTTATGAAGTTTCTCAATGCGCTTTGAGCTTATGTGGCCTAATCGACAATGCCATAGGTATGTAGGGTTTGAATCATTTGCTTTATGTTTCTTGCTGTCTATGTTATTGATGTGGGTTTCTAAGTCTAGCACATATAAACCATTTGATAACTTAGCGGAGACATAGAACATATCATTCAAATACGCAGAACAACAATTGTCCTTTATTGTAAATGAATAACCTTCGGAATCCAAAACAGGAATCGAAATAATGTTCTTTCGGATAGCATGAACATAATAACAATTATTAAGTTCAAAAACTAATCCTGAAGGTAAAAGTAGACTATATACTCCCACTGCCAATGTAGCAACTCGTGCTCCATTGCCAACGCGAAGATCTACTTCTCCCATTCCCAATGTTCTACTTCTTTTGAGGCCTGCATATTACAAATAATGTGCGAACCACAAGCGGTATAAAATACTCAAGAAGCAGAAGTTGCTAAGTTAACTTCTATAACATACATATCTGAACTAGAAACTCCTTTCTTTTGATCCTTCAGATACTTGGGGCAACTACTTTTCCAATGACCAACCTTGTTACATGTGTAACAATAGTGCTCATCAGCAACTTTTGGTTTTGGTGTAGTCTTTTGTTTTTCAGAAGTTTCAGACTTGACAACTTGTTTGCTTTCGTCCTTCTTAATAGCAATCCCAATCCTATTCAGCGATTGCCCTTTACTAACCATAAGAACATCCTCATATTCTTTTCTAGGCTGGTTAGGGATGTTTCGCTCAGTCTGAGTTAGCCTTTCATGCATCTCTTGCATCGTTGCTTCCTCTCCTTGCATGTGAAAGTCTTTGAACTTTTGAGTTCTGAGAACGATTCCCATATCCCTTTCACTTGCAATGAAAGGTTCAGCATTCAATTTGTCCTTCGAAAGGACGGAGCGCAAATTACAAGTAGAATTGTTGGTGTTGATATTGTTGTTACTAGACATAATTACTACAACAAATAATAAAGCAAGATTCAATCAATGTTTATCAAGAAAGCAATAATTAAACATATTTTAATTACTACTACCCTTTACTCAAAATGAAAGCCCCCCCATTGAATAAAGAAATAACAAAGATCCCCTCCCACTACAATCAAACGAACTTTTGCCCTGCCTTTAATTTATAGTAGTTGAGGTAAGTAAACACTTTACTAATTATAACTAATTATAATTCTTGGTAGACAGGTTAACAACTCTTTGTTTGCTCCTATCTCTTAGCTTCAAAACCCAAAACTTTGTCTTTTGATGATTTTGTTGAGTTAAACCAAACATTAACATGTAAGTTTCAAAAACCTACCCTACTATCCCCGGAACTATGAGCAACACCCTGCTTTGGCAGAACCTATCTACTACTCATGATCTAAGGCTTTATAGGTGTTGTTTGGAAAAGCAGTTGAACTCAATATTACTTTTGGGGACCTAAGTTTGCTAATATGGTCAATCAAAAATGAACACATGAATCAATTAACCACAAACAAACTTAGAAGCAAGCATTTAAACAAAATAAATTAAATGCAAGAAAATTATATAAGCAATAACTAAATGATCTAGTATGGCCCCTATACTTAGGAAAATAACTAATCTTCATGAATCCTCCCTTGAATTTCCATGGATCACCATCCTTGAAACACCTTGGATACTCATGCTTGATTATATAATTTGAATTAAATAAATAAAGAGAATTTAATGTTACAAAAATACAAACGATTCACAGATCGTATTTAATTTACATTCAAATGTAACGATTCGCAGATCGTATTTACTACCCTAATTTGGGCCATACTAGTCATAACATGCAAAATATAATATCATACATATTACATTAAACATACATGCATTTATAATATCAAAATAAAATAAACACAAATTATTTACTTATTAACAATTAATAAGCAAATAAAACTTTCCATAATAATTATAAAACTTAACAAATTTAAGCTAGAAATTATTTAGGAAATTTTATTATTTTAATTCAATTACTTATTTAAATATGGCAATAATCATTATTATTCACAAATTTGCGAAATAGGAAACTTTTGGATTTATGCTCAACTTTGGAAAATTAGATTTTCCTAAATTTTTTTTATTAATAAATTAATTGGTTGACCATTGACCAGTTGCACAAAGCTGCCAGCCAACATCCATCACCACCGAAAATTTCATCACTGCCATCTTCGAAACACGCCAGTCATGAATCAGCACAGAAACAACACCAGACGGCACGAGTCGACAGCATCGACCAGCAGTAAAGACCACCGGCCAGCCGAAGTCGCGCCGCGCACCTCCCACCCGCCGCTTTGACACGCCGGCAGGAGAAAACCACCAGCGCGCGCGCCAGCAGCCCTGCTGGTCGTTGTACACCGGCGAGCTGCACCCTTCGCCACCACATTCCACCATCCTAAAACCTCTCGCCGCCCTCCACCGTGGCTCCACCAGTGCTGGTGGGACCACCCAGCCATGGTGGGCAAATTCTTTGAATTTTGTAACAATTTACAAAAATTTCATTTAATCTTTAACTAACAATTTAATTAAAGATTTAGGATTTAATTAGGTTTGAATAATTCGAAAATTATGGCAGAAATTTTTGAATCAATCAATAAATCTTAAACAAATTTTTAGGTTTGTTAATATTAGATTTGAATGAATAATCTCTATTAAACATTAAATCTAACAAGAATCCAAAAATTAGGGCAAAATCAAATTATATCCAAAAAATTCAGAAAATTAACAATTTAATTCCGAAAAATTTGAAAATAATTTTTAGGGTGATCTACTGAATTATTATAACAAATAAAATCAAATATTTTAATTGTTATCCTTAAATTCTATGAATAATCAAATTAAATATAAAATTTAACCAAAATTCATAAATAATATGATCAAATTCGAAAATTAATGTGAAAAATAATCAAATTATTTTCAGCCATCATATTATTCTAGATCTATGTGGGTGATGAATATTAGATTTATTTAACAAGTAAAAAATCAAATCTTTTAATTGTTAACAAATTATTTAAATGACTAATCAAATTAAACATTAAATAATTTTAAATCTAATAAATTATGTATATAAAAATCCGAAAATTAGGAGTGAATTAACAATTAATTTCGTCCATAATAAAAAAATTTCGGACCTTTATAAATTATTTTGAGCATAAATCACAAATACAATCAATTAATATCAAATATCAATTATGCAAATTCAAGCCATAAATAAATCCTCTCTTAATTGAATAAAAATTATAACTTTGCATACAATTATATGATCATATGAATATTATGAATTAGGCAAAACTGATACCACTGTAGGAATATAGATGAACATAGCGGAATTTCAGGAAACAATTTCCTAACATCTATCATAGGATCGCAAACATAATCAAACATATGAATCATTCAATAGGGATTAAATATCGAACCTTTGTAGCGTGATTTCCCTGTTGTATGCAAGCTTTGAAGATCCGAGAGCCCCAAGTGTTCCTCCTCTAATCAGTCCACGAACACCAGTTGAACACCAACGTCTGCTAGAACGGAAGAGAAAAGATCCCTTGCTTTTTGGTGGTATAGGTGCTGGTTAGAGGGAATAGATTTGGGTTTCAATTCTCTCTCTTGTGAAAAGAAACTGATTAATGAATTGATCACCTAAACCCTAATATTATATCCTATATATAATAGAAGAGTCATAGGCTAGTTAGGAGAACCAATTCTCCTCCTATTCCCCTTTGGACCGGCCCAACCCTAATCCTAAATGGATTTGGATTGCTTTGTCCAACTTGTGCTACAATGTGTGACCTCATAGGATTAATCTATTTTAGTTATAGGCCCAATCAATATTGTCCTATTAATCATATTTATTCTCTAGCAAGAAAATAAAATTACTAAAATAATTAACTTTATTACCTTCATAATATTATTCATATTTATATTTAGTAATTGCCGGGATGTCTAAGGACATATTCCTTCACCTTAATGCACCCTTAAACTCTTTGCTTAATGAGGTGAATAATCTCATTACTTTCTGCACTTTAACCCCCCTCCAAAAGCTGGAAACAATAAGGAAAAACGCATTACAACTCTTCTTCTTCTCCCTTCTCGCATTTTCGGCCATTTCTGCACACCTAACTTGTTTGCATCATATCTCCTTCGTCTCTTATCGGAATTGGACGTGTGAGTAGTCAAAATTCATCTACTCGGAAAGATCTTGCTCCTGGTATAATTTATTTTTGAAGAAAGTGAAAAACACATCTGCAGTTTCCATTTCAAACAGACGACTCATCCTGTTTTCTTGGAGTTTTCGGGAGCAATGTTATTCTCTTCTTTCTTTGCCATTCTAATATTATTTTCCACCTAAAATCATGGTAACTAGCATCTCTTCTAGCACGTTAGGATTAGAGTAGTGATTTTGGTATTGTTAGGATTTATGTTAGTAGGCTAGAAATCATGTTATTACGCTTAGGAATATGTTAGGGTGCTATTATAATTGTTCTTGTTATTTTTATTCATGTTAGTATCATGTTAGGATTGTATAAATGTTATTCTTCATGCCTAATATTATGCTTGTGATGTTATATGTATTATTATCATGAAAGTATTAGGAATTTGTGAAAAATTAGTAGCATGATGTTAGGGTTATGTTTAAGCATGTTTATTGAATGTTGTTTAAGGTTGGGTATGGTTTTGGATGAATTCTTGTGGTTTTAGTAATCTGGAAATTTATTTATTTTGGGCTATGATTCATGTCTTTGTGATTAATCATATTAGAATAGTTATTTTATCTTGAATTATCATGTTTGGGGGCTATGTGGTTTATGTTTTATGTTAATCCTCATGTTAAACTAGTTAATTTCTATGGTATAATCATATATTGGCTTGGGTATGTTTCATTTTGATGTATGAGTATATGTGGTGAAAATTTGGATGAAATAGCATACCTATTGCTGTGCACGAGGAAAAGAAACAGAAGGCCTTTCGCGGCCCGCGAGCTATTTCACGACCCGCGACCAGTTTGGACAGTGTATGTTCAAAGTGTCATATCTCAGTCGTTTTACCTCGGAATTGAGCTTATGACCACTTGTTGGAAAGCTATTGAGATAAGCTTTAACATGCATTTGGAATTTCATAAAAATACTGTGTATTATGAAAGTTATGTCTATTTGAAGTTGCTGCTTATGTTTAAAACCATTTCAAATGGCGTACTCATTAAATGGCCGAAATTATCAAAACCGCGTGAGCGTAAGAAGTTCCTGGGAGATTGGACCAACTTGTGAAGCCCATATCTCTCAGAATACAACTCGCCTTAGGCTGTGCAACCTATCGTTGGAAAGCTTTTCAAGCCTACTTTCCAATGCCGCTGGAATCAATCCATTATCAGCATCAAGTCAAAAGTTATGGATAAAAGAGTGAACATGACTCGATTTCCACAATTCTTTCAATGAATTCCAACTCCAATTTAGATCCAATTTGCACTCAAATACATCCAAAATGATCCTTATCAATGTAGCTTGCTTCCAATTGCTCCTAAGTACTCAAGCTTGTCCCACAATAATCCATTTATGTTCTCAATACCTGAAATTCATCAAATAATACCAAAAACGCACAAGAGGAGTAATATTTCGCAGATTAAGTAATATTATGCAATTATGAACTACAATGCATCTAAATGCTCCTAGAATGCAACCTAAATGCACCTAAAATCTATATAAAAATACGACACATCAAACTCCCCCAAGCTAAACCATTGCTTGTCCTCAAGCAATTAGACATATACATTGGAAAAGAAAGACAACCTACAATATGAGACTACGATAAGGCCAAGCACACAATTGAGAACACGATAGATACAATTACTGCACGAACCAAGCATCGAAACATTCTCAAGCAAAGCTGCATAGCACGTTATGTAATGCAATCAACTCTCTTAGCATACCACATACCATCTCCCCCAAGCTAGACTCAACCAAACCTGAGAGATCTCACTTTAGTCATGTGCACTCATACTCTCATGTGTTTATGGCATAATCAATGTCACTCAACCTAAACGATGTCGACTCAAATGAAACATTTACTCTTTAACTTTGACTATCGACTCACTTTCCACTCAAAATTATAACGCAAAAAGATCATGAGGACTTTCAAGGGTTGTAATGGGGTTGAGGTTATGTGTAGGAAATATATTTGGAAATGTGGTGTTAAAAGCCAACTAGTGGATAAAACAACACTTTAACATCTATAGCCATTAGATGCAAATGTCACAAAAACTTCTACTAGAAGTTCAACAACACATTACCATTAAATCAACATAGTACCCATCTTTATCAACTCCAACCGTTTCATTCATCTTTTATTCAATTTTTTTTTTAGCTTTTTTTCCAGAATTATTGTTCACAACTTTTTCATCATTCTTTTCAATTTGTACTTCCACACTATTTCAAACTTTCTTTCAACATCTTTTATCCAATAATTACCACAAACACAAGCTCAAAACATAAACTTCAATGCTACTCCACTTAGCAAGGCTTGGGTAGAGAAATCATAAAAGGCTAGAAGCTTGTAATGTAGGTATTAATTCGGAACAAAGTCGGGGAAAGGCTCGGGCGGGGCTAGAGAAAGGATAATATATATGAAAAGAAAATATTTCCGGAAGCTCGAACAATGCAAAGAACGCCTCAATCATATCCAAATGCTTATAAAGTCAAGTGTCAAAGAGTACCAAGTCAAAGTCAAGATCCATGCAACATATGAGGAACTAATCACACATGAAATAACATAACTGACACAGATACGTCAGTTAGTAGGCGCAAAAGCTCACGTGGGTTAAGATGTCTAAACAGTAAGGTTAAATCAAGCCAGAGAGAGATCAACAAATCTTACCACAAGCAATCAATCGTGATACAATCATGCTATGAAGAATCATGAATGAGATGAATTACGCTTAAGACCGTAGTAAGGATATCAACAAGGTTCTCAAATAGTGCTAGCAATAGTCCCATAGATGCAACTAAGATGAGATGAAATCTAATATGCTGATGCAACTAAGAAAGTAGTACATTTTTTTGGTTACACGTAAACTCCCACTCCTAATGAGCAGTACAAACCGTGTAACAACCTAAGAAAGCAATAAAAACTACACTAGAAAGCAGTAGATGATAGAATATTCCTCCCCTAAGCTAAAATTTGCAGTGTCCTCACTGCAAGAAATGAGATCAGAGAAGGAACACAGACGAAATCCATCAATCACCGAATCACCAAATCATCGAGCACTCCTTCAAACACCGCAATCCACCACATTGCCACACACAAATCCCATCAATGAAGGAATTAAATCAAGGTTGCATAAAAATCCAATAAGTATAGCAACACAAACAAAAAATCCAAGCAAAAATGGAAAGGAACATCAATAGCATCAACGAGATAGAATTAAGAGGCTTACTACCCTATTTAATGGGAAAAAGGGTCGAAAGAAGCTCAAAATTTATATCGCAATTCTTCTTGAAAACCAACTTGAAACAATCTGCAACAACCATCAATTAGAAAAAGGGGGAAAAGAAAAGAAATTAGGTATTGAAGAGAAAAAGTAATAAGAAAAAGAAAAGGGAAAAAAAGAAAAAAAAATAAAGAGAAAAGAAAGAGAAAAGAAAAAAGAGATAGGAAATCAGATTAAAACAAAAATAAAAAGAAAAGAAAAAGAAGAAATAAAAGAAAAAGGAGAAATAAAAGAAAAAGGAGAACGAAAGAAGACAGAAGAAGGAACAGAAAAGAGGGGAGAAGTGCGTGAAACAGGAGGCGGGGATTCCGAAGGTGCCGGTGTGATGTCCGGTGGTGGTGGTGCTGAACTGGAGAGGGTGGCGCGCAGTGCAGTGTGGAGGCAGACGCGACAGGAAGACCGAAGACAGGAGGGGATTGGGGAGAGAGGAGATGGGAAGTGGGGTGAGAGAGGAGAGATTGGTGGTGCGGTGGGTGCGGGCTGCGGTGCGGTGCGGTGGTGCGTTAGTTGGGAGGCATGATGGTGGCGGGTGATGTGATTGTGGTGGTGGTTCCGCTGGTTCCGGTTTGAAATCGATGGTGGTGGGGCGAAGGAAAGTGCGAAGGGGGGACTAGGCGCTGTTGTTGGTGCACGGCGGTAGGACACGGCGGTCAGTGGTGGTGGTTCGGAAGCAGTGCTGGTGAGTGGTGTGTGCGCTAAGGGAGAGGGGAGGGCTGGAGTGGAAGGGAAAAACGAGGAGAGGAAACAGGGGAATGGGTTTCTGTTTGAAACTTTCAATCTCCAATAACGCGGGTCGCGTTTAATGCCGCGAGTCGCGATATGCTCTCGGCATTTGTCCACGTCCTGGGGCATTGTGCCGCGACTCGTCTTTTTGAAGATCGTCTTCCAGCCTATTTTCTATGAGCCTACGAACACACCAAAAACAAAACACAAACACATCAATGTAATTAAAATCACACAAAAAGGAAAAATCAAAGAAAATGAAAAAAAGGGTAACTCGGGTTGCCTCCCGAAAAGCGCAAATTTATAAAGGTCTCGCACGACCATGTAAAATCAGTAGACTAATGCAGAACACTTCAACGCTCTAAGAAGCTTATCATATGTCCCTGCAAACATCTCAGAGCTTATTATGTAAGAGTGAAAAGGAAAAACGAAATAAACTAGCTCTAAAAAACTATTAAACCTAAAAAAAATGAAAATCAGAAGAAAAGTTATATTTATAAGAGTAAGAAAAAGAAAAATCAATAGTCTTTTTACATGACTTAAAAGGAGGAATAAAAACTAAATGTACATCAGTAACATGATCACAAGAGTCATCCAAATTGAGAGAAATAGGGAACGATGGAGGAAATAATATAGGGGAATAAGGAATAAGGTCAAGTTTTCGAGAGAAAGGAACATGAGACTCAAAAACAATTGGTGGAACCGACAAAGACTCATGAATAACTTCACTCTCATCTATAGACTTCTCCAATGAAGGATTTTCAACCAAGGGTTGTTCCTCACTCAAAACGTCCTTCACATCAATCTTCCCAGTAATTTGATAATCATCCCCATAATTTTCAAGTTCTTTCCAACCCTCATCATCATCATCATAAATATATGGGTGGAAACTATAACTCCGAGCAGATTGACAATCACAATGGGGAGAGGGGTCATAATCATTTACTAACGTCACATCACATAAAGAAATATCATTAAAAGTAGAGTGACAATTAGAACTATATGGAGGTGTTGTAATGTAGCTTTGAGGTGAAGGAGTGGAGGAATTTTCCTGGACTGGTCTAGCAGATAATGACATATCCCACTCATAATTATTCTTAGTCAACCACTCGATTAGATCCCAACAATAATCAGGTGATTGGGATAGAAATTGTCCATTAGACATAGACTCAAACACCGCTCTACTTTCTTCATTTAAACCCTCATAGATCACTTGGCATATATCCCATTGTTCATATCAGTGATTAGGACCAATAAAGTCTCCAAGTCTACGATAGTATTTCCAAAACAATTCATTCTCATATTGGGGAAAATAGAAAACTGCTCTAGAATTACTAGCATGTATATGGGGATAACAACACATACCAGGTAATTGATTAGAACTCATGCAAAAATTGGAAGTATATTGACACGATGTATCAAAACAAGAAACATGAGAATCCAAATAATTATAACCATTGTCCCTATCAATAGAATTGTCCCCATTATAGTGATAATATGACTCCATGAATTGTGAAAGGGAAGAAATTTACAAAAGTAAAAAAAAAGAGAGTTATTTACAAAAGAAAATAAAAATATATACAATGTAGTCTATTATATCTATAATCAAACTAATTCTAATCAATTACCTCCCCGGCAACGGCGCCAAAAACTTGTTAGGGTTTTATTTTAATACCGCAAGTGTACGGTGTTGTAGCACATACGGGTCGAACTCAGGGAGGTGCAAGATTAAACACTAATTGATTTTAGATTACGAACTAGTTACACAATCCAAATATATGCAGAATAGTCTATAAACTAAAGGCTAAACTAATGACGATTTATGGCAAACTATATGAATATGATGATTAAAACACTAGAACTAAGTATCACCACTAATATGAATTGATCAAAACACGACTCACATCCCAGTTATTCAATTATAGTTTAGGCGAGATTGACATTCCCTTATGACTCAGTAATAAAGCACAGCTGCGAACCGAAACTAAATACTCGGTCATTTCTCAATACCTAGAGCTCACTTTCGTGATAGCAAAAGGCCTAACTAACATGCATGTCTCCTATTTTCATGGCTTACACACATAATTAGAAGCATTAAGAACCAATGTCAAATAATTCCCAATTCTAGTTCTCACCTATTTTCATGGGAGAATTCAAATCAATAACAAGATTATCTAAATTAAGACCCAACTTTCGTTGATGAACTCAATTAATAAAATAACAATTTAACATCAAATAAATATTCCTAATCTCAACTACAACTTTCGTTGATAATATAAAACTAGGGCTAAATCAAGATGCACAATTGACAATAACAACAATATTATCAAACCCTAACATATAAATCAATAACATGGGAATTAGAGAATAATTTACATGATCAATCCATACTAGGGCTTAACTTAATCCTAGATAAAAAGACTACTCACTAATCATGGCAATAAAAGCAATAAACATAATGAAAAACATAATTAAAATAATAATAAAGAGAAGAGGAGAGCATAAAACTTGATTGAATTGAAGATGAATATGAAAGTTTGAATCTTGAATCTCCAAAGTAGCAATAGAAACAAACTATGGCATAAACTAGAGAGAAACCTAGAGAGGAAAAATAACGTGATATTGAAAAGTGAGTAATAGATGTTAGATCCCTAACCTAATTAGAAAACCTTAGTAGGAAACCAAATTACAAGATAAGAAACCAAATAAATCATTAAATGGCCGAAATTATCAAAACCGCGTGCGCGTAAGAAGTTGCTGGCAGACTGGGCCAAATTGCGAAGCCCATATCTCTCAGAATACTACTCGCCTTAGGCCGTGCAACCTATGTTGGAAAGCTTTTCAAGCCTACTTTCGAATGCCGCTGGAATCAATCCATTATCCACATCGAGTCAAACGTTATGGATAAAAGAGTGAACATGACTCAATTTCCACAATTCTTTCAATGAATTCCAACTCCAATTTAGCTCCAATTTGCACTCAGATACATCCAAAATGATCCTTATCAATGTAGCTTGCTTCCAATTGCCCCTAAGTACTCAAGTTTGTCCAACAATACTCCAATTATATTCTCAATACCAGAAAATCATCAAATAATACCAAAAACGCACAAGAGGAGTAATATTTCGCAGATTAAGTAATAGTATGCAATTATGAACTACAATGCATCTAAATGCTCCTAGAATGCAGCCTAAATGCTCCTAGAATGCAGCCTAAATGCACCTAAAATCTATATAAAAATACGACACATCAGTTAGTAGGCTAGAAATCATGTTATTAGGCTTAGGAATATGTTAGGGTGCTATAAGAATTGTTCTTGTTATTTTTATTCATGTTAGTATCATGTTAGGATTGTATAAATGTTATTCTTCATGCCTAATATTATGCTTGTGATGTTATATGTATTATTATCATGAAAGTATTAGGAATTTGTGAAAAATTAGTAGCATGATGTTAGGGTTATGTTTAAGCATGTTTATTGAATGTTGTTTAAGGTTGGGTATGGTTTTGGATGAATTCTTGTGGTTTTAGTAATCTGAAAATTTATTTATTTTCGGCTATGATTCATGTGTTTGTGATTAATCATATTAGAAAAGTTATTTTATGTTGAATTATCATGTTTGGGGGCTATGTGGTTTATGTTTTATGTTAATCCTCATGTTAAACTAGTTAATTTCTATGGTATAATCATATATTGGCTTGGGTATGTTTCATTTTGATGTATGAGTATATGTAGTGAAAATTTGGGTGAAATAGCATACCTATTGCTGTGCACGAGGAAAAGAAACAGAAGGCCTTTCGCGGCCCGCGAGCTATTTCACGACCCGCGACCAGTTTGAACAGTGTATGTTCAAAGTGTCATATCTCAGTCGTTTTACCTCGGAATTGAGCTTATGACCACTTGTTGGAAAGCTATTGAGATAAGCTTTAACATGCATTTGGAATTTCATAAAAATACTGTGTATTCTGAAAGTTATATCTATTTAAAATTGCTGCTTATGTTTAAAACCATTTCAAAAGGCGTACCTTGTTGTGTTGAAGCATGTTAAGACTTGTTTTGAGGTGAAATCTTGATATATGTAGCTTTTTGAAGAATTGTTGCATGTTTAATTTATTTATTTATTTTTATTATTGAGTTGAATGATATATTTACTTATAGTTATATTGTGAGTGTCTTATTTATTTTTATGATGGTATTGTTGTTTGTAATTAAATTGAGATTATAATAATGTTGTACTTTCATTAATCAATATCTAAGTTGTCGACGTTACAGTACTCGAGGGAGAATAATACTGTCTTTAGTACCGTTTCGCCAAGAGTTATGTACCGGGGGTATTATAACTAATGTTGTAATTAGTCTTGTACCCAAACTCAGACAACGAGAGTGTAGTAGTTAGAGTATTTGATTATACTGTGTTTTGGTGTATAATTATGTTTTAATGAAGGTCTATTCTTTTTAGTCTGGTGAAATGATTTTATTAGTATTATTATTACTAATACTTTGGGAAGAATAAATATTGTTGAATTGAAACTCTTGGATGCGATCCTAGTTTCTGCTGATTTTGGGTGTAAGGCCTTAAGGGCATCCTTATTATTTATATTTGGGGATTATTGGATGAATAAATTATTGTATTTATTTGTAGAACTGTTTTATTGAGATTAAGATATCCGGTGGGATAGATGTAGTCCCCGGTGAAGAATATGCCAACCACCTAGGTTGCGATTTAGGAGTTTTACCTGGGTTAATTATTGTCGTCCGAGAGGTTGGGAAGTACCGAGCTAGGTACTATCCTGCATCGGGAGTTTGACCATTCTTAGACACAGGCAGTAGGGAACGTAAGCCCATAGGTTGTCTGAAGATTTCGATCTGACAAACCTTAGGAAGTGGGTTGCGATCCACTGGCGTTCTGCTCTTTCTCAAAACCTATTATATTATTTTGTTTAATATTTTGGAGGCTTATGTTATGGATCTTGTATGATTATCTTAAGTTCATTATTGTTGACTTATTTATTGTTATTAGATGCATGTTGTTGTGTAGTAACATTTATTTTAACTTTACTTAAAATTGCTATTTGGATCCTATATTGGGCTGGGAGAGCTGTTAGTTACTCCCCACTGATTGTGGATATTTGTTGTATATTTTGCAGGTTTTCTTGATGGGGATTTTCTTTGATTTTGGGCTCGGGTTGAGATGCGAGAAATAATCTATTAGATGTTTTAGTTCTAGACTTCTTTTTAGTTTGAGATAGTTTTCTCATTTCGATTTTAAACTAAGTAATTAATTTATTTATAGTATTTACTTAAGTTTGTTTTTATCACTTAGTTATTTAAACACTATTCTTGTAGTAGTGACATTCCCAGGAGACTATGTTTCCGCCATCGTCCTATTAAATATATTAATTCTTTTTTTTTCCGCTTTTGAATTTCTGGGGTGTTATCCTTTTACAGTAAGGAGAGGTCACTTTAAAAGAAAGAAGTAAAAGTGACCTATTTGTGACAAATAATTACCCCCGTCTTACAAGTAAAATTTTACCTTAAAAGGGTCACTTTGATATAAGTGACTAACTTAGGGCAAAGTATTACCCCTATTGCATAACAAATTAATATACAATCGTCTCATACAAAAATTTGTGTTTAGAAAATGAAAAAAATGCTACTATGCAGTAAGATGAATTAGTTTTATACTATCATATATTTTGCTCTTGTTTATTTTCTCCCCTTTTTAGCTTCTACGCATTTCAACGACTTTGAAAAAGCAAACGGATAAAGTATTGTGAGCAACCAACATTATCCTTTGGACTCTTGATAAGTAAATATACCCATTCTTAATGTTCAAGCAATAATGAAAGAAGAACTTTGAAAGGGAAGTGTCTATTTATTAGTAATTACAGAAAGAAAAATTTGTGAGAAAACCTTTTATAAGCACTATATTGCGTGAGACAACCTATTAATTTTTTTTTTTTTTGCATTTAACAGTCTTAACTGAATTTATTTTTTGTGAGATTAGAGCTCAAGGCTTTTTTCAGGCATTGATTCTCGTTTCTAGGCGTTGATAAAGGTGTTTTCTATGTGCAATCCCCGCACTTAAAGGTGTTTGATGCCTTGACCAATGCTTGAGATCGAAAATTAACGTTGGAAAATAGCCTTGAGGTCTGATCTCGCAAAACAAATTTTGGTTAAGGTTGTAAAATGCCAAAAAAATATAAAAGGTTGTTTCTCGCAAAAAATGTTTATAGAAGGCTGTTTCTCGCAAATTTTCCTTACGGAATTTTTTTTAGTTATATATTCTGCCAAAAGTTAAAACTAAACAAAAGAACCTTACAAGCAGGGGCGAATCTAGAAAGCTTTTCCAATGGATGCATAATGCATTATAGTTTTTAATTGAAACATGTCTCAGTGAATAATGGAATACAAAGAGCATATGCTGCCATATATAATATCATATCATTCTCCATTGTATGCAACATTCTACAATCCTGCATAACTAATAATAAAGTTCATATTTTTCATAACAAATTGTTCAGTTGCACATATTAGCGAAAGACTGAAAGTTCATAACAAACGTGTAAACTATTGCAAAATCGAGAAAGTATAAGGTACTTATGCTAATTTTTTTTCTACGTGAACAGGGGAAAGAGGAGATGAGCGAGTGGACTATATTTCGGGCATTGGTTAAACACATTTAGCCGATCTCCCAATTGCTTTCCACTCATACAAAAAAAGGATGTTGGATCTTATGTTGGATGCAATGTTTTACATGTCTCAGGCATAATTTATCATCTTGAGAACACTGAACGAGCTCGAAGGGCCAGCAATCGAAGCTATGAAAAGCATATTACCATCGACTACCTCTATTTATCCTATAGGCCATGCCATGATCCTCCCCAAACTATCAAACAATAAAGACAAAAGCAACAAGTGCCTCGACGATGAACCAAATTACATACAATGGCTAAACTCGCAACCTGATAAATCTGTCTTGTATGTTTCACTCGGAAGTCATCTCTTACCTTCGAGGCAACAGATGGACGAACTAGCTCTCGGATTGTGTTCTAGCGACGTGCCATTTTTGTGTAGGATTATAAGTACTCTAAGCGGAATTTCATGAATCTAATTCATAAGCACTTAAAATAGGATCACATGCATATACAATCAAGGATCACATATAAGTTTAGAATTAACCTTTGTAGCGTGAATTCCACAAAGCTTGTATAACCCGGATTAAGAACCCCAATTGTGATTCCTCTACTAGGTCCACGAATCCAGATCAATGCTCCACCAATGCTAGTTGGAAGGAAGAGGGACTCTTCTATTTCTTGGAGCAGTATTACGTAGCTTTGAAAGAGAGAGAAAAGAGGAGAGAGAAAATAACGAGAGAATAAACTGACTGCTTTATTTTCTCACCCCACACCTAATTATAGGAACTAATTAGGTTAGGAGTCCTCCCCTTTTCTTTCTCCTTGGCCGGCCACCCCTAGAATCCTACATGGGCTCTAGGTCATTCTTTTATTGATCCAGATTGTGTAAGTGTGACCTTGTAGGATCCATCTAATTGGGCTTCGAGTTTATTATTTACTAAACCTGAAGTTCTATAGCATCCTCTAGCAAGGCGTATAGACGACCCAATTTAATGAATTTATTGTCTCCATAATATGATCCACGTTATATTTAGTAATTGCATTAGAGTCAAGGACACAATTCCTTCAATCTCTCACTTGTCCGAGACGAGTGTGCAATCTTCAAATTCCTTGAGTCTCTTAGTGTCCAATTTGATAGTATGATCATATTTCTATGTCATCCATACTAGTCTTCAAATTAATCCTTGAAATCCGAGTTCGAATTGACAAACAAATGATCATCATATAATCCATTTGAGCACGGCCATGCATTTTTCAATTTTCACTCTCCAAGGGGCCAAGACACCCATCCTATCTCATATAGGAGGACTTTTCAATCTTGTGGCAACCAAAACTCCCACTCAACTTTTAGCACAACCCAAACACTGTCTTTATAGTCCCCTTTTACGGCATGACGTTTGACAGCATCAAAGTTATACCAATCATTAGGCTAAGTAGTATTCCACTCATGTCTCAGGAATCCACTAATATAATTTCGAAGTTATAAAACTTCTAAGTAGGTCTAGTTCGACCATGTATCAACTATACATATCCATATGATTGATTAAACATCTCTATGTTTCCATAGCCCATGAAACGGCGCTATTAATCAATCTTATATGCTAATCCCTTTAACAAGTCATTTATGTCCAGTTTAATGACTTAGATTAGGAACTTTAATATTCTATGAATTTTGTTCACTTATGGTGTTTCATTTATCAAATCACATATTTGACAAAACCATAGAATTCAAGATATATTTTGGACATTTTATTTAATACCAAACCAATAATTAAATAAGATAAAATTTATTCTCATAAACATAAATAGCAAAACCATGTCTTTACATTGTAACAAGTTTCTCTAAACCTAGTACAATCTAAAGCCACTCTAACATTTGCTTCAAGCCTATAGCCCTAGCGTGACACCCATGCTTGGGTTGAGGTAGTGGTTTAGTTAGCAGATCAGCCACGTTCTCATCCGTATGAACTTTGCGATCCCGACATCCTTCCCTGTCAACAATCTCCCTAATGAGGTGATACTTCCTCATTACATGTTTGGATTTGTTATGTGATCTCGGTTCTTTTGCTTGCGCAATAGCACCATTGTTATCACGTAACAACTCAATCCCTTCCCGAGCACTAGGTATGATATCCAACTCGTCAAGAACTTCTTTATCCAAACTGCTTCTTTCGCTTTGCTTCAACCGCCCTAAATATTCCGATTCCGTAGTAGAGTCCCGCTACGAGTGCTTTGCTTTGAGCTCTTCCGACTCACTTTGCTCCTCCATTTAGACAAAAGACGTACCCGACCGAGAGCGGTAATCATCCCCGCTCGGTTTGTAAGCTCGCATCGCATAACCTTTTACAACCAACTCACTTTCACCTTCATAGACTAAGAACATGCCTTTAGTTCTTCTCAAGTACTTAAGGATGCTCTTAGCTGTAATCCAGTGTGCTTCCCCTGGATTTTTTGGAACCTGCTACACATGCTCAAGGCATATGCAACATCTGGTCGAGTACATATCATAGCATACATGATAGACCCTATAGCCGAAGCATAAGGTATACTACTCATTCGCTTCAACTCATCAGGCTTAGTAGGGCACTGACTCTTGCTAAGCGATATGCCATGTGACTTGGGAATGAATCCTCTCTTCGAGTTTTCCATGTTGAACCTTGCAAGAACTTTATCAATATAAGTTTCTTGACTTAGTCCAATCATCCTTCGAGACCTCTCTATGGATTTTAATTCCCAATATGTACTCAGCTTCTCCAAGGTCCTTCATGGAGAAACAACTTTTCAACCATTCCTTGACTGACTCAAGCATTGGTATGTCATTTCCCATGAGTAGTATGTCATCTACATACAATACCAAGAAGACTATGCTGCTCCCACTAAACTTCTTGTAGACACAAGATTCTTCTTCGCTTTTGAGGAAACCAAATTTCTTGATTGCCTCATCAAATCGAAGATTCCAGCTCCGAGATGCTGCTTCAATCCATAAATGGATCTCTGAAGCTTGCAAACCCTTTTAGGATTTTCTGGATCCTCAAAACCCTCAGGTTGTGTCATGTACACATCCTCATTCAAGAACCCATTCAAGAATGCGGTTTTGACATCCATCTGCCAAATTTCATAATCATAAAATGCAGCAATCGCTAAAAGTATCCGAATTGACTTAAGCATTGCAACTGGAGAAAAGGTCTCATCATAGTCTATACCATGAATTTGTCTGAATCCTTTTGCAACCAATCTTGCTTTATAGACATAGACATTCCCATATTTGTCTGTTTTCAATTTGAATACCCACTTGCATCCAATAGGGTTAACCCCATCAGGCAAGTCGACCAGGGTCCAAACTTTATTCTCAGACATGGAGTCTAACTCGGATTTCATGGCCTCAAGCCATTTCTTAGAGTCTGGGCTCGTCAAAGCTTGTTTGTAGGTAGTAGGTTCTGAATTCTCCAAAATCATTATTTCAGAGTTTTCAGTTAACAGGAAATCAACCAACCTCTTGTTTGGAATCCTTTCTCTACTAGACCTACGCGGGGCCTGAGCATCAAGAGAAATGTTCTCTTCAACTTCTTGAAGATCTTCGCTTGAATTAGATTCAAGTGGGACGGTAGGAGGTTCACGCGTTGAATACGTCATCTCCTAAACTAGACTTTCGTCTTGTCGGGCCGTCTCTGACATGGTGTGAGCCACATCCAGTTGTTGCTCATCTCGAATTTCTTCGAGAATTATTTTACTCCCACTTGTCTTTCTAGAAACAAATTCCTTTTCAAGAAAGACACCATCACGAGCAACAAACACTTTGTTCTCTTGACGGTTATAGAAGTAATAACCCCTTGTCTCTTTTGGGTATCCCACAAAGAGACATTTATCTGACTTGGGTGCAAGTTTGTCTGAAAGTAAACGTTTTGCATAGACCTCACATCCCCAGATTTTAAGAAAAGACAAGTTTGGAGTTTTTCCATTCCATAACTCATATGGAGTCTTTTCTACAGCCTTTGACGGGCTTCTGTTTAGTGTGTGTGCAGCTGTTTCGAGAGCATATCCCCAAAAAGAAATCGGAAGATTAGCAAGACTCATCATTGATCGAACCATATCCAATAAGGTCTGATTCCTCCTTTCAGATACACCATTTAACTGTGGTGTTCCTGGTGGAGTTAATTGTGAAAGAATTCCACAATCCTTCAAATGATCATCAAACTCTTGGCTCAAATACTCGCCACCACGATCGGATCACAGTGCTTTAATTGTCTTACCAAGTTGATTTTGTACTTCATTCTGGAACTCTTTGAATTTATCAAAAGATTCTGACTTTTGTTTCATTAAGTAGACATATCCATATCTACTCAAATCATCAGTGAAAGTAATGAAGTAGTTAAACCCTCCCCTTGTCTTTGTGCTCATGGGACCACAAACATCTGTATGTATGAGGCCCAAGAGATCGCTGGCCTTTTCACCCTTTCCAGTAAATGGTGACTTTGTTATTTTCCCCATCAAGCATGATTCACATACATCAAATGATTCAAAATCAAATGATGGAAGAATACCATCCTGTTGTAACTTTTGGATACGCTTTTGGTTTATATGACCCATTCGACAATGCCAAATGTAGTTTAGGTTTGATTCATTTGATTTTTGTTTCTTGCTATCTATGTTATAGACTTGTAATGACCTATCAAGCACATATAAGCCATTTATCAATTTAGCACTAGCATAGAACATATTATTGAAAGAAATGGAACAACATTTGTTCTTAATTTCAAAACAAAACCCTTCAGAATCTAATACAGAAACAGAAATTATGTTCTTAGTTATAGAAGGAACAAAATAACAATTATTTAATTCTAGAACAAAGCCAGATGGCAAATGCGGTGTAGCTTCCTATGGCAAGTGCAACGAACCCGTGCTCCATTTCCAACGCGAAGCTCTACCTCGCCCTTTGCCGACCTCCCTACTTCTTTTTAGTCCCCGCACATCATTAACTATGTGAGAACCACAACTACGGTATCCAATACCTATAAAGAAGTAGAAGTCAAATTGATTTCTATAACAAATATACCTGAAGTGGAAGCCCCAGACTTCTTTTCCTCCAAGTATAGAGGGCAGTTCCTCTTCCAGTGTCCTATTTTGTGACAATGGAAGCACTTGCTTTCCGCGGCCACCTTTTGCTTGGCGGTTGGCTTAGGTTTTTCAGCAACAACGACAACTTGCTTGCCTTTGTCCTTCTTTCCTGCCCATTTCTTCTTAAAACCCTTTCCCTTCTGAACCATTAGAAGCTCTTTCTTTGGTTCTTTAGGGATATTCCTCTCAGCATTGACCAACAACCCGTGCAATTCTTGCAAAGTCTTTTCAGACTCATTCATGTTGAAGGTCATCCTGAACTGATTAAAGTTGTCAGGCAATGAGTGGAGAATAATATCAGTAGCCAACTCAACCCTGTAAGGGAATCCAAGTCGTTCCATGTTTTCGAAAAGACCCATCATAGCGAAAACATGGGGGCCAACAGCTTGACCCCGCTTCATGTGACATTCTAGTATCTCCCTATTGGTCTCATATCGCTCAACTCGGGCCTGTGTTTGAAACATAGCCCGCAACTCTTGCATGATGGTATAAGCATCCTTGGTTTCGGACCTCCTTTGGAGGTCCTGGCCCATGGCCGCTATCATCAAGCAAGTGATCGGCATGAACCTATCATTGGCCTGCTTAGCCCGACGTTTGTCGGCTTTAGACGACTCATCAGTAATCACAGGAAGTGGGGTTTCTAAGACATCCTCTCGACCCTCAGACCTCAATACGAGTCTTAGGGTTCTTTCCCAGTTGATGAAATTTTCACCATTCAGCTTGTCCTTTTCAAGGAAAGGACGAATGTTGAAAACAGAATTGTTGTTGTTGTTAGACATAGTATCTACAGATAGAATAAAAGCAAAGTTCAATATTATGTTTATAAAACAACCTAAAACATGCAAAGGTTTCTAGGTTGATCACCTATTCGATTTTAATGTCCCATTTAAATAAGTGAATACAAGATCCTATCAACATGCAACACTAAGCAGACGGAGGCCTTATCTTAACGTTACATTCTCAAGGTAAGTAAACTCCTTTACTAATTATAACACTTTATAATTCTTGTTTTGATTGGTAAACATCGCATGCTTAACTATCTCTTGCTTCAAAACCCAAAACGCTTTTGATGATTTTGTTAAGGATAACCAAACTAAGTAGTAAAATTCGCAATTTTACCTTATCTCCCAAAATTAATGATAATACCCTGCGGAGGCATGACCTATTACTATTAATTAAGGGTTAATAAGCACTTTATGTTTGGAAAAGCTAACCTTAATATTTGCGGGACCTAAGTTTATTATGTTGTTATTAATTAGTGAACTCTAGCGCGATAACCAACATACAATAAACTTATAAGCATTTTAAATAATAATAAAATGCAAAAAAATAAATATGATCTAGTATGGCCCCTAATCCTAAGATCTAAGTATCATGGGCTCCTCCTTGGACTCTTCATGGATCTCCATCCATTTAGCCATGGGCCTTCTCTTGATGGGTTCGTCTTTGGATTACATAAGTATCAAAATAATTTAAATAATAGCTAAATTAAATAAATTACAAAAATACTTAACGATACGCAGATCGTATTTAAGTTACAAGAATACATCACGATACGCAGATCGTAATTTCTAACTTAAATTTGGGCCATACTAGTCATTTATAGCAATTATATCAAATATAAAATGCCACATCATAATATCACATATTATTCTTGCCATCAATCAAAATATCAAATATTCTTTAATTAAAGCAAGAAGATAAAAAATTTAAGTAAATCCTAACCACCTAAAGATTCTATCATATAAAATCTAGCATACCTATTCTAATTAGATTAAAAAATCAAATTATGGATTGAATTTATGACCAAGTCATGAAATAATTAACATAAGTGAAATTTACTTATCTATCTAAAAAAAAACTGTTTTTTTTTTAAATTCCAAACTAAATAAATAACTGCAGCTGCCCTCAAATTTGGCAGATTAATAGGCACGTTACTTTTACCAAATTTTTTATTTTTTTTAAATTTAAAACTTGAAAACGTGGAACTTCAGCAGCACAAGGCTGCCTTCCACCCAAGCCTCGCCCATGAGACTTTTCGGCCAAAATCCGGCGACCCTTTCACGCCCTCTAACCGGCAACTCGCCGGTTGTGCCTTTCGCGAGCCGACGTCGGACACCGGCGCTTAACCTGCGGCGGTGAGCAGCGCACTGCTCCGGACGTCAAACGTACGTCACGCGTGGCTGCTGCCACCACCTCCCTCGCTGACTCGACTGCTCACCGGCAGTCTTGCTTCACCCTCCCCGGCTTTTCGCCGGCATACCACCGGAGCAGCCACCAGCCGTGGCTGCTCCTCTTCCTCCTTCGATTTTTCTTTTCTTTTCTTATTATTTTATTTGAAGGAAATTAAAATTACAACCTTTTGTAAAATTAATTTAGTGATCTTGATTAAATTAAACATAAACTCTTTTATGCCTAATTCAGAAAAATAAATTAAAATCTCTATTTTAATTAATTTTCAGGTTATTCATATAAATTAATCACTAATTCATATAAAACACTTTTCATATGAATTTATTTTTATACATAAACAACTATAAACATGAAAATTAGATTAATAACATGAATTTACTATTCGAAATTTAGAGATCTAAAATCAGATTTTTAAATTTCAAAAAATTAGGGTTTATAGTGTGAAATTTTAGGCCATTAATATTTGAGAAAGCAAGTAATTAAATCTCCATTTAATCAATTTCAATTAATTATTCAATCCATAATTCAATTCCTCCCCTTAATCAAATTAAAATTAATCATACATAAACTAAACTTTATGACCAAAATTCTATATGCAAGAGGCTAAAACTGATACCACTGTAGGATTATATGTACTCTAAGCGGAATTTCATGAATCTAATTCATAAGCACTTAAAACAGGATCACATGTATATACAATCAAGGATCACATATAAGTTTAGAATTAACCTTTGTAGCGTGAATTCCACAAAGCTTGTATAACCCACGAATCCTGATCAATGCTCCACCAATGCTAGTTGGGAGGAAGAGGGACTCTTCTATTTCTTGGAGCAGTATTACGTAGCTTTGAAAGAGAGAGAAAAGAGGAGAGAGAAAATAATGAGAGAATAAACTGACTGCTTTATTTTCTCACCCCACACCTAATTATAGGAACTAATTAGGTTAGGAGTCCTCCCCTTTTCTTTCTCCTTGGCCGGCCACCCCTAGAGTCCTACATGGGCTCTAGGTCATTCTTTTATTGATCCAGATTGTGTAAGTGTGACCTTGTAGGATCCATCTAATTGGGCTTCGAGTTTATTATTTACTAAACCTGAAGTTCTATAGCATCCTCTAGCAAGGCGTATAGACGACCCAATTTAATGAATTTATTATCTCCTTAATATGATCCACGTTATATTTAGTAATTGCATTAGAGTCAATGACACAATTCCTTCATTTTGTTCGTGGGTCGAGATGAGACATCATTTTTGAAGGGTGTATGTGGTGATAATCATAAAGGCTTCATAATCTCATGGTGTGATCAAATGAAGGTGTTATATCATAAATCTATAGGGGGTTTTCTTAGTCATGCTGGGTTGAATTCTGTTTTAGAGAGTGCTTTTGCAGGTATTCCAATGCTGACTTTCCCTTTGTCAACTGATCAACCTATGAATAGTAAGTTAGCAGTTGAGAATTGGAAAATTGGGTGGAGGTTGAGGGACAAAATTGAAAAGGATGTTCTGATTAAAAGAGGAAAGTTCAGGAGGTTGTGAAGAAGTTTATGGATTTCGAAAGCGACGAGGTTAAAGAGATGAACAAGAATTACAAGGAGTTCAAACAGGAGCTTTGGACAGCAATTGCTAAAGATAGCATAGCAGAACGCAGTGTTGGGAAATTTATATCAGAGATTTCATCAATTAATGCTCTTAATTAAACTTTAAACTCGTGTCAAAGGGTCCAGTTACAATTGATCATTCGCAACTTATGGTGTTGTTGTTTTCTCTTGTACTAGCGGCTTATCTTCAGCTTCGTCCTAATAGAACCAGAAGTATAATTTTATCATGTCCCGAATAGATGTGGTCTTTTTGGTATAGGGCAGCTTCATGATCATCTTTTTTGAAACTAAGAACTCTCGTAAAAGAAGAGTAAAAAATTGAACTATGAAAACTACAAAATATGGTTTCTGTTGTGAAATAAAAATTGACTTGTACCTGGCCGGATTTAGGGACATGACCAGAGCTGAGAACATGTCCTGATTTCGTCTACATGTGTAACACCCCAATAATTCTCTCTTTTCTAAAATACCTTTTAAATATAAATAATAGAAAATTATCAAAGTATTATCGCCCGTGTGATAACGTATCGAACTTATTCGAAATTTTACAACGGGAAAACAATAATAATAAACTTTATAAATAAAACTTAGTCAACCATAAAGTCAACTCCAACAAAACCAAAGTCAACCTTAAACCAAATTAAACCAACTATAAAATGTATAATTCAAAAGTACAATGCATAGCTACACAAGCTCTCCAAATCCCGATCCCAATGATGCACCTTCTTCGAACCTGTTAGATGGACTATGCACTATTGATCCCTAGAGAATGCTCACCAAAATGGGTCATCACAGGATCAATAAGGCAAAGCCATGATCAACATACACAACAAAAGCACGTAATCAGCAAAGCTGAGTACTACATATAAAACAAGTAAACAATCCTAACATGATACTAATAACTAATAGGCAGGAATAAATAATATCATAATAACTTGCAGACAACTTAAACTGAACTAAACTTTTACAACATTTTTATTACTTTAAATGGAATAGTCAATGGACCGAGTTGTCTCATCTAAACCAGCCTTTCCCTAGGAAGACGAAATACGGGCGCGACTAAGTATTCCAAAATGACCTACGATATCGAGGAACCATTTAATAAAATAGGAACTGTGATCAACCCGAAACCCAGAAAAAGCCATGGGCTACCACCATGTACTCCAACTCCTAATTGTCGAACACTTTAGACGTGCACCAGTCTAAAGCTTATTACTATCCACGTTACACTTTACATGATTTACCAATTATTACTTGTTATGACACACAAGCAATATAGATAACAAATAATCAAACATTCACAACTTAACTCCTTTTTATCTTAGGATTACATAAGTGATCACACAACTTACAACCCAAGATTAATTCCTTCTTATTTCAATCCTTCTTATTAGTTGAACCTAGCCAACAACCAACTTACCTTTCATAGGCATAAATTATCAACTTACCAAATAAGGCCCACGGTCCTCATATAGTAGTGAAAATAATAATGTAAGGGAACACATGATTCAACTCAATAAATATATTAACTCCACCATGTGAATTAATAAATAAAGTTCCCAACCAACATGCTTGCATCAATATTCCATACAAACATGATATTCAGCTCATAAATAATTTTTAAAATCAACATGTTCGCACATAGGCATAAAACATGTAAAATCCAATCATTATAGAAATCATCTATGAACTCACAAAAGTTCCTATACATGACACTACATAACTTTTCCTTCCTAAAATCATGATTCTACATCAAACAACACATAGGTATGTATGTACCTTGTGTAGACAAACTGGGATGCCAATTTAACCAACTCAAAAGTCGCCTAGAGAGAATTCTCCGCCTAACACAACCAATAGAATTTATAATCAATCCTCCAAGTAAATTCCAGCAACTTGAAAATACTTTAATTCCCCTTTTAAAATATTTAAAAGTTGTTTTTATCATTAAAACCTCAATTACTTATATTACCTAGCATAGTACTACTATACTAGTCAATAAAATCCATAAACTCCATTAATAACAACCTTTCTAAAATTTCAGCAACTTATAAATTATTAAAACCTCCTTTAAACATACTTAAACATGCTTAAATTCATAAGTTAAATCAATTTCATAGTTTATAACATGCTACTATGATTTTCCAATCATTAACACCCTAAAAATTCATGCTTTGGATAATTAAAACTCAATCTAAATGTAATAATCAAATCTGAAATTTTATTCTTTCAATACATAATTTATATAATCATAGATTCACCATTAAAACAGTAAATTAAAGCCTCTAATCATAATTAGTACTAAAACAAAACATAAAAACATAATCTTTAATCAAAACTTGAGGAGGAAGAAAAGAATTAAACCAACACGAAGAAGAGAACAAGAAGGAAAGGCGCCGGCAGCACTCGGGCAGCGGCGGCAGCAGCAGCATGTCGGCGGTGGTGGAGGTGATTGTGGTGTTGTGACGTTTCTTGGTGAAGAAGAAAGTGTTTCTTGAAAGAGAAGAAAGAAAATCGAGAGGGAGAAAGAAGAGAGGGAGGGGCGCCGGTTTTGAGGAGTGAGGAGAGAGAAAATAATGTGTGGGTAAAATATTTGGAGTTTAAGATATTTATATGGGTGTTTCCCTTGTGGGCTTAGAAAAAGGCAATTGGGCTTCAAATAGAGTTTGATGATGAATAGGAATGATGATTGAACTCCTAACATCACTAGAGTTAGTATTTGGGTTCCTCAAGCCCACTTGAACTCATTTTTCAAATCCAAATAGATATTTCAAACATTTCAAGTATTTCAAAGCATGATTTTAATAAATATTTGACTTGGATAAATTATTATAACAATTCCTTTGACTTTCAAATAGTCAACCTTTGAAATATAAAATCATTAAATGCTAAAATATATTAAAATATAAATAACTATATATTAAAATATACTTATAAAATTTATAAAAATACGGGGGATTACAGTCTACCCCTCTTAAAAGGAGTTTCGTCCCGAAACTTGACACGAAAACTCACACATTTTCAAAAGTTTTTCAACTCAACTCCTATTGGAGAAATACTTGTGCCACTCATGCACTCTTTTGCCAACTTATAATTACTTGTTTTACTTATGAACACCTTTTCTTATGCGGAGAATCTATTTATTTTGCACCAACATGTGCAAATCGCCAAAATAAGCATAAAAATGCATAAAAATACCATAAAATAGGTAAAAAGCGCGAAATTTATCGCATTCTACCCCGCTTAAAGAAAACGAGTTACGCCCTCGTAACTCACCTCAAGGAATAAATCTGGATACTTCTTCTTCATTTCAGCTTCAGCTTCCCACGTCGCCTCTTTGGACTCATGGTTCGACCAAAGCACTTTCACGATATTGACATCCTTATTGCGTGTACTACGCACCTTCTTATCAAGTATTTTCACAGGCTTTTCCTCATATGTGAGGCTACTATCAATCTGGATCCTCTCAGGCTCCAAGACATGACGCTCATCAGGGATATAACGCTTGAGTTGGGAAATATGAAACACATCATGCATCTTTTCGAACTCCATTGGCAAAGCCAATCTATAAGCTACCTTCCCAATTCTTGGTAGAATCTCATATGGACCAACATATTTGGCACTTAATTTGCCCTTTTTCCCAAATCTCATCACACCCTTAGTTGGTGATACTTTCAGAAACACTTTATCATCTACTTCGAACTCATCTTCCCTTCGCTTCAAGTCGGCATAACTCTTTTGCCTATCTTGAGCAGCTTGAATTCTAGCCTGAGTCAACTTCACATTCTTGACAGTCTCCTCAATTAACTTTGTCCCCAATACTATGTTCTCACTAAAATCATTCCAGCAAATGGGACTTCTACACTTTCTTCCATATAATGCCTCAAAAGGTGCCATCTTAATACTCGCATGATAACTATTGTTGTATGAAAACTCAATCAAATCTAATTGGTCTTCCCAACTACCCTGAAAATCAATAGCACAGGCTCTCAACATATCTTCCATGGTTTGGTTAGTCCTCTCAGTCTGACCATCAGTCGCAGGGTGAAAGGCAGTACTCATTTTCAATGTTGTCCCAAGATTTAACTGGACCTTTTGCCAAAATTTCGAAAGAAATCTCGAATCACGATCTGAAATAATATCGGTTGGAACACCATGCAATCTCACTACATGCTTAACATACGTCTTCGCAAGTTGCTTCTTCTTCCATGTCTCCTTGATTGGAATGAAAACGGCCGACTTCGTCAGACGGTCCACGATAACCCAAATGGTATCATTGCCATTCCTCGTTCTAGGCAAAGCAGTCACAAAATCCATTGAAATGGAATCCCACTTCCATCCAGGAACCTCTAAGGATTGAACCTTCCCCATGGGTCTCTTATGATCTATCTTGACTTTCTGACAAGTAAGACACTTAGAGACGAACTCGGCAACCTCACGCTTCATGTTTGACCACCAATAGATATGCTTAAGGTCCTTATACAGCTTGTCACCCCCAGGGTGCAGAGAATACGGTGTATTATGACCCTCATCCATAAGACGTCTCTTTAGCTCATCACATTTTTGTGGTACACACCACCTCCCCTTGAACCTCAGACTACCATCATCATGAATCTTGAAATCAACTTCCTTTCCTTGGCCTATCTTTTCTTTAACCTTCTCGAGGTGCTCATCCCCAACTTGACCCCCTTTGATCTCGTTGAAAATTGACAACCCCAATGACAAAGCACTCAATCTTGCCTCGATCTCCCCAGGATTTAAGATTTCTAGGCTAAGTCTTTGCATATCTCGACACAACTCCTCAGGAACTATCAAGGCATTCATGCTATGACTCGACTTCCTACTCAACGCATCTGCACCCACGTTTGCTTTCCCCTCATGATACTGGATGTCTAAGTCATAATCCTTTATCAATTCTAACCATCTTCTCTGCCTCATATTGAGGTCTTTCTGGGTGAAAGTATATACTTCAAACTTTAATGGTCGGTAAAGATCTTACAGGTTACCCCATACAGGTAGTGTCTCCAAATCTTCAAGGCGAACACAATAGCAGCTAACTCTAGATCATGGGTAGGGTAATTAGCCTCATAAGGTTTCAACTTTGACGCGACGCATACGCGATCACCTTCCCATTCTGCTGTAACACACATCCCAAACCATTCTTTGAAGCATCACTATACACCTCAAATCCCTCATTCCCATCAGGCAGGGTCAAACAAAGCGGAGGTCAAACGTTCTTTTAAAATCTGAAAAGCTTCCTCACACTTCTCACTCCACTCGAATTTTGACTCCTTTTTCATCAAATTGGTCATTGGCCTCGCTATCTTCGAGAAATCTCTCACAAATCTCCTATAATAGCCAGCTAGACCTAAGAAACTTCGGATATCAGACACATTCTTTGGAGTTGGCCACTCACTCACAGCTTGAATCTTAGTAGGATCTACAGAGACTCCTTCCTTAGACACATAGTGACCCAAAAATGCTACTTTCTCCAAACGGAACTCACACTTAGAATACTTAGCATACATTTGATTCTTTCTAAGCGTCTCCAATATAATCCCACTAGAGGAAAAAAGTCCAAGGGCTGCGGTCAAAAGGGGCCCAAGGGATGCGTTTTTTTACCGCAGCCATTGGACTAGCAGCCCTTGGCATTTAGGAAGGGTTGCGGTTCCAAAACCGCAGCCCTTAGCGTGTTAACGGCTGCGGTCAAGGCAAAAACCGCAGCCGTTGGTGGGTTAAGGGTTGCGGCTAAGGGCCAAAACCGCAACCCTTGGTGAGTTAAGGGCTCCGGTTTTGGCCCTTAACCGCAGCCCTTAACCCACCAAGGGCTGCGGTTTTTGCGTTATCTTAAGTGTTTTTTTTTTTAGTTTTTTTATCTTAAGTGTTCCCAAACAGTTATATATATGTATAAGTATCATTTTTCATTGCAAATTATGTCTTTTTTTACACAAATACTTAATTTCCTTTTGACGCTTAATATCATCTTCCCGCTTCTTTGCCTTCTTTTCTTTCTCCTCCACAAGAAAATTAATAGCAGTTTCAACATCCTGCTCATTCATCTTTAAAGCTCTCTTAGCTTCATATTCCTTATAACCCATGCTCATTAACAATGATAAGGCTTCATCTGATACTTGAAGCTGAATATTAAGAAAAGAAAAAGAGAAGAGAAAAACATCAGTATTTGTAGCAATAATGCAATCATTCATTGAGGCCAGTCTGATGATTGGAGAAAGATATACGGTGTATATGAATGGTTTAGAGAGCCACACTACAACACATAAAAAAAGTAAAATGAGAATCATTATAAAAATCAAAAAGTTTAATAGCCTCAAAATCCAGCAAATAATAGAGTTCAGCACATTACTGTTAATCTAATTCTCAAGCAATATCCTTAGACTAAGCCGAAATAATTTTGATAGCAAACACATGCTACCACTAACCTCTCCCATTTCAAGCACCTCTAAAGCATCTTTAAATTGTTGAAATCTCATAAGTTGCTTTCCTTTTGTGTGCAGCATAAGACCCATCATTATTGCTCTGCCAAATATAACCAATATAGTCAATATTCAAAATCTATACCTAAAAGGAAATGACAGCACTCAAAAGTAAATACAATAACTTGCAACAACCACATACATACCTTTAATCAGTCTCAGAACCCATATTAACCTTCCGTCCTCTTTGATCCTCAAGCTCTATGTTGTAGTCCTCAATTGGCAGTGAGCCATCTGCGTGTCTCTTGGCAAGTGCAGCTACAGCCGTCCTGGTACGTTCAAGAAAGAGATATTTGAGCAAGCAAGTATTACTTAATTCAATTAAAGCAAGCAATAACCACCCTCATAAACTCAACATAGAGATTAAATGGATAATATACCACAGCCATACAATCTCAATTCCAAAGACGACAAATGGCGAACACCATAATTTAACAAGAGAAGACTGCTCCAACAACCACTACTGACAAATAACTAGGCTCAACTTTCTTACTCACAAATCACAATTGCTAAACAACACAATTCATACTCACAATAAGACAAATAAGGGAGCAGATTGACTAAATCCAAAAAATTAGTGAAATTGAAATTCAATCCCCTTATCTACGAAAGCAAAACCCTTAAGATTTCATACCATCAAAAAGCATAATTCAATACAAACAGCCTTCAATAGCTTGCTATTCATCAATTCAAAACCTTCGATGATCATTATCTCACACACACACACACACACACACACACACACACACACACACACACACACAAACACAAACACAAACAAAACAAAAAAACACCCACAAGAGCAAAAAAGTTCAGGCCAATAAGAACACAAATCAAACATAAAAAGTACAATATAACTAAATTATAAAACAGAGGGCAATTCAGCAATCCCTAAAACTTGCATGATCAACAACCCCACAAACATACATGATCAAAATATTTAAAAAAAATTAAAACTTTAGAGGAAATAGATTAAAAACAGTAAAAATTAAAAGAGAGATGAATTAGGGTAAATAGTTTACTTGAGACGACTGAGTCTAGAAGAACGTTGTTCTTCTGCCATTAATTCTTGCTAAATAGACATACCCTCATCAACATTAACTCTGGAAACCAATATTTTGGCGTTATTTTTAACACCCAGTGATGCAGCAATTTATAGAAGTAATCAAACATCTCAACAGAAGACCCGAATGTTTTCGGACCGAGAATAACACTGAATGAACTTGTTGATGTTCCAGTTAAGTTCTTTCCTTCAGGCTAGGCATTAATACACCAATGAATCCGATAGAGAAATTCACTGAAACCTCAATAAATTTATGCAATACCTCCACCTTTCATCAATATCCCAGTTGCACACCATTTTTCTCCCTGGATAATACAATGCTAACTGCTCGTACAATGTTCACACAATTGAAGTACTCAGAAAACTTCTCTCTGTTAGTAAGAGTGCTCTCTTACAAAAGAAAAGTCCTGCAAATTCCAATCACTAAAAATCGCAAATTCAGCCCAACAAATTGCTAAGTGAATTCATTAAGCAAAATCAGTTTTAGGCTCAACTTCATACTAATTAACATGGGTTATACTTAGGGCTTGAATTTTAAGCTTCAAAATCAGAATTTTTAAGGGGAACAAGGAGGTAGCCTTTACCTTTGCTTCCAGAGCAGGGAAGACACGACAGGGGGAGGAGCTGGGCTCCGGGAAACGGTGACGACATCCGGCAAGGGAGGAGAGCTCCGGCAAGGCTGTGCGGCTCCGACGCAGGTGCAGTGAGGCTGCTCGAGTGTAGCAGCAGAACGAATCAGAGGAGAGAGCGAAAGAGGCAGGGGCAGCAAAGGAAAGCAGAGCTCCGACGAGGGAGACGCGATTCGACAGTCTTTGCGGAGAGGACCGGTGGTGGCAAGAAGATTGACTTGATTCTGCGTTGCACAGTCGACAATTCCTCCAATGAGCTTCAACCAACAGAGTCCTCAGTCACGTTTGCAGCCATAACCTAACCGAAAACCCCTCTCTATACTCTTTCAGCTTCTCCCACTGTAAAACTAATGCAAATTCATAAAACAACACAAAGTAAAAACAAACAATTCAAAGGCAGCAAATTTCGACATTACACTGTCAAGCACTGCGAAAAAAACTTAACGAACAAAAAAGGGATAAAAAATACTACGATTGACAAATTTCTCAGCAAAAAATGAAATTTAATCACAAATCTCAAATCAAATCAAACAAAAAAGAAAAACCTATACATAAACAAAAGCAAAAACACCATTAATGGAAACTCGAATTTGCATGTACCCTAAAAAAAGGTTCCCGGAAGCAAAACCCTAACCAAAAATAGACTGAACATTAGTGTATCCAAATTCGATTATCTCGATTAGCAGAAACAATAAGAAGGGCGGGATTAATTTATATATTAAAAAAAAAATCTTAATCTGAAAAACCCTAACTCCATAAAAAAATAGTTCGAGCAATAAAATTGGGGAAAAGAGGTAAAAGGATGAAAAATATTAGAAAATAGAATCGGAAGAAAGAAGAGTGAAAGTAACAGATCGATTAGAGAAGACGAACCTGAAATGTCTGAGACGAGAAAGAAGCGAAAGTTTTATTGGATTCACCGGCGAGAGGAAGAGAGGTGCGAGAGAGACAGCTCTTGCGAACCCTAAACCCTTGCGAGCCCTCGCCGACGAACCCTAAACCCTTGCAAACCACTGACAGTCGCAAACCCTCGCCGGCGAAGAAGGATGAGAGGAGAGAGATGATGCGGTGAGAGGGAGAGATGATGCGGTGAATGGGAATTAGGAGAGAGAGAAATAGGGTTCAGCGCACGAGAGAGTATAGGAGACTGCTCAAGGGAGTAACGCGATTAAGCGAGTTATTTCATTTTTGGGCTGTTTAAGGGCTGCAGTCAGCCCAAAAACCGCAACCCTTAGTTTAAGGGCTGCGGTTTTTAATTTAACCGCAGCCCTTTAATCACTAAAGGGCTGCGGTTATAGGCTAACCGCAGGCCTTTACTATTAAGGACTGTGTTTTATAATAAACCGCAGCCCTTGCGCCGCAGCCCTTGCGTTTTTTTCCACTAGTGTCCTCAAGTGCTCGTCATGCTCCTTTTCATTCTTCGAATAAATCAGAATATCATCAATGAATACAACCACGAACTTATCTAAGAACTCATGGAAAATCCTATTCATCAAGTCCATAAATATGGCAGGTGCATTAGTTAACCCAAAAAGCATTACAGTGAACTCATAATGACCATAACGAGTCCTAAACGCAGTCTTAGGTATATCCTTATCAGCTACTCTCAACTAGTGATACCCCGAACGCAAATCAATCTTCGAGAACACGCTTGCTCCATTCAACTGATCGAATAGGTCATCTATCCTAGGCAAAGGATATTTGTTCTTGATGGTTACATTATTCAATTCCCTATAATCGATACACAACCTCATACTCCCATCTTTCTTCTTAACAAACAACACAGGAGCTCCCCAAGGTGATGCACTAGGCCTAATATAACCCTTATCGAACAGTTCTTGCAACTGCGTCTTCAATTCACTCATCTCCGGAGGTGCCATTCTATAGGGTGCTTTAGATATAGGTGCAGTTCTAGGAACTAAGTCTATGGTGAACTCAACAGCTCTAGCAGGCGGCATACCCGAAATCTCACTCGGAAACACATCCATAAACTCATTCACGATTGGAACATCTTCAATGTTTACCCCAGCTTCTTTACTCACATCTTGCACACTACAGAAAAATAACTCACACCCCTTCTTCATCAGCTTCTTTACTTGCATTGCAGAAATAACCCCAAAGTTCTTGGACTTCCCAAAACGTCTATATGAGGTCAACTTTCCCAAAGGGTTCTTTAAAACTACCTTTTGAACTTCACAGTCTATTTTGGCCTTGTATAAACTTAGCCAATCCATCCCCAGAATTACATCTAGGTCTCCCAGATTAAACTCTATCAAATCAGAAGGAAAGACACAGTCCCCTATCTTCAGAGGTAAATTTCTGAACAACTTGGTACACCTTGTGGTCTCCCCAGTAGGTATACTAACAGGCAAATCAATCACTTCAAAATCTACTAACCCCAAGCTTTTAATAACAGACGACGAAACAAAAGAATAAGTCGCCCCCGAATCAAATAATGCTTTAACTAGCACGGAGTTAATAGAAAAAGTACCCGAAACTACGTCGGCAGATCGCTCAGCTTCATTGCGACTCATCACGAACAGTTTACTCGGAGCCTTGTTCTGGTTGTTGCTCTCATTAGCAGGCTTATTGTAGCTCCCTTGATTGTTCAGTGCCCCTACAGGCTTCGAACCTTGATTTCATGACTGGTTAAACTCAGACCTCGCTTGGTTACTACCCCCATTGCCATTTTTGTCTTTCTTTTGCTTAGCAAAGCACTCATACTCCCTATGGCCCTTCTTCTGGCAGTAGTTACAAGTCACTAGTTCTCCCTTGCAGTCTTTACCTGGATGGTTATTACCGCACTTCTTACAGTGGTACACTCTCTCAGATTGACCCTTATTATTATTGCCCTGATTATTCCTCCCTTGGAAATTCCCATTTCTACTCTTCTTGAAGTTTCCTTGATTTCCCCCAGCATTGAAATCCTTTCTTTTTTCACCCACTACAACATTTTTCTTATCACGCCTCGACTGAAGACCATAGATGTGGACAGCTCTTCCGTAAACAATATCTCAGGATGAAAAAGTTTCACAACCCAACCCCAGCTGGATTTCATCAGTCAAACCTTGCTCAAACTTTTGAGCCTTTAACTCCTCAGTGGCTACTACCTCAGGTGCAGACCCCGACAATGCTATGAATTTGCTATAGTACTCAGAAATGGTCATAGTCCCCATCCTCAGGTTAATAAACTCCTGGGATTTCTGTTTCCTCATAAAGGCAGGGTAAAACTTCCCTCTCAAGGCAGTAACAAAAGATTCCCAATTGAATCCCACAACAGCACTCAGTCTAGTTTCACTTTCTCTCCACCATAAATCAGCCTCATCCTTTAGGTACAAGCACGACCGACCTACTCTCATACTCTCGGGGACGTCCCACAGCCCCAATGATTTTCTCAAACTCTCTAATCCAGTTCTCCAAAAAGGTAGGATCAGCTTGCCCCTTAAAATATGGTGGTTTAACTTTGGCTAGCCTCTCAAACATGTCCCCAGCAGAATCGAGACGCTAAGCTCTATCTTGAGTCAGTTTCTCCGCCAAAAGGCGAATAGCAGTAGCTAAATCGTTATTGTTGTTTGCCATTCTAGTGCGTGACCTTAAATTAACGTACTCTACTTTAGGTTCGATACATAATTACATGCCATTCTCTACGAAGGCAACATTTGATTTGACCATAAAGATCGCATCAACAAACAATTTCTCATGAAGTTACAACAACATTATAAAATAATCATCATCAATCATCCATGAAGAAAATTCAAATCAAGAACACATAGTTTAGGAATCATGAATAAAATTCAATCATAACAAATAAATAAAAATATTCCCATTCGCGTGCCCAAAATAAATTCTTGCTCACTTGGATACTAAATATTTAACTTTTATTCCTCAAAAGATGTTAATAACAATTTTCTCAACCATAACACTGTACTTTTCCTAAAAATAAAATAAAGGTACTATGAAATAAATTTAAACCACTACTGGACGAATTATCCAACATTATTCTTTAAAGCATAAATTCATAATAAATAATCTAAGGTGAAACATCATCAGTCTTATCCTCTGATCCCCTGTAGTTTTCTGGAGTGAAAACCCCATCTTCAAATTCATCGATGTCCTCAGTATTATAATAAACATATCTTCTACATCTCGTGGATCTCTGTTTAGGTTGAGGCTCGTCCTCCTCTGACTCAGAATCAGTCTAACATCTCATAACAGCATGGTAGATGTCACTTCTGGTCTGCCCTCTAGCACGGTCAAACTCATGAAGAACCTCATCATCACTATCAGGCATGCCTGCTTTCAATACATTACGCATAATAAACTCTAGTTCGGTGTAGCTATCATCATCAGACTCATAAATTCCATCACCCTCATCATCACTGAGCACAATAGGGTTGTAATAGGACCCTATTCTAGCAACTTCTCTTTCAGACATGGCTAGGAATCTATACAATAAATTTAACTTCTATAAGCAATTGGTACTCTCACTTAACAAAAAATTCAACAGTAAACAAGAAGCAAGAATAACCAACAACATAAAGCATAGGAATAACATAAACAGTTAGCAGGGAAGAAAAATATAATCATGCTGAACTAACTATTTAATGCAGACATATAATATTTCTATCTTTTATGCCCTTCCTATACTACCCATTTCTCATAAAATAAACTAGAGTATTGAAAATTATTTAAATAAATAATTTCGAATTTATAGAGGAACCGAAAAAAAAACCGAAATAATAAAAAAAAATTTACATTATAGTTTGAAATTTTCGAACTCAATAACAATAAATAAAAAAAATAAAGCTTCGGACATAAAAAAAAAATTTCGAAACTCATAAATAATAAAAAAATATTCGGACCTTATAACAAAAAAAAAAATTCGGACCTACTAAAAAAAAAAAATTCGAATGCGAAATACTATCGCAATCGTGAAAAAGAATTTCGAAGGTAATTTGAATACCATGAATAAGTAGGAGCTCAATTCTAAGAAATTCATTTTAAGTACTAGCTAGTTAGGCGCCTAAAGACCTAAAGTTGGCACGAAAGGCCAATAAAAACCTAAAGCTCCTAGATACGACTTTGTAACACCCCAATAATTCTCTCTTTTCTAAAATACCTTTTAAATATAAATAATAGAGAATTATCAAAGTATTATCGCCCGTGTGATAACGTATCGGCTTATTCAGAATTTTGCAGCGGAAAACAATAATAATAAACTTTATAAATAAAACTTAGTCAACCATAAAGTCAACTCCAACAAAACCAAAGTCAACCTTAAACCAAATTAAACCAACTATAAAATGTATAATTCAAAAGTACAATGCATAACTACACAAGCTCTCCAAATCCCGATCCCAATGATGCACCATCTTCGAACCTGTTAGATGGACTACGCACTATTGATCCCTAGAGACTGCTCACCAAAATGGGTCATCACAGGATCAATAAGGCAAAACCATGATCAACATACACAACAAAAGCACGTAATCAGCAAAGCTCAGTACTACATACAAAACAAGTAAACAATCCTAACATGATACTAATAACTAATAGGCAGGAATAAATAATATCATAATAACTTGCAGACAACTTTTACTGAACTAAACTTTTACAATATTTTTATTACTTTAAATGGAATAGTCAATGGACCGAGTTGTCTCATCTAAACCAGCCTTCCCCTAGGAAGACGAAATACGGGCGCGACTCCGTATTCCAAAATGACCTACGATATCGAGGAACCTTTTAATAAAATAGGAACGGTGATCAACCCGAAACCCAGAAAAAGCCATGGGCTACCACCATGTACTCCAACTCCTAATTGTCCAACACTTTAGACGTGCACCAGTCAAAAGCTTATTACTATCCACGTTACACTTTACATGATTTACCAATTATTACTTATTATGACACACAAGCAATATAGATAACAAATAATCAAACATTCACAACTTAACTCCTTTTTATCTTAGGATTACATAAGTGATCACACAACTTACAGCCCAAGATTAATTCCTTCTTATTGCAATCCTTGATATTTGTTGAACCTAGCCAACAACCAACTTACCTTTCATAGGCATACTCTATCAACTTACCAAATAAGGCCCACAGTCCTCATATAGTAGTGAAAATAATAATATAAGGGAACACATGATTCAACTCAATAAATATATTAACTCCACCATGTGAATTAATAAATAAAGTTCCCAACCAACATGCTTGCATCAATATTCCATACAAACATGATATTCAGCTCATAAATAATTCTTAAAATCAACATGTTCGCACACAGACATAAAACATGTAAAATCCAATCATAATAGAAATCATTTATGAACTCACAAAAGTTCCTATACATGATACTACATAACTTTTCCTTCCTAAAATCATGATTCTACATCAAACAACACATAGGTATGTACGTACCTTACGTAGACAAACTGGGATGCCACTTTAACCAACTCAAAAGTCGCCTAGAGAGAATTCTCCGTCTAACACAACTAATAGAATTTATAATCAATCCTCCAAGTAAATTCCAGCAACTTAAAAATACTTTAAATCCCCTTTAAAAATATTTAAAAGTTGTTTTTATCATTAAAACCTCAATTGCTTATATTACCTAGCATAGTAATACTATACGAGTCAATAAAATCCATACAACTCCATTAATAACAACCTTTCTAAAATTCCAGCAACTTATAAATTATTAAAACCTCCTTTAAACATACTTAAACATGCTTCAATTCATAAGTTAAATCAATTTCATAGTTTATAACATGCTACTATGATTACAATCTTTAACACCCTAAAAATTCATGCTTTGGATAATTAAAACTCAATCTAAATATAATAATCAAATCTGAAATTTTATTCTTTTAACACATAATTTATATAATCATAGATTCACCATTAAAACAGTAAATTAAAGCCTCTAATCATAATTAGTACTAAAACAAAACATAAAAATATAATCTTTAATCAAAACTTGAGGAGGAAGAAAAGAATTAAACCAACACGAAAAATGATATAATCCGAGGTATATGAAACAAAAATTTTGAAAAATGAGGGAGGAATTTACCGTTAAAGCTTCTTCATAACAATAGGAGCATTAGCGGTGGCCATGGCTGAGGAGCGAGAAAGAGAATGATAGTTGAGTGAGAGGAAGAAAAAGAGAGGAGGCGTATGAAAACCCTAAGTCTAAGATTTCGATGAACAAAAAAGAAAATAGGGAAAGGGAGGCATAGAGGAAAAGAGGAAAGAGGAAATAGAAAGAGGGGGAAATCCAAGTATACGGGCACAAATTTCAATAAGCAGATAGGGGGAAACCAAATGAAAAAAAAGGAAATTTCATTTAAATAGTCAAATGCTTGGGTTAATTTAAAAAAACCAAGCATTTGTGAAATTTTATATTTATTTTTTAAAAAGGCTATCAAATGCTCGGGTTGTTTAAACAACCCAAGCATTTGTAAGGTAGCAAAAGAGGTTTTTTCCACTAGTGTTTAATCAAAACTTGAGGAGGAAGAAAAGTATTAAACCAACACGAAGAAGAGAACAAGAAGGAAAGGCGCCGGCAGCACCCGGGCAGCGGCCGCAGCAGCAGCAGGTCGGCGGTGGTAGCGGTGATTGTGGTGTTGTGACGTTTCTTGGTGAAAAAGAAAGTGTTTCTTGGAAGAGAATAAAGAAAACCGAGAGGGAGAAAGAAGAGAGGGAGGGGTGCCGGTTTTGAGGAGTGAGGAGAGAGAAAATAATGTGTGGGTAAAATATTTGGGGTTTAAGATATTTATATGGGTGTTTCCCTTGTGGGCTTAGAAAAAGGCAATTGGGCTTCAAATAGAGTTTGTTGATGAATAGGAATGATGATTGAACTCCTAACATCACTAGAATTAGTATTTGGGTTCCTCAAGCCCACTTGAACTCCTTTTTCAAATCCAAATAGATATTTCAAACATTTCAAGTATTTCAAAGCATGACTTTAATAAATATTTGACTTGGATAAATTATTATAACAATTTCTTTGACTTTCAAATAGTCAACCTTTGAAATATAAAATCATTAAATGCTACAATATATTAAAATATAAATAACTATATATTAAAATATACTTATAAAATTTATAAAAATACGGGGGATTACAACATGACCGACAAGCACGTGGTGGAATCACGCGATGAGTAAAGTCATAGCCTGTTGAGGCAGTTGAGATAAAGAAGGGGAAAGCTCGCCATAAGTCCAGGAATATCTTGCTAGAATCTTTGTCATTTGTAACAACCTAAAACGGTAACTTAGTTAGATTTCTTATTATAAATAGAGTTCATGTATCCAAGTATAATGCATCAGTTCTCACCTGCTCTACTTTTCTACTTCTACTCAATACTCTTGTATTCTTTCACTACTCTACTTGCAATAATACGATTTCTAGTCCTCTTATTCATTTCTTAAGCACTTAGATTGATTGCCTAACTATTATTTATAGATTGATCCTCCTTGGTGAAATTTATCCAAAACAATTTGGCACCCACCGTGGGGCATTCAGTCTAAAAAGTGCTCTTTCGAAACTCGTGATTCACAAAAAATCTTTCGCAACACCATCACTGGAAATATCCCTTCCTCTGTGGAAGAAATCTGGAAGCGCCTCAATGAAAAAATCGATATTCTCCAGAAAGAAAACGACATCCTGCGTGGCCAAGTCCAATCCGCCGTCTCCTTGGCGACATCATCCTCTCGCCACCAGGCTCGCTGTAACCTTGAAAGTGCAACAACTCGCCTAGATCTAGATACTATTACTCCCCCTCGGAGTCATCCTGCACCACAAAGTTCCTCCGTGTTCACCCCTGTCATTTCGCAAATATCAACACCCCGGGTGACACGTCCTGCTACCACAACTGTTGCTATTCCTTTGGCCACTGACTTCATAATGGTCGAAGATGAAACTCACCTTCTCGGTTCCAACCCTTTTCAAACTCCCTCAACATTTCCAACCTTTGGCTCATCATCCCGATCCGTGCCCAATGCACCTCCTCACTCAAATTATTCTAGAAATGTCCCCGTGTCCAACACTCTAAATCGAACCTGTGTCACCTTCCCTGAAATTCTTCCACCTCCACCTCCTCGGACTTCTTCTGTCGCATTCACTCAAAATATACCTCCCTTGAGTCAGCATGCCTGTTTACCTGTCACCTAAAGAGTTAGCACCTTAGCGTCCCATGCCCAGTCTAACCCTAATCTGCCGCGAGGGATGGATTTCTTTCAACCTGTCCTTGGTAGCATGAATGAAGCCATGAAGCATAAATTTGCTGTCCTGCAGGAAATGATTAATAAGATTTCGGGGCTGACCCCAGCCATAGCAGAGGCAAAACCAAATAGTTATGCGGACTCTCCTTATGCAGATCATATTGATAATATCGACATCCCTAAAAGGTTCAGTGCTCAAAACATCCAATTGTATGATGGGACCACTGACCCTAGCGAGCACATTAAGCAATACAAGCAAAGAATGATGAATATCTCTATTCCTCGTGACATGAGAGAAGCTAGTCTCTGTAAAGGGTTCGGGTCAACTCTGTCCGGTCCTGCCCTAGACTGGTTGACCAATCTGCCAAATGGATGCATCACCTCATTCGCGGAGATCCTTAACATGTTCAATCAACAATTCGCTAGCAGTCAGAAAGTCCAAAAGCAAACAAGTGACATGTACCGTGTCGTTCAGCACTATGGAGAAAGTCTCAGAGAATATATTCATCACTTCAATAGAGCGTCCATTTCCAATTGTGACATCCCAATTGCCATCGAAGCATTCAGACAAGGACTGTATGGAGATTCTGACCTCTACAAAGATCTAACAAAATACCCGTGCGCCAAGTTTCAAGATGCGTTAAACAAAGCTCTTGCTCAAGTTCGTCTGGAAGAAGATATGGATGCTTGAAAAGAGCCTGCCGAGTCCGAGCGGTCCAACATGAAATACACATGGAATCGGCGACGCAACAACAGGCTAAAGCCATATGATCGGCCAACCAATGACCAATATGTGGCTGCAGTAGAAGGACGAGTCCAAGCATCACCCGAAGATAGAAGAATACAACTTTTGCGTGAGCACAGGAGGACTCATCAACCATCTGGCAAAGCTAGGAGACGCAGTTAAGTGGCCACCTAAATCATTTCGCCCATGAGACAGGAAAGACACATCCAAATGGTGCGACTATCATGGAGATATTGGTCATGTCACTGACGATTGCATTGCTCTCCGCAGAGAAGTTTCCTATCTCTTGAAGAATGGGCACCTCAAAGAAATCATGTCCGAGAAGGCCAAGATGACCGTCTCAAAAGAGAAATCCATATCTGCCCCTCAAAAACCTCCTAACCCTCCTTCTCAGGTTAAAGTTATTAATGTTATCACAGGAGGAACTAACGTTTGTGGTTTAACTTATTCTGCAGCTAAAAGACATGCCAGGTAATGCTACACGGACAAGCCCGTCTTAAGACGTGCCATCAATCCTGGACCTGCAATCACCTTCGATGACGTGGATGCAGTAGACGCCTCAGCGTTCCATCATGATGGCCTAGTCATCTCCCTCTCTATTGGCAGCTGTTTGATCAAAAGAGTTCTAGTGGACAATGGAAGCTCAGCCAATATAATAATGCTCGATACACTTGTCTAGATGGGACTTAGCGAAAGCGATGTGGTCAAAAAGTCTACGGTTCTAGTCGGCTTCAGTGGAGAGGCTAAAAACACCATTGGAGAAATCTCCTTGCCCGTCTACGCAGAAGGCGTCAACCTACAGGTAAAATTTTGGAAAAATTGTCAAAAATAAGCCAACCTTTGGCCCGTCCACTAAAAAGAAGTCATCTCTTCGATTATCCCTGAATAAGTAAAACTTTTATACCCTTCTGTTTTTAACAGGTCAAATGACTGGTTACCAGTTAAATTTCCCTTGAAATTAATTTTCATTAAAATTATAATTTTAGGCCAGAAATTTTTTTTTAAAAAAAATAATAAAAACAAAATCTTTCCCCTGCTTCCTCATCCCTTTTGACCTCCCTCACCACCATCACCATCACCATCACCATAACCCCCTCCCCATGCTTCGAAATCCCCAATCTCCCTTCACTCTTTCCATTCATCTCCCTCTCAAACTCCCTTTCACTAGTAGAAAAAACCTCAATTGCTCCGGTTAAAAACCCCTCAAATGCTCCGTATTTAACGCGTAGCAGACGTCATACGAGCATTTGAGAATTCTACAAATGCTCCGGTTCTCAACCGGAGCATTTGAGACCTTAAATGCTCCGGTTGTGGAAAAATCCAAAGCATTTGACTTTCTTAACATGGGAAAAATACCACAAATGCTCCGGTTGTTAGATAAAACCGGAGCATTTGTAATAACAAATGTTCCGGTTTTTCCTAACAACCGGAGCATTTGTGTATTTTATATAGTAAAAAAAAAATTCAGCTGCTGCCTATATGCGTGCTGGCTAGTGTGCACTAGGGCAGCAGACCAGCAGTACATTCATATTCATATCAGCAGCAATGCTCACCAAATCTAACGCATACAGATATAATAGACACTCTTTGTGCCCCTCCCTTTAATCGACACATCTCATGTTCCTCTCATTTACATAGTATACAAAAAAAGCACACGCAAATCATACATCCAACACATTCCAAATATTATTATTAAAAAAATGAAAAAAATGTACATAAGTTACAAAACACGTGTAGATTCGAGTTACATAATATAACAAACCTGCTAAATTTTTTGGCTACATTGTCATTAATTTCATGTGCCTTCAGTTTCAAGGATATGAATAAGCATTGCTACTTTGTTTACATAGTGAGAACAAAGCTCTGAAAATTATTAGCTATAAATTATTGAGCATGATATCAAACCATAGTAACCAAATAACATAATGCGAAAACACGAACACATATTTGCTACTATATCCCTTCAAATACCACCATGTGACGGAAGGTAAAAGCTAAATTTATACATAAAGAAGATTTCCGACAGAAGCAGTTCAGACTACCTGGAATTCACGAGCAAGCTGCTGCCGAACTACCTAGGAACACCTCAATGGTATCACCTTTGCACTACCTGAAGAAGCCAAGTTATGGTAGGGAACAACGACAAAAACATCATATACAGATAGATAAAATTTGTGTGAGAAACAGCAAGAGAGAAATGAAAATGTTTGTGGGGGAAAACAGCACCTAAATCACAATGTATTACAGATTATGATTTTAGTTTCTTTTGCATTGCTCCAATTGCTCCAATGACCATTCTATCAGATACTACGATCTATAAATGCTTATCACAGAACAAAATAGCCAAGGTGTTCTTTTCTTAATCCGTCAAAACAGACACATTAGAACTTGCATACTTGACTACTACAATTGAATTATAGAGATTCTACCAGATGATATAGAATAGGTAATATTCTAGTTCACTTTTTCCCAGGTATATTATGTCAAACTACCCTAACAAACACTAACACTACTAAATCACTAATAATATGACTATACTATACCAGATGCAGGAGACAGCAGAGGCATATACATCTTCATAACCTCAACTTCAGCATACATGTAATTAGGACTCCATCAAATAGGATGCATTTTCTATTTTCACGGTAGCATATACATTTATATTAAAACATTATGAGTGAACAAGAAAAATAAAAAACTCAAGGTGCCGTAAACGCAGCAATGCAACAGAGAAAGTATATAATGGAGATGAAGTTGTAAACGCATATACATTTTCTTTAATAAATAGAGGTATATGAAGAGAAAGTGAAAATAAACCTGCTGGGCAGCATCGGAAGAGCTAAGAAGGTCGTGATTGCGGAGTGCATGAGAGGAGTTATCGGTATAATGTCAAGGGTTGAGCAGAATAGCAAGTGTATATTTGAGGGCGATAAAGATTTTCCATATTTTTAAGCTCTTCCAGGTCATATTATTAAAAGGCACTATGATGAACACCACAACATGCACAGAAGGAACATGTCACCTAAAGAAACAAACATTGGGAGGCAAATTCAGAGCATAGGTTGATTCAAGGGAGAAAGCAGACATATTATGCTCTATATCTCGAAAACTGAGCTAATGAAGGACATTTTGTATTTGTTTGAGCAATGATGCATATAAATATATGAAAGCTACAAACAACAATGATCAAAATGAGGATTTGTGGCAAATCTAGTAATAAAAAAAATTCCTGCTAGCCAGCCGAAGACACGGGCTAGCAAAGACGCTGCTAGCAGACGAGACCCACTAGTGGATTAAAGTCAAGAAAAGAGGATCACCCATGTACAAGAAGAAAACAAACTAGCTACTAATTACTATAGTTGTTATCATTTGTCCGTGTAATCATGAGAATACCAAGTATCATCATTCATCCTACCGGAGACTTTTAGGAAGCAAAGCGAACGACAAGTATATATATGCATTTATTTTGGAAAACTGAATTTCAAAATCACCTTTCTATGAGCTTCACTTGCTAGTATTTCATCCTGCATTAAGAAAACAGTACGTAAGCTCCTCATCTTCAGCAGCCTCTGCTGCATCAGCTTGCTACATTTTTTGTGCCATGAATGCATTCTGCTATGTAGTATTTGGTCCAAAACTCTTCCTTTGACATCTGATGTAAACAGAACAAATCAAAAATTAACTTAAATGTTAGATTAAGAAGGAATATTAATGAGTAGGCAACAAGCTTTTCGAAAATAGGATATATTCGCCTTTTTAGTTTCAGATTTCTGACCAACAAGTTCATCACATATGCGCCAGATTGCAAATTAATTAAGATCAGACAAAGTATAAGGAGGAAGAATATGATGATTATTAATAGAAGAAGTGGCGAGTAAGAAAACATTAATTCTTCAAAAGAGGAAATTGAAGAAGTGTTGGAGTCTGACCCTCCTTTTAACCCGTAACAAAAGTTGGAGATCGACTACTTCCACAAAATGTTACCGAGAGCTTCGAAAGAGACACATGACAACTTGTAGAGAACATGGTTTTATCCCGGTTTGCATCACCCCATTGCAACTGCAAAGCACATGTATTTGACCTTAGCGCAACCGAGATATAAGGCCGCAATTGCTGTAAACCATCAGCATTTCCCGCGAAAGTGGTTTCGCGACAGTGGTGCATCCGAGATTTAAAACCGTGATCTAGAACTAACCAGAAGGAGGTCCCCCGTGACGGAAGGGCTTCTACTTCGTCCTCTATGCTCTGGACTACGGCTTCTAGGCCTTCTTCCCTAGTCATGGTCCCGCTGATTTCTATCATCATCTCTTCTACCATAACCACAGCCACCATGGGGATGGTCTCCATACCTCCTTCTGTACCTTCCAAACAACTGTCGCCTAAGCTCCCTGAAATTGATGTAAAAATAGCATGTTACTATGAGCTAACAATACAATCAAATAAGTAGAGACTATAGAGGGTAACACCACAAGTAATCACCTGCTAATTTTTTTTTCAAATGCATAAAGTTGCAGTAACCTCCACGATTGCACACGTTTTCCTCATACTCTCTACAGGTTGCTCCTCTGAAGTTCGTTACAGGAGAAAAATCGACAATGATTGGACAATCTACAACATGTTATACAATGCCATCAGAGTTCAGAAAGTTGAATATGAGGCTAGATTAATCAGAGACAGTTTAAGCAGTGATGGATTAAAATACTCTATAAAGGCACATGTTAGGTAGCTTAACACCAACTGATGTACATCATTGTCACCCTGATTCAATGAATTAAAATGATTCACAAGAAAGGGTTTCGTTTTCCAATAGTCAAAATATCTTAGCCCTTGAAGTCATGCAAGACCCACACATGGTAAGAAAACACCAAAAACACCAATAACTCTCTGTTTCAAGGCAAGCTAAAAAAGGTAAAGGTCAAACAGAAAAAATTGCATCTCAAAACAGTATAAATCTTCAGGCTACCAAATACATCTCATTTATGACTTCCAAATTACATAAACAGAATATTCAACACCTATTCTACTCACCAACCAGCAGAAACAGAAAATCTCCTTTAAACTAGAAACTAACAGAGCATAAGACAAACTGAACCTTTGAATGACAATATTTTTAAAGATGTAATGTTCGTATTTTAATATACAGAGCACAAGACAAACTGACCTTTGAATGACTTTTATTTTAATATACAAAGTACGTGAATTCATATTTTGAGGTCGATGACGGGGTTGGAGAGAAAGAATCAGATATGAGAAATAAAATTTGCTAGGGTTATATGAGAACATGCATGCACTAGAAACCAAATATTCACATGTCTGGCTCCGCTGTTGAGACTACCCTACTTGCACTCACCTTTAGTCTCCTTGTTTCCCTTGTCAAGCAGTCAAGAAAGCTTGGTGAGACATATTTGAGTGCTTACAATCGTTTTAAGTTTATTAAACATTTCATCATTTTAGAGGCACCTTAAAGGACAGCAAACAACATTATGGCTCTTGAACTAAGAGGATTATGAAGATTACTGGTCTTCTAAATCACAAGTACAACTGCTAAGCACAAATTGACTAAGAAGTAGGTGCACATAGAGCCTTATGATTTTTCAAAAAAAATTGAAATTCAAACCTAGTGTTTCCAATATAAACGCACGCTGGTGTATTTTTTTCTTGAACACAAGACAATATGCTTTTTCAGCTAAACAGGACACCAACCATCGAAAAAATCACAAAGTCACCATTTTTAGCCTTCGAATCATCCTTAAAATCACCGACCATGGCGAAATTCTTCTACTAAGATTGAAAAATTACCAGAAAAAAAGTTGAAGCTAAGTCGAAAAGTTAAACCTAAGACAAGAATTTGAACCAAAATCACCTTGAATTAAGCAAACTAATGAAAGCAAACACAAGCTATGTAACTAGAAGTCTAGAATTAATCATAATTTCAAGTAAGCTTAGCCTCTAAGAGCTATGGCAAACTAGGAGACAACCTAAGGATCAAAGAAAGGCCAAAAATGTAACTCCGTTTAACAAGTTTGACTCCAGCAAACCAAGTAAACCCAAACCTCTCTTTTAAATCGTCCGACTTTAAGTCCTGGACCTAGTAAGCTTGTAAGCGACTTAGTATGAACCGGAACCGTTCCGCATCAACATGAACAACATCATTTAACATAAACTACAAATAAAGCAGTGTAGATAAAGCATAGGAGGATCTGAATTTTACAGCATAAATGACACCAACCCAAATCTATTGTTGCACTCTCACTACTATTATCATTCTCGTGCATCAGCTATAGGTACAAATAAATTCAAGCACATAAACTACAAAAGTTAAAGAGAGGCAAGGAAATTGCGTAAGGACATCAATCACTGTTTTACATCAATCAAGAACATTTGTGAAGCTAATTTGAAGGTAATATGAAATTTAGGAGAAAAGAAAAAAATGTTAGAAGAAAATTCATCGACACTAAACAACTTTCAAAAGAGGTGTTATTGCACATAACTTCTCACACAACAAAAATCCTCACAAATTCAAACTGAATCTTTAGAAATTAGTATAATAGCAGCAAGACCTTCAATTATACATTTTCTCAACAAAGTTAGTGGAGCAACTTACCCTGCGAAAGTATTAGCAACTTCAGATCCACATACACCTCAAGACAATCACAAACAGGAAAACAAGACTCGCCAAAACTAAACCAAATTCATGCAAGATTATAACCATCAATTCACAAAACCTAAAATAGATGCACGAAAAGACATCTGAGGTATAGGAATACAACACGAAAAGACTTGTTTAAACAATCAAACACAATCAATTCACACCCACAAATATAACTAATTAAGAAAAAAACAACAACAAGATAAAATTACCAGCCTAACCAATGTCTAGTAGCAACGCAAGCATCAAGGCGGGCGATCCACCATCTAACTGAACCGAATAGACCTTCCACCCCTCAACTTGCCAAACCTCAAAACACATAACACACAGGTATGAAAGTCGGAAGGATGGCCGAGAGGCGGCGGATATTCCGGGAGCCGAGGCGAGCATAAAGATTTTCAAATACCTACGGCTCCGAAGACTTATACTATGCTGTCGAAGTTGCTTTTTCACATCAGATGCTTTAGAATCAATATATGCCAAACAGGATTCTACTTGAACAGGTAGCATATAAGCCTCCTGCTTAGCTGCCTTAGCAATCTCCGCTATAGCTTGACAGAAAAATGAAACATCATCATTGAACATATCGGTAATGGATTTGGAAGTACAGCCTTCAAAGATAAACATGCATAGATTATGTCATTTGAGGAACCGGGAGGGGGGAGGGAGAATACAATTTAGACTCCGGGACCCAATGACGGGATGCATCCTACGCAAACCGAAGCAAAACTTGGAGGTGATAAAAATGGTTGCAAGAACAATTAAAATTAAAAAGCAATCAACAAAGAAGAAGAAGCCGAGAAGCAACCGACCAACAACAACAAGCCGGCCAAGTAAAATCGACATGTACAAGTGCTAGTATTGCATGATATGAAACCCTTCTAGTTTAGCGCGCCGCTTATTTATGCTTTTTAGTTGTTGCTAACCTTAAAATCTTAGATAGAGGATGTGTAATTATGCTTTTCAGTTGTCGCTCAGCATAAAATCTGATTTCAACTCTTAAACGGAATCACTAACTCACTAGATCAGATGACACCGTTCTAGTTTAGCTGCATTATTAATCAAAATCATGTTTTTGTATTATTATGACACATTGTTCTTTTAATTTACTTAAAAATCACCTATGTATGTAATAATTGATTTGTATAACACTTTCATTTTCACTGCACCATCAAATTTTACACATCCAATTACAGCTAAATTGTCAAAACTCACACCCAATTTTCACTTAAGCCATCAAAACTCACACACCCAGATACCCAATTTTAACTTAAACCATCAAAATTCACACATCCAAATTTCACACATCCAATATTCAACTAAACCATCAAAATGCACACACCCAATTTTCAACTAACTATATAAACTATCAAAGAGAAAGAGAAACAAAGAGTACCTCATAATCACCGTTCAACGCAGCGACGGACCTATTGGCCAATGGTCGAACTTTGGAGAAATATAGAAGACCTCATATTCAAAGCTCAACAAATTATATACACCATTACATGAATTTTGCGAATAGAAAGATGAAAAATCGAAGAAATTAGCAATAATCTAACAATCAATCGCAGCACAGATAGCCATCACCATAAAAAAATTCAAACAAAAAGAGGCAAGATCGAGAAGCCACAATTCGGTTTCCCGGGGTTCCGTATTTCAAACAAAATCAATCGAAATCGAAAAGAAAAAAAAATCGAGTCGCTTACTTGTATTAGTAAAGATTGCGAGTGAAAATGAACTGAAAACCCTCGAAATAGGAGATTGATTCGAAATCAGAGCTTCTGCGAAAGAAATTTGGGGTTTTAGCATGAAAACAACGGTGATGATAAGGAGAAGGAGAAGGAGAAGGAGAAGAAGAAGAGAAATAGGGGCTGTGTTGGTGTTGTCGGCGTGCTCCTCGAGGAAGAGCTCAGAGAGTTGGAAGACATTTGAGGAGGAAGGAGGGTGGTTGAGTGAGAGGAGGCGTAAAAGAGGAGAGAGAAAGAGGGGTAAGATTCTAGTGAGCAAATATGGGAAAGAGGATAGAGAAAAAAGTTTTAATTAAAAATAGTCAAATGCTCGGGTTGTTTTAAAAAACCCAAGCGTTTCTGAATTTTATTTTTTTATTTTTTAGAAAGGTTATCAAATGCTCGGGTTATTTAAACAACCAAAGCATTTGTAATGTAGGAAAAGAAGTTTTTTCTACTAGTGTTTCCCTCTCCCCTTCAATTCCATGAACGCCATGAATCATTGAAGAAGAAACACTGGAATTTAAAAGTTCAATAGAGAGAGATTAGAAGGGAGGAGAGAGAGAGAAATTGGGGATCGAAGAAAGGAAAAGGATGCAGTACATCGAAGAAATTACGTTCGGGACTGAAAGTGACCCAACTATCATACGAAGCTTGGGTGAGCTTCGGCAACCAACTGGATGTGAAAGAAGCGAAATCGATTCTGCAATGTTGACGAGATCATGGTGTCAACTTCTTCGACAACGCCGAGGTTGCCTTCTGCTAATAATATTCTTCTCTGCTATGTTTTTTAAACTTTTCTGGTCAAATTGTTGAAATTTTTTCTTGCTTATTTTGAAGCAACAAGTAGCAAAACGGATTACTATTTAATGTTGAAATGACGAAAATGAATTTTCCCACACTATACCTCTGAAGCAACCAATTGTTCCCCTTGCTCTTCTCTTTTGTCTTCTCTGAAAATGACATCAATTTTTTTTATCACCCTCAAAATAACCAAAATTTGATTTACAAAATGGAAGAAAAATCAGAAAAAATATTACAAAATGGCTTGTCATGATTGATTATAGGTTGAAACCCATTGATTTGGTCTCCAAATTAATCTATGGTAGTGGTAGTTTAACATATTTGTTGGGATGTGATGGATATTTGTAATTAGTTGATGATGATGGTGTTGCAAGGTAGAAGGATAGAGGTGGGGCTGGGATCTGTAGTGGCACGGTGGCAGTAGGGGGAGGGGTGGTGGCAGTAGGGTGGAGGAGGGTGGCTGGTGAGATGGTGGGAAGGAGGAAAGGAGGATGGTTAGGGAAGGGAAGGGAAAGGAGGGAGAAGGTTATTTTTTTAAAGGAAAAGAATTAAGTTAAAATTTGAAAAAATATCTAATAAAATAGTGACACGTGTCATTTTCACCTGTTGAAAAGGTTTACAATAGGTCATAACCGGTTTTGACTTGTTAAAAATAAAAGGGTATGAAAGTTTTACTTATTCATAATCAAAGAGATGACTTATTTTTAGCGGACGTTCCAAAGGTTGGCTTATTTTTGACAATTTTTCCTAAAATTTTTGGTCATAGAATGCGTGTCTGCTTATAACATAATTCTTGGTAGGCCCTAAATCCATGAGATGCAGGCTATCCCATCATCCTACCATCAAGCGGTGAAATTCCCAACCCCCTGGGGCATCCAAGAGATCAAGGGCGACCAAAGGGTTGCCAAAGTGTGTTACAAAATCACGCTCAAGCCTTCCAGTGCCAAGAAAGAAGTCGCATAGCAATTATAGGAGCAATCCAATCCAAGCAGCTACGTGGAGCCAGAAGTCGAATTCTGGATGAAGTGGTCCTTGACCCAGAATCCCCTGATCAAGTTATGCAAATTGGCTCTGATCTACCTGAAGAGGTAAGGACTGATATTATTGCTTTCTTACGTGCTAACCGCGATTGTTTTGCTTGGAAACACGACGACATGACAGGCATATGCCCAGATGTCATCACACACCAGTTATGAGTAGACCCTAGGCATCTGCCAGTCCGCCAAAAACGAAGAAAGTTCGCACCAGAGCGTAACCAAGCTATAAATGAAGAAGTCGAAAAACTACTCGAGACAGGTAAGACTAGAGTGGTACATTACCCTGACTGGTTGGCTAATGTGGTAGTGGTGAAGAAGAAAAATGGTAAGTGGCGGGTATGCATTAATTTTACTGACTTAAATAAAGCATGCCCCAAAGACTCCTTTCCTGTCCTCCATATTGATGCAATGATTGATGCTACTGCTGGCCATGAAACGTTGACCATGCTGGATGCCTTTAGTGGCTATAACCAAATCCTCATGCACCTAGAAGATCAAGAGAAAACAGCATTCATGACCGATAGGGGCATCTACTGTTATAAGGTTATGCCTTTTGGATTAAAAAATGCAGGGGCAACATATCAGAGATTGGTCAACAAAATGTTCGAGAAGCAAATAGGGCAAACCATGGAAGTATATATAGATGACATGCTGGTCAAGTCCACAAAATCGATTGACCACGTCAAGTATCTAGAAGAAACTTTTTAAGTCCTGCGCTAGTACAACATGAAGCTCAACCCCTCAAAGTGCTCCTTCGGCGTATCATCGGGTAAATTCATGGGTTACATCGTCACCCAGAAAGGATTCGAAGCCAGCCCTGAACAAATATGAGCTATCCTCAACCTCCAGTCACCACGTTGTCCCAAAGACGTCATGAAGTTGACTGGACGACTTGCCGCCTTAAACAGGTTCATTTCTAAATCTTCAGATAAATGTCATTTGTTTTATGATGTCCTCAGGAAAAAACATCAAGTTCGAATGGACCGCGAAGCATGAGCGGGCATTAAAAGATCTGAAGGCCTACTTAACTCATCCCCCTTGCTGTCCAAACCTAAGTCGAATGAGAAGTTTCAACTCTACTTATCGGTATAGAGACCGCAGTCAGCGCAGTCTTGGTAAGGGAAGAGGATGGCAGACAACTATCTGTCTACTATGTGAGTAAGTCTTTACTTGATGCTAAAACCAGGTATGCTTACCTCGAAAAACTAGTATTAGCATTGGTCATGTCCTCTATGAAACTACATCCTTATTTTGAGCCTCATCCTATAATTGTAAAAACTAACAATCCCATTAAGACTGTCCTGTGCAAACTAGAACTGACAGGTAGAATGGCAAACTGGTCCATTCAGCTTAGTGCCTATGATATTCACTATGAGCCCAGGACATCTATCAAATCACAAGCCCTGGCTGACTTTGTGTTTGATTTCACACCTGACTTACAACCTCTTGCTAACAAAGAAGTTAACATACTCCAACATGATGTATCTACTCGCACCTGGACGCTCTACACCGACGGAGCCTCAAATGTCAGGGGCATCGGCCTCAGCATCATACTCGTGTCCCCAGATGGTGACGAAATAGTCCAAGCTGTCCAGTGTGATTTTCGAGCCACCAATAACGAATCTGAGTACGAAGCACTACTCGTCGGGCTACTGGCAGCTAGGGAACTCAAGGTAAAACGTCTCGAGGTAAGATGCGACTCTCTTCTTATAGTTAGTCAAATTAACGGGGACTATGCTGCTAAAGATACAAAAATGAGCGCTTATTTAGAAGTCGTTCATCGTCTAATAAAGGCTTTTGAGTATTGCAATATAAGACAGGTACCCAGAGAACAAAATTCTCAAGCTGATGCACTGGCCAACTTGGGATCTTCACTCAAGGGATCCAAGTTGACCAGTGTCCCTATTGTTCATCTTGCCTATCCAGCTATTGAACAGGACATTCTTGCATCCAGGATGGAGAAGACGGCGCTTCGACGTCAGCAGCCCCACCTCCCAATACAGGCTGGACACCACCTTTCATCGCTTTGCTTAAAGATGGCACCATCCCTCCTGGAGAAGACGCCAAAGCGTTCAGAATGAAAGCATCACGTTACACACTAATCCATAATGTTTTGTTTAAAGTGTCTATTTCAGGTGTTTATCTTAGGTGCTTAGAAGACGAGGAAGCGAAACAAGTCCTAATAGAAACCCATTATGGTATTGGGGGCAACCACGCTGCTGGACGAAGTCTATCAACCAAAATTCACCTAATGGGATACTATTAGCCCACACTACGTCAAGATGTCGCAAAAAAATGCGACGCCTGTGAACGATATGCTCCAGTTCAACATCAACTTTCAGAGACTCTGCATCCTACTTTGACACAATGGCCATAATGAAGTGGGGCATGGACATAGTAGGAAAGCTGCCTCAGGAACCTGGCAAAAGAGTCTTCATGCTAGCCATGGCGGACTACTTCTTAAAGTGGATAGAAGCAGAAGCCTTTAAACAGGTTCGTGACAAAGAAGTTATTTCTATTATAAAACGTAACATATTATGCAGGTTTGGTGTCCCAGCATACATAGTTTGTGACAATGGCTCACAATTTATAAGCGACAAGACGAAAGCTTTTTGTGCCAAATGGAAGATTGGACTGCATACGTCCACTCCCAGGTATCCCCAAGCAAATGGTCAAGCCGAATCCAGCAACAAAATAGTGGTGAATCAACTGAAGCGTCGCCTGGAAGCTGCCAAAGGAAAATGGGCAGGGCAACTTCCACTTGTCCTGTGGGCAGATTGGACCACTCCCAAGACAGCTACTGGTCACACTCCATTCTCTATAGTTTATGGATGCGAAGCGGTCATCCCAACAAAAGTCCAAGTTCCTTCTACCAGGTATGGTTCAATGACTGAAGATAGAAATAATGATGAACTAACTCATGATGTAGATACTGTCGATGAAATAAGAGAACGAGCCAGAATCAGAGTAGCAACCTACTAGCAAGGCGTGGCACGCAGTTACAACAAAAATGTAAGGATCAAAGTCTTCCAGGTAGGTGAGTGGGTTCTCCGAAAGGTCTTCCAAAACACCAAAGACCCCAACGACGGTAAGTTAGGTCCTACCTGGGAAGGACCATATCAGATAAGCAAGATCGTAGGGCAGGGGGCATACTCCCTTGTCAAGCAGGATGGGACACCTGTCCCCAGAAGCTGGAATGCCACGCATCTGAAGAGGTACTACTTTTAATTCTACATATTAAAATTTCATCTAAGGTAACTCGTCAGACGGTTATGTTTCTTCTAAATCCTACACATTCATTCTTAGTTTAATTCTCTACTTGTCCATTTTATTCTTTCTATTTTTCTGAAGAGCCATTACTGACTTAAGCATCGGAGTGTCGTTGGTCGCGCCAACGGCCAATGCTTCTAACCTTTTTATTTTGCAGAACTATTTTTATGCAACTGTCAACTACATATGGGAACAACTACCCCAGGACAACTACCTTATCAGGTATTCAAGACTTGTCCACTTTAGACCAATCCTTGCGCATGACAAGGTCTAAAAGACAACTTCACAAATTTACAACTCTACAATTGTTACAAATCTCGCAAACTGACAACTATGCAACTCAACAACTTAACAAACGCAACTTGACAAATGCAACTTGACAAAAACAATTTGACAACTACAAAACGCACACCTCGCAAAGCAGTTTCACACACAAAACAAACTCAATTGATAAAACCCACCAAAACAGTGGGCATGTTGGAAATTGTTCAAAAACAAACTTACAAACCTGTCTGTTCCCATGAACAAGACAGTAAACTGTTCAAACACACCATAGCAAAAGGTAAATATTGTTTTGAAAACACTAATCAAATTGTAGTTACATTTTCCGCTTTTTCCTCAGGGTTAGCCTCCGTCATCACCTGGTCCACAGCAGGAGTATTCTGGTCATCCTCTTCAATAGGCTTATCACCTTGGTCAACCAGCTCACTTTCAGCCTTCTTGGAGTTGACCTCACCTACTTCAGGGTAGGCTTGGGAGAACTCTGAAATGGCTTGATCAGGTTCCCAAGTATCAGCCTTACTCTCCTTGAACTCCCTCATCAGCTCAACAGTGGTCTTCATGGCGTAGTAGATGGCGCTGTCAACTAGCTCGTCCTCTTTCTTCTTCAGCTCCTCCTCCTTGGCGGCCAGGGTCCAGTTGACCTTCTCCAGTTCATCAGTCTTCTCTTTCTTCTCCTTCTTGAGCACAACAATATCAGCCTCCAAACGCTCCTTGATGTTCTTCCAGTCCTTCTCCTGGTCCTTCAGTTTGTTTTGACCACTGGACAACTCTCTATTCATCCTCTCCAAGTCTTTGTGGTAGGAAATGATGTTCTTGACGTTGCCCAGGGTGGCTTGAAGGGTCTGTGCTAGGAAAAACGGCATGTAAGTAAAATTTAAAGAACGGTGCTACTTGACCAAATTGTGTTTCATGTGTAAGCAGGAAAATTATACCTAGAAAGCGCACTGGACAGCCTCGCCAGCGGTATTTTCTGGCTTAGCCTTGTTGTGGTGTGATCGGCTTATAGGGCACCAGAGTTGATCGATGTATGGCCAGAGGGCAGTGACATGCTTGAACTTGTTGCCATAGTCACCGGGAAATGCCATGTTCAACACACGAAATTTTGGACCAGAAGCGGAGTTGGAGGCCTGGGGAGAAGGAGTTACAGAGCTCGATGGAGGGGGCATGTTCTTTGGTGTGAGGCCAGGATCAGCGAGCTTTGCATCTTTCACATCAGAAGCATCCTGGGCAACCTTGGCTTTTTTGGCAGCCTGGAGTTTAATGATGTCCCTTGAGGACAGTTCCTTGAGGCTCTTGGTGCTCTTGGAGGTGTCTGTTCAAATATGCTATAAGTTAACTCTTCTTGCGTCATGCCAGTGTTTTATCTCAAAGACAAGTATGGAAAAGAGTTACCTGAAGACATGTTGCCGGAGGATCGTTCACTTGTCTGGATGTCTTCTACTGGGATAATTGGTGTTAAAGGATACTCTCATGTTTCTTCACCCAAATCCAGTATGTATGGCCTTAGCCTTTGCCTTAGCAGATTCTTCGTCAACTTTGACGTCTTCAAGAGAAATTCCTGCTGAGAAACAAGTAGTGAGAAGTTAATCTAAAATCAGAATTCAAAACAAAAATTTCAATTCTTACCCTTAACCTTCCAGTTAGAAAGAAGCCACCCATTTTCTTCTCCCAAAGAATCTATATCCACAAAGAAATATCTGGTCATCCACCCTCTATCCTGCCTGTTAGTCTTCAAGATGAGGGGTTGGCGCTTTGTTCTGGTTGATAAGCTAATCCTGCCTCTTCCCCAAATTTTAACGGCATATGTATACGCTAAATCCCCTAGGGTAAATTCAAACCCTAATTTTTCGGCTAGGATATCAGCGGAGACTATAACTCTCTAGACCATGGGCATCAATTGGCATGGAGTAACTTCTAGGTGGGTGAGTAAAGCCTTAATCAGAGGCGAAAAAGGAATTGAGGCCCCATTCAAGAAAGGGCACTCATAAAAGCAAGACCACCCTGGTTTTGGTCCAGTCAGCTCTTTCATTCTCATGGGTCACAAAGAAAATAGTGGAAGAAGGAAGAATTCCGGAGTTGACCAGACCGAAAACGATTGAAGAAGAACTGTAAAAAAATGGCGAAAGGGACAAGTTACAGAGATAAATATTACCTGGGAGAATCGAAAGATGAAAGGAATGGAGATGCGTTTGAATATTGCCAGAATGGGTTAATAAATGAGTTGTGAAAATGGGCGGTTGAAGGGAGTGCAATGATGGTTATTTTTTCGGATAAAGAGACAGTTATTATACATATTCCAAGGCGCAGTCATCAATTATGTGGGAAGTGGGCAATTGTAATTTTACTTTTGAAATTTCTATCGCAATTAATCAAGCAAAATTAGGGGCAATTATTGTGCGATAAAAATTGACTTGTATCTGACCGGATTTAGGGACATGACCAGAGCTGAGGACATGTCTTGATTTCGTCTACATGACCGGCAAGCACGTGGTGGAATCTTGTGTTGAATAAAGTCATAGCCCGTTGAGGCAGTTGAGATAAAGAAGGGGAAAGCTCGCCATAAGTCCAGGAATATCTAGCTAGAATCTTTGTCATTTGTAACAACCTAAAACGGTAACTTAGTCAGATTTCTTATTATAAATAAAGTTCATGTAGCCAAGTATAAGGCATCATATCTCACCTGCTCTACTTTTCTACTTCTACTCAATACTCTTGTATTCTTTCACTAATCTACTTGCAATAATACGATTTCTAGTCCTCTTATTCATTTCTTAAGCACTTAGATTGATTGTCTAACTATTATTGATAGATTGACCCTCCTTGGTGAAATTTATCCAAAACAGTTTCCAAACATTTGTTGTATTTTGATCAAAGTGAACATGATATATTTTGAAAGGAATACGGGAGGAGTGATTCGTAGATTTTAAAGTCATTCGTTGCTTATAAGATGACAATGCAATTTGTGCTTACTATAGTCAAATTTATCAATGATATGGCGGACTATTGATGCAAAAATGCAAACATTTAAATGACACCTCGTTGGTTTGATGTTGATGTCCACATCTCTCTCTCTTCTTAAATTACTGTTACTTTTCTTCCATGGCTCTATCCCAACTTCATCTCAAAATTAAATCTTAAAAATAAGCTAATTACATTTACCTCATGACATGGTATGGTCTAGCATCTGAAAACTTCCCCAATGGTGGTCCCATTCCCTCCAATTATCTTAAAATATCCACCACCAATAAAACTGATCAATTCAAGAACTTCCCCAATGGAGGTATTTACGATTGGATTATGATGAAAGAACGAAAGGTATGTGAGTTTCAAGCTAGAGAACTAAAACTTCTCTACTGGAAGATGAAATGACAGAGAGGAATAGAGGAAGTGAGAGACAAAGTTGATGTTAGAAGGCATTGGATAGGATTTTTTTTTGTCTTTTACAAAGATTTATTAATAATGTTATATTTTAAATTGGGGTGAAAATGATAAATGGGTTTAATGACATCATTTCCATGAAAAAGTCACTGAAATTTGGACAAAGGTCTGAATAGTAAATTTTGGTTTATTTTTGGGTTGTAATTAACAATGATTTTAAGAGGGTGTAATTTTTAAATTCAAGTGTCTAAAAGGATGTAATTCACAAATTTCTCTATTTAGAAATCCCATCCATTTGCCTTTCAAAAAAAAGAAATCAGATCCATTTGGATAAAGACTTAAGAGTACAATGTACTAGGAGAAACTGTGACCTTGAATATCGCCTTGCCAAGGTTTACTAGAACTAGTTGTTGTTCCTATATTTGAGTAGTCAATATTTACTCCTACTGTTTTCTTTTTAATTTATACTCTGTGTTTTTGCCAGTACTCAGACATACTCGTTTGTGATTTATATATAAGATATGTTCAATCGGGGGGCACAAAATAAAACAAAAGATATTCAATATTAAAAATTTTACAACGCAAAAAACATTGTCTAATATTTATTGTCATACATCCCAAACTAAGAAAAACATACATAAATAATAAATAAAATATCACAAGTGCATTCGACAAGTCTTCATTTTTTTGGAAATGATCAATAATATCATCATTGAAAACTTGAAGAAACACCTCTTTCTCAAGAAAAGTGATCAAATAATCATTCAAAAATTGATCACCCATGCTATTTCGCAACTTACTCTTTATGTAAGTCATTCTCGAAAATGCTCTTTCCACACTTGCCGTAGCAGCCGGAAGAATCAAAATCAACTTGATGAGCAAAAACACAAGTGGATAAGCTTCATGCCTATTTGTTTCAACAAACTTCATTGAAAGAGAAGAAAGATCGTTGACATCTTGGAATTCACCACTATCATCTCGCATATCTTCCATGAATACATCAAGTTGACAATCAAGAGTATCCAAATAATTAGTTTAAAAGTGGCAAGTTTAAGTACATTTTCTTTTGGTGAAAGAAGAAAAGCCATCTTTGGGACATAAGCAAGCCATGCATTTAAGCAACTCCATATTGACCTTATCAAAACGGTTGTCAAGTTCTTGAAGTTGTAAATCGATTACTCCTATAAACACTTCCACCCGAAAATGATGAAGATATGTCGCTTCTTCAACAAAACGTCTTGATCTTCCTTGAGGAATGTAATTATCCTCCATGTTGGGAACAACAATGGCATGTTTATTGCAAAATGAGGTAACCTTATTCAAATGAATCTCCCATCCACCATCCCTCAGTTTTTGCAATACTCTTTTAGTTAAAGAAACAAGCCTCATGGCACTAACAATATCTTGATCTTTTCTTTGTAAAGCATTACACAAGTCATTAGTGTACCCAAATATTGTAGACATTAATTGTGCCATAAAAACAAAATCAATCGATTCTAGTAAAAGCACAACACCTTGAGCTTTTGCCTTATCTTCCGCATTTGAACCATTCTTTCCAATCATCACAAGTACATTAACAATTGTAGGAAACAAGTTCATGACATTTTATAGAGTTTTGTAGTGAGAACCCCAACGAGTTTCACCGGGTCTTTTCAAACCAAGTTCTTGATTTAACCCCGACCCCGTTTCAAGTTCACCCATTTCTAAGGCTTGAGCAACATTTTGAGCTTGGATCTCTCGAATCATTTCCCTTCTTTTACAAGAATTTCCAACCACATTCAACAAGATTCCAAGTGTATTAAAAAGCCAACCACACTCATTATTCTTTTTAGCAACCGCAACAAGAGTTAGTTGAAATTGATGAGCAAAATATTGAACATATATAGTATGCATTTGGAGTATCATTCAAAATCAAAGTCTTGAGGCCATTCATCTCACCCTTCGTGTTACTAGCTCCATCATAACCTTGCTGTCGAATCTTAGAAGGACTTGATGAATGATCAACAAGCAAAGATATAATTGCACTTCTAAGAGACAAAGTGGTGGTATCACCAACATGAACAAGTCCAAGAAATCTCTCTATTACCTTTTTCGTTTTCTTTTCAACATAACGCAAACAAAGAGCTAGTTGTTCCTTTTGGGATACAATACTAGATTCATCGGCCAAGATAGCAAAGTAGTCATCACCAATTTCCTCTATAATCCGCTTAGTTGTTTCTTTGGCACAACAATTTATGATATCTCTTTGAATCATGGGAGATGTCAATTGACAATTTCCGGGAGCATTTTCGAAAAAGACTTTTTAAACAACCTCATTATGTGACTTTAACCATTTCAAAAGCTCAATGAAATTTCCCCTATTAAGAGATTATTCATCTTCCCCATGTTAATTAAAACTATTATGAACTAACTATTAAACTATATGAAAATCAATCGATAAATTACCATCATAAAGAAACTAAATCATCATATAAATTTTAAGTTAATTAATACTACCTAATTTATACTAATTCACACATTCACAAAACGTAACAACAAAGTGCATCAATCACAATTCACAAATTCGAAAATTCACACACTTACGCAAATATTACAATTAACATTAACCATATAAGATTTTAAATATACAATATAGGAATTAGGAAATTAATAATGTAAAAAAATTAATTTATTTCAATACCTGTAAGCTGACCCGGTGACGCCGCAGAGGAGAATCAGAGAAGTGGGAACAACGGTGCGGCGTGGTGGTCGCCTGGTCGGAGTGGCGGTGGACAGCAGTTAGACGTATTTGTTCATGAGAAAGTCTCGAATTTAGCGACGTCGAATTTGCCGATGGTCTGAACGCTGTCGGTTTACGCTGCGATGCTCAACGTGCAAGGCTATTTTTTGTACGATTTTGGGTGGGTATTGAAATTTGGGTGGTTTTTTGGGTGGATATTTAGTTTTGGGCGGGTCAATGGGTTTAGCAGAAGTCAAACTTGCAAATACCTTTTTTTAGGACCAGTCAATCCGGTGACCTGTACGTAATCTAGCCTAATTAAAGTTAACTAATTAAGCTACAAAGTGAACTTATTCAGGAATAATGAAAAGGTAGACTTAAAATGGGAAGACCACGCAAATGTTAGCTTATTCCCTCCCTGCTCTCTGAACCAACCCTTAAACCCCATTGACAGTCGCCTGAGTTCGAGGTTGAAGGGGAGGTCCTCTCTCCCTTTTCGCACCAGAGTCTCACTCTCTCTCCTCCCTCGCACCAGAGTCACCTCCTTCATCGTTTTCAAACCGATGTCGCACCACCCTAGCACAAGCGACTCTCTCCCCTCTCGTCGTCAGCTATGGTGCTGGAATCTTTGTTTCTGCTTTCTCGATTTTCAGGCCTCGTGCGGATTTCGAACTGCTGGTGTTGCTTACTACCGCTGCTCCTTGTTGTTATTAGTTGGTGTTTATGCGTAGATTTCGAAGTTCTCTCTCTCTCAACCTCTTTCTCCCTCATCAATTGTTGCCCAGAACTGGCAGCTAAGGAAAAAATTATGCCCAGAAATTTTAGCAATTGTTTCTAATTATAATTAACAATTAGAGTTAATTTATTAAAATAAAAAAAAATGGTTAAAGCTTCTAGGATCAGCAATGGCGACTCGCCACTAGTGAACAACAGAGCGGTAGAGGTGACCGTCGCGGGTAAAAAGGTCGACTTCAACGGCGACTATCGATGATCTGTCTGGCCTTCACTGAATCAACTGCGTACCGATGCTGGTTCAACCTATGAAATCAATCGCAGTTGTTGCTATTGCTAACCTAGATTTTGGAATCCCAGATATCATGGCAGCTAGGATTTATACTGCTGGCATATTGTTTGTTTTGGGTGTTACTCCATTAATGCAATTTTTAGTCGAATTAGAATGAATTTTGGCAAAAGATCCGAATTTTAATGCCAAGTGACCAAGTCCATGAAACTGAATTGTGTTTAGATCACTTTAAATAAAAGAACAAAAGTTACCATTGTTCACCATGAAAAGGAATGCCATAGATATTACAATTGAAAAGTTCGGTGATTTGGCTTGATAAATTGAATACCATGAGATATTAACGATGATGTTTGTAGAGGTGAATGGAGAGAATGGGTGGGGGAAAAGGATGCATTAGCAGACGCCATTGAAAAACACGAAGAGAGAAGGAGAAATGAAGAACAAAGAGAAGGAGAAATGAAGAACAAGGAGAATTGAGCTAGAAAATATAGGGTGGGGTGGTTTTTTAAAGTCATGTGCTCATTTAATGATCACATGACTTCATTAACTTGAAGTAGCAGGTTAAATTACCTGCTGGGTCCACGCAAATATGGGTCATGGTATACTTGGGCCCCCTACTGGAATATTGAAAGTTGGTACCTATTAAAGAAAACCGCTAATAGTTCAGTCCTATAGTGTCAATTTTTCCTTAAAATAATTTTCTTATATAATATGGATGAAATGACTTATTTATTTTTTTGCTAATACAATTACAAAATAAGTTGAGGCACCACCACATTTTGCCCCCATTCCTCCCAAATTATCATGTAACAAGTCTCAAAATCTTGATTCTTAAAACTATCAACCTATAACTTTACTTGTGATAAAATTCAATTTGTCAACCCAAATAATTGTATGATAAAGTCTTATCAAATAACTTGGGGCATCACTAGGCTTAACAACTAGTATATACTTTCTCTTTCATTCAAATGTCTGGGCAAGCATTGTAGGCTACCACGTGCTACAAAAATAAATCAATCTAGAAACAGTTAAAATTTGTTGGCATTCATAAGAAATTTGTTGCCAAATCGAGTTGGAAACAAATTAGAAACAAAAAATAATAGTAGCTAAAAGGTATGTTGGCATATGATTTTTGCTACTAAAAGGTTTTGACTTACACTTTGACATATGCACTATTTATATAACATATGTTAACCATATGTAATTTGTTAATTGTAGATAATATGAGAAATGCGATTAGGCAAAGCAATAAAGAGGAGGAGGATCGATTCATTTGCAAGCCTGAAGGATGTTCCATATTTAAACCAATTGATAATAGTATGAGAAACTCCTCTAGCTAAAATTAAATGTTTAGCGATAATGATGGGAGACGAACGAGGAGTTCGTCGATGTTAAGCGAGGATGATGAGAGACGAACGAAGAGTGAGAGATGAGAGAGAAAGAGCAGCGATAAAGGGAGGAAGGGAAGAAGGGAAGCGTGATGGTGGCCGAATTCCGGCAAGGATGATGGAAGAGGATTGAGGATGATGAAAAGGGAGGATGTGAGGAACGAGGACGGGAGGAAAGAGGGAGTGTTCAGGGTGAGAGAGGGAACTTAATAGTCTTAATTCAATGGTTGGATTTTGATCTTTCTCAAATCAATGGTCTTAATTCATAATCCATGACATTATTTTTTTACCAATGAGAATTGAAAGTGGCCAATCACATGGATTGCTAACTTAATCAATGATTGGATTCTCATCTTTCTAAAATCAATGGCCAAAACTACTAAAAAACTAGTATTGTATTTTGATATTATTTTAATTTGAGTAATCTAAATTTCGAATTTTAATATTATTAGTTTAGTAACTTTAGAAATTAGTAGTATTATTAGAAATTAATAGAAATTATAAACTTTCGAAATTAAATTAGTATTCTTGATTTTTAAGAAATTTTTTTCTAAATTCATAAATTAGAAGTATGTTAACATGTTACATGCGGTGACTAGGAATTAATTCAATGCTAGCATGTAAGACGTAACACAGTAACAGTTAGCCGATTATTGCCGATGGCCTGATATTTGATACTTGTTATCATGTGTTAACTTTGTAATATCACTAATATGTTATCACTTTATCAATTATCTATTAATTAGTATTTTTGTACTTAGTAACAATTAACAGCTAACAAGTTAGTGAATTACTGAGTTAATAGGTCTAAGTGAGTAACTGACTAAGTGTTAAGTTATTATATGGTTGTTAACAAGTTATTATGTAGTAAGTACTTATTAACTTATTGGTTTATGGTAGATTAACCTTGTTAACAGTTAACTTCTTCATTCAAGTTAGGATTTTAGAAAGAATCGAAAAAAGTTGGGATTTTAGTAAGATAAACTATTCTTATGTTTATTATTATTGTACAACGAACATATGAACCCTCGTTATAATCACTTAGACCTCATATGAACCGTAGTTATAAACATATGATTGTCATTTGTTGTAATATTATAACATATCAAGAGTCGATATACTAATATTATAACATATGACATGCGCAAACCCGGCTAAAAAATGTCCAAGATCTTACCCGAGAATGGATCGACATGTAAATGGAACGACCCAGACCTGTCTGGCACCCGCCAATCCCATGATTCAAATGTGACCGACCTAGATGAACAAAACCTGACCAATCACGACCCAGGGCACTGACTGGCAGAATCCTAACCTGTCCGGGTCTGACCTGGTTCGCCGTGAGTATACCCAGAACCTGTTTTGACACCACTATGCGCATTCCAACCAAGTTGATGCGCGTGCAAAGACTTAATGACGCGGTGTGTAGAGTAATGTCCATCATCTCCTTCATAACATGTACAAGACATCATAGAGTATAAACCCAACTAAATAAAGTAGAATAAAACATTGTTCACCATGTGGGACAATACAAAGTGAAGGAAATAACATTCGCAGCTTTGGACCAACTATCCCAAACTTCAAACATCCCTTACATACACCGAGTGTATGTGGTCCCCAAATACACCAAGCACATGTGTAGCTTTTTCCCACTTTTAGTAATGTGCAGTTCGATTTAATCCAAAAGAGCTATACAACATCTAACTAGTGGGTATTCAACCCACTAGATTTAGACAATTAAAAATATATTGATAAGTGGATTTGATAAGTGGATTCGGATATATAGAGCATCAATGTCTTCATCCCTCTCTTCAACGAGACCAATGGTTGTATATATTTCAGTCCACAATTCACCTAATTTTATCTGCTTCATGTCCATCTTTCCACAATCATTAGGAAAATTACCATCAAACTCATGAATATGACTCTTGTGTGCTTCCTTCGTCCATCGAGTGAGAATGTATTTATCGGGCAACTTCTTCAGATGATTGGCCTTGTAAACCCAAAGAACATGCCTACATACCAATCCAACTCTCTCAAAGAGTGAAAATGAACATATGGCATCGAAATACAATGGATTTAAATAGACCTCATAATTCTTCTTCTTTCCATCTTCAGTGATAGTAATGCATTCCATTCCATCCCGAATTTAAGACTTTGCATGACCACATCAGAAACATTGTTGCACTCACTTCTTCTTGAAATAGGTAAAAGATGACACGGGTGTATACTTTAGAGGCACTTGCTTCCATCAGCCAAGGGGTGGTAAGTCGAGGGTAGGAAGTGTCGTTATCTTTGTTCAAACTGCTTTGAGCATGTCTTTGTTGTTGTACGACCGTTTGGAAACGCAACCAGAACTCAACCAATGTAGCACAAGGACTATTGAAATTACCAAAAAAAAACTATTCTGGCTCTTTGATCTCTGCGTTGTGTGGATTAAGCCAGCCATTGGTTTCTCTTTGAAATATGCTGGGATCCAAGACTCCTTTATGTTGAAGATGTCATTAAGCCACTTATTTTGTTGCAGATTGAATTCTTGTATAACTTCATTCCACTTATCAACAAACTCTTGTGGCTCTAATTCCTTATCCCAAACACAAGCATTTATCTTTTTAAGGAAATCTTTTTCTTTATTACATTCAGCAATCCCCACCTTGTCACTAGGTTATGACTCTTCCAAGTCTTCTGTATCATTTGAGTTTGTAATCTGTATGTCTTTCCCTTTCCCCGCCTTGTCATTAAGTTTTGCCATAATATGCCACATGCTTTATTTTTGTTGCGCATCAGTGAATACTTTTGGGAAAGCTTTCTTCATTGCAGGATCCTGGTCAGTGATAATAAAGTTTGGTTCCTTATTGCCCATTGCTTGGTTGAATTTCTCAAAAACCCACACAAAGAATTGTCATTCTCTCTTGATGTCAAAGCAGCAGCAAAAATCACACACTTTTTATGATGGTCAATCCCTGTAAATGGGCAGAAAACCAAGTTGTACATGTTTGTGCCGTACATACATCAAATGAAACAACATCTCCAAAAGCAAAGTAATTTCTTCTACACAAAGCATCAGCCCATAACACTCTATGCAAACCTTCTTTCTCATTAGCTACTGTAGACACATAATCGTGTCTCCCCATTTAAGGATCCAATGATGAAACATACCGCAGTATTAGTTGGCGCGACCAACGGAAGAGCAACCTAAAGAACCAATCTAAAATTGTGTTTTGAAATGATATTTTAAAGCCCAATTAATTGTTCATGATGATTAATTGTATTTTAAGCCAATAACATGTTTTAAGTCCACTTCAGAGCCCAATTGACTATTTATTATTTCAATAAATATTTTAATTATCTTTGATAAATATTTTAAATACAAATCAGATTTTTTTTCATCCGTAAAGTTCAATCCCCGGATTTTAGGGATAAAAAAGTATCTTCGAAAGACGCGTAGAATTAAAAACGAATATGCTGGAATATGCGCCGGACGCGGTGGTTGCGCTCAGCGCGCCATGTAAGTCCAGCGCATTGGCCAAAACGCGTCAGGCGAGCCAATGAGCGCCTGACACATGGACTTGTGACTCACACAGAGTCCTGCGTTTGACGCAAGTCCTGTGTAAGACGCAACTTTCTTTTCTATCTTTTAAAAAATGCGTATACACATGTTTGAATCTGATTGCGCTGGCTGCGTCTAGCGCACATTTGTGCGCCTGACGTGTGGCATTGCGCCTGCCACGTAGGCTTGCGCCTGGAGTAGGGCTTGCGTGAGGCGCACGATTCTCTTTGCCAATAAATACTCGTGATTTTCCGAATTACGGAGGGCTTTTCATTATTATTTTATGCATACAAAAATTTACGAATATTTCCACAATACACTTCGAATCTCCAAATACTCAAACACTCAAATACTTTCGATACATCAATATATTATTAATCATACTGCGTTCCTGGTTCCACGATTGCTCCGCCTAATGATCGTTGTGCTCTTCAATCTAAGCCACATAGGTATAATTCTTGAGGATCCTTGAATAATCCATTATATTTATTGCTTTGAAGTTACTAACAATTTATTTCATGTAGATCTTTAAGTAATAAATCGTTCTATTGTATATTCTAACCCCTTTTCTATGCTTTATTTCATACTATTATTATTCATGCCTTTGTATATTATATGCTTGCCTGATTATTCCATGCATATTATATGATTGTCCTGTTTTATTGCTTATATCACCCACATGTTATTTATTGCTAAACAAGACCTAAATAAATGTTCTAACATTAATCAGATTAATTTCGACAACCTGCTAGGTTTCCTGTAATTTGATTGCCTAATAACATGTCACTAAAAATAGACTTTTTATGTGTTTCCTGAACCAATTTAGACTAAATATTTTTAGGTGTTTAAAACGTTATATGATTATTCTTTGACATAAAATCTATAATGAATTGATATTTAGTAGAGGCCATCAATAGGCAATATGGTTCCTGACTGTATTGTACCCTCACCCCCGAACTCAATCTTTGGTTCATTTTGTCCCTACCTTAACAATGGGGTAGTCAAATATAATATGTGCTCACACCGCGTAGGTGAAATAAAAACACGCCTACAATTTGGCGACTTCACTGGGGAGGATTTTAAAAAAATTAATTTTTAAATGAGTGGGTGAAACATGAAAAAACGATTTATTCTGCTTTTATGCCTTTGAATAATATATTATTTTGCATATGCATGGCTATTGTTCAGCCACCATAAGGACAATCTACCTTGCCTCATTAACACATGTTCTATGTGTGAGGTCACCCCCGGGGGGTTTGCGCTTTGTCCTTCCAAAAAGCGATTGTGTTGGATCTTAGTCATAAGCAAACCTACCCAACCATGGCATTGTTCTCTTGTTCCTGACTTGAGAACTGGAGTGCGTCTTACACGTGGCCACCTCTTTAAACAGGGGTACGAAGCATGGGATCAATCTCTTAGTCATGGACCCTTTTCAGCCTTAACCTAAACCTGACCAATAGTTGAACATAGAACTGGACTTTAGGTTGAGAACTTTTGCATCCATGTTATATGACATTTGCCTGTGATTGCAATTTTTGCCTGTTATTATCTTGTCAAATCGTCATTATTATACGTCGTTCCTAAAAATCGCGTCTAAAAAAATCGTCAATCGACCAAAACTTCGCCTAAATCCCCGAAAAACATGTTGGGCGGAGTAGTGCGCCAAGCGCATTAAGTTGCGCCTGGCGCACCACTCCTGCGCCAGACGCACGACTGTGCCGCACGCAGCAATGCTCCGCGACACGCAGTCTGTGCATCGCATACTTTTCTTTGATTTATTCGTCGTGGTGGTCGATCCTATGTTCGACCCTATATTTGTCTATCTGCATTCGCGTAAAAAAAATGGTCATTTTAGGAGTCTCACCTAATTCTGGAAAAAAATCAGTCTTTTCATGCAAGGTCAAGTATGTCCTAAAAAAGTGCATCTAAAGTGGTCGTTGTAGAGTTAGACTCATCATGCATATCTACCTCTTCCCATTTTCTCCCTGCTGTTCAACTAATCTTCCCTATCAATCTTACCTTACCACATTCAATCAATTTCAAAAACTTTTATTTTTCAAAATCAATCCTACACCCATGTCTATTCTACCTTTTTCAAAAAAGCATTTACTAATCATCATCATGCCACGACATTTCAAAAAAATATCTTTCAAAATTAATCCATTATCTTTTCCTAATAAAAGATAAAAACAAGGGGTTCTTTTCGAAAATGAATTTCAAAAAAATTCTAAGCCCATTTCAATCACCTTCAATCCAATCAATCCAGTTCACTTGCATTCATTCTAGGCCCATATGCATTAGAGTCCATTTTGCATTCATATTAGGTCCATCTAAATTTGAGTCCATGCATTCATATTAGGCCCGCTAGCATTAGAGTCCATCTTAGGCCCATGTAAGTCTAGTTCATGTCAAAATCTAGGCCCATTTTCATCCTTATGTGAACCCTAGTCTATGTCAAGCCCAGTCTATTCCAATCCTAGTCCATTTCCAATATCAAGCCCATGTGCATTTCCAAGTCTTGCTTCAAACCAATATAGTACTAAGTCCAAAATTAGGTCCATATAAGGCCCAGCTCATTTCCTAAGTCTAATCCAGTCCAATTCCAAACCCATATAGGACGAAGTCCAAACCATTAAGTCTAGCGAAGCTAGCATCCCCGTAAGACCATAACGACACCCTTGACTTAGCTAAGCTAGTCATCCCTTTAAGACTATAACGGCACCCTTTGACTTAGCTAATCTAGTCACCCATAAGACCATAACGGCACCCCTTTGACTTAGCTAAACTAGTCGCCCGTAAGACCATAACAGCACCCTTTGACTTAGCTAAGCTAGTCACCCGTAAGACCATAACGGCACCCCTTGACTTAGCTAAACTAGTCATCCCTTTAAGACCATAACGACACCTTTTGACTTAGCTAAGCTAGTCACTCGTAAGACCATAACGACATACCTTTGACTTAGCTAAGCTAGTCACCCGTAAGACCATAACGGCACCCTTTGACTTAGCTAAGCTAGTCACCTGTAAGACCATAACGACACCCCTTTGACTTAGCTAAGCTAGTCACCGTAAGACCATAACGACACACCCTTTGACTTAGCTAAGCTAGTCACCCGTAAGACTATAACGACACCCATTGACCTAGTGAAGCTCGTCACCCCTAAGATCATAAAGGCACCCTCTGAGTTTAGCGAAGCTACTCCTATCTTACATCTATAGCAAACTCAAATCATCAACTCTGCCGAAGCCAATTCCTTCCTAAGTCTAGCGAAGCTGGCATAGGCAATCCTTTTGAGTCTAGTCTATTTGCAAAGTCTAGTCCAGTCTGCTTGCATAGTCCAGTCCAGTCCAGTCTAGTCCACATTTGCATATGCATATAGTTAGGCCCATGTCGCCATCATAACCATAATCATACCCATTTCTAATCATTTCCCATTTCCATTTCCACTTCCATTTTTCATTTTCCTTTCCACTTTCATCCTCATTTCTCATCTCTCGTTTCCATTTCTCCATCCCTCATTCCCATTTCTCATTTCAAAAGCATCATTTCTTAAAATTTACGAGGTCCATTCGATTTCTGTTCAGGACAGGTCGTGAGATTATAACTTTGGAATGCCCAGCAGAGAGGCAACAAGGTCAACCTACTCCCAGACTCGTCAAGCGCATCCTCACCTTTTCAGACGAATCCTCCGACTCTTCCGAATCGTCATCTGAAATGCGGAACACTAACGAACAGCTCAGTGCCATTATGGCTCAACTCACACTGATGAACTCTCATCTTGAGGAACAAGACAAAGAGATTAAGGCACTGATGGAGAAGCTAATTGAAGAAGACGGAGAAGGCGACACTCCACCACCAATCAAGACCAACACGGCTTTGAGGTTTAAAAAAATCGAGCAATTGATCCAGTCAATTCCTGCACTCGAGAATCAGGCTCATGGCCATGACATCATTGATCCTGAACTGAGCGACAAGCTCCCTAAAAAGGTAACATTGGGTCACCTCCCAAAATTCAAGGGGGTCGAAGACCCAAATGATCATCTGAGAGCTTTTTCCATTTCTATGGCTCTCAAGGGCATGATCAAGGACTTGTTTGCTTATGTTTTTCCCTTGACCTTGGATGCACATTCATCCAAGTGGTTCAGATCGCTGAAAAAAAACAAGCTGAATGACTGTGACTACATCAAAAAGGAGTTCCACAAACAATATATATATATATATATAATACTCATCTTCCTATTGGCTTGCGTGAGTTGGAATTAACTAAATAAAACTCCAACGAAGATTTTGTCACCTTCCATAACAGATGGAGGGAAAAAGCTGCACAAATGACTAATAGGCCATCCCAAGAGGATCAAGTCATTGGTGATCCGTAATTCGCAGCCTAAGTATGGGGATCATATTAAATTCCAACCCATAGAGTCTTTCACGAAGCTCTATAAGGTAGGCCTGCTGATCGAAGAAGAGGTACAAGCCAATAAGAATAAGAGTTCCAACAACAACAACTCTTTCAAGAAGAGTAATAACAACCCTTCTACCTCTAAAAGCAACGACATCAATGCCCTAACTACTGACAAGAGAGGTTATCAAGGACTTCAAAGGATATTCACTCCTTTAGGCATGTCTCTAGAAGAAGACTTCACTAGGCTTCATGCAAAGGGAGAGCTTCAACCCCTTGGCCCTACTCCGGACGGTGCTCCTGAGAAGAGATCCTGTAGATGGAATCCTAATGCCTACTGCAAGTACCATCAAGGAAATGGGCATATGACATCACACTGCTGGACTTTGAAGCATCATCTGCAGGATATGGTTGAAGACGGTAGATTGCCAATTCCGCCTGCAGTAAAAGTCAGCAATAACGGCAACCCCTTGGGCAGTGCCTAAATAACGCCGGGGCATGGTCATTTAACGCTAGTTTTCTAGGTTGAGTCGGAGAGTCCCTCCCCTAGCTCCTTCATTTCCTTTCCCGTCGAGTCTATGTCACTTAGGACTGTGTTTCTAATAAGCCTTGTTCTATTTATTTCTTATTAATAAAATAATTGCATTTTCATTTTCATTTTCGTCGGCCTTCCATCATTTTATTTATGCTTCTAACTTGATGATGAAACTTAAATCACCTAACGAATTTGACTAATAATAATAATAAAAAGAGATCTGAAATAAAAAAAGAGCGAAAAATAAAAAATGGACATACTTTGGATCAGGAGTTATTCCCCCTCTCCGTCCATCATCTATAGACCATCATCTCCATTAGCCAAATAACCTTTCAAAATCAATGATCCATAAATAACCTTCAAGCCTTTCAATAACCTAAACCAATAACTTGTGTGCAAGCCTTACTACATCAAATTGTATCAATGCCAGGCAAAAACAAAAAAAAAAGTGAAAAAGATCAAAGTGCGAAAATAAAAATGCAAAAGCAAAAGAAAACGCACAGGACAAAAAGAAAAAATGTAAAAAGAAAAAGCCAAAGGCAAAGAAAAGAAAAGTCAAGCTAGGGGGCTTGCACACAAGTTCCACCCCTCATTCCAAAATCCCGCAATCCATCAAACCTTTAACCCATATAATCCAAATCCATGATCCTTACCCTATTCCAAACCAATTAAACATTCATCAAGTCTTAAACGCTTCAACCTTTCATCAACCCTAACTCCCTTTTCAAGGTATGTCCAAGCCCGTTAGGTTGGAAACCCGAAAGGGCGGCCTAGGCAAAAGTTAGGGAAAAAAAATTAATAATAATAAAAAAAATCAGATCCAGAACTACGAATGGTCTGATTCCGCAAGGATACGTAGGAATCCTCATCTCGAGGTCCGACCGCTTCAATAAAATAAAATTAGTCATGGTCTAATGATTTGACTTTCTAGAGTTCAGGAGCATAATCTCTTTCTAGATCCCGACATAGACTCGAGTTTGAACCTAGCCTCGTTAAAGCCTTTTTCGCCTACATTTATATGAGTCACAAATTCAAACTTTTTTATTTTTCAATCCAAGCTCTCCTTGTCCCTGAAAGACTCTCCGACAATTCCATGGTTTCTGACGATATTTGACTTTGCCTGTATCAACGTTCCAAAGAAGAATCCCCAGTGACAACTTTCAACATTCAAGACAGATCAAGTACGTTTCAATCAAGGCTCATAGCGCCTAATTCAAGGCAACCTTACCCAAAGTGGAGGCTTCCTATGTGTGGTGGTTCCTCCAATTCAAATCAAACTCCCGAAGAGTTGTAATCTGCGGACCTCGTTTACGGACCCCGATTATTTACTCAAAAACAATTTTCGAAAACTATTCTATCTACTTATGATCATTCTATCTATACATTTCCAGATCTTCTAGCCTTGCAATACCTTGACCTTGCACTGCATTACATATATTCTATTCCTGCAAAACCTTAACCTTGCATTGCATTACATACATCCTAATCTTGTATAACCCTGACCTTGCATGATGTGTCATTCCTTAGCTTTGCATAACCTTAATCCTTGCATAGCGCCTCGTGCATCCTTAGAGAGTCTAAGTTTGCATTATTGCATCATTATGTGCTTTGTCTGAGTTGTTTTCACCTATCTGCTAACATCTTCTTCTGCAGGTAATCAGATTGCTTGTAGTCATCGTCCTGCATACTAACTTTGTTTTGCAGACACCGACGTATATAGATCAGTTCTAAACTGCAGAGCGTTTAGAATTGTTCTCCGTCCCGACACCGTATACTTTGACTATCGATTTCCTGAACCTCATTCAAAGTGGGGGTTTCTTTAAACACATAATCGTGTCTCCCCATTTAAGGATCCAACTTACGAATATTTCCACAATACACTTCGAATCTCCAAATACTCAAACACTCAAATACTTTCAATACTTCAATCTATTCTTAATCATACTGCGTTCCTGGTTCCACGATTGCTCCGCCTAAAGATCGTTGCGCTCTTCAATCTAAGCCGCATAGGTATAATTCCTGAGGATCCTTGAATAATCCATTATATTTATTGCTTTTAAGTTACTAACAATTTATTTCATGATGTAGATCGTTAAGTAATAAATCGTTCTACTGTATATTCTAACCCCTTTTCTATGCTTTATTTCATATTATTATTATTCATGCCTTTGTATATTATATGCTTGCCTGATTATTCCATGCATATATATTATATGATTGTCCTGTTTTATTGCTTTTATCACCCACATGTTAGTTATTTCTAAACAAGACCTAAATTAATGTTCTAACATTAATCAGATTAATTTCGACAACCTGCTAGGTTCCCTGTAATTTGATTGCCTAATAACATGTCACTAAAAATAGTCTTTTTATGTGTTTCCTGAACCAATTTGGACTAAATATTTTTAGGGTGTTTAAAACGTTATATGATTATTCTTTGGCATAAAATCTGTAATGAATCGATATTTAGTATTGACCAGCAATGGGCAAATGGTTCCTGACTATATTGTACCCTCACCCCCGAACTCAATCTTTGGTTCATTTTGATTATATATGGAGTCTAGACGGGGAAATCTACATTAGATAATTTGTCCCTACGGTTTTCCCATATCCAATTAGGTTTATGATTCTTCCTAAAAAGATTTGTTGGCGACTTCTTTCAAAATAATTTTCAATAAAACCTTAACAATGGGGTAGTCAAATATAATACGCGCTCACACCGCGTAAGCGAAATAAAAACACGCCTACAACTACATAGTCAATGAAAAATCCACTATTCATCTCTTTTTGTCTGCTTAAGGTGCTTATAAACATATCAGCATCATGTTCTCCAATGTATGCTCTAACATCCCTTGCAAAGTTTTTGAAATCATCCACAGTTGCTCCAACATTTTCATAACCACCAACCTTCTCCTTATACATTCTATACGTCTTTGTTGCTCCAATATTGAGTTTCGAGTTATAAATTTTCATTTTCTTTTGGTACAGCGTCAAATTTCTTTTCAACTTTTGGAATTGTCCCTCTTCAAGACTTAGTAGCTTGTGGTTATGTCCTTCATGAAAACACCAAACTCGGTACTTCCCTTTCTCATGAAGTCGGAAAACAATCTTGGCTTTGCAACCAACACGTGTAAGTTTTCTCCTCCTCTTTTGAGTTGGTGAAATTGGCTCACCGTACTCACTGTTAGTTGCTTGATTTGCTGTAGCCACTGCCCTTATTCCTTGCTTGTTACACAAAATGTATATGAATACAGTAGTCCCATCCTTTGCTCGAGTCTCAGTTGACTTTCTAGTATCAAACCCACATGCTACAACATATAAAAACCTACGCATATTTCCACAATACACTTCGAATCTCCAAATACTCAATCAATCAAATACTTTCAATACATCAATCTATTCTTAATCATACTGCGTTCCTGGTTCCACGATTGCTCCGCCTAAAGATCGTTGCGCTCTTCAATCTAAGCCGCATAGGTATAATTCCTGAGGATCCTTGAATAATCCATTATATTTATTGCTTTGAAGTTACTAACAATTTATTTCATGATGTAGATCTTTAAGTAATAAATCGTTCTACTGTATATTGTAACCCCTTTTCTACGCTTTATTACATATTATTATTATTCATGCCTTTGTATATTATATGCTTGCCTGATTATTCCATGCATATATATTATATGATTGTCCTGTTTTATTGCTTTTATCACCCACATGTTAGTTATTGCTAAACAAGACCTAAATTAATGTTCTAACATTAATCAGATTAATTTCGACAACCTGCTAGGTTACCTGTAATTTGATTGCCTAATAACATGTCACTAAAAATAGTCTTTTTATGTGTTTCCTGAACCAATTTAGACTAAATATTTTTAGGGTGTTTAAAACGTTTTATGATTATTCTTTGGCATAAAATCTGTAATGAATCGATATTTAGTAGAGACCGGCAATGGGCAAATGGTTCCTGACTGTATTGTACCATCACCCCCGAACTCAATCTCTGGTTCATTTTGACCATATATGGAGTCTAGACGGGGAAATCTACATTAGATAATTTGTCCCTACGGTTTTCCCATGTCCAATTAGGTTTATGATTTTTCCTAAAAAGATTTGTTGGCGACTTCTTTCAAAATAATTTTCAATAAAACCTTAACAATGGGGTAGTCAAATATAATACGCGCTCACACCGCGTAGGCGAAATAAAAACACGCCTTCAACTACATAGTCAAAGAAAAATCCACTATTCATTTTCTTTTGTCTGCTTAAGGTGCTTATAAACATATCAGCATCATGTTCTCCAATGTATGCTCTAACATCCCTTGCAAAGTTTTTGAAGTCATCCACAATTGCTCCAACATTTTCATAACGACCAACCTTCTCCTTATACATTCAATACGTCTTTGTTGCTCCAATATTGAGTTTCGAGTTATCAATTTTCATTTTCTTTTGGTACAACGTCAAATTTCTTTTCAACTTTTGGAATTGTCCTTCTTCAAGACTTAGTAGCTTGTGGTTATGTCCTTCATGAAAACACCAAACTCGGTACTTCCCTTTCTCATGAAGTCGGAAAACAATCTTGGCTTTGCAACCAACACGTGTAAGTTTTCTCCTCCTCTTTTGAGTTGGTGAAATGCGCTCACCGGAATCACTGTTAGTTGCTTGATTTACTGTAGCCACTGCCTTTATTCCTTGCTTGTTACACAAAATGTATATGAATACAGTTGTCCCATCCTTTGCTCGAGTCTCAGTAGACTTTCTAGTATCAAACCCACATGCTGCAACATATAAAAACTTACGCATATTTCCACAATACACTTCGAATCTCCAAATACTCAAACACTCAAATACTTTCAATACTTTAATCTATTCTTAATCATACTGCGTTCCTGGTTCCACGATTGCTCCGCCTAAAGATCGTTGCGCTCTTCAATCTATGCCGTATAGGTATAATTCTTGGGGATCCTTGAATAATCCATTATATTTATTGCTTTGAAGTTACTAACAATTTATTTCATGATGTAGATCTTTAAGTAATAAATCGTTTTACTGTATTTTCTAACCCCTTTTCTATGCTTTATTTCATATTATAATTATTCATGCCTTTGTATATTATATGCTTGCCTGATTATTCCATGCATATATATTATATGATTGTCCTGTTTTATTGCTTTTATCACCCACATGTTAGTTATTGCTAAACAAGACCTAAATTAATGTTCTAACATTAATCAGATTAATTTCGACAACCTGCTAGGTTCCCTGTAATTTGATTGCCTAATAACATGTCACTAAAAATAGTCTTTTTATGTGTTTCCTGAACCAATTTAGACTAAATATTTTTAGGGTGTTTAAAACGTTATATGATTATTCTTTGGCATAAAATCTGTAATGAATCGATATTTAGTTGAGACCGGCAATGGGCAAATGGTTCCTGACTGTATTGTACCATCACCCCCGAACTCAATCTCTGGTTCATTTTGACCATATATGGAGTCTAGACTGGGAAATCTACATTAGATAATTTCTCCCTACGGTTTTCCCATATCCAATTAGGTTTATGATTCTTCCTAAAAAGATTTGTTGGCGACTTCTTTCAAAATAATTTTCAATAAAACCTTAACAATGGGGTAGTCAAATATAATACGCGCTCACACCGCGTAGGCGAAATAAAAACACTCCTTCAACTACATAGTCAAAGAAAAATTCACTATTCATCTCCTTTTGTCTGCTTAAGGTGCTTATAAACATATCAGCATCATGTTCTCCAATGTATGCTCTAACATCCCTTGCAAAGTTTTTGAAGTCATCCACAATTGCTCCAACATTTTCATAACCACCAACCTTCTCCTTATACATTCAATACGTCTTTGTTGCTCCAATATTGAGTTTCGAGTTATCAATTTTCATTTTCTTTTGGTACAGCGTCAAATTTCTTTTCAACTTTTGGAATTGTCCCTCTTCAAGACTTAGTAGCTTGTGGTTATGTCCTTCATGAAAACACCAAACTCGGTACTTCCCTTTCTCATGAAGTCGGAAAACAATCTTGGCTTTGCAACCAACACGCGTAAGTTTTCACCTCCTCTTTTGAGTTGGTGAAATTGGCTCACCGGACTCACTGTTAGTTGCTTGATTCACTTTAGCCACTGCCTTTATTCCTTGCTTGTTACACAAAATGTATATGAATACAGTATTCCCATCCTTTGCTCGAGTCTCAGTAGACTTTCTAGTATCAAACCCACATGCTACAACATATAAAAACTTACGCATATTTCCACAATACACTTCGAATCTCCAAATACTCAAACACTCAAATACTTTCAATACTTCAATCTATTCTTAATCATACTGCGTTCCTGGTTCTACGATTGCTCCGCCTAAAGATCGTTGCGATCTTCAATCTAAGCCGCATAGGTATAATTCCTGAGGATCCTTGAATAATCCATTATATTTATTGCTTTGAAGTTACTAACAATTTATTTCATGATGTAGATCTTTAAGTAATATATCGTTCTACTGTATATTCTAACCCCTTTTCTATGCTTTATTTCATATTATTATTATTCATGCCTTTGTATATTATATGCTTGCTCGATTATTCCATGCATATATATTATATGATTGTCTCGTTTTATTGCTTTTATCACCCACATGTTAGTTATTGCTAAACAAGACCTAAATTAATGTTCTAACATTAATCAGATTAATTTCGACAACCTGCTAGGTTACTTGTAATTTGATTGCCTAATAACATGTCACTAAAAATAGTCTTTTTATGAGTTTCCTGAACCAATTTAGACTAAATATTTTTAGGGTGTTTAAAACGTTATATGATTATTCTTTGTCATAAAATCTGTAATGAATCGATATTTAGTAGAGACCGGCAATGGGCAAATGGTTCCTGACTGTATTGTACCATCACCCCCGAACTCAATCTCTGGTTCATTTTGACCGTATATGGAGTCTCGACGGGGAAATCTACATTAGATAATTTGTCCCTACGGTTGTCCCATATCCAATTAGGTTTATAATTCTTCCTAAAAAGATTTGTTGGGGACTTCTTTCAAAATAATTTTCAATAAAACCTTAACAATGGGGTAGTCAAATATAATACGCGCTCACACCGCGTAGGCGAAATAAAAACACGCCTTCAACTACATAGTCAAAGAAAAATCCACTATTCATCTCCTTTTGTCTGCTTAAGGTGCTTATAAACATATCAGCATCATGTTCTCCAATGTATGCTCTAACATCCCTTGCAAAGTTTTTGAAGTCATCCACAGTTGCTCCAACATTTTCATAACCACCAACCTTCTCCTTATACATTCAATACGTCTTTGTTGCTCCAATATTGAGTTTCGAGTTATCAATTTTCATTTTCTTTTGGTACAGCGTCAAATTTCTTTTCAACTTTTGGAATTGTCCCTCTTCAAGACTTAGTAGCTTGTGGTTATGTCCTTCATGAAAACACCAAACTCGGTACTTCCCTTTCTCATGAAGTCGGAAAACAATCTTGGCTTTGCAACCAACACGTGTAAGTTTTCTCCTCCTCTTTTGAGTTGGTGAAATTGGCTCACCGGACTCACTGTTAGTTGCTTGATTTACTGTAGCCACTGCCTTTATTCCTTGCTTGTTACACAAAATGTATATGAATACAGTTGTCCCATCCTTTGCTCGAGTCTCAGTAGACTTTCTAGTATCAAACCCACATGCTGCAACATATAAAAACTTACGCATTTTTCCACAATACACTTCGAATCTCCAAATACTCAAACACTCAAATACTTTCAATACTTCAATCTATTCTTAATCATACTGCGTTCCTGGTTCCACGATTGCTCCGCCTGAAGATCGTTGCGGTCTTCAATCTAAGCCGCATAGGTATAATTCCTGAGGATCCTTGAATAATCCATTATATTTATTGCTTTGAAGTTACTAACAATTTATTTCATGATGTAGATCTTTAAGTAATATATCGTTCTACTGTATATTCTAACCCCTTTTATATGCTTTATTTCATATTATTATTATTCATGCCTTTGTATATTATATGCTTGCCTGATTATTCCATGCATATATATTATATGATTGTCCTGTTTTATTGCTTTTATCACCCACATGTTAGTTATTGCTAAACAAGACCTAAATTAATGTTCTAACATTAATCAGATTAATTTCGACAACCTGCTAGGTTACCTGTAATTTGATTGCCTAATAACATGTCACTAAAAATAGTCTTTTTATGTGTTTCCTGAACCAATTTAGACTAAATATTTTTAGGGTGTTTAAAACGTTATATGATTATTCTTTGGCATAAAATCTGTAATGAATCGATATTTAGTAGAGACCGGCAATGGGCAAATGGTTCCTGACTGTATTGTACCATCACCCCCGAACTCAATCTCTGGTTCATTTTGACCGTATATGGAGTCTAGACGGGGAAATCTACATTAGATAATTTGTCCCTACGGTTGTCCCATATCCAATTAGGTTTATAATTCTTCCTAAAAAGATTTGTTGGGGACTTCTTTCAAAATAATTTTCAATAAAACCTTAACAATGGGGTAGTCAAATATAATACGCGCTCACACCGCGTAGGCGAAATAAAAGCACGCCTTCAACTACATAGTCAAAGAAAAATCCACTATTCATCTCCTTTTGTCTGCTTAAGGTGCTTATAAACATATCAGCATCATGTTCTCCAATGTATGCTCTAACATCCCTTGCAAAGTTTTTGAAGTCATCCACAGTTGCTCCAACATTTTCATAACCACCAACCTTCTCCTTATACATTCAATACGTCTTTGTTGCTCCAATATTGAGTTTCGAGTTATCAATTTTCATTTTCTTTTGGTACAGCGTCAAATTTCTTTTCAACTTTTGGAATTGTCCCTCTTCAAGACTTAGTAGCTTGTGGTTATGTCCTTCATGAAAACACCAAACTCGGTACTTCCCTTTCTCATGAAGTCGGAAAACAATCTTGGCTTTGCAACCAACACGTGTAAGTTTTCTCCTCCTCTTTTGAGTTGGTGAAATTGGCTCACCTGGACTCACTGTTAGTTGCTTGATTTACTTGTAGCCACGCCTTTATTCCTTGCTTGTTACACAAAATGTATATGAATACAATATTCCCATCCTTTGCTCGAGTCTCAGTAGACTTTCTAGTATCAAACCCACATGCTACAACATATAAAAACTTACGCATATTTCCACAATACACTTCGAATCTCCAAATACTCAAACACTCAAATACTTTCAATACTTCAATCTATTCTTAATCATACTGCGTTCCTGGTTCCACGATTGCTCCGCCTAAAGATCGTTGCGCTCTTCAATCTAAGCCGCATAGGTATAATTCCTGAGGATCCTTGAATAATCCATTATATTTATTGCTTTGAAGTTACTAACAATTTATTTTATGATGTAGATCTTTAAGTAATAAATCGTTCTACTGTATATTCTAACCCCTTTTCTATGCTTTATTTCATATTATTATTATTCATGCCTTTGTATATTATATGCTTGCCTGATTATTCCATGCATATATATTATATGATTGTCCTGTTTTATTGCTTTTATCACCCACATGTTAGTTATTGCTAAACAAGACCTAAATTAATGTTCTAACATTAATCAGATTAATTTCGACAACCTGCTAGGTTACCTGTAATTTAATTGCCTAATAACATGTCACTAAAAATAGACTTTTTATGTGTTTCCTGAACCAATTTAGACTAAATATTTTTAGGGTGTTTAAAACGTTATATGATTATTCTTTGGCATAAAATCTGTAATGAATCGATATTTAGTAGAGACCGACAATGGGCAAATGGTTCCTGACTGTATTGTACCATCACCCCCGAACTCAATCTCTGGTTCATTTTGACCGTATATGGAGTCTAGACGGGGAAATCTACATTAGATAATTTGTCCCTACGGTTGTCCCATATCCAATTAGGTTTATAATTCTTCCTAAAAAGATTTGTTGGGGACTTCTTTCAAAATAATTTTCAATAAAACCTTAACAATAGGGTAGTCAAATATAATACGCGCTCACACCGCGTAGGCGAAATAAAAACACGCCTTCAACTACATAGTCAAAGAAAAATCCACTATTCATCTCCTTTTGTCTGCTTAAGGTGCTTATAAACATATCAGCATCATGTTCTCCAATGTATGCTCTAACATCCCTTGCAAAGTTTTTGAAGTCATCCACAGTTGCTCCAACATTTTCATAACCACCAACCTTCTGCTTATACATTCAATACGTCTTTGTTGCTCCAATATTGAGTTTCGAGTTATCAATTTTCATTTTCTTTTGGTACAGCGTCAAATTTCTTTTCAACTTTTGGAATTGTCCCTCTTCAAGACTTAGTAGCTTGTGGTTATGTCCTTCATGAAAACACCAAACTCGGTACTTCCCTTTCTCATGAAGTCGGAAAACAATCTTGGCTTTGCAACCAACACGTGTAAGTTTTCTCCTCCTCTTTTGAGTTGGTGAAATTGGCTCACCAGGACTCACCGTTAGTTGCTTGATTTACTGTAGCCACGCCTTTATTCCTTGCTTGTTACACAAAATGTATATGAATACAGTTGTCCCATCCTTTGCTCGAGTCTCAGTAGACTTTCTAGTATCAAACCCACACGCTACAACATATAAAAACTTACGCATATTTCCACAATACACTTCGAATCTCCAAATACTCAAACACTCAAATACTTTCAATACTTCAATCTATTCTTAATCATACTGCGTTCCTGTTCCACGATTGCTCCGCCTAAAGATCGTTGCGCTCTTCAATCTAAGCCGCATATGTATAATTCCTGAGGATCCTTGAATAATCCATTATATTTATTGCTTTGAAGTTACTAACAATTTATTTTATGATGTAGATCTTTAAGTAATAAATCGTTCTACTGTATATTCTAACCCCTTTTCTATGCTTTATTTCATATTATTATTATTCATGCCTTTGTATATTATATGCTTGCCTGATTATTCCATGCATATATATTATATGATTGTCCTGTTTTATTGCTTTTATCACCCACATGTTAGTTATTGCTAAACAAGACCTAAATTAATGTTCAAACATTAATCAGATTAATTTCGACAACCTGCTAGGTTCCCTGTAATTTGATTGCCTAATAACATGTCACTAATATTAGTCTTTTTATGTGTTTCCTGAACCAATTTAGACTAATATTTTTAGGGTGTTTAAAACGTTATATGATTATTCTTTGGCATAAAATCTGTAATGAATCGATATTTAGTAGAGACCGGCAATGGGCAAATGGTTCCTGACTGTATTATACCATCACCCCCGAACTCAATCTCTGGTTCATTTTGACCGTATATGGAGTCTAGACGGGGAAATCTACATTAGATAATTTGTCCCTACGGTTTTCCCATATCCAATTAGGTTTATAATTCTTCCTAAAAAGATTTGTTAGGGACTTCTTTCAAAATAATTTTCAATAAAACCTTAACAATGGGGTAGTCAAATATAATACGCGCTCACACCGCGTAGGCGAGATAAAAACACGCCTTCAACTACATAGTCAAAGAAAAATCCACTATTCATCTCCTTTTGTCTGCTTAAGGTGCTTATAAACATATTAGCATCATGTTCTCCAATGTATGCACTAACATCCCTTGCAAAGTTTTTGAAGTCATCCACAGTTGCTCCAACATTTTCATAACCACCAACCTTCTCCTTATACATTCAATACGTCTTTGTTGCTCCAATATTGAGTTTTGAGTTATCAATTTTCATTTTCTTTTGGTACAGCGTCAAATTTCTTTTCAACTTTTGGAATTGTCCCTCTTCAAGACTTAGTAGCTTGTGGTTATGTCCTTCATGAAAACACCAATCTCGGTACTTCCCTTTCTCATGAAGACGGAAAACAATCTTGGCTTTGCAACCAACACGTGTAAGTTTTCTCCTCCTCTTTTGAGTTGGTGAAATTGGCTCACCGGACTCACTGTTAGTTGCTTGATTTACTGTAGCCACTGCCTTTATTCCTTGCTTGTTACACAAAATGTATATGAATACAGTATTCCCATCCTTTGCTCGAGTCTCATTAGACTTTCTAGTATCAAACCCACATGCTACAACATATAAAAACTTACGCATATTTCCACAATACACTTCGAATCTCCAAATACTCAAACACTCAAATACTTTCAATACTTCAATCTATTCTTAATCATACTGCGTTCCTGGTTCCACGATTGCTCCGCCTAATGATCGTTGCGCTCTTCAATCTAAGCCGCATAGGTATAATTCCTGAGGATCCTTGAATAATCCATTATATTTATTGCTTTGAAGTTACTAACAATGTATTTTATGATGTAGATCTTTAAGTAATAAATCGTTCTACTGTATATTCTAACCCCTTTTCCAATGCTTTATTTCATATTATTATTATTCATGCCTTTGTATATTATATGCTTGCCTGATTATTCCATGCATATATATTATATGATTGTCCTGTTTTATTGCTTTTATCACCCACATGTTAGTTATTGCTAAACAAGACCTAAATCAATGTTCTAACATTAATCAGATTAATTTCGACAACCTGCTAGGTTCCCTGTAATTTGATTGCCTAATAACATGTCACTAAAAATAGTCTTTTTATGTGTTTCCTGAACCAATTTAGACTAATATTTTTAGGGTGTTTAAAACGTTATATGATTATTCTTTGGCATAAAATCGGAATGAATCGATATTTAGTAGAGACCGACAATGGGCAAATGGTTCCCGACTTTGTTATACCATCACCCCAGAACTCAATCTCCGGTTCATTTTGACCGTATATGGAGTCTAGATAGGGAAATCTACATTAGATAATTTGTCCCTACGGTTTTCCCATATCCAATTAGGTTTATAATTCTTCCTAAAAAGATTTGTTGGGGACTTCTTTCAAAATAATTTTCAATAAAACCTTAACAATGGGGTAGTCAAATATAATACGCGCTCACACCGCGTAGGCGAAATAAAAACACGCCTTCAACTACATAGTCAAAGAAAAATCCACTATTCATCTCCTTTTGTCTGCTTAAGGTGCTTATAAACATATCAGCATCATGTTCTCCAATGTATGCTCTAACATCCCTTGCAAAGTTTTTGAAGTCATCCACAGTTGCTCCAACATTTTCATAACCACCAACCTTCTCCTTATACATTCAATACGTCTTTGTTGCTCCAATATTGAGTTTCGAGTTATCAATTTTCATTTTATTTTGGTACAACGTCAAATTTCTTTTCAACTTTTGGAATTGTCCCTCTTCAAGACTTAGTAGCTTGTGGTTATGTCCTTCATGAAAACACCAAACTCGGTACTTCCCTTTCTCATGAAGTCGGAAAACAATCTTGGCTTTGCAACTAACACGTGTAAGTTTTCTCCTCCTCTTTTGAGTTGGTGAAATTGGCTCACCGGACTCACTGTTAGTTGCTTGATTTACTGTAGCCACTGCCTTTATTCCTTGCTTGTTACACAAAATGTATATGAATACAGATGTTCCCATCCTTTGCTCGAGTCTCATTAGACTTTCTAGTATCAAACCCACATGCTACAACATATAAAAACTTACGCATATTTCCACAATACACTTCGAATCTCCAAATACTCAAACACTTAAATACTTTCAATACTTCAATCTATTCTTAATCATACTGCGTTCCTGGTTCCACGATTGCTCCGCCTAAAGATCGTTGCGCTCTTAAATCTAAGCCGCATATGTATAATTCCTGAGGATCCTTGAATAATCCATTATATTTATTGCTTTGAAGTTACTAACAATTTATTTTATGATGTAGATCTTTAAGTAATAAATCGTTCTACCGTATATTCTAACCCCTTTTCTATGCTTTATTTCATATTATTATTATTCATGCCCTTGTATATTATATGCTTGCTCGATTATTCCATGCATATATATTATATGATTGTCCTGTTTTATTGCTTTTATCACCCACATGTTAGTTATTGCTAAACAAGACCTAAATTAATGTTCTAACATTAATCAGATTAATTTCGACAACCTGCTAGGTTCCCTGTAATTTGATTGCCTAATAACATGTGACTAAAAATAGTCTTTTTATGTGTTTCCTGAACCAATTTAGACTAATATTTTTAGGGTGTTTAAAACGTTATATGATTATTCTTTGTCATAAAATCTGTAATGAATCGATATTTAGTAGAGACCGGCAATGGGCAAATGGTTCCTCGATCGTATTATACCATCACCCCGAACTCAATCTCCGGTTCATTTTGACCGTATATGGAGTCAAGACTGGGAAATCTACATTAGATAATTTGTCCCTACGGTTTTCCCATATCCAATTAGGTTTATAATTCTTCCTAAAAAGATTTGTTGGGGACTTCTTTCAAAATAATTTTCAATAAAACCTTAACAATGGGGTAGTCAAATATAATACGCGCTCACACTGCGTAGGCGAAATAAAAACACGCCTTCAACTACATAGTCAAAGAAAAATCCACTATTCATCTCCTTTTGTCTGCTTAAGGTGCTTATAAACATATCAGCATCATGTTCTCCAATGTATGCTCAAACATCCCTTGCAAAGTTTTTGAAGTCATCCACAGTTGCTCAAACATTTTCATAACCACCAACCTTCTCCTTAAACATTCAATACGTCTTTGTTGCTCCAATATTGAGTTTCGAGTTATCAATTTTCATTTTCTTTTGGTACAGCGTCAAATTTCTTTTCAACTTTTGGAATTGTCCCTCTTCAAGACTTAGTAGCTTGTGGTTATGTCCTTCATGAAAACACCAAACTCGGTACTTCCCTTTCTCATGAAGTCGGAAAACAATCTTGGCTTTGCAACCAACACGTGTAAGTTTTCTCCTCCTCTTTTGAGTTGGTGAAATTGGCTTACGTGACTCACCGTTAGTTGCTTGATTTACTTGTAGCCACCGCCTTTATTCCTTGCTTGTTACACAAAATGTATATGAATACAGTATTCCCATCCTTTGCTCGAGTCTCAGTAGACTTTCTAATATCAAACCCACATGCTACAACATATAAAAACTTACGCATATTTCCACAATACACTTCGAATCTCCAAATACTGAAACACTCAAATACTTTCAATACTTCAATCTATTCTTAATCATACTTTGCGTTCTGGTTCCACGATTGCTCCGCCTAATGATCGTTGCGCTCTTCAATCTAAGCCGCATAGGTATAATTCCTGAGGATCTTTGAATAATCCATTATATTTATTGCTTTGAAGTTACTAACAATGTATTTTATGATGTAGATCTTTAAGTAATAAATCGTTCTACTGTATATTCTAACCCCTTTTCCAATGCTTTATTTCATATTATTATTATTCATGCCTTTGTATATTATATGCTTGCCTGATTATTCCATGCATATATATTATATGATTGTCCTGTTTTATTGCTTTTATCACCCCACATGTTAGTTATTGCTAAACAAGACCTAAATTAATGTTCTAACATTAATCGATTAATTTCGACAACCTCGCTAGGTTCCCCGTAATTTGATTGCCTAATAACATGTCACTAAAAATAGTCTTTTTATGTGTTTCCTGAACCAATTTAGACTAATATTTTTAGGGTGTTTAAAACGTTATATGATTATTCTTTGGCATAAAATCTGTAATGAATGGATATTTAGTAGAGACCGGCAATGGGCAAATGGTTCCTGACTGTGTTATACCATCACCCCCGAACTCAATCTCTAGTTCATTTTGACCGTATATGGAGTCTAGACGGGGAAATCTACCTTAGATAATTTGTCCCTACGGTTTTCCCATATCCAATTAGGTTTATAATTCTTCCTAAAAAGATTTGTTGGGGACTTCTTTCAAAATAATTTTCAATAAAACCTTAACAATGGGGTAGTCAAATATAATACGCGCTCACACCGCGTAGGCGAAATAAAAACACGCCTTCAACTACATAGTCAAAGAAAAATCCACTATTCATCTCCTTTTGTCTGCTTAAGGTGCTTATAAACATATCAGCATCATGTTCTCCAATGTATGCTCTAACATCCCTTGCAAAGTTTTTGAAGTCATCCACAGTTGCTCCAACATTTTCATAACCACCAACCTTCTCCTTATACATTCAATACGTCTTTGTTGCTCCAATATTGAGTTTCGAGTTATCAATTTTCATTTTCTTTTGGTACAGCGTCAAATTTCTTTTCAACTTTTGGAATTGTCCCTCTTCAAGACTTAGTAGCTTGTGGTTATGTCCTTCATGAAAACACCAAACTCGGTACTTCCCTTTCTCATGAAGTCGGAAAACAATCTTGGCTTTGCAACTAACACGTGTAAGTTTTCTCCTCCTCTTTTGAGTTGGTGAAATTGGCTCACCGGACTCACTGTTAGTTGCTTGATTTACTGTAGCCACTGCCTTTATTCCTTGCTTGTTACACAAAATGTATATGAATACAGTATTCCCATCCTTTGCTCGAGTCTCATTAGACTTTCTAGTATCAAACCCACATGCTACAACATATAAAAACTTACGCATATTTCCACAATACACTTCGAATCTCCAAATACTCAAACACTCAAATACTTTCAATACTTCAATCTATTCTTAATCATACTTTGCGTTCCTGGTTCCACGATTGCTCCGCCTAATGATCGTTGCGCTCTTCAATCTAAGCCGCATAGGTATAATTCTCGAGGATCCTTGAATAATCCATTATATTTATTGCTTTGAAGTTACTAACAATGTATTTTATGATGTAGATCTTTAAGTAATAAATCGTTCTACCTGTATATTCTAACCCCTTTTCCAATGCTTTATTTCATATTATTATTATTCATGCCTTTGTATATTATATGCTTGCTCGATTATTCCATGCATATATATTATATGATTGTCTGTTTTATTGCTTTTATCACCCCACATGTTAGTTATTGCTAAACAAGACCTAAATTAATGTTCTAACATTAATCAGATTAATTTCGACAACCTGCTAGGTTCCCTGTAATTTGATTGCCTAATAACATGTCACTAAAAATAGTCTTTTTATGTGTTTCCTGGACCAATTTAGACTAATATTTTTAGTGTGTTTAAAATGTTATATGATTATTCTTTGGCATAAAATCTGTAATGAATCGATATTTAGTAGAGACCGGCAATGGGCAAATGGTTCCCGATCGTGTTATACCATCACCCCGAACTCAATCTCTCGGTTCATTTTGACCGTATATGGAGTCTAGACGGGGAAATCTACATTAGATAATTTGTCCCTACGGTTTTCCCATATCCAATTAGGTTTATAATTCTTCCTAAAAAGATTTGTTGGGGACTTCTTTCAAAATAATTTTCAATAAAACCTTAACAATGGGGTAGTCAAATATAATACGCGCTCAACCGCGTAGGCGAAATAAAAACACGCCTTCAACTACATAGTCAAAGAAAAATCCACTATTCATCTCCTTTTGTCTGCTTAAGGTGCTTATAAACATATCAGCATCATGTTCTCCAATGTATGCTCTAACATCCCTTGCAAAGTTTTTGAAGTCATCCACAGTTGCTCCAACATTTTCATAACCACCAACCTTCTCCTTATACATTCAATACGTCTTTGTTGCTCCAATATTGAGTTTCGAGTTATCAATTTTCATTTTCTTTTGGTACAGCGTCAAATTTCTTTTCAACTTTTGGAATTGTCCCTCTTCAAGACTTAGTAGCTTGTGGTTATGTCCTTCATGAAAACACCAAACTCGGTACTTCCCTTTCTCATGAAGTCGGAAAACAATCTTGGCTTTGCAACTAACACGTGTAAGTTTTCTCCTCCTCTTTTGAGTTGGTGAAATTGGCTCACTTAGGACTCACCTGTTAGTTGCTTGATTTCTTGTAGCCACGCCTTTATTCCTTGCTTGTTACACAAAATGTATATGAATACAGTATTCCCATCCTTTGCTCGAGTCTCATTAGACTTTCTAGTATCAAACCCACATGCTACAACATATAAAAACTTACGCATATTTCCACAATACACTTCGAATCTCCAAATACTCAAACACTCAAATACTTTCAATACTTCAATCTATTCTTAATCATACTGCGTTCCTGGTTCCACGATTGCTCCGCCTAAAGATCGTTGCGCTCTTCAATCTAAGCCGCATAGGTATAATTCCTGAGGATCCTTGAATAATCCATTATATTTATTGCTTTGAAGTTACTAACAATTTATTTTATGATGTAGATCTTTAAGTAATAAATCGTTCTACTGTATATTCTAACCCCTTTTCTATGCTTTATTTCATATTATTATTATTCATGCCCTTGTATATTATATGCTTGCCTGATTATTCCATGCATATATATTATATGATTGTCCTATTTTATTGCTTTTATCACCCACATGTTAGTTATTGCTAAACAAGACCTAAATTAATGTTCTAACATTAATCAGATTAATTTCGACAACCTGCTAGGTTCCCTGTAATTTGATTGCCTAATAACATGTCACTAAAAATAATCTTTTTATGTGTTTCCTGAACCAATTTAGACTAATATTTTTAGGGTGTTTAAAACGTTATATGATTATTCTTTGGCACAAAATCTGTAATGAATCGATATTTAGTAGAGGCCGAGCAATGGGCAAATGGTTCCCGATCAGTATTATACCATCACCCCGAACTCAATCTCCGGTTCATTTTGACCGTATATGGAGTCAAGACGGGGAAATCTACATTAGATAATTTGTCCCTACGGTTTTCCCATATCCAATTAGGTTTATAATTCTTCCTAAAAAGATTTGTTGGGGACTTCTTTCAAAATAATTTTCAATAAAACCTTAACAATGGGGTAGTCAAATATAATACGCGCTCACACTGCGTAGGCGAAATAAAAACACGCCTTCAACTACATAGTCAAAGAAAAATCCACTATTCATCTCCTTTTGTCTGCTTAAGGTGCTTATAAACATATCAGCATCATGTTCTCCAATGAATGCTCAAACATCCCTTGCAAAGTTTTTGAAGTCATCCACAGTTGCTCAAACATTTTCATAACCACCAACCTTCTCCTTATACATTCAATACGTCTTTGTTGCTCCAATATTGAGTTTCGAGTTATCAATTTTCATTTTCTTTTGGTACAGCGTCAAATTTCTTTTCAACTTTTGGAATTGTCCCTCTTCAAGACTTAGTAGCTTGTGGTTATGTCCTTCATGAAAACACCAAACTCGGTACTTCCCTTTCTCATGAAGTCGGAAAACAATCTTGGCTTTGCAACCAACACGTGTAAGTTTTCTCCTCCTCTTTTGAGTTGGTGAAATTGGCTTACCGGACTCACTGTTAGTTGCTTGATTTACTGTAGCCACGCCTTTATTCCTTGCTTGTTACACAAAATGTATATGAATACAAGTATTCCCATCCTTTGCTCGAGTCTCGTTAGACTTTCTAATATCAAACCCACATGCTACAACATATAAAACTTACGCATATTTCCACAATACACTTCGAATCTCCAAATACTGAAACACTCAAATACTTTCAATACTTCAATCTATTCTTAATCATACTGCGTTCCTGGTTCCACGATTGCTCCGCCTAATGATCGTTGCGCTCTTCAATCTAAGCCGCATAGGTATAATTCCCGAGGATCTTTGAATAATCCATTATATTTATTGCTTTGAAGTTACTAACAATGTATTTTATGATGTAGATCTTTAAGTAATAAATCGTTCTACCTGTATATTCTAACCCCTTTTCCAATGCTTTATTTCATATTATTATTATTCATGCCTTTGTATATTATATGCTTGCTCGATTATTCCATGCATATATATTATATGATTGTCTCTTTTTTATTGCTTTTATCACCCCACATGTTAGTTATTGCTAAACAAGACCTAAATTAATGTTCTAACATTAATCGATTAATTTCGACAACCCGCTAGGTTCCCCGTAATTTGATTGCCTAATAACATGTCACTAAAAATAGTCTTTTTATGTGTTTCTCGAACCAATTTAGACTAATATTTTTAGGGTGTTTAAAACGTTATATGATTATTCTTTGGCATAAAATCCGTAATGAATGGATATTTAGTAGAGACCAAGCAATGGGCAAATGGTTCCCGACCGTGTTATACCATCACCCCCGAACTCAATCTCTAGTTCATTTTGACCGTATATGGAGTCGAGACGGGGAAATCTACCTTAGATAATTTGTCCCTACGGTTTTCCCATATCCAATTAGGTTTATAATTCTTCCTAAAAAGATTTATTGGGGACTTCTTTCAAAATAATTTTCAATAAAACCTTAACAATGGGGTAGTCAAATATAATACGCGCTCACACCGCGTAGGCGAAATAAAAACACGCCTTCAACTACATAGTCAAAGAAAAATCCACTATTCATCTCCTTTTGTCTGCTTAAGGTGCTTATAAACATATCAGCATCATGTTCTCCAATGTATGCTCTAACATCCCTTGCAAAGTTTTTGAAGTCATCCACAGTTGCTCCAACATTTTCATAACCACCAACCTTCTCCTTATACATTCAATACGTCTTTGTTGCTCCAATATTGAGTTTCGAGTTATCAATTTTCATTTTCTTTTGGTACAGCGTCAAATTTCTTTTCAACTTTTGGAATTGTCCCTCTTCAAGACTTAGTAGCTTGTGGTTATGTCCTTCATGAAAACACCAAACTCGGTACTTCCCTTTCTCATGAAGTCGGAAAACAATCTTGGCTTTGCAACCAACACGTGTAAGTTTTCTCCTCCTCTTTTGAGTTGGTGAAATTGGCTGACCGGACTCACTGTTAGTTGCTTGATTTACTGTAGCCACTGCCTTTATTCCTTGCTTGTTACACAAAATGTATATGAATACAGTATTCCCATCCTTTGCTCGAGTCTCAGTAGACTTTCTAATATCAAACCCACATGCTACAACGTATAAAAACTTACGCATATTTCCACAATACACTTCGAATCTCCAAATACTCAAACACTCAAATACTTTCAATACTTCAATCTATTCTTAATCATACTGCGTTCCTGGTTCCACGATTGCTCCGCCTAATGATCGTTGCGCTCTTCAATCTAAGCCGCATAGGTATAATTCCTGAGGATCCTTGAATAATCCATTATATTTATTGCTTTGAAGTTACTAACAATGTATTTTATGATGTAGATCTTTAAGTAATAAATCGTTCTACTGTATATTCTAACCCCTTTTCCAATGCTTTATTTCATATTATTATTATTCATGCCTTTGTATATTATATGCTTGCCTGATTATTCCATGCATATATATTATATGATTGTCCTGTTTTATTTCTTTTATCACCCCACATGTTAGTTATTGCCAAACAAGACCTAAATTATTGTTCTAACATTAATCAGATTAATTTCGACAACCTGCTAGGTTCCCTGTAATTTGATTGCCTAATAACATGTCACTAAAAATAGTCTTTTTATGTGTTTCCTGAACCAATTTAGACTAATATTTTTAGGGTGTTTAAAACGTTATATGATTATTCTTTGGCATAAAATCTGTAATGAATCGATATTTAGTAGAGATCGGCAATGGGCAAATGGTTCCTGACTGTGTTATACCATCACCCCCGAACTCAATCTCTGGTTCATTTTGACCGTATATGGAGTCTAGACGGGGAAATCTACATTAGATAATTTGTCCCTACGGTTTTCCCATATCCAATTAGGTTTATAATTCTTCCTAAAAAGATTTGTTGGGGACTTCTTTCAAAATAATTTTCAATAAAACATTAACAATGGGGTAGTCAAATATAATACGCGCTCACACCGCGTAGGCGAAATAAAAACACGCCTTCAACTACATAGTCAAAGAAAAATCCACTATTCATCTCCTTTTGTCTGCTTAAGGTGCTTATAAACATATCAGCATCATGTTCTCCAATGTATGCTCTAACATCCCTTGCAAAGTTTTTGAAGTCATCCACAGTTGCTCCAACATTTTCATAACCACCAACCTTCTCCTTATACATTCAATACGTCTTTGTTGCTCCAATATTGAGTTTCGAGTTATCAATTTTCATTTTCTTTTGGTACAGCGTCAAATTTCTTTTCAACTTTTGGAATTGTCCCTCTTCAAGACTTAGTAGCTTGTGGTTATGTCCTTCATGAAAACACCAAACTCGGTACTTCCCTTTCTCATGAAGTCGGAAAACAATCTTGGCTTTGCAACTAACACGTGTAAGTTTTCTCCTCCTCTTTTGAGTTGGTGAAATTGGCTCACCTGGACTCACTTTGTTAGTTGCTTGATTTACTGTAGCCACTGCCTTTATTCCTTGCTTGTTACACAAAATGTATATGAATACAGTATTCCCATCCTTTGCTCGAGTCTCATTAGACTTTCTAGTATCAAACCCACATGCTACAACATATAAAAACTTACGCATATTTCCACAATACACTTCGAATCTCCAAATACTCAAACACTCAAATACTTTCAATACTTCAATCTATTCTTAATCATACTGCGTTCCTGGTTCCACGATTGCTCCGCCTAATGATCGTTGCGCTCTTCAATCTAAGCCGCATAGGTATAATTCCTGAGGATCCTTGAATAATCCATTATATTTATTGCTTTGAAGTTACTAACAATGTATTTTATGATGTAGATCTTTAAGTAATAAATCGTTCTACTGTATATTCTAACCCCTTTTCCAATGCTTTATTTCATATTATTATTATTCATGCCTTTGTATATTATATGCTTGCCTGATTATTCCATGCATATATATTATATGATTGTCCTGTTTTATTGCTTTTATCACCCCACATGTTAGTTATTGCTAAACAAGACCTAAATTAATGTTCTAACATTAATCAGATTAATTTCGACAACCTGCTAGGTTCCCTGTAATTTGATTGCCTAATAACATGTCACTAAAAATAGTCTTTTTATGTGTTTCCTCGGACCAATTTAGACTAATATTTTTAGGGTGTTTAAAATGTTATATGATTATTCTTTGGCATAAAATCGTAATGAATCGATATTTAGTAGAGACCGAGCAATGGGCAAATGGTTCCCGATCGTGTTATACCATCACCCCCGAACTCAATCTCTGGTTCATTTTGACCGTATATGGAGTCTAGACGGGGAAATCTACATTAGATAATTTGTCCCTACGGTTTTCCCATATCCAATTAGGTTTATAATTCTTCCTAAAAAGATTTGTTGGGGACTTCTTTCAAAATAATTTTCAATAAAACCTTAACAATGGGGTAGTCAAATATAATACGCGCTCAACCGCGTAGGCGAAATAAAAACACGCCTTCAACTACATAGTCAAAGAAAAATCCACTATTCATCTCCTTTTTGTCTCGCTTAAGGTGCTTATAAACATATCGGCATCATGTTCTCCAATGTATGCTCTAACATCCCTTGCAAAGTTTTTGAAGTCATCCACAGTTGCTCCAACATTTTCATAACCACCAACCTTCTCCTTATACATTCAATACGTCTTTGTTGCTCCAATATTGAGTTTCGAGTTATCAATTTTCATTTTCTTTTGGTACAGCGACAAATTTCTTTTCAACTTTTGGAATTGTCCCTCTTCAAGACTTAGTAGCTTGTGGTTATGTCCTTCATGAAAACACCAAACTCGGTACTTCCCTTTCTCATGAAGTCGGAAAACAATCTTGGCTTTGCAACTAACACGTGTAAGTTTTCTCCTCCTCTTTTGAGTTGGTGAAATTGGCTCACCGGACTCACTGTTAGTTGCTTGATTTACTGTAGCCACTGCCTTTATTCCTTGCTTGTTACACAAAATGTATATGAATACAGTATTCCCATCCTTTGCTCGAGTCTCATTAGACTTTCTAGTATCAAACCCACATGCTACAACATATAAAAACTTACGCATATTTCCACAATACACTTCGAATCTCCAAATACTCAAACACTCAAATACTTTCAATACTTCAATCTATTCTTAATCATACTGCGTTCCTGGTTCCACGATTGCTCCGCCTAAAGATCGTTGCGCTCTTCAATCTAAGCCGCATAGGTATAATTCCTGAGGATCCTTGAATAATCCATTATATTTATTGCTTTGAAGTTACTAACAATTTATTTTATGATGTAGATCTTTAAGTAATAAATCGTTCTACTGTATATTCTAACCCCTTTTCTATGCTTTATTTCATATTATTATTATTCATGCCTTTGTATACTATATGCTTGCCTGATTATTCCATGCATATATATTATATGATTGTCCTGTTTTATTGCTTTTATCACCCACATGTTAGTTATTGCTAAACAAGACCTAAATTAATGTTCTAACATTAATCAGATTAATTTCGACAACCTGCTAGGTTCCCTGTAATTTGATTGCCTAATAACATGTCACTAAAAATAGTCTTTTTATGTGTTTCCTGAACCAATTTAGACTAATATTTTTAGGGTGTTTAAAACGTTATATGATTATTCTTTGGCATAAAATCTGTAATGAATCGATATTTAGTAGAGACCTAAGCAATGGGCAAATGGTTCCCGATCGTGTTATACCATCACCCCGAACTCAATCTTTGGTTCATTTTGACCGTATATGGAGTCTAGACGGGGAAATCTACATTAGATAATTTGTCCCTACTGCTTTCCCATATCCAATTAGGTTTATAATTCTTCCTAAATAGATTTGTTGGGGACTTCTTTGAAAATAATTTTCAATAAAACCTTAACAATGGGGTAGTCAAATATAATACGCGCTCACACCGCGTAGGCGAAATAAAAACACGCCTTCAACTACATAGTCAAAGAAAATTCCACTATTCATCTCCTTTTGTCTGCTTAAGGTGCTTATCAACATATCAGCATCATGTTCTCCAATGTATGCTCTAACATCCCTTGCAAAGTTTTTGAAGTCATCCACAGTTGCTCCAACATTTTCATAACCACCAACCTTCTCCTTATACATTCTATATGTCTTTGTTGCTCCAATATTGAGTTTCGAGTTATCAATTTTCATTTTCTTTTGGTACAGCGTCAAATTTCTTTTCAACTTTTGGAATTGTCCCTCTTCAAGATTTAGTAGCTTGTGGTTATGTCCTTCATGAAAACACCAAACTCGGTACTTCCCTTTCTCATGAAGTCGGAAAACAATCTTGGCTTTGCAACCAACACGTGTAAGTTTTCTCCTCCTCTTTTAAGTTGGTGAAATTGGCTCACCGGACTCACCGTTAGTTGCTTGATTTACTTCGTAGCCCGCTTGCCTTTATTCCCCGCTTGTTACACAAAATGTATATGAATACGATAGTCCCTTCCTTTGCTCGAGTCTCATTAGACTTTCTAGTATCAAACCCACATGCTACAACATATAAAAACTTACGCATATTTCCACAATACACTTCGAATCTCCAAATACTCAAACACTCAAATACTTTCAATACTTCAATCTATTCTTAATCATACTGCGTTCCTGGTTCCACGATTGCTCCGCCTAAAGATCGTTGCGCTCTTCAATCTAAGCCGCATAGGTATAATTCCTGAGGATCCTTGAATAAACCATTATATTTATTGCTTTGAAGTTACTAACAATTTATTTTATGATGTAGATCTTTAAGTAATAAATCGTTCTACTGTATATTCTAACCCCTTTTCTATGCTTTATTTCATATTATAATTATTCATGCCTTTGTATATTATATGCTTGCTCGATTATTCCATGCATATATATTATATGATTGTCCTGTTTTATTGCTTTTATCACCCACATGTTAGTTATTGCTAAACAAGACCTAAATTAATGTTCTAACATTAATCGATTAATTTCGACAACTCGCTAGGTTCCCCGTAATTTGATTGCCTAATAACATGTCACTAAAAATAGTCTTTTTATGTGTTTCCCGAACCAATTTAGACTAATATTTTTAGGGTGTTTAAAACGTTATATGATTATTCTTTGGCATAAAATCTGTAATGAATCGATATTTAGTAGAGACCAGCAATGGGCAAATGGTTCCTGACTGGATTGTACCCTCACCCCCGAACTCAATCTTTGGTTCTTTTTGACCATATATGGAGTCTAGACGGTGAAATCTACATTGGATAATTTGTCCCTACGGTTTTCCCATATCCAATTACGTTTATGATTCTTCCGAAAAAGATTTGTTGGTGACTTCTTTCAAAACAATTTTCAATAAAACCTTAACAATGGGGTAGTCAAATATAATACGCTCTCACCGCATAGGCGAAATAAAAACACGCCTACAACTACATAGTCAAAGAAAAATTCACTATTCATCTCCTTTTGTCTCGCTTAAGGTGCTTATAAACATATCGAGCATCATGTTCTCCAATGTATGCTCTAACATCCCTTGCTAAGTTTTTGAAGTCATCCACAGTTGCTCCAACATTTTCATAACCACCAACCTTCTCCTTATACATTCTATACGTCTTTGTTGCTCCAATATTGAGTTTCGAGTTATCAATTTTCATTTTCTTTTGGTTCAGCGTCAAATTTCTTTTCAACTTTTGGAATTGTCCCTCTTCAAGACTTAGAAGCTTGTGGTTATGTCCTTCATGAAAACACCAAACTCGGTATTTCCCTTTCTCATGAAGTCGGAAAACAATCCGGGCTTTGCAACCAACACGTGTAAGTTTTCTCCTCCTCATTTGAGTTGGTGAAATTGGCTCACCGGACTCACTGTTAGTTGCTTCATTTGCTGTAGCCACTGCCTTTAATCCTTGCTTGTTACACAAAATGTATTTGAATACAGTAGTCCCATCCTTTGCTCGAGTCTCAGTAGACTTTCTAATATCAAACCGACATGCTACAACATATAAAAACTTACGCATATTTCCACAATACACTTCGAATCTCCAAATACTCAAACACTCAAATACTTTCAATACTTCAATCTATTCTTAATCATACTTTGCGTTCTCGGTTCCACGATTGCTCCGCCTAAAGATCGTTGCGCTCTTCAATCTAAGCGCATAGGTATAATTCCTGAGGATCCTTGAATAATCCATAATATTTATTGCTTTGAAGTTACTAACAATTTATTTAATGATGTAGATCTTTAAGTAATAAATCGTTCTACTGTATATTCTAACCCCTTTTCTATGCTTTATTTAATATTATTATTATTCATGCCTTTGTATATTATATGCTTGCCGATTATTCCATGCATATATATTATATAATTGTGTTGTTTTTTATTGCTTTTATCACCCACATGTTAGTTATTGCTAAACAAGACCTAAATTAATGTTCTAACATTAATCAGATTAATTTCGACAACCTGCTAGGTTCCCTGTAATTTGATTGCCTAATAACATGTGACTAAAAATAGTCTTTTTATGTGTTTCCTGAACCAATTTAGACTAAATATTTTTAGGGTGTTTAAAACGTTATATGATTATTCTTTGGCATAAAATCGGTAATGAATCGATATTTAGTAGAGACCGAGCAATGGGCAAATGGTTCCCGATCAGATTGTACCCCCACCCCCGAACTCAATCTTTGGTTCATTTTGACCATATATGGAGTCTAGACGGGAAATCTACATTAGATAATTTGTCCCTACGGTTTTCCCATATCCAATTAGGTTTATGATTCTTCCGAAAATGATTTGTTGGCGACTTCTTTCAAAACAATTTTCAATAAAACCTTAACAATGGGGTAGTTAAATATAATACGCGCTCACACCGCGTAGGCGAAATAAAAACACGCCTACAACTACATAGTCAAAGAAAAATCCACTATTCATCTCCTTTTGTCTGCATAAGGTGCTTATAAACATATCAGCATCATGTTCCCAATGTATGCTCTAACATCCCTTGCAAAGTTTTTGAAGTCATCCACAGTTGCTCCAACATTTTCATAACCACCAACCTTCTCCTTATACATTCTATACGTCTTTGTTGCTCCAATATTGAGTTTCGAGTTATCAATTTTCATTTTCTTTTGGTACAGCGTCAAATTTCTTTTCAACTTTTGGAATTGTCCCTCTTCAAGACTTAGTAGCTTGTGGTTATGTCCTTCATGAAAACACCAAACTCGGTACTTCCCTTTCTCATGAAGTCGGAAAACAATCTTGGCTTTGCAACCAACACGTGTAAGTTTTCTCCTCCTCTTTTGAGTTGGTGAAATTGGCTCACCGGACTCACTGTTAGTTGCTTGATTTGCTGTAGCCACTGCCTTTAATCCTTGGTTGTTACACAAAATGTATTTGAATACAGTAGTCCCATCCTTTGCTCGAGTCTCAGTAGACTTTCTAGTATCAAACCCACATGCTACAACATATAAAAACTTACGCATATTTCCACAATACACTTCGAATCTCCAAATACTCAAACACTCAAATACTTTCAATACTTCAATCTATTCTTAATCATACTGCGTTCCTAGTTCCACGATTGCTCCGCCTAGAGATCGTTGCGCTCTTCAATCTAAGTCGCATAGGTGAAATTCTTGAGGATCCTTGAATAATCCATTATATTTATTGTTTTGAAGTTACTAACAAATTTATTTCATGATCTAGATCTTTAAGTATTAAATCGTTCTACCGTATATTCAAACCCCTTTTCTATGCTTTATTTCATATTATTATTATTCAAGCCTTTGTATATTATATGCTTGCTCGATTATTCCATGCATATATATTATATGATTGTCCTGTTTTATTGCTTTTATCACCCACATGTTAGTTATTGCTAAACAAGACCTAAATTAATGTTCTAACATTAATCGAATTAATTTCGACAACCCGCTAGGTTCCCCGTAATTTGATTGCCTAATAACATGTCACTAAAAATAGTCTTTTTATGTGTTTCCCGAACCAATTTAGACTAAATATTTTTAGGGTGTTTATAACGTTATATGATTATTCTTTGGCATAAAATCGTAATGAATAGATATTTAGTAGAGACCAAGCAATGGGAAAATGGTTCCTGACTGTATTGTACCCCCACCCCCGAACTCAATCTTTGGTTCATTTTGACCATATATGGAGTCTAGACGGGGAAATCTACATTAGATAATTTGTCCCTACGGTTTTCACATATCCAATTAGGTTTATGATTCTTTCGAAAAAGATTTGTTGGCGACTTCTTTCAAAACAATTTTCAATAAAACCTAAACAATGGGGTAGTCAAATATAATACGCGCTCACACCGCGTAGGCGAAATAAAAACACGCCTACAACTACATAGTCAAAGAAAAATCCACTATTCATCTCCTTTTGTCCGCTTAAGGTGCTTATAAACATATCGGCATCATGTTCCCCAATGTATGCTCTAACATCCCTTGCAAAGTTTTTGAAGTCATCCACAGTTGCTCCAACATTTTCATAACCACCAACCTTCTCCTTATACATTCTATACGTCTTTCTTGCTCCAATATTGAGTTTCGAGTTATCAATTTTCATTTTCTTTTGGTACGTCATATTTCTTTTCAACTTTTGGAATTGTCCCTCTTCAAGACTTAGAAGCTTGTGGTTATGTCCTTCATGAAAACACCAAACTCGGTACTTCCCTTTCTCATGAAGTCGGAAAACAATCTTGGCTTTGCAACCAACACGTGTAAGTTTTCTTCTCCTCTTTTGAGTTGGTGAAATTGGCTCACAGGACTCACTGTTAGTTGCTTGATTTGTTGTAGCCACTGCCTTTAATCCTTGCTTGTTACACAAAATGTATTTGAATACAGTAGTCCCATCCTTTGCTCGAGTCTCAGTAGACTTTCTAGTATCAAACCCACATGCTACAACATATAAAAACTTACGCATATTTCCACAATACACTTCGAATCTCCAAATACTCAAACACTCAAATACTTTCAATACTTCAATCTATTCTTAATCATACTTGCGTTCTCGGTTCCACGATTGCTCCGCCTAAAGATCGTTGCGCTCTTCAATCTAAGCCGCATAGGTATAATTCCTGAAGATCCTTGAATAATCCATTATATTTATTGCTTTGAAGTTACTAACAATTTATTTTATGATGTAGATCTTTAAGTAATAAATCGTTCTACTGTATATTCTAACCCCTTTTCTATGCTTTATTTCATATTATTATTATTCATGCCTTTGTATATTATATGCTTGCCTGATTATTCCATGCATATATATTATATGATTGTCCTGTTTTATTGCTTTTATCACCCACATGTTTGTTATTGCTAAACAAGACCTAAATTAATGTTCTAACATTAATCAGATTAATTTCGACAACCTGCTAGGTTCCCTGTAATTTGATTGCCTAATAACATGTCACTAAAAATAGTATTTTTATGTGTTTCCTGAACCAATTTAGACTAAATTTTTTAGGGTGTTTAAAACGTTATATGATTATTCTTTGGCATAAAATCTGTAATGAATCGACATTTAGTAGAGACCGACAATGGGCGAATGGTTCCTGACAGTATTGTACCCCCACCCCCGAACTCAATCTTTGGTTCATTTTGACCATATATGGAGTCTAGACGGGGAAATCTACATTAGATAATTTGTCCCTACGGTTTTCCCATATCCAATTAGGTTTATGATTCTTCCGAAAAAGATTTGTTGGCGACTTCATTCAAAACAATTTTCAATAAAACCTTAACAATGGGGTAGTCAAATATAATACGCGCTCACACCGCGTAGGCGAAATAAAAACACGCCTTCAACTACATAGTCAAAGAAAAATCCACTATTCATCTCCTTTTGTCTGCTTAAGGGGCTTATAAACATATCAGCATCATGTTCTCTAATGTATGCTCTAACATCCCTTGCAAAGTTTTTGAAGTCATCCACAGTTGCTCCAACATTTTCATAACCACCAACCTTCTCCTTATACATTCTGTACGTCTTTGTTGCTCCAAGATTGAGTTTCGAGTTATTAATTTTCAATTTCTTTTGGTACAGCGTCAAATTTCTTTTCAACTTTTGGAATTGTCCCTCTTCAAGACTTAGTAGCTTGTGGTTATGTCCTTCATGAAAACACCAAACTCGGTACTTCCCTTTCTCATGAAGTCGGAAAACAATCTTGGCTTTGCAACCAACACGTGTAAGTTTTCTCCTCCTCTTTTAAGTTGGTGAAATTGGCTCACCGGACTCACTGTTAGTTGCTTGATTTGCTGTAGCCACTGCCTTTAATCCTTGCTTGTTACACAAAATGTATTTGAATACAGTAGTCCCATCCATTGCTGGAGTCTCAGTAGACTTTCTAGTATCAAACCCACATGCTACAACATATAAAAACTTACGCATATTTCCACAATACACTTCGAATCTCCAAATACTCAAACACTCAAATACTTTCAATACTTCAATCTATTCTTAATCATACTGCGTTCCTGGTTCCACGATTGCTCCGCCTAAAGATCGTTGCGCTCTTCAATCTAAGTCGCATAGGTATAATTCCTGAGGATCCTTGAATAATCCATTATATTTATTGCTTTCAAGTTACTAACAATTTATTTCATGATCTAGATCTTTAAGTAATAAATCGTTCTACTGTATATTCTAACCCCTTTTCTATGCTTTATTTCATATTATTATTATTCATGCCCTTGTATATTATATGCTTGCCTGATTATTCCATGCATATATATTATATGATTGTCCTGTTTTATTGCTTTTATCACCCACATGTTAGTTATTGCTAAACAAGACCTAAATTAATGTTCTAACATTAATCAAATTAATTTCGACAACCTGTTAGGTTCCCTGTAATTTGATTGCCTAATAACATGTCACTAAAAATAGTATTTTTATGTGTTTCCTGAACCAATTTAGACTAAATTTTTTAGGGTGTTTAAAACGTTATATGATTATTCTTTGGCATAAAATCTGTAATGAATCGACATTTAGTAGAGACCGACAATGGGCGAATGGTTCCTGACAGTATTGTACCCCCACCCCCGAACTCAATCTTTGGTTCATTTTGACCATATATGGAGTCTAGACGGGGAAATCTACATTAGATAATTTGTCCCTACGGTTTTCCCATATCCAATTAGGTTTATGATTCTTCCGAAAAAGATTTGTTGGCGACTTCTTTCAAAACAATTTTCAATAAAACCTTAACAATGGGGTAGTCAAATATAATACGCGCTCACACCGCGTAGGCGAAATAAAAACACGCCTTCAACTACATAGTCAAAGAAAAATCCACTATTCATCTCCTTTTTGTCCGCTTAAGGTGCTTATAAACATATCGGCATCATCTTCTCCAATGTATGCTCTAACATCCCTTGCAAAGTTTTTGAAGTCATCCACGGTTGCTCCAACATTCTCATAACCACCAACCTTCTCCTTATACATTCTATACGTCTTTGTTGCTCCAATATTGAGTTTCGAGTTATCAATTTTCATTTTCTTTTGGTACAGCGTCAAATTTCTTTTCAACTTTTGGAATTGTCCCTCTTCAAGACTTAGAAGCTTGTGGTTATGTCCTTCATGAAAACACCAAACTCGGTACTTCCCTTTCTCATGAAGTCGGAAAACAATCTTGGCTTTGCAACCAACACGTGTAAGTTTTCTCCTCCTCTTTTGAGTTGGTGAAATTGGCTCACCGGACTCACTGTTAGTTGCTTGATTTGCTGTAGCCACTGCCTTTAATCCTTGCTTGTTACACAAAATGTATTTGAATACGTAGTCCCATCCTTTGCTCGAGTCTCGTTAGACTTTCTAGTATCAAGCCCATATGCTACAACATATAAAAACTTACGCATATTTCCACAATACACTTCGAATCTCCAAATACTCAAACACTCAAATACTTTCAATACTTCAATCTATTCTTAATCATACTGCGTTCCTGGTTCCACGATTGCTCCGCCTAAAGATCGTTGCGCTCTTCAATCTAAGTCGCATAGGTATAATTCCAAAGGATCCTTGAATAATCCATTATATTTATTGCTTTCAAGTTACTAACAATTTATTTCATGATCTAGATCTTTAAGTAATAAATCGTTCTACTGTATATTCTAACCCCTTTTCTATGCTTTATTTCATATTATTATTATTCATGCCTTTGTATATTATATGCTTGCCTGATTATTCCATGCATATATATTATATGATTGTCCAGTTTTATTGCTTTTATCATCCACATGTTAGCTAGTGCTAAACAAGACCTAAATTAATGTTCTAACATTAATCAGATTAATTTCGACAACCTGCTAGGTTCCCTGTAATATGATTGCCTAATAACATGTCACTAAAAATAGTCTTTTTATGTGTTTCCTGAACCAATTTAGACTAAATATTTTTAGGGTGTTTAAAACGTTATATGATTATTCATTGGCATAAAATCGGTAATGAATCGATATTTAGTAGAGACCAGCAATGGGCAAATGGTTCCTGACTGTATTGTACCCTCCCCCACGAACTCAATCATTGGTTCATTTTGACCATATATGGAGTCTAGACGGGGAAATCTACATTAGATAATTTGTCCCAACGGTTTTCCCATATCCAATTAGGTTTATGATTCTTCCGAAAAAGATTTGTTGGCGACTTCATTCATAACAATTTTCAATAAAACCTTAACAATGGGGTAGTCAAATATAATACGCGCTCACACCGCGTAGGCGAAATAAAAACACGCCTACAACTACATAGTCAAAGAAAAATCCACTATTCATCTCCTTTTGTCTGCTTAATGTGCTTATAAACATATCAGCATCATGTTCTCCAATGTATGCTCTAACATCCCTTGCAAAGTTTTTGAAGTCATCCACAGTTGCTCCAACATTTTCATAACCACCAACCTTCTCCTTATACATTCTATACGTCTTTGTTGCTCCAATATTGAGTTTCGAGTTATTAATTTTCATTTTCTTTTGGTACAGCGTCAAATTTCTTTTCAACTTTTGGAATTGTCCCTCTTCAAGACTTAGTAGCTTGTGGTTATGTCCTTCATGAAAACACCAAACTCGGTACTTCCCTTTCTCATGAAGTCGGAAAACAATCTTGGCTTTCCAACCAACACGTGTAAGTATTCTCCTGCTCTTTTGAGTTGGTGAAATTGGCTCACCGGACTCACTGTTAGTTGCTTGATTTGCGGTAGCCACTGCCTTTAATCCTTGCTTGTTACACAAAATATATATGAATACAGTAGTCCCATCCTTTGCTCGAGTCTCAGTTGACTTTCTAGTATCAAACCCACATGCTACAACATATAAAAACTTACGCATATTTCCACAATACACTTCGAATCTCCAAATACTCAAACACTCAAATACTTTCAATACTTCAATCTATTCTTAATCATACTGCGTTCCTGGTTCCACGATTGCTCCGCCTAAAGATCGTTGCGCTCTTCAATCTAAGCCGCATAGGTATAATTCTTGAGGATCCTTGAATAATCCATTATATTTATTGCTTTGAAGTTACTAACAATTTATTTCATGATGTAGATCTTTAAGTAATAAATCGTTCTACTGCATATTCTAACCCCTTTTCTATGCTTTATTTCATATTATTATTATTCATGCCTTTGTATATTATATGCTTGCCTGATTATTCCATGCATATATATTATATGATTGTCCTGTTTTATTGCTTTTATCACCCACATGTTAGTTATTGCTAAACAAGACCTAAATTAATGTTCTAACATTAATCAGATTAATTTCGACAACCTGCTAGGTTCCCTGTAATTTGATTGCCTAATAACATGTCACTAAAAATAGTCTTTTTATGTGTTTCCTGAACCAATTTAGACTAAATATTTTTAGGGTGTTTAAAACGTTATATGATTATTCTTTGGCATAAAATCGGTAATGAATCGATATTTAGTAGAGACCAGCAATGGGCAAATGGTTCCCGACCGTATTGTACCCTCACCCCCGAACTCAATCTTTGGTTCATTTTGACCATATATGGAGTCTAGACGGGGAAATCTACATTAGATAATTTGTCCCTACGGTTTTCCCTTATCCAATTAGGTTTATGATTCTTCCGAAAAAGATTTTTTGGTGACTTCATTCAAAACAATTTTCAATAAAACCTTAACAATGGGGTAGTCAAATATAATACGCGCTCACACCGCGTAGGCGAAATAAAAACACGCCTACAACTACATAGTCAAAGAAAAATCCACTATTCATCTCCTTTTGTCTGCTTAAGGTGCTTATAAACATATCAGCATCATGTTCTCCAATGTATGCTCTAACATCCTTTGCAAAGTTTTTGAAGTCATCCACAGTTGCTCCAACATTTTCATAACCACCAACCTTCTCCTTATACATTCTATACGTCTTTGTTGCTCCAATATTGAGTTTCGAGTTATTAATTTTCATTTTCTTTTTGTACAGCGTCAAATTTCTTTTAAACTTTTGGAATTGTCCCTCTTCAAGACTTAGTAGCTTGTGGTTATGTCCTTCATGAAAACACCAAACTCGGTACTTCCCTTTCTCATGAAGTCAGAAAACAATCTTGGCTTTGCAACCAACACGTGTAAGTTTTCTCCTCCTCTTTTGAGTTGGTGAAATTGGCTCACCGGACTCACTGTTAGTTGCTTGATTTGCTGTAGCCACTGCCTTTAATCCTTGCTTGTTACACAAAATATATATGAATACAGTAGTCCCATACTTTGCTGGAGTCTCAGTAGACTTTCTAGTATCAAACCCACATGCTACAACATATAAAAACTTACGCATATTTCCACAATACACTTCGAATCTCCAAATACTCAAACACTCAAATACTTTCAATACTTCAATCTATTGTTAATCATACTGCGTTCCTGGTTCCACGATTGCTCCGCCTAAAGATCGTTGCGCTCTTCAATCTAAGCCGCATAGGTATAATTCCTGAGGATCCTTGAATAATCCATTTATTGCTTTGAAGTTACTAACAATTTATTTCATGATGTAGATCTTTAAGTAATAAATCGTTCTACTGTATATTCTAACCCCTTTTCTATGCTTTATTTCATATTATTATTATTCATGCCTTTGTATATTATATGCTTGCCTGATTATTCCATGCATATATATTATATGATTGTCCTGTTTTATTGCTTTTATCACCCACATGTTAGTTATTGCTAAACAAGACCTAAATTAATGTTCTAACATTAATCAGATTAATTTCGACAACCTGCTAGGTTCCCTGTAATTTGATTGCCTAATAACATGTCACTAAAAATAGTCTTTTTATGTGTTTCCTGAACCAATTTAGACTAAATATTTTTAGGGTTTTTATAACGTTATATGATTATTCTTTGGCATAAAATCTGTAATGAATCGATATTTAGTAGAGACCGGCAATGGGCAAATGGTTCCCGATCGTATTGTACCCTCACCCCCGAACTCAATCTTTGGTTCATTTTGACCATATATGGAGTCTAGACGGGGAAATCTACATTAGATAATTGGTCCCTACGGTTTTCCCATATCCAATTAGATTTATGATTCTTCCGAAAAAGATTTGTTGGCGACTTCTTTCAAAATAATTTTCAATAAAACCTTAACAATGGGGTAGTCAAATATAATACGCGCTCACACCGCGTAGGCGAAATAAAAACACGCCTACAACTACATGGTCAAAGAAAAATCCACTATTCATCTCCTTTTGTCTGCTTAAGGTGCTTATAAACATATCAGCATCATGCTCTCCAATGTATGCTCTAACATCCCTTGCAAAGTTTTTGAAGTCATCCACGCTTGCTCCAACATTTTCATAACCACCAACCTTCTCCTTATACATTCTATACGTCTTTGTTGCTCTAATATTGAGTTTCGAGTTATCAATTTTCATTTTCTTTTGGTACAGCGTCAAATTTCTTTTCAACTTTTGGAATTGTCCCTCTTCAAGACTTAGTAGCTTGTGGTTATGTCCTTCATGAAAACACCAAACTCGGTACTTCCCTTTCTCTTGAAGTCGGAAAACAATCTTGGCATTGCAACCAACACGTGTAAGTTTTCTCCTCCTCTTTTGAGTTGGTGAAATTGGCTCACCGGACTCACTGTTAGTTGCTTGATTTGCTGTAGCCACTACCTTTAATCCTTGCTTGTTACACAAAATGTTTTTGGATACAGTAGTCCCATCCTTTGCTGGAGTCTCAGTAGACTTTCTAGTATCAAACCCACATGCTACAACATATATATTGTAAAAGTCTGTTGCATCTTTAAGACTGTCAAAAATCTGTCCAACTCTAGGAATCAATTATGTTGGAACAACTCGAGTGAAATCCTGGTCTCCGCATGGGGTGATGTTTTTTTTTTTGCCAAGTAAGAGAGAAAAATTATTGCACCAAAACGAGTTATACAACCTAAGCCAAATACCAAGTCTAGTGGTACCTTCTAGGAAGGGCTCAATTATCCAGTAAAGGCAGAAACAACAGGCTCAAGGAATAGCCAAGCTATTACAAGCTATCTAACCAAAGTCTATCTATATTGTTCACTTTCTTTCCTATGACTTTACAGATCCTATTTTTTACACTAAACTTGATGTGTTGTATTGTATGCTCAGGCTGGGGGACAGTTAAGTCCCAGATAGCTGAGTTCTGTGCTCTTCAGATTTGATAAGTAGTAGCAGCAATAGCAGCATAGAGAACTCTCTTTTTGAACAAAGAATTACAATATCTATTCACCCAACCTAACATGGTGTATAATGTAATTTTGGATGTTCTGGATTCCAAACTAAGAGAGAATGGCAGTGAAGCACCTCTGACTGTATGCACACTCAAAAAAAAAGATGATTGCTTGCTTCAGGGGCCTGGTCACAAATAGGGCATTGAATGCTATCACACACCCCAAACTTAGACAGTTTGTCCCTAGTTTTCAGCCTATCATGAAGAGTAAGCCATAGAATGAACCTCTGTTTAGGAATAGAATACCTATTCCAAACATAAGTATGCCAATTCACCTTCACCTGAGCTTCACATAGAAGCTTATAAGTACCTCCAATTGAGAAAGAATTGGCAGTAAACCATGCTGTAGAGTTGAATATGTGTGTACAAGCCTCCTTGGCTCTACAAATATACTTCATAGCCCAGCTAGCATTGACTGGATGTTGATACACCAGCCAATTTTTATCTTTAACATATATAGTATGGACCCATTTAACCCACATGTTATCTTGCTTCTTAGCTATTGCCCAAGCTAACTTGCCAACTGCAGCTTGATTCCACGAAGCCAAGTTTCTAAAATCCAGACCACCTTGGTTCTTCTTGAGACAAAGTGTATTCCAAGCCACTGGCCCTGGTCTACTGTCATCATAAATGCCATACCACAAAAAAAACTCTACACACAGCATTTATTCTAGTGATGACTTTTTTGGGGAGAATAAAAATTTGATTCTAGTAAATACTAATGCTCATAAGAACAGAGTTTACCAGCAGGACTTTCCCTACAAAAGACAGATGTCTTGAGCTCCAGATTTTGATTCTAGCCACCATCTTGTTAACTAACTGCTCACACTCACCAGCTTGGAGTTTCCTAGTACTGATAGGAACTCCCAGGTATCTAAAAGGAAGATCACCAAAGGAAAAGCCTGAAAGCCTGCCTATAGAGCTTCTGGTGATATCATCCACTCCACAGCAGTAAATGGAAGACTTAGCTGGGTTCACACTCAGTCCTGTAGTGTCTGAAAAGGTTTGGAAAGCACTCAACATAACCTCAACAGCTTGTAAATCACCTTTGCAGAACATAAGTAGATCATCAGCAAAGCATAAATGATTAAGCTTGAGATATCTACATCTGGAGTGAAATTTGAAGTTAGGATGATCACCAACAGCTTACATACATCTGGAGAAGTCATGATTTCTCTAATGAACTCCCATTCAACTGTGAACAGCGGAGGGGACAGGGGATCCCCCTGTCTGAGACCTCTAGTAGGCTGAATCAGATCAGTGGGACATTCATTGATCATGATTGAATACCTAGTTGTGGATAAATAGGTCATGATAAGCTGAATAAAGAAATTAGGAAACCCAAGCTCAGTCATGATTTCTCTAATGAACTCCCATTCAACTGTGTCATAGGCCTTTTTAAGGTCTAGCTTCATCAGACAGCAAGGTGGGGCATTTTTCTGGTTGTACATTATGATCAAATCTTGGCAAATAAGGACATTATCGAGAATTGATCTACCTGCAACAAAAGCTCCCTGGTTTTGAGAGATGATATCAGGGAGAACTTGGCTAAGCCTTTGGCAAATAAGCTTGGAAATGTATTTATACAAGGTAGTGCAGCAGGCAATTGGCCTGTAATCTTCAACTGAAGCAGGCACTAGAACCTTTGGCACAATAGTGATTGAAGTAATATTCACCTCCTTCAAGATTTTCCCAGTTGTGAAAAAATCTTTAATGGCTTCACACACATCATTTTGGACAATGGGCCAAGTAGCTTTGAAAAAAGAAGCTGTTGTAGCCATCTAAACCTAGAGCTTTATTGTTGGGAATATCCATATGTTAATTTTGAAAGGTCTCTTTACAGGAGCAACAGAAAATTGGCTCAAGATCATTGGACAATGATCAAAGTCACCTTTTGCATGAAAATGGGCTTCAGAAGTGGGGAACTGAGTATCCCAGGCTTGATTAGAAAGCACCCTATCAATTCTGGTAAAGACTCTTGCATCCCCCTCTTGCTTATTGTTCCAAGTAAACTGCCTTCCCACAGTTTTATGAGTTAGCAAATTGCAAGTAAGCATACAGTCTCTCATAGCTTGAATATCCCCCAGTCTTACTAGAGCTCCTCCCACTCTATCCTCAATTTCCATTATAGCATTATAATCTCCCATTACAATCCATGCATCATTTATGTTTCTAGCAAAATCAACTAACTGAGCCCACATTTCCATCCTGCATGGGGTGATGTTTGTACTTCGTTTAGGTGGTGTAGAGAGATTTAACGACGCAATGTTTATGCTTTGCGTAGAGTTACTAGTTCCTGCCTCTGCATATAAATTATAGATAAAATGAAAGTCAACAATTTTCAATTCAAAGTGTTGCACAGATAGAAAATATGGCAAATAATTCGTACAACTCTAGTCAAGCGTGTATATAACTCTAAACAAGTATCATGATAACAAAAATCTTAGGGCCCGTTCAGCATCACTATAAGTTTCTAGTTTTTGGTTTTATGAATATAAAAGTTATATGATATAATGGGTATAATAAACTTAAAATTAGTCATACTTATACAACAGAAAACTGGAAACTACTTTTTCTAGTTTTCATATTTTTGTTTTTGGTTTTCAAAAGAACTGAAAACTAGAAACAAAAAATGATAACGAACGAGCCCTTAATTAACGATAAAGGATTACACTTTTATTGCGTGTTTATAGTATTGGATGTCTGTTTCAAGGGTTAGTGTTCGCAAACACGGCAACAACACTTAACCTTAAATTAACCAAATTAATGCCATATGTAGTTTGTAAAGACTAGATATAGTTAGCCTTCGGTTTCTTCACATTTTGTAATTATCTATAGTAGGCCTACCTTCCCATACCAATTTCATAACCTTGGTTCAACAAAACACCTACCGTTCTTTGGCTATGTATACGTAAACTAAACAAGATTCTTCTCTTTTAAGTCATAGTAGATCCATTTAGCAGAGATTTACTACTACTATTCTCATGGGATAATGAAATGACTTATTCAAGACTTCTTTTTACAGAGTGGAAATTCTAGTACAATCATCAAATATATTTGAAAACAATTGCCAAATCTTAGCTGAGGCCCAAAACCTATTTTAAACAAAATAAAACTCTTTGCAACTTGTAATTATTAATCATCTTAATGGCCCACATTTTTCTAACCACAAAATACAACTATGCTGCTATATCTCAATCACATTAATTTAAATCGGATTAAATAAGTTAGTATTACGATAACTCTAATTAGTTTTTCCTATAACTCTAAATAAGTGTTGGCATAACTCTAAGGACTATTTCTTATAACTCTAAATAAGTGATCGTGCAACTCTTAAACATGTGTTAGCATAACTCTAATTAGTACTCCCTCTGGGTTTTTTATCCTTCTCACTTTCCTGTGCGCGTCTCCCAATGCACTTCTTTGAACTTAAATATCGTTCATTATATATTAGTAAAAACTATAACGATTCAATATTAATAAAGTACTAATTGAGACGAATCAAACAAGACCCCACATGACTATATTTTTTCATATAAATTGCAAAAAATCGAGAAAATTCTCTCCATGTATGAATAGTGTCAAGATTCCAAGTGAGAAATGTAAAAAAAAACAGAGGGAGTATTTCTTATAACTCTCACTATTCATTCGTATAACTCTAAAGAAATGTTGCCATAATTCTAATTAGTACTTCCCATAACTCTTAACAAGCATTGATATAACTCTTAAATACTACTTCCTACTACTCTAAGTAAGTGTTGTCATAACTCTAATTAGTATTTCTTATAACGTTAAACAAGTATTGGTGCACCTCTTCACTCCTGTATCCTATAACTCTAAACAAGTGTTGCCGTAACTCTAATTAATAATTGATATCACTCTAAAAAAATATTGCACTAATTTAATTAGTACTTTTTGCAACTCTAAACAAATATCGCTATAACTCTAATAAGTACCTTTTATAAGTCTTGACAAAATCATGCATTAACCAAGATTATCAAACAAAATGGAAACAAGTGGAATATTTACAATGCTGACAGCATAGAGAACAAAGTCATGAAAACCATTACAATTACTTACGATGTTGACAGTAGCTAGTTTCTCAATTGAGTTCTTTGTTATTTCTTATATTATGAATGCAGGACTATTTCTTATATTACGAGATACTCTACATGTTATACTAAGGCGGCGTTTGGTTCACCAAGGGGAAAGGAAAAGGGTTTAAGAAAGGGAAAAAAGGTGAATGGAAAGCCAAACCCTTTCCTAAAACCCTCTAACCAAACGCCACCTAAATATAGTATCATCCTATAATACCGAAATCACTCACATCATATAATATTATCATACAATATAATTTACAGGTTATACTTTTTAGTATGCAGTTGGCTTGAACAAGAATAAGCAAAGAAATTTCACAAAAGACATGAACAAGCAAAAAAAATTCGAAAACAACTTATGAAGAAGAAAGAATTTTCGCAAAAAAAATTATGAAGAACCAAACAAATTTCGAAAATGAAGACGCATACAAATTTCAGACTACAAACTAGCCTTCCTGCGATGCGGTAATGGATTCCATGAAATTCTTGAACAAAAGGAGATGACAGGAGAGACGTGCAGTAGGAGATGGGAGTGATAGACGACGTGCTCGGGAAGAAGGAGAAGTGAGGAGAGAGAAATTTAGGTTTTTGCATGGAAGGGATGAAAAAGGTAGTTTAAAGTTAATATTAGTTTTCAGATCTTAGCCATTGATAAGATCTAATCTAAGGGTAGTGATTTATTCTCATTTCTTACCTAAATTCATTTCTCACGTGATTTTGCTTTATATATATATATATATATATATATATATATATATATATATATATATTGCTATACACAGATACAAAGTGGAACAATATCAAACTTTATTGGAAGACAATAATTTGGATTTGCACCATAGCACCATCAAACTCCAAAATAGCGCTGTCTATGCGGAACATGATCTTTTGGAAATATATTGAAATTTAATCAAATAATTGTATCTTAGACAATTCTTAATTGTTCTTGCCGATCTTACTTGATTCATCAATAGCATATCTCGGATGTTCCATGTAATACGTTACAATAACAATCGAATTTGTGACGATATTATGATCTTCATATTCCCCAACACTATGATATATTTTTTTTTCTAACTTGACACTTTTGCTTGGATCATTGCCAAAATATGATAAATATCTATGTGACTATGTCTTCACCCAAGATGATGATAGGAGTCTTACATTATAACTATTCTGTTTGGAAGCACATGGTATTAAGGAATGTAATCGAATGGCTATTTCCCTGGTATAATTTATTGCTGAGATGACTACTTAACCAAACAATCGCACCGAACTTCAATAGGATTCATGTGATCACATGTATACCCCATGTTTGACTATTCTTATTCTTCTGCTTGGGAAACATGTAGTTATCTACTTTCAGTTATTACCGTTATGAAGGTAGTTGGCTCATGATAGTAGGAAAAATTTAAGTGAATACATTAAAGTCATTTTATCTCATACTCCCTCCGTCCCAAAATATAGTTCTTGTTTCTATTTTGGGAGTCAAATTTTAAAAACTTTGACCAAATATTCTCATTAATGTATACAAAAAAACATACTCATGTGGGGTCTTGTTAGATCCGTCTTAATGTGTACATTCATAATATCAACTTTTTATATTTTTTACTAATACGAAATAGAAGATATCGTAAGTCAAAGATACATCTTGGAGACTGTGCAAAAAGCATTAAAGTCATTTATGAAATAAAAATGATTTCGAGTTTACCACAACGTGCTAGTCAAAATACTCCTACAAAAATGTGCTAGTTAAAAGCAGAGAAACTAAATATTTATCTGTAAAATAAAACAGAATTAGCATTTTGTTTAAATAATTAAATTCGAACGATAAAAAGTTTTTGCTGGTTCACATCATCTTACTTTAAAAAACTTATTAATTTTTTGTTGAAAGATCAATATACAAGCCAATATAAGGTGCCGGCGGGCAAGATGTTTTATATTAAAACTTATTTCAAAGAATTCAAACTAAATTAAACAATAGTAACTCTTATGTAAGACCGCCTTATCATAAAATTAGTGTAAGTCGACCTCTCTTTGTTTCCTAAGAGGGTCATTTTGCAAATTAAAAGGGTCATTCAATGAATTAATGGGGTCACTTTGAGATAATAGGTGACTGTGGATTTTAAAGGGGTCACTTGTATGAGACAAAGAAGTTACCCATATCTTATGTAAATCACGGTAGAACAGTATTATATGAGGTTCAGGGACCAAACAAACGAGCTAAATAAGAGCAACTCTAATGGTACAAAAAAAAGGACTTGCTAGCAATTCTATAAAATACTTAACTAGTTGCTAAACCGTTTGAAAAGATGGAGTTTTATTATAGAGCAAATTTGCTTAGCCAAAACATTGGGTCTCACACAACAAATAACTTTTCAATGAGTGATAATTTAAATGTATAAAAAAAAAAGGTGATTGTGGGACCTACCCAAACAACAAACTGAACTTCTATTCATCGCCCTGAAATTACTTAAAATCGCCCCAACTACCCTGTAAATGTACCATTATACCCTTGGCTGCTTTTACAACTCTATCTCCACCACCACCTAAAATCAGTAACCACCAATCGCTACCTCTTTAACCCACCAACGATCACCACCGACGAGCACAAAATTCCGACGAGGCCTTTTTTTTTTTAAACGAATTTCATGGGGCTAACGTGTGGCCGCACGTTGGCCCCATGGGACACAACGTCGGCCCGGACGTTGAGTCCCATGGGGCCAATGTGTGGCTCGCACGTTAGCCCCATTGGACTCAACGTCCGGGCCGGACGTTGAGTCCCATGGGGCCAACGCGGCCACACGTTAGCCCCATGGGACTCAACGTTTGGCTCCGGACGTTGAGTTCCATGGGGCTAACGTGTGGCCCGCACGTTGGCACCATAGGCACAACGTCCGTGCCGGACGTTGTGTCTATGGGCCCAACGTGCGAGCCACACGTTAGGCCCATGGAATTCGTTAAAAAAAAAAGGTTGGAATTTTGTGCTCGTCGGTGGTGATTGGCGTGGTGATCGTGGGTGGTGATGGCGAAGATGAGAGAGAATATGAATTAGAGGAGGAGTTAAGTTGGAGTAAAAATTTAAAAAAAATATCGTAAGGGTATAATGGTATTTTTAGAGGGGAGTTGGGGCGATTTTAAGTAATTTGGGGGCGATTTATAATGTTTAACTGTTAGACATTTATAAACATCTAACACAGGGTATTTGGGTCCTTTCACTTAGTTACTAAGGGCTTGGAGAAAGCAACATGTCATGATGTTGTTTGTCCAAAAAATATTATTTTTGCAATTTTGAAACTTGTATATCTCAAAAAATATATTTAAAAACAATTAAAAATATATCAATATTCATATATTTTTATTCTCTGAAAATAGACATCTATTTTGATATAATTTCATCATATTTTTATTTTACCCTTCTCTAACTATTATTTAGATATGTAGAAAAAATAATACAAACACTATTTTTGTGTACACAAACAACATATGTTGTATACACAAACAACATATGTTGTGTACACAAACAACATATAGTGTTTGTGTATAAACAGATAGTGTTTGTATTATTTTTTCTACATATCTAAATAATAGTTAGAGAAGGGTAAAATAAAAATATGATGAAATTATATCAAAATGTATGTTTATTGTAGAGAATAAAAATATATGAATATTGGTATTTTTTTTATTTTTTTATTTTTTTTAAAAATATATCTTTTGAGATATATAAGTTTAAAAATTGCAAAAGTAATATTTTTTGGACAAACAACATCATGACATGTGGCTTTCTCCAAATTCTCTTACACACACAAGTGGGCTGCCACATGGCAAATAGTACAGCTTTTATTATTAAACTAGTGTGTGGCCCGGGCGATGCCCCGACTTCATACATTGAGTACTTTATTTTTTATTTGCATTTGAGAAAGTTTCAAACTCTTTTTTTCTGTCTTTTTTCAATAATTTTTCATATTTAAATGAGGGATTTACATATTAATATGGAGAGATATCTCACAACTCATTGCTAGTTAAGATGGTAATGACTAATGAGTGAGACTTCCAACCTAGAAGGTCTAGTGTTCGAATCCTCCTCCATGCATTTTGATTGTTAGTTGAATGGATAATAACATAATGCAAGAAAAAAGGGAGAGGTGACACGTGGCACATAGACTTTTTTAGGAACGCTTTTTAATATATTAGTATAGATAATTGATGGTTTTTATACGTTTATAATTGCTCCTAAAGAGAAGTTGGTTAGAGATGAAATTAACTAAGGAAAATAATGTGGCATCTTTAACCAAGTATCATTTTAGCTAACCATTGAAGTTTCAAATTGATATGCAATAAATTAACCAATCACTTTCGGAAGATCTACACCTTATTATTACTCGTCTTCGCGCTGTATAGTGGTAGCCTTAAGTAGTCCCAATTCCAGGCCATATCATTTTTGCAACATTTGAACTTAAGCACTCTATTTCAGGCCAATTTCTACCATGTTGGATCATTTATGGTCCTTTCATGGGCATATGATGTCATCTCAAACATTTCTCGACTATCAGGATCATCTTAAGTTATCTTAGTTGTTTAAAGACCATTTCACGCCAGTGTAGGTTATCTTAATCCATTTTGGGCCGATTGAAACCATTTTGGACGGATTAAGATCTTTTCGTGCAACTTTAGGATTTTTATGGCCATAATCGGTAGCTTCATGATTTTTGGATCATTTTATGTCTTTTTCAAGACCATTTCGCGCAAGTGTATGCCATTTTGGGCTATTTGGACAAATTAAGATCCTTTTATGCCACCTCTTATGCCACCACTTATGCCATCTATATATATATATATATCAAAAAACCCAAGGCAAAAACATGTCATGTTGCCACATGTACTCCCTCTCCCCCACACAATTAAATGAGAAATATTAAACAATATTAAGATCTTTTCGTGCAACTTTAGGATTTTTATGGCCATAATCGGTAGCTTCATGATTTTTGGATCATTTTATGTCTTTTTCAAGACCATTTCGCGCAAGTGTAAGTCATTTTGGGCTATTTGGACAAATTAAGATCCTTTTATGCCACCTCTTATGCCATCTATATATATATATATATATCTAAAACCCAAGGCAACAACATGCCATGTTGCCACATGTACTCCCTCTCCCCCACATAATTAAATGAGAAATATTAAACAATAAAAATGTGTGTTATAAGACTCGAACCCATGACCTCTCATTTGAGATACAAATGCACTAATCAACTACTCTATTATCACATATTGGTCATTATGGGAAAAAGAATATATTTAAAGACAATATAATTTCCTATTTTTAAGACAATTAATGAATTAATTACAAATGTATATATTAATACTCATTAAAACAATAAAAATGTGTGTTATAAGACTCGAACCCATGACCTCTCATTTGAGATACAAATGCACTAACCAACTACTCTATTATCTCATATTGTTCATTATAGGAAAAAGAATATATTTAAAGACAATATAATTTTCTATTTTTAAGACAATTAATGAATTAAATACAAATGTATATATTAATACTCATTAAAGCAATAAAAATGTGTGTTATAAGACTCGAACCCATGACCTCTCATTTGAGATACAAATGCACTAACCAACTACTCTATTATCTCATATTGGTATTTATGGGAAAAAGAATATATTTAAAGATAAAATAATTTTCTATTTTTAAGACAATTAAATACAAATGTATATATTAATACTCATTAAGCTATTGTTAATAATAGCGTGTCCTACTTTTCAGCAATCTTATATTAAAAAAAAGATCTTCAATTTTTTATAACCACCGTAATTAACACTACTACACCATTTCATTGCATCGGTTGTATTCTTACATATTAACCTACATCTAAAAAAAGATTGTATTATATTTTTTATAAGTAATTATATATTTATATATATATATGTACTCTCTTGAAGGCAAGGTTATATTGATGAATAATTCATCTTATAATTTACTATGTAGAAAATTTAATAGGAACTGGAAGACCACTTCATATGCACAATCCAATGCATATAACTCTTTTTTTCCACTTTTCTCAAGTGTTCGATTCAAGACTTCAAATTCACATTGATAAATTATTAGGAGCATCGCCCGAGCCAACTAGTTTTAATTAAAACTTAAAAAGACCTTGTCTATACTAATATGAGTGTGGACCAATGTCTTGCATGTGTGAGGTTTGCCTTCCTTTACTGCCTTTCTCTTTCTCTCTGTGTCAGTTGACATAGTGAGTTTTTCTCTAGTTTATTTTTGTAAGTTAGAAAGGATGAATATATGAAAAAATGGTTGAAAAATGGTGCCTATATATATAGAGGGTCACTATGCCATAAATCAGTTGATATAAAAGAAAAGTAATCATACATTTGAAAAAGCCTGACTATATGAAAAAAAATGTCATTGTTTAGAAAATAATACATATAAAACACGGAGTAACTATTGGTTGAGAAAGGCCACAATAGAAAAGGAGGGTCATTGTGCTAGAAAAAAATAGATATAAAAGAAGAGTAATTATATAGGTTGGAAAGGGGGACTACATAAAAAAAAAATTGGTTATTGTGTTGCAAAATAGTAGATATAAAAGATAAATAACTACATGCTGAAAAGGGTGACTAATATGAGAAAAGAAAACAACTACTTTAGAAAACAGTAGTTGATATAAGAGAGGAAAATTGTATGTTAAAAATGGTAATTACTCCCTTCGTTCCTATTTGTTCTTCCTATATATAATCTTTTTGAGAGATAGAAAAAAGTCAAAGTAGGAAGAACTAATAGGGAAGGAAGGATTATATCTAATAATTAAAAATGGGTAACTAAATGTGTTTACTATTTACCGTCCGTATTTACAAAATATACCGCCCATATTTTTAAAACGTCTTTTGTATGTATTTTTTTTACTTTTTTTTTACCTCAAAATTATAAAAAATATTAAATTTTTTTAGCAGGAATCGAAAGAAAATTTGGGTTCTACCATGGTGGAAATTTTTCCGGTTCCGCCATGTTAGAAACAAAAAACCAAATTTGGTTTCTCCATGGAGGAACCGATTTTTTTTTCCGGTTCTACCATGGTGGAACCGGAAAAAAATGGTCACTTCCACCATGGTAGAATCGAAAATTTTATTTCGGTTCCATGGTAAACCCTAGAAGAAAATTGAAATTACAGAGCAGGGGAGGAGGAAAGGAGAAAGAGGAAGAAGAAGGGAGGTTGTTGGGTTGGGCTGCGCATTGCGGGGGATGGGCTACGGAGGCGACAGGGGGGTTCACATTGCGACCGGGACGATGGGAGAGGCGAGAGGGGGTTTCGCGTTGCGACTGGGACTAAGGGAGAGGCGAGGGGCTTGCGTGTGGTCGGGATGAACGAAGAGGGGAAATGGGCAAGGTGCGTAGGGGTGAAGGGGGGTTGTAGGGAGGCGAAGGGGTGGGGTGGGGGCTGCAGGGGGTTAGGAGTTGCAGGGGGATGGGTGGGGTGGGGGTGGGGGGGGTGCCGGCGTCGTTCTGGTTAGGGTGGTGGGGCTGCAGGGGTGCGAGTGGAGTGGGGGCTACGGTGGGGGGCGGGGCGGGGTGGTGGCGGTAATGGTGGGTAATAGGTGGTGGTTATGGAGGAAGAAGAAGTAGCGGAGGGAGATAAAAGAAAAAAATATCGTATAAATACAGACGATATACGGTAAATACGGACAGTAAATAGGAAGGCATAATTTTAGTCAGATAGTTTTAGTGCTGAAAAATTACCCATCAATTCAAGAAATTCTTTTTCTAAAAGATGCCATATTTCATAAAATTAAATATTCAAAATTTCTAGCATCTTTTGGGGGCTCAGGTTTGTATTTTACCAATAATTTTGGCAATTTGAAGAGGGGAAAAGCCAAAAAAGTACCAGAGGCGGCAAAGCAAAACGTATTTCACTAAGGATTTGAGGAGAGATTGATCTCTATTATCACCATTTCACCAACAAATCCAGACACAACACTTAATTGTTGCCAATTAAATGGTAAACCAAACTGTAATTAAAAGTTTCAACTCAATACAGCCTCATCATCAAAGAGGAAAGCCGAAGAGATTAGAGAAAGGCCCAGTGGAGGAGGTAGACTTTGGCTATGAAGAATGGTAGGTAAAGACGACAACGGTGTCTTTACTCTAGACAAAAATTATGGAATAGTATGCAATTGTATTTTTCACTGAACTTAAGGAGAGAGAAATTTGTAGGGCAAGAGTCAAGAAAAATGCGTTTAATTTGCAGTGTAAATTGCATTTCCTCTTTTCATTTGAGGAGAGATTAAGATTGTATTGCGTTTGATTTGGCAGGGGATGAGCTTTTAGGGATTTTATTTTGGTTGTGCTATCAAATTCATACATCAGTGGCTTTTAGTCTACACTAATATTGATGTGGACCACGTCCACACAGATCTTTCTCTATTTTGGTTCGGTTATTTATAGCAAAAATAGGTATTTCATGAGATTCATGATAAATGCAGACCCGTTATGGGGCAGCAATTGCTCATAACAGGGGTGTTTTTTGTAAATTCACGCTAAACCAAACTTCTCTCCTACCAGCAAAAAAAAGGAACTCACAGCTTTCCCATAATGGGGGTGTTTTTGTAAATTCATGCAAAACCAAACTTCTCTCCTACCAGAAAAAGAAGTAACTCACATAGATGTCTATCACCTAATCTAACAACTGCCTCTAGAACAAAGTGAACCTAACTACAAGTACACGATGATTTTGATTTCTTATAGATATTAAATTACATACTTATAAATTATAACTAGGGGAGGATTTGGTTCACCAAGGGGAAAGGGAAAGAGTTTAAGAAATGGAAAGAAGGAGAAAGGAAATCCAAACCCTTAAATTTACTAGGTTGTTTGTTTCAAAATATCTAAGGGAAACCCTAACATTTTACCACAAGAACTTTTCCCTCAACCACTAACACCACCACACTTTGTCTTTCAATTCAAACCACCTTGCCACCCTTCTTTTTTTGCTGCCATCGTCCCCATCCCGGTCCCTCTTCCGCCGCGCCATGATCCCCTCTACCTTTGTCGCCTCCCCCTTTCACTGTTGTTGTCACTCTTCTCCTCTTTGTTCGCCAATAATTCTCTTCTCTCTCTCTCCTTAATCTCTCTTGTTGATCTAATGGTATAGTGGTGTTTGTATGCGGTGGGTGGTTTATTTGGTGGCGATGGGTGGTTTTTTGGTGCTGGCAGGTGGTTTTTTTGCGCATTTCCCCTCATATCTACCTGGTGGGTGAGTTTTTGTGGTTGGTGGTGTAGGTTTTAGGAGTGGTGGAGAATTAACGGCAGGTGGTCGAGCGGTGTTGGTGGTTGGATTGGGGTGATGCTGGTGGTGGATGCGGTGATGGTGGTTGGGTCAAGCGGTGATGGGGTTGTTAAGGAAATTGTAAATGATGTTTCAAGGAAAGGGTAAGTGAAACCTTGGGGTAAGATAGGGAATGGATGTAGAGTAGTTTGGGAGTAAGCGTAGGGTAAATCATTAAATTGACCAAACAAACAGCAAGTAAGGGAATCAAGTGAGTTGATTCCCTTACCCTTTCCTGAAAACCTCAAACCAAATGCCCCCTCAATTATCATGCTTAGCTAAGGATATGTTGAGTCGTAATAAATGCATACCCGTTATGGGGCAGCAGTTACCCATAACGGAGGTGCTTTGTAAAGTCACGCAAAACTAAAATTCTCTCCTACCAACAAAAGAAGAAACTCACAGGTTGCCCGTAACGGGGTTTTTCTTGTCAATTCACGCAAAACCAAAATTATCTCCTACCAACAAAAGAAGAAACTCACATAGATGTCTGCCACCTAATCTAACAACCGCCTAGAACAAAGTGAATCTAACCACAAGTATTCACTAAATTCACCCTTTGTTCTTGGCGGTTGTTAGATAAGGTGGCAGACATCTATGTGAGTTTTAACTAAACTAAACATCCTTATAAGTTATAACTAAAGTAAGTTATAATGCTTAACTAGCTAGCTAAGGAAATGTTATCTTCAACTTATTTTAACTGAACTAAACTTATTTTTCTACATTTAACTTATTTTTTCTAAACTTATCCGAGCTGAATTTATTTTTGCTTAACTAACTTAATTTTGCTGAACTCGTTTTTATTGAACTTATTTTTGAAGAATCTTAAGATCAGATATTTGCTGAAATTAACTTATTTTTGTTGAACTTATTTTTACTGAACTTATTTTTTGGCGAACTTATTACATTTACTAAACTTATTCGTGCAGAACTTAACTTATAATAATGAGAATAATGTCCACAATTAACTATATTAATTTATGAGTTTTGTTGAGCAAATGTAAAAATAAATAGCTAAATCTATACACTTGGTGCATATATTAGAAAAACTCCTTATAATTTAACTAAATGAAGCTAAAAAAAATCACATTTGTTCGTCTATCTCCACTCCTATTTTTTCGTCACACTTTGACTCTTTTTCTCTCTCAAAAAATTATAAATAGGATGAACAAATAAGAATGAAGGAAGTATAATTTAACTATGTTATAGTACTTATTATTGAGTTATGATGCTTATCCAACTAAGTTATAATACTTATAGTAAAACAAATTACAATAATTTTAATTTAACTAAGTTATAATGCTTAACTAACCATGTACTCTCTCTGTTTATTTATTATTCTCACTTTCCTGTGCGCGTCTCTCAATGCACCTATTTGAACTTAAATATCTTTCATTATATATTAGTAAAAATTATAACGATTGAATATTAATAAAGTACTAATTGAGACGAATCAAACAAAACCCCACATGACTATATTTTTTCTTATAAAAAATTGAAAAAAATTGAGAAGATTCTTATTAAGTATGAATAGTGTCAAGATTTCAAGTGAGAAAGATAAAAAAACAAAGGGAGTATAGTCTAGTAGTAAGGTTTGTATCCCACAAAAACACCACTAGAGGCACTTTGGGGTTTGGATTCCCTTACCATCCCCCACTCCCAAAGGGCCTTGCATGTATTGGTGAGTAGGGTTAAACGGTGCGATAATCCTGTCTAGTAGACACTTCTCCGTACCAAAAAAAGTATAATACTCCTAATAAAATAAGTCATAATAATTTTAATTTAATTGTTATAATGATTAAGTAATTAAGTTATAATACTCCTAGTAAAATAAATCTAACACTTTTAATTTAACTAAGTTATAATCCTTCCATCCCTCAATAGACTTTCCATTTCTAATTTTGGCATTATTCATGAGTAAAGAAAATCTTACAATTTTTTTTATATATAAGAAAAAACATAGTCATGTTGGGTCTTGTTTGATTCGTCTCATTGTGTGTCCAGTACGAAATCAAACATTTATAATTTTTACTAATATGTAATTAAAGATATTAATGATACAAAACATGCATTGGAAACATGAAAAAGAGAAATAGGAAGTCTATTGAGGGACAGAGGAGTAATACTTATAACTAAGTTATAATGCTTAACTAACCAAGTTATAATACTTTCAGTAAATTATGCTATAATACTTATAATTGAGGTGAATAGGTTACAATGTGATTCACATAGTTTGTAATATGATTCACAATTTCACATAGTTTTTAGTATGAATCACATAGTTCCTGATATGATTTTTATAATTCATGATGCAATTCACATATTTGTAGATTCACTTTGTTCATGGTATGATTCACTAAGATCTTGGTATGATTCAATAAGAATTATGCATCTACTTATAGGTAAATAGTTATAATACATATGATTTAACTAGGTTATAATACTTAAAACTAAGTTACAATGCTTAGCTAACTAGTTATAATACTGTGAGCAAAATAAGTTATAATACTTATCATTTAACCAAGTTATAAAACTTATAACTGTTGAGCCAATATGGTTTTGATGATGACAAACTAAATTAATAACTAACAAGGTTTATAAGTTTTATGTGTGCAAGGTTCATGAATTAATAATGGTGCTTTATAAAGATAATAAGTGAAGTTCTTGAGTTGTAACTCCAAGAGAAGAAGAGCTTAGTTACATAAGGGTGTAATTAGGTTTCTTATGTAAGAAACAAAGATTATCAGATTATAAGGTAATGAATTGGAACTATGGAGTTGTTCCTATGGAACTATGTTAGTGGAACTGGTATAGGGAACATGTGTCTAAAACGAGGAACTAACGAATTAAAAGGAACTAAACATATGTTAAATGATGCAACGGTTAATTTTTGTCGATTGAGTGATTAATGCCTAGAAAATAGGAAACTGTTTTTTGTTTGTTAAAAATCTGATTTTAAGGAAAATATTTTTAAAGGAAAGATTTTATCTTTAATGGAAATAATATCCTTTTCGGTTTTTAGAGAAAAATATTTTAAAAGATATTATTTTGATAAAAGGATTTAATTTTGGTTTTATTAATTAACGTATTTTCTCATTAAATCAGATTTATATTTATTGCACAAGTAGTTGCTAAAATTAAGGAAGCAGTATTAATCTTGTAACACACGTTTAGTCAGATCGTGGTGTTCATGGACAATTAATGGAACGTGTTCTTCTAATTGAGGAACATCATGGGAAAATGGTTTATCCACTAACACATGATCTAAACCACGTTCATTAAACTTTCTGCTATTTAAGACAAGCACTTAACTGAGTTTAAAGTATATACTGTTTCACATAATAACATATACTATCAAGCAACTAGCAAATAAAATAAATACAATGCAACACACATGACTATATTAAAATAAAATTAAAGTTTATTTATAAAATTGCAAAACACAAAATAAATTAAACACACAACTAAACCGAGAAGGCTATAAATTACTTCGCTTTCGCTGCACACTCTGATAAAAGTGAAAATAAATTACATGTAAGAGGCCCTGCAAATAAGATTAACAAACTTGGTAGACTAATTCCTCCAATAATACAAGTAACTATACATATAACATATGCTCCATAAGCATGAGAGCACACCACATTCCCATAAGGCTTCCCTTTACTTACTCTACCCATCAAACTCTCATTATAGTGAAACTACTAAACTTAATTCTAAACAAATTTTATCTCCTATGGCTAACCAATAATTCTAAAGAATCATTAGCAACTCTGTTTCAGAGTTTAGGAGCGTTTTGCTCTGATACCAACTGTAACACCCCAGAATTTCAAAGCGGAAAAGAAAGAAATAATAATAGTATTAATAGGACGATGGCGGAAACATCGTCTTCTGGAAAAATCACTACTACAAGAAATGTGTTTAAATAACTAAGTGATAAACCAACATAAGTAAATAGTATAAATAAATTAAATTAATTAAAGTAATAACCAAAAGATAAAACTAACTTTTCAATTAACTAAAAGTCTAGACCTAAAACATCTAGCTTTTAAATGCTCACAACTCAACCCGAACCCAAAACCAAAGAAGATTCCCATCAACATAACCTGCAAAATATATAACAACAATCCACAATCAGTGGGGAGTAACTAGTAGTCCTCCCAGAACAAAAGCAATCAAAGCATGATTCATACATAGATTAATAAGAAAGGAAATAATAAAGTCAAGTCAACTACGATATGCATCCACTTCCATATAACTCACAAATAACGCAAGTGAATAATAAATAGCAAGTGAGTTGGATAAAAAAATAAATAAATCATCTCAAAAGTACTTTTATAAAAATAAAAGTATAGGTAAAACAAGTTTATTGAGTCAGAAACCGAACGCCAGTGAATCGCAATTCACTTCCTAAGGTTTGTCTGATCGCAATCTCCAGGTCAGTCTATGGGCTTATGTTCCCCACTGCCTGTGTCTAAGAATGGCCAAACTCCCGATGCAGGGTTGAACACGCAGAACTCCCTGACCTCTCGGACGACAACAATTAACCCAGGTGTACCCCTAGTTCGCAAACCAGGTGGTTGGCATGTTCTTCACCGGGGACTACATCTATCCCACCGGATATTCTTATCTCAAAATAAAATCATAAATATCATCAAAGTATCATTCATCTCAAAAATATTCGTCAAAAGGGATGCCACCCGGCCTTATACCCATAATTCATCAAAAACAACTCTTCATAATTCCTCAAAAATAATGAGTTACAAACTTACAACAAATGTCTCCAATAATAAACACCTTGAACATCTCTAAGCATCAACAATGATATTAAATTAGTTTTCACAGCACCAACAATTCAATCAAAAATACATCACCAATTAACTCCAAGGCTTATTCAATAAAAGAGTAGTAACAATTAATCATTTTTCTCATAAATCAAACATAAACATAATGATACCCAATAATACTTACTGCAACCTACTGAACATCAGCAACCAAGAACATAATAGATTACAAATAATTTCTGGTTAACAAGCTCTTAAATAATTTAAAAGAATATCCTCAAATTAACAACAAAAACCTAATAATAATTATTAAACTAATAAGTACGATCAGTAAAATAACACAAAAATTATCATACGACCCTAATGGCTCTACTGACATGGTACACTTTTTATTTATAATTTTCGGACTCTAAATATTTTTAAACGTTAATTTATAGAATACCCAATAAAGCCAAAATAATAATTAAAAATTAAAATAAACTCCCAAAAATTACCAAAAATTTACCTAACATGTATAAACTCACGATAATACATAATATATAAATAAATTAAATTTTTGGCCTCAAAGAATAATTTTCATGATTTATATACTGACAGAAACGATAATGCAAAAACAGATATATCAATTAAATAAACCGGTAAACAGTAGGAAAAAATTATTCTAAGGCATGAAATAAATATTACACATATAGCATGATTCAAGAAAAATAATTTCAGCAATTTTAACATTCGTTTAATAATTATCATGCAAATAAGCCAAAAACGCACAAAACACCAATTAAATCAAATAAATGCTAAAAATCAGACGAAAATTATTTTTCTATATACAATATTCACACAGCATGCATCAAGTATATTCATGTCAAATTTCGTCAATAATTTCATTTAATAATTCCTAGCGTAATAATCTAATACCGAATAATACTCTAATCACTATGGTTCTAAGATAACTACTAGTTACCTGGAACGTCGGGAGGAGAGCTGAGTCTAAAGGGATTCGGAAAATATGCGAGCAATCCAATTCCTCCATGAACGATAATTGTAGCAACAAATCACTAGGCGTTTTCTTCTTGAACGTTGAAAACTCTTATTTCGTACTCTTCTGTTCCGACCATGATTCCCGGTGATTAAAAGCTCGGATTCTAAATCGCTCTGGTCAAAATAAGAACAAGATGTTGTAAACTTTCTATCCAAATTTGAAGACGATCCAACGGTTAGATCTCCGGCTACGATTATTTTTGTGAAGGTGTGATAGGAAAAACCGGGTTGAACCTTTCTATTCTTTTCCTCTTCCTTTTCTCTCTTTCTTTTCTTGAAAACGGTGAGGGTTAAATGAGAATGATGCTGAACTTCTTTTAATAAAAATCAGAATTTTATGGCAAGGAAAAATGAAGGGTTTAGGAGAAATGATTAGGGGGGTTATGGGGGTTACAAACTACCAAGAGTCATCAATTAAAAGAAATGAAATAAAAGAAGATAAACTTCTTCCTTCTCCCTCCCCATAGCCGGCTGTCCAAGCCCAAGTACACCAAGATGATTTCGGCCCAAGTCATCAAAGGTCCACGCATCAAAAGTCCGTCACGCGATAAATCGATAAATTCCTAAATCGCGCCTAAACTTTGAAAATACTTAATAATGAAAATAATTCTAATAAATTATATTATAAATATAAATATAATGCACACATTAACAAACCTTATAATAAAATAATAATTCAGCTCCCAAATTATAAAGAATAAAAATCATTAATCTAGAGAAAATAATAGTTTTAGGGAAAACTTTTGCGGAAAAACTAGGAGCAAAATTATGGGTTGTTACAATCTCCCCTCCTTAAATAAAGTTTCGTCCTCGAAACTTCAAAACAACCAAGAGACAAAAGAAAATACTCTAGATAAAGAACATTAAGAAAACAGAAATCGATGGATTTTAGTTAAGAATTAAACAACTTTGCAGGTACAAAATTTGATAACTCAAATAATATATATTTTATTTTGGAAGACCAAAAGAGTTGTACAGTAAAGAAGCACGGTAACAACAATCATTTTATAAAATGTGAAAGAACCAAAGACAAGTATTAGAAAGTTTAAGGTAAAAACTTTTGCACAATAAACTATAGGTAATTTTGTAAAAGAAGCAGAAATAAATACTTACGTAAAATTATAAAAGTATAAATCCGACCATACATAAATATTTTAGAAAAGAAACGAAGAAGAAAAAGTTTGTAAATAGATAGCCAAACCAATTTAAATAGAGGTAACCACACGGGCTTATACCTCCACTTAAAGAGATTAGAACACTTTAATAAAGAGTAGCTAGCTGCTTTATTAAAATAGCACTTACGAACACAAGTCATGACATATGTTATAAGAGCGTACGTCCTTCTAAACATATATATGAAATTTAAAGTTCACAAAAGAAATTGATAATTTTAAAATAAATTTTACAACGACGAAACACTATTAATAAATAGGCGATAAGTATAATAAATTATTAACAACAATTATAAAATTTGCCAAGTCGACACAAACGTGCATGGAACCACCCAATGCAACCTAGTATCAACGAAACAATATTTGAAAGCCTTCTTATCAAATCAACATTAAAGTTTATCGGAATCACCCAATATAAACTTAATATCAACTCAAAAAGGAAATTAAATCAAAATAGTCAAAATGTGTCAACTTATCAAATTGACATACAAGTCAAATGAATCACCCATTATGACTCAATATCAACTCAAACAAGTTTAAAATTTAGACTTATCAAATTGACATACAAGTCAAAGGAATCACCCATTATGACTTATTATCAACTCAAACAAGTTTAAAATTTAGACTGAGTATATAAATTTCGTTTTCAAAGAATATAAAACAGATCAGTCAAAACCAAAGAATTAAATAAGAAGTATTGAAAACAGCCAAAATTTTGCTATGAAATGAGAAAGCACTAAATATTTAAACAAGAAACAACAAATAGTAAATGAGATCCTTTCACGTATTTGAGTTCGAAAAATAATGCTAATAAGAAAAGTAAGTAAAGTAAAAGTTGTTGAATGCTAACCTTTAAAACAAAATAGTTTGCGTCTACATTTCAATCTAACACCAAGACAACTCATTAAAGTACTTTTATTTTCAAAGACTACAAAACTTATTACCATAATTAAAGGCTAAACAAGGATTGACATGAAAAATAAAAATATTAAAAGTAAAATATTTATAAATATAGATAGTCAAAGACGGTAAGAGAAATTTGAAGAATATCTTGAAAGACAATTTCATAACCCCTTTCTTTTTCCAAACCATTACAAAATAATTGAAATTAAACGTTTTTCAAAAGAGTATGTCAAAAAGAACAAAAAGTATATACTGTCTCACATAATAACATATACTATCAAGCAACTAGCAAATAAAATAAATGCAATGCAACACACATGACTATATTAAAATAAAATTAAAGTTTATTTATAAAATTGCAAAACACAAAATAAATTAAACACACAACTAAACCGAGAAGGCTATAAATTACTTCGCTTTCGCTGCGCACTCTGATAAAAGTGAAAATAAATTACATGTAAGAGGCCCTGCAAATAAGATTAACAAACTTGGTAGATCAATTCCACCAATAATACAAGGAACTATACATATAACATATGCTCCATAAGCATGAGAGCACACCACATTCCCATAAGGCTTCCCTTTACTTACTCTACCCATCAAACTCTCATTATAGTGAAACTACTAAACTTAATTCTAAATAAATTTTATCTCCTGTGGCTAACCAATAATTCTAAAGAATCATTAGCAACTCTGTTTCAGAGTTTAGGAGCGTTTTGCTATGATACCAACTGTAACACCCCAGAATTTCAAAGCGGAAAAGAAAGAAATAATAATAGTATTAATAGGACGATGGCGGAAACATCGTCTTCTGGGAATGTCACTACTACAAGAAATGTGTTTAAATAACTAAGTGATAAACCAACATAAGTAAATAGTATAAATAAATTAAATTAATTAAAGTAATAACCAAAAGATAAAACTAACTTTTCAACTAACTAAAAGTCTAGACCCAAAACATCTAGCTTTTTAATGCTCACAACTCAACCCGAACCCAAAACAAAGGGAGTATAGTCTAGTAGTAAGGTTTGTATCCCACAAAAACACCACTGGAGGCACTTTGGGGTTTGGATTCCCTTACCATCCCCCACTCCCAAAGGGCCTTGCATGTATTGGTGAGTAGGGTTAAACGGTGCGATAATCCTGTCTAGTAGACACTTCTCCGTACCAAAAAAAGTATAATACTCCAAATAAAATAAGTCATAATACTTTTAATTTAATTGTTATAATGCTTAAGTAATTAAGTTATAATACTCCGAGTAAAATAAATCTAACACTTTTAATTTAACTAAGTTATAATCCATCCATCCCTCAATAGACTTTCCATTTCTAATTTTGGCATTATTCATGAGTAAAGAAACTCTTACAATTTTTTTTATATATAAGAAAAAAATAGTCATGTTGGGTCTTGTTTGATTCGTCTCATTGTGTGTCCAGTACGAAATCAAACTTTTATAATTTTTACTAATATGTAATTAAAGATACAAAACATGCATTGGAAACATGAAAAAGAGAAATAGGAAGTCTATTGAGGGACAAAGGAGTAATACTTATAACTAAGTTATAATGCTTAACTAACCAAGTTATAATACTTTCTGTAAATTATGCTATAATACTTATAATTGAGGTGAATAGGTTACAATGTGATTCACATAGTTTGTAATATGATTCACATAGTTTGTAATATGATTCACAATTTCACATAGTTTTTAGTATGAATCACATAGTTCCTGATATGATTTTTATAATTCATGATGCAATTCACATATTTGTAGATTCACTTTGTTCATGCTATGATTCACAAAGATCTTGGTATGATTCAATAAGAATTATGCATCTACTTATAGGTAAATAAGTTATAATACATATGATTTAACTAGGTTATAATACTTAAAACTAAGTTACAATGCTTAGCTAACTAGTTATAATACTTTGAGCAAAATAAGTTATAATACTTATCATTTAACCAAGTTATAAAACTTATAACTGTTGAGCCAATATGGTTTTGATGATGACAAACTAAATTAATAACTAACAAGGTTTATAAGTTTTATGTGTGCAAGGTTTATGAATTAATAATGGTGCTTTATAAAGATAATAAGTGAAGTTCTTGAGTTGTAACTCCAAGAGAAGAAGAGCTTAGTTACATAAGGGTGTAATTAGGTTTCTTATGTAAGAAACAAAGATCATCAGATCATAAGGTAATGAATTGGAACTATGGAGTTGTTCCAATGAAACTATGTTAGTGGAACTGGTATAGGGAACATGTGTCTAAAACGAGGAACTAACGAATTAAAAGGAACTAGACATATGTTAAATGATGCAACGGTTAATTTTTGTCGATTGAGTGATTAATGCCTAGAAAATAGGAAACTGTTTTTTGGTTGTTAAAAATCTGATTTTAAGGAAAATATTTTTAAAGGAAAGATTTTATCTTTAATGGAAATAATATCCTTTTCGGTTTTTAGAGAAAAATATTTTAAAAGATATTATTTTGATAAAAGGATTTAATTTTGGTTTTATTAATTAACATATTTTCTCATTAAATCAGGTGTACCCCTAGTTCGCAAACCAGGTGGTTGACATGTTCTTCACCGGGGACTACATCTATCCCACCGGATATTCTTTTCTCAAAATAAAATCATAAATATCTTCAAAGTATCATTCTTCTCAAAAATATTCGTCAAAAGGGATGTCACCCGGCCTTATACCCATAATTCATCAAAAACAACTCTTCATAATTTCTCAAAAATAATAACTTACAAACTTACAACAAATGTCTCCAATAATAAACACCTTGAACATCTCTAAGCATCAACAATGATATTAAATTAGTTTTTATAGCACCAACAATTCAATCAAAAATACATCACCAATTAACTCCAAGGCTTATTCAATAAAAGAGTAGTAACAATTAATCATTTTTCTCATAAATCAAACATAAACATAATGATACCCAATAATACTTACTGCAACCTACTGAACATCAGCAACCAAGAACATAATAGATTACAAATAATTTCTGGCTAACAAGCTCTTAAATAATTTAAAAGAATATCCTCAAATTAACAACAACAACACAATAATAATTATTAAACTAATAAGTACGATTAGTAAAATAACACAAAAATTATCATACGACCCTAATGGCTCTACTGACATGGTACACTTTTTATTTATAATTTTCAGACTCTATAAATATTTTTAAACGTTAATTTACAGAATACCCAATAAAGCCAAAATAATAATTAAAAATAAAAATAAACGCCGAAAAATTACCAAAAATTTACCTAACATGCATAAACTCATGGTAATACATAAAATACAAATAAATTAATTTTTCGGCCTCCAGGAATAATTTTCATGATTTATATACTGACAGAAACGATAATGCAAAAAAAGATATATCAATTAAATATACCGGTAAACAGTAGGCAAAAATAATTCTAAGGCATGGAATACATATTACACATATAACATGATTCAATAAAAATAATTTCAGCAATTTTAACATTCGTTTAATAATTATCATGCAAATAAGCCAAAAACGCACAAAACACCAATTAAATCAAATAAATACTAAAAATCAGACGAAAATTATTTTTCTATATACAATATTCACACAGCATGCATCAAGTATATTCATGTCAAATTTCGTCAATAATTTCATTTAATAATTCCTAGCGTAATAATCTAATACCGAATAATACTCTAATCACTATGGTTCTAAGATAACTACTAGTTACCTGGAACGTCGGGAGGAGAGCTGAGTCTAAAGGGATTCGAAAAATATGCGAGCAATCCAATTCCTCCATGAACGATAATTGTAGCAACAAATCACTAGGCGTTTTCTTCTTGAACGTTGAAAACTCTTATTTCGTACTCTTCTGTTCCGACCATGATTTCCGGTGATCAAAAGCTCGGATTCTAAATCGCTCCGGTCAACATTAAGAACAAGATGTTGTAGACGTTCTGTCCAAATTGGAAGACTATCCAACGGTTAGATCTCCGGTTACGGTTATTTTCGTGAAGGTGTGATAGGAAAAACCGGGTTGAACCTTTCTATTCTTTTCCTCTTCCTTTTCTCTCTTTCTTTTCTTGAAAATGGTGAGGGTTAAATGAGAATGATGCTGAACTTCTTTTAATAAAAATCAGAATTTTATGGCAAGGAAAAATGAAGGGTTTAGGAGAAATGATTAGGGGGGTTATGGGGGTTACAAACTACCAAGAGTCATCAATTAAAAGAAATGAAATAAAAGAAGAGAAACTTCTTCCTTCTCCCTCCCCATAGCCGGCTGTCCAAGCCCAAGTACACCAAGATGATTTCGGCCCAAGTAATCAAAGGTCCACGCATCAAAAGTCCGTCACGCGATAAATCGATAAATTCCTAAATCGCGCCTAAACTTTGAAATTACTTAATAATGAAAATAATTCTAATAAATTATATTATAAATATAAATATAATGCACACATTAACAAACCATATAATAAAATAATAATTCGGCTCCCAAATTATAAAGAATAAAAATCATTAATCTAGAGAAAATAATAGTTTTAGGGAAAACTTTTGCGGAAAAACTAGGAGCAAAATTATGGGTTGTTACAACTCCTATAAAGTGTGAGGCTTTCAGTGAAGCAAAGAAAGAGAAAGGAACATCGAGTGAAGTTCGAGAGGAACAATAGTTAGATGGAACTGTTGTTGGGACTTGAGTTTGTAAAGGAACTCAAGGAGTGGCCCGAGAGATAATGGGTTTGTTACAAAGGTGTTTAGGCCTATTATAGTGAAAGAGTTAAGTTTGAAATCCTTAGTGGTCGAGGTTGTTTCTTCTTGTTGGGCCCAAGAAGTTTTTCCTCGTAAAAATCTCTTGTCTTTCTCTTATTCATTTCATTGTTCAATAATTCCGCAAAAAATACGTTAATTTCCCACACATACAATCCCCCCCCCCCTCTTGTAGTGTTCCAATGAAATAACAACTGGTATCAGAGAAAAAACTCACGAAAAGTAGGAAAACCTATTGAGAAAAAGATCCAAGGAACATGAATACCACCGAGAAGCTCGAAGAAGGTTACTCAGCATTACAACCTCAAATGTTCAACGGGAAATTCTTCACATACTAGAAGAATTATATGAAGATCTTCATCAAGGCAGAGAACTATCAGGTATGGAGAGTCATAGAGGTTGGTGATTTCAAAGTCACAACCAAAAATGAAAGGAACGAGGTAGTTTCTAAACCCAATTGTGATATTGATTCAATTGACAATAAGAAATTGGAATAAAAAATGCTAAAGCTGTCCAGCTATTATGTTGTGGTCTTGGACCTAATGAATACAACCGTGTCATGGGGTGCAAAACCGCTAAACAAATATGGGATTTACTTGTAGTCACCCACGAAGGAACTAGTGAGGTTAAAAGGTCTAAAATTGATTTACTAATGAATAAATATGAACTCTTTGTAATGAAACCATATGAGGCAATTCATGATATGTTTAATCGATTTTCTAACATTGTTAACGAGTTAGAGTCTCTTGGAAAGTATATTTCATCTGAGGAACAGGTTCGCAAAATTTTGAGGAGCTTGCCAAAGGAGAAATGGATGGCCAAAGTAACTGCTCTCCAAGAAACCAAAGATTTCACCAAGTTCAATCTAGAGCAGCTAGCTGGTTCATTGTTGACCCATGAACTCCAGTTAGGAACTGAATATGGTGAAAGTTCCACAAATCGGGTACTTGCTCTAAATGCTGATAAAGAGGAAGAAGAAGAGGAAGAATTTAATGTAGAAGAAACTATGAAACTTGTTCGAAAATTCAAGAGGATGTACAAAAATATGAAATTGAACAAAACCAAAGGAAAAAAGTCTTCTAATTCAATATTTGAATCTGTTTGCTATAAATGTGGTAGCTTAAATCACTATATTAAAGAGTGTCCCTCTTGGGAACAAGAATTTGAATCCGAAGAGGAGCTTTGGGACAAAGGAGCTGCTCAGTTATGTCTAATGGCCAAATCTGACTTTAAGTCTAAAACTGAGTTACGTATTAATAAGTCTAATGTGTGTTCAAGAAAGGAACTCAAGAAAATGTGGGTTCCTAATTCTAATAACTAGACGTTATGAATGCCTTAGTGAGGGGGAACAATATATGGCACATGTTGTTCCTTGCGTTATCTAGTGAAGTATTTAAATTTCTCTCACTCAAAAAGCACATAAAAAATTATAGAGATGATTTTGTTAAGTAAGTTATGATGTCTTGTTTTTCTCTAAATGGCAAATTCATCTAGCGTGCATATGTAGAATTTTTGTGAAATTTCTTCCATATGAATGTGTGTCACCACAATTGTTTTTATATTTTATGCATAGTCATGAGTTAAATTTAAAAGATGACTCACTGATTTCTTTGTAATATTACCCTTACTGTCCACATTGCAAATTGTTAGTCAAAAGGAAGAGGAAGTAAAAAGTGTAGTTTCTTTCATTCAAGGAACTCATTTGTTATACATTCCACCCACACCGAGTGCATTACATGTGAATGTCCAATTATGTGTATAAACGAGCACTATCATTCTCTAAATTATCAAACCTCTTACTCCATCATTTATTTTAAAAAAAAAATCCTCCAAACCTTTCATATCACCTTTACATACTTTTTTTTAATCAGTTCACCATATATCCAAATTCTTCAATTTGTGTTCCTCCACTATAACTTCATATTGATGATGCTACAACATTTGAGGGGGAGTTAAGGAAAGAAAAAGAAAAGTTTGAGGGAGAATAAGTTGATATGGAGATGAAAAAGGAAAGATTGAGGGAGACAAAGAAGAAATAAAAATATGAGAGCAAACAGGAGAATAAAAAGGACAGATGTGTGAGAGGGAGATAGAGAAGAGATTCAACGTTCCATAAGTTATTCAAGTTCCGACTTCTTCAAAGTTGTCATAAAATCTATGGGTTCTAGTAGTCCCATGTATGTTCCTTTAGTATCAAATCTGAAGTAAACAAAAGGAATTAATTAATTCCTTGAAACTTAAAGCAAGGAACAGACAACGGATTTCCATTCAAAATATCGAAAAAGAGTAAAGAACTGAATGTTATTTGAAAGGAACTGACGTGTGTTTTCAAAGGCAAATCACAAAAGCAAACTGCAAGTTTAGGAAAGGTAATGGTGGAGGAACAAGTGACCAATTCATATTTTTTTTTTTCACATAGCTTATTCCAACCAAATCTTCTCTTTGAATTTTATTGGACATTCTATTTGTTTTCTCTCTATGGATTGCACTTTGGTAAAGTGGTGGTTATGTTTAGTATGCTTTAGCTTCATTAACTAATTGATTAACATGTGCATGAGGATGGCTAATATTACTCGATTGATGTTTGAGCAAATTAAAAAATTTAAACTCATGTGTGACCATTAATTATATATTTATGGTGGTGTAGTGTCACTATAAGTTTGGAAGATTGATCATAAATTCTTGAAAAATAATACGCTTTTTGATGATGTCAAAAGGGGGAAGATAATGGCAAAGTAGCTTAGTTATTGTTCTTATTCTGGTTCATTCTCTACTTAACATGATCTTGCATTGTTATATTATAATTTATTTGTGTTAGTTTTTATATTACTTTGCCTTGGTTTGTCATCACCAAACAGGGGGAAATTGTTGAGCCAATATCACCAGTGGAAAAAACCTTATATGTCACAACACAACTGATCCAGTTTTAACAAAATCAGATCAGTAAATCGTCCATTTTTTGGGAGGCAAAACGCTGCAAATTTATTGATCCGATTTTTTAGTGAACCGGATCAGTTAACAGAAAACTGATTCACTAAATCGAATTAGTTGGGGCTTGATGATATTATAAAACCGTAGGCTTGATGACACGCCTCACTCCCTAACTCCCTCACTTCCCTTCACTCCTCCTCCCTCCTCACACGCCTCTCAAACCCCCAACCCCCAACAAACTCTAATTCCCCTCCCTCCTCTTCTGATCTCCTCCTCCCTCACCACGACAACAAAACGCCTCCCCAACCCCCAACAAACGCCTCTCGTCGTCACTCTCACTCGCGTCGCTGGTCCCTCAATCTTCGTCACTGCTTTCCTTTCTCGCCGTCAACCTGATTTCGAGCTCCTGTGAAGATTTAAAGACGTTGCCGTCGTTCACCCAACAAAGTTGAAGGTTGAAGATGCGGTTATCGCTCACCCACAAAGTCATCGCTCGTCCATCATCGCTCAAAATCATCGTCGCCCCTGGTCGTTCGTCGTTCATCAGCGAAAACCAACATTGCCCAGCCCCTCGTCGTTCGTCGTTCATCTCGCCAGCAGTTCTCCTCTCCTCTATCAATCCTCGTCGCTGCAGTAATTCAAGATCTCGATTTTAATTGAAGTTTTTTTTTTAATTACCGATTTTTTTCATTTTTTAACTTGTTGTAATTCCAGATCTGAGTTAACTTAATTCGCCATTTTATTTTCGTTTGTAATTCGCAGATCTATTCACATTTTTTTCTTTGTAATTAGACTGAAACGATTTATATTTTCGTCTTCTTGTCTTTTCGTTCAATTTAATTTTTGGTTGATTTTCGTTTAGATCTAGGCTTTTTAATATTTTTCGATTTAATTTTTAGATTTTAGGGTTTATGTTTCGTGATTTATGTAATTTGTGTTTGATTTTCATTTTTTAAGTTAAATTTATATGTTTTATAATAATTCCGTGTTCAACTTCGTGTATAATAATCTTCTGTTCGTGGTTGATTTTCGGTTTGGGTAGATTGTTGCGATTATAGTTTGTTACGAAATTTCGTGTATAATTCTTCGCCTACCTGCACTTTTTTGTTTGTTTCTTATCCTAACTTCGTGTATAATTATTCGCCTGGACACCGACACTTTTTTTTGTTTCCTATCCCAACTCAACTGATGCGGTTTTCTTGCAAAACCGGATCAGTTAGTGACAAACTAATCCGGTTTTGGATCGGATCAATTTGTCCCTCATAGCTGCTGCGAGCCCATCTGATCAGGACCAAAACCGGACCAAAACCGGATCAGAAAGCCCGATTTTGATCGGATCGGATGGGTTTTTTCCACTAGTGTATGGTTTTGATGATGACAAATTAAAGTAATCAATAACAAGGTTTATAAGTTTTATGTGTGCATGGTTCATGAATTAATAATGGTGCTTTATAAAGATAATAAGTGAAGTTCCTAAGTTGGAACTCCAAGAGAAGAATGAAGTTCTTAAGTTGGAACTCCAAGAGAAGAAGAGCTTAGTTACATAAGGGTGTAATTAGGTTTCTTATGTAAGAAACAAAGATCATCATAAGGTAATGAATTGGAATCATGGAGCTGTTCTTTTGAATAAAGGAACTGTTCCTATGGAACTATGTTAGTGGAACTGGTATAGGGAACGTGTGTCTAAAACGAGGAACTAACGAATTAAAAGGAACTAGACATATGTTAAATGATGCAACGGTTAATTTGTGTCGATTGAGTGATTAATGCCTAGAAAATAGGAAACCGTTTTTTGTTTGTGAAAAATATGATTTTAAGGAAAATATTTTTAACGGAAAGATTTTATCTTTAATGGAAATAATATCCTTTTCGGTTTTTAGAGAAAAATATTTTAATTAAAATATTTTCTAATTAAATCAGATTTATATTTATTGCACAAGTACTTGCTAAAATTAAGGAAGCAGTATTAATCCTCTAACACACGTTCAGTCAGATCGTGGTGTTCATGGACAATTAATGGAACGTGTTCCTCTAGTTGAGGAACATCATGGGAAAATGGTTTATCCACTAACACATGATCTAAACCACGTTAATTAAACTTACTGCTATTTAAGACAAGCACTTAACTGAGTTCCAAGTGTGTCTGACAAAGTGATAATTAATCTACAAAGGTATTAATTTGAGTATCACGTTTATTGAGTCAGTACCACCAAAGTTCAAAGTTCCAAGTTTCAAGTTTCATTACCATATGGGTTCATTCTTTCATTAGTACTTTCTATCATTCTACTATTCTGTATTTCGAGTTGAGAAAAGAGTTGAAAAGAACTCTTATAGTTTGAGTTTGGGGAAGGGGTTGAGTGAACTCCTGTAAACTGTGAGGCTTTGAGTGAAGCAAAGAAAGAGAAAAGAACTTCGAGTGAATTCGAGAGGAAGAACAGTTAGAGGGAGCTGTTGTTGGGACTTGAGTTTGTAGAGGAACTCAAGGAGTGGCTCGAGAGATAATAGGTTTGTAACAAAGGTGTTTTGGCCTATTATAGTGAAAGATTTGAGTTTAAAATCCCTAGTGGTCGAGGTTATTTCTTCTTGTTGGGCCCAAGAAGTTTTTTCTCGTAAAAATCTCTTGTCTTTCTCTTGTTGCTTTTATTGTTTTATAATTCCGCAAAAATTTACGTTCATTTCCCATACATACAATTCAACCTCCCCGCTTGTAGTGTTACTATTGAAATAACAATAACTAAGTTATAATGCTTAACTAACTAAGTTTTTTTTATGAGAAAACTAAGTATTAGTTATAATACTTTGAGTAAAAGAAGTTATGACACTTTTAATTTAACTAAGTTGTAATACTTATAACTAAGTTATAATACTTAATTAACCAAGTTATAATAGTACTCAGAGTAAAATAAGTTATAATACCAATAATTGAGATGAAGTTACAATGTGATTGATCACATAGTTTGTAATATGATTCGCATATTAATTCACATAGATCATGATATGATTTCTATAATTACTTATATAATTCACATATATATAGATTCACTTTGTTCATTGTACACTTTACTAAGATCTTGGCCGGTATGATTCAATAAAAATTATGCATCTACTTATATGTAAATAATTATGCCGAATAATTATGATTCAATAGATCCCATATCATATGTTGAACTTAAGATCCCTACCAATAAATAGTGAAATTAAAGTTTAGCAAAAAAAATTAAGTTCCGCAAAAATAAGGTAAGTACAGCAAAAATAAATTCAATAAAAATAATATCTGCAAGAAAAAGTTAAGTTCGGTAAAATCTACTCTATATTTTATTAAAAATAAGTTCAATAAAAATAAGTTCGCCAAAAATAAGATCAGTAAATATAAATTAATTTAAGCAAAAATAGTACAATTCAACAAAAATAAGTTCAATAAAAGTAAGTTAATTGAGCAAAAATAAATTAAGATAAGCTCAAATAAGTTAAGTTGAGCTTAAATAAGCTAACGAGAACATAACCTTAATTTTGCTAAAATGAACTTATTTTTACTGAAAAGTATTTTAATAAGTTGAGAAGAATCGAGCCTGCTAATAAATGGACATTGTAGTTTTAAACCAAATAGTTGTTAAATTGTAAGTTCGATTATGATTTCATATTTGATATTTGATAGTATTAGATAAATTTGATTAGTCTGTACTCTTTTTTTTTTTCCTTTATTTTGCTTCTGTTTGTGGTACTGTATACTTTCTATCTCCTTTTTTTCCTTTTCTTTAATCTGTTTGTGGTACTGTACACTTTTTAACTTTGAGGGATATTGTCAACTATTTTCTTGCCCTTTGATTTTGCAATTTATTACCAAAATACTCCTGTAGGCTGTTGGCCAACTATTGTGCCCCATAACGGGTATGGATTGAGTTGTCAATTCGATTCAACAGATCAGTTCTGGTTTTACCCAAACAGTTCTGTTCATATCAGTTTAGTTAAAAACAGTTCAAAATATCAACAGTTTAGTTCAGTTAAGGTTTTGATCAGTTCAATTCACTGCAATTAAATTATTTTTTAGTTACAGTGCAGTTCAGTTGTAGTTAATATCGGCTTAACCCAAATCACTTCAACGATTCAATCAGCAGTTAACAATGTAACAACAGTTATTTTCAGTTTCAGTTCAATTCAGTTGCAGATTAATTCGGATTATAACCAATCCGTTCAATAGTTCAACAATTTAATCCATAGCAATTAAGCGTATCGACACTTATTTTCAATTTTAGTTCAGTTAATTTAGGTGGCGGTATATTTCCTGTTGTGGCCCTTCAGTTATTCCATGTTATTTTTAGTTTCGTTTTCGTTAATTTCAGTTCTTGACTAAAGTCATATTTATTTGATTACACATCCTGGTTTATTTTTGTTCTTGACAAAACTCACATCCGTTCGGTTACTTTCAGTTCTTAACGAAAAATGTGCAGGTTATTTCCCGAAAAATGTGTAAAAATGTCACATCGGTAAATGAGTACTTTGTTGATATTGTACTTGATTGCTATTTTGAATCACATTTTGGAGAAATTTTAAGATAAGTTTGGTTTTAAATCCTGATTAACAGCGATATTTTAAATCAATATATGAATATGAGTCGATAATCTAATTAAAATCATTTAAGTTATTCGTCATTAAGTGTAATGCATTTCAAAATAAAAATCTACTTAACTGATTCCAAGTACTTATTGGACTAAATGAATGTGTCATTGAACTAATTGGATATAACACTACTCCATATAAGTTAATCACATTTAAGTGATGATGTCGATAAACTAATTAAATACACTTAATTGAATTAAAAGAAGTTGTTATTAGATAAGATTAATGTATCAATGTAGGTCGATAAGGTAATTGAAGAATCCAGAACACCATTTTAGTTTATTACTAGACCCCTTCCTTTTGTCTCTAAAATTTCCTTCTAGCTCTCTTCCCTTGATCCCAAACAGATGGGCAGCTCTCCCGTACACTTCATATAGGCTATCAAAGTTAGCCCCTCCCAATTTCCCTTGAATGGACAATGTCAAGCCTTGCTCAAATCGTTGAGCCTTCAGGACTTCAGTTGGAACCACTTCAGGTGCAAACCTTATTAACTCTATGAAATTAGAGTAGTATTCATTGACAGTCATGGTCCCTATCCTAAGGTTTGTAAACTCTAGGCACTTCTTTTTCCTTAAGTGAAGTGGGTAAAACTTGGTTCTCAAAGCTTCTTTAAACTCTTCCCATCCAAAATCGTCTTGAGCCGTTAAAGACTCATTCCTTTGAGACCACCATAAGTCATCGTCCTGTCTTAGGTAGTATGTAGCATTGGCGATCTTTAACTCATTTGTGTAGTTAACATCTGTAAATAGCTTATCAAACTCTCTAATCCAGTTTTCAAGACTAGGTGGGTCCTCCTTTCCATCATATACAGGTGGTTTCCTAGAGGCTACTTTCTTAAACACATCACCAGTTGGGTCAGGTTCCTGGTGACGATTTAGTTGATTGGTCAGCCAAATTCTTGGTCAGAGAAGTCAACTCCTTTAGGGTTGCTCGAGTTTTAGATCGACTTTCGGGTCTACTGGCCATTTCTTCCTGGGTAAGAAACAAATAGGTGCTACTTATTAAGTCATCCTACTAAATTTATAAATCACTACAACAATCATGATTCATATATGATTGACATCAAGCACATAAAATGAAAGAGAAACTGAAATTTTATTTATTAATTATCCTTAAAAAGGAATGCTAACATTCTAAAAGCATAGTAGTCTAATTCTAGTACTACTCTTTATTCAAGCTACCTACACTAGGGGAAAAAAAGGAAGGGCTGCGCTGGAAGGGCTGCGTTTTTTTTTAAAAAACGCAGCCCTTCTTGTATGAAGGGCTGCGGTTTTAAAGGAAACCGCAGCCCTTTTAGTGAAGGGCTGCGGTTTTAAAGGAAACCGCAGCCCTTTTAGTGAAGGGCTGCGGTTAACAAGAAATCGCAGCCCTTCATACTGTATGAAGGGCTGCGGTTTTGAGGCTAACCGCAACCCTATTAGTGAAGGGCTGCGATTATCCCAAAAACCGCAGCCCTTCATAAACGAAGGGCTGCGGTTTTTAAAAAAGCGCAGCCCTTCATCACTTCCATTTTTTTTTGATATGCATTTTGCGCGCATACACAGTGCCACCATTTCAATTTCCCTCCCTCTCACTATCACTCTCTCACCACCAGCGCGAACTTCCCCTCTCACTCTCTCACCACCAGCGCGAAACCCTATCTCCACCACCACCACCACTCATTTCACGCACCACCGCCACGACGACGCACCAACCGCATTGACGCCACCACCCGTGCCCCGCCCTCCACCGCATTGACGCCACCACCACGCACGACCGCACCACCTTGCGCACCACCTTCTTCTTCTCTCCTCCACTACTGCATTGTTTGTGGATCATCCCTTCTCTCACTCTCTCTCCTCTTTTACATTTCTCTAATTTTTGTTTAATTTCATTGGATTTTGAAATCAACTTCTATTTTTTGTTGTAAAATGTGCTTGTATTAGGCGAATATGTGATTATAGGGGTGGGGGAGGGTGGGGAGGGTGGGTAGGGGTGGGGGTACTGGGCGGGGGGGGGGGAGGGGATGACCGGGGTGGGGGAGGGGCTGTGGATCTTGGCCGGGGGGGGGGGAGGGCCGACGGGGGGGGGGAGGGTTGGGGGAGGCTGGACGGGGGGGGGGGAGGGCTGGGATCTTTGGCGAGGGGTGGGGAGGGTTGTGGATGCTGGCCGGGGGTGGGGAAAGGGCGGCGGGGGGGGGGAGAGTTGGGGAGGCCGTGGACGGGGGGTGGGTGAGGGGCGGCAATGGGTGGGGGAGTACTTAGGTATAATGTAACTATTGTGTAGATTTTTAGGCTTCCATCTGTTGTTGGTTGAATTTCGGAAACGAAAATTAAAGGTCATTTTACGCCTACATGGCAATAAGGGAGTGTGCAGTGGGGGGCAGTAGTGGCGGTGGTGGTAAGGCTGTTGTAAATGTGGAGAGTCAGGTCACATGGCAATCGAAAGCCCATCTGGTGCTCTCCACATTTATAACAGTTTCAACTCCGCCGCTACCAGCTGATGGGCATTCCATTGCCATGTGACCTGATTCTCGGGTCATTTTAGGCCTATTTTCACCTTTCGTGTCCAATTCGTACCAGCTGATGGGAATTTCAGAGGGTTTATGTAGTGTATGTATATTTCTTGATATGAGATTGTATGAAAACGCAATGTAATTTAGCTATGAAATCTATAAGTTGTTTGAATCGTCATCATATGCCTAGATACCCGTTCAAGACTTACTAATTAGGAGTAAGTCTTGAATAGTACCCGGTTTGGGACTGTTCTTGAACGTTTGATCTCACTTAGGTGGTGAATGTGTGTCTTCTTTTCAATTCTGAGGAAATTCTTGGGTCATCGTTTCTCTACATTTTTCTCTGGGTACATATGTAGATAAGCAATTATCTATATTGTGTACTTGGAGAATCGTAGGGAAATGTCACGGATTTTCCTTAGAATTGAAAAGTTGGCATATATTCACTAGTGAGATTAGACGTCCAAGGATGGGTTAGGTTAGAGTGATAAGGACCCTCGGCTGCATGCATACAATTGAACATGTCACTATCTTAGATTGCTCTATACGTGTGTGATTTGAATATGTGAGTGTATGTACTTAAATAATGATTGATGCATTATAATGAATGGTTGTGTTTAATTATTAGAGGTGTTCTTGAATGAGATGGTTCGTACTTGGATGTATGGTTGTCGTGAATCGATTGAGTTTGCGAAAGGGGTCTCGGAATTCTGTACAACTGCATTACAATATCAAACATCCTCTGGAGCAGTCGACTTTTATTGTCCTTGTTTCGATTGTAGAAATGTGAGCAAGGTTAGTAGTATACATGTGGTTAGGGAGCATGTCTTTCGCCGTGGGTTTAGGCCTCAATACCACGTATGGGTTTGGCATGGTGAGCAGGGGAAGTATATAGGAAGCTCTAGAGTAATGAACGATGTATGTGAAGAAAAGAAGGATTTAGAGAATTGGGATGATGAGTTCGGGGATGAGAATTGGGATGATGAGTTTGCAGATGATGATAGGGATCGGGTAGACGAGATGATACACGAGGTTGAAGATCAGTCGTGTAAACGACCTCGTATTTTCGAGTCTATGTCTGAGGCTGCTGAAAAGCCGTTGTATCCAGGTTGTACAAAGTACACCAAACTTTCCGCGTTGATAACACTGTTCAACATTAAGTCGAAAGCTGGTTGGACGGACTCTAGTTTCACATCGTTGTTGGAAGTTTTAGCTGATATGCTCCCTGATGGAAATGAACTGCCAAAGTCGTACTATTATGCGAAGAAACTCATGTGTCCTTTCGGTTTAGAGTACGAGCGGATACATGCTTGTCCTAATGATTGTGTGCTTTATCGTAATGAGTATGAGCATTTACATGAGTGTCCACGTTGTGGATTGTCGAGGTACAAGCGTGAAGGAGCTGGAGGTAGTGAAGGACCACCAGCTAAGGTGGTGTGGTATCTACCCATAATACCTAGATTTAAGCGCATGTTCTCAATTAAAGGAGATGCGAAGAATTTGAGGTGGCATGCAGATCGTAGGAAGAAAGACGGTCTGCTCAAGCATCCGGCTGATTCGCCTGAGTGGAAAAGTATCAACAGGGTGCATAAGGCATTTGGTAATGAGGATAGGAATCTGAGGCTTGGTTTATGTACGGATGGCATGAACCCTTTTGGCAATCTCAGTTCGCAGCATAGTACATGGCCAGTAGTTTTTGTGGTTTATAACTTGCCTCCTTGGTTGTGCATGAAACGCAAGTACATGATGCTGTCGCTTCTTATATCGGGGCCTAAACAACCTGGAAATGACATTGATGTATACCTCCAGCCGCTTGTTGAAGATTTATAGAAGATGTGGAACGAAGGAGTGTTAGTATTTGATGCGTATGCTAATGAGATGTTCACTCTGCGTGCCATGCTTTTTTGTACTATGAACGATTATCCAGCTTATGGGAACTTATCTGGGTATAAGACTAGAGGAAAACAACCCTGCCCGATTTGTGTAGATGACATGAAATCTACACACCTTAAGGGCTGCAAACATGTGTATATGCGCACACGAAGGCTCCTCTGACGCGACCATCCCTATCGGTTTAAGAAGAAGGCATTCGATGAGACGGTGGAAGAAGAAGTTGCTCATAGACCATTAACTGGTACTGAAGTTTATAATCAGGTGAAGGGCATTGAAACAATCTTCGGTAAACCTGCTAGTGAGGTTGATCGACCTACAGGATTATGGAAAAAGGAGTCCATTTTTTGGAAACTCCCATATTGGAAAGATCTAAAGGTTAGACATTGTTTGGATGTCATGCACATAGAGAAGAATGTTTGTGAAGCTATTCTTGCGACACTTATGAATATTTCGGGCAAGACAAAAGATGTTAAGGCGTCACGACTTTACTTGGAAAAACAGGGGCTTCGACCAGAGTTGTGGGCTCAGAATAGGGACGGAAGGAAGAAGAAAGTAGTGGAGGAAAGGGTTGATGATGAAACTCAGAAAAGTAAAAAGAAGGTGGAGGATTCGGAGAAGAATTATTTGCCACCAGCTTGCTACATGATGTCGCGTGCAGAGAAACGGATTTTTTGCGTGTCATTGTATGGCATTAAGGTCCCAACTGGCTACTCATCGAATATGAAGCGATTTGTTACCTTAAATGGTGAGTTGAAGTTATCGAGTATGAAATCTCACGATTGTCATGTCATGATGCAAGTATTCTTACCGATTGCAATTCGTGGGATACTTCCAAAGCATGTGAGGCACACCATTATAGAACTTTGTTCATTTTTCCATACAATATGTAGCAAAGTCCTAGAACCGTCGACCCTCGATTCCTTGCAGGCCAGAGTAGTTGAAACTCTATGCAAATTTGAGATGTTTTTCCCCCCCGCATTCTTTGACATTTTGGTCCATCTCATTGTCCATCTAGTTCGAGAAATTAAGCTGTGTGGTCCAGTGTTTTTGAGGTGGTGCTATCCTTTTGAGAGATATATGGGCACTTTGAAGGATAATGTTCGGAATCCTGCACAACCAGAAGGTAGTATAATTCAAGGGGTTGTGGGTGAAGAGATAAGTAATTTTGTGGCTGAGTATTTTGCTAGTGTTGATCCTGTTGGACTTCCGACATCCCGACACGAGGGCAGACTTGAGGGCAAGGGTACAATTGGTTCAAAATTGATCACACCTTCCGTAGAAAAGCGTAAACAAGCTCACTTATTTGTATTGCATCACGTAGCAGCTGTCCATCCTTATTTAAATGAACATATGGAGGAATTACGTGTTAGCAATCCTGGAAAAGGAGTTAAGGCATTGACGCAAATGCATAACAAGACTTTCATTGATTGGTTTCATAAACGAGTAGTGAATGATTTGGATGAAAGTGTTCCTGAAACAATCAAGTGGTTAGCATTTGGTCCTCGTGAAGCTGTACGCTCTTATGAGGGTTATGATATTAATGGGTATACATTTTGGAATGAACGTCAAGATCTGAAGTCAACATCGCAACAAAATAGTGGTGTTTCACTTGTGGCGTCATCTACACAATACGCAAGCTCGAAGGATAAGTCGCCTGTACATGCTGAAAGCAATTATTATGGGCGAATACAAGAAATATGGGAGCCGGACTACTTGTACTTTTAATATTTGCCTCTTGTGTTGCAAGTGGGTTGACGATAATCGACGTTGCGTAAGAAAAGATGATCCTTGCGGATTCACTCTTGTTGACCTTAGTCGTCTACGTGAAACTGAGGAGCCATTTGTAATTGCATCACAAGTTAAGCAAGTATTTTTTGTAACTGATCCTGCTGATAATAAGTGGTCAATTGTTGTACCCGGTAAAAGGAGTATCCTCGGTATTGGTGATGTTGATAATGAGGAAGAATATGATGCATTTGAGGACCTCCCCCCTTTTACCTATCCTGAAAATAGTGTGGAAGATGATGTGAATATGTCGGAGAACTATATGCGTGTAGATCACACGGAAGGGATACATGTACTTGAGGATCCTAAGAAACGGCGGAAGGTCAATAAATCATGAGACATAAACTCAGGTCTGTGTAATTTCTCCAATTTGTAACTATTATGTAGATTTTTAGGCTTATTTTTTGTTGTAGGTTGAATTTGGGGAACGAAAAGGTCATTTTAGGGCTACATGGCAATGATGGAGTGCAATGGGGGGCAGTAGTGGTGGTGGTGGTGGGACTGTGTTACAAATGTGGAGAGTGAGGTCACATGGCAATGGAATGCTCTCCACATTTGTAACACTTCCCACTATCTCCGCCGCTACCAGCTGATGGGCATTCCATTGCCATGTGACCTGATTCTCGGGTCATATTAGGCCTATTTTGGTCGATTCGCATCCGATTCGTACTTATCCAATTATTTAACCCTAAATTCTTGTTGAACATGATTATATGAGGTATAATGTAACTATTGTGTAGAGTTTTAGGCTTGCATTTGTTGTTGGTTGCATTTCGGGAACGAAAAGGTCATTTTAGGCCTAGTTTTGCCTTTTTCGCTTCCAAATCGTACTAATCGAATTATTTAAACCCAAATTCTTGTTGAACATGATTATATGAGGTATAATGTAACTATTGTGTAGAGTTTTAGGCTTGCATTTGTTGTTGGTTGCATTTCGGGAACGGAAAGGCATTTTAGGCCTATTTTAGCCTTTTCGCTTCCAAATCGTACTAATCGAGTCATTTAAACCCAAATTCTTTTTGAACATGATTATATGAGGTATAATGTAACTATTGTGTAGAGTTTTAGGCTTGCATTTGTTGTTGGTTGCATTTGGAGAACGAAAAGGTCATTTTAGGCCTAGTTTTGCCTTTTCGCTTCCAAATCATACTTATCGAGTCATTTAACCCCAAATTGTTTTTGAACATGATTATATGAGATATAATGTAACTATTGTGTAGAGTTTTAGGCTTGCATTTGTTGTTGGTTGCATTTCGGGAACGAAAAGGTCATTTTAGGCCAAATTTTGCCTTTTCGCTTCCAAATCGTACTTATCGAGTCATTTAACCCCAAATTATTTTTGAACATGATTATATGAGGTATAATGTAACTATTGTGTAGAGTTTTAGGCTTGCATTTGTTGTTGGTTGCATTTCGGGAACAAAAAGGCATTTTAGGCCTATTTTTGCCTTTTCGCGTCCAATTCGTACTTATCGCGTCATTTAACCCCAATTTCATTTGAACATGATAATATGAGGTATAATGTAACTATTATGTAGATTCTTAGGCTTGCATTTGTTGTAGGTTGTATATCGGGAACATAAATGTGATTTTAGGCCGATTTTTGCCTTTTCGCGTCCAATTCTTGTTTCTCGAGTTATTTAACTCCATTTTTTTTTTCAATATGATAATATAAGGTATAATATAACTAGTGTGTATAGTTTTAGGCTTGCATTTGTTTTTGATTGAATTTCGGGAAGGTATATGTCATTTTTAGAACTACTAACTACGGTAAATGATTGAATTCTTATATTTTGTGTTTATTCCTTTGTTGTTTTGCAAGGTTTATATGAATAACACACCACGTTTGAGGGCCTTCACCACAGACGAATTACATGAAGTTCGGGATAAGTTGGCGTCCCACATTTGTGATGATTGCTTATGATACATTTTGGTGGAATTCGTGATATAATTAGTTACATCTACTAGTTTGTGTCAATTCTACACTTTTTACATTATTAAATATACATATTTAAAGTTAATTATTACGTTCAAAAACTTATCATATATTATTGCACATTGATTCGATTTTTTTTTTTGTGTCGAAGGGAGGTTTTGGGTGGGAGGGCCGCCAGTGGTGGGCCTGGGCCGGGCTATGGGGCCGGGTTGGGTCTTGGGGTGGTCGGGCAATGATGGGTGGAGGGGCTGGCAGAGGGTGGGGTGGGGTGGGGGGTGCAGGGGAGTGAAGGGGGTGGATTGGGGTGGGCGGGACTTGGGGGAGTGCGGGGGTGGGGGCGGGTGGGCGGGGGGGGAGTGGGGCAGGGGGTGGGAGGGAGTGGGGGGCGGGGGCCGGTGGGAGTGCAAGGGGCGGGCGGTGGTGGGCTAGGGGTGGGGGGCTGGGGCGGTGGGAGTGCGGGGGGTGGGCGGGGCTTGGGGGGAGTGCGGGGGTGGGCGGGGCTTGGGGGGAGTGCGGGGGGTGGGGCCGAGTGGGCGGGGGGGGGTGGGGCGGGGGTGGGGGCGGGAGCGGGTGGGAGTGCGGGGGTGGGCAGGGGTGGGGGGTAGGCGGGTGTGGGCCGGGGGTGGGAGTGCGGGGGTGGGCATGAGTGCGGGGAGGCGCGGGGGGTGGGGGGTGCGGGGAGGCCGGGCAGGGGGTGGGGGTCTTTGGGGCGGATTTAATTTATTTTTTTAAAAAAAATTTGAATGTGAAGGGCTGCGGTTTTAAGCCTAAACCGCAGCCCTTTTTAAGTGAAGGGCTGCGGTTTAGGCTTAAAACCGCAGCCCTTCATTTACGTAAGGGCTGCGGTTTAAGCCGAAAACGCAGCCCTTCAATCTTAGAAGGGATGCGTTTTTGGCTTCAACCGCAGCCCTTCGTTGTGAAGGGTTGCGGTTAAAAACCGCAGCCCTTCTTATCTATTGAAGCGCTGCTATGGAAAGGGCTGTTGGCCAAAAACGCAGCCCTTAGGGCTGTTTTGACCGCAGCCCTTCCTTATTTTTCCACTAGTGCTAATTACTACTAAAATAACTAAATATTTTCCTATATAAAAGGAAATATTATTCATCTTCGGAGGAAGTTTCATGCCGATAATCAGCTGGATCGAAGTCGGAGTCATACTGATCTTCTTCTTCTTCACACTAGTGGAAAAAACTTATATGTCACAACACAACCGATCCGGTTTTAACAAAACCGGATCGGTAAATCGACCATTTTTTTAAAGGCAAAACGGGGCAAATTTACTGATCCGGTTCTTTAGTGAACCAGATCAGTTAATAGAAAACTGATGCGGTTTTCTGTTAACTGATCCGGTTCACTAAACCGGATCAGTTTGCGCTCAATATCTATATAAAACGCGGCCCACCTCACATAATGAAACCCTAAAATCCCCTAGCCCACTTCACCCTCCTTTCTCTCACACGCTCATCAACCCTCCTCTCTCTGACACGCTCATCAGTCCCCTGTCTCTCATCAACCCTCCTCTATCTCTCTCCATTTCATCCTCCTCGAAATTCCTTTGCCACCTTCAATCTCATCACAATTCACCTCATCCGCCGCGAAACTAATCTCTCGCCTCATTCGACGGTTTTCTCTCATTCCTCGGCCACCATCGCCGGTAGTCCCATCATCGTCGCCCAACATCATCATCGCTGCTACAACGCTTACACAACTACATCATCGTCGCTCAACATCATCGTTCATCACTCAACCGTTCATCATCGTTCTTTCTGGATCTGGCTTTTTTTTTCGTTTTCTAGATCTAAAATTTCCATTTTCGATTGAGATTTTTCGCCTCTTAATTATCTGTAAAAGTTGAGTTGTGTAATTTTGTTAGGCAATTTTCGTATTTATTAATAATTTTATGTAACTGTTGTATTATTTTCGTATTTATTTATAATTTTCGTTTTTTAATTTTTGTATTTTTCGATATAATATTATGTAATTGTTGTATAATTTTCTTGTTGTATATAAGTTGAGTTTTTTTGTTCGTTTTTAAATTTTCGTATTTATTTATAATTCTCACCTTTAATTTTTGTTTTTTTCGATATATTATTCAGTAATTGTTGTATGATTTTCTTGTTGTATATAAGTTGAGTTGAGTTTTTTTCGTTTTTAACTTTTCCTTTTTATTGATACTTTTTTTTCGATATAATATTCAGTAGATGAGTAATTATTGCAATTGTTGTATAATTTTAATTTTCTTGTTGGGAACTTGTGATACACTTGCTGGGCACTTTTCTTTTCCCCATAATTTTCGTACAGTTACTTGTGGTCTGGTTTGTCGTGTTTTGGTTGTTGGGAAATGGGAAAGCAATGCTTGTTTTTTTTTTAATTTGACATTCCGCTATGCTGATCCGGATTTGTTGAAAACCGGATCAGTTATTTAGTTAACTGATCTGGTTTTCATCAAAAACCGGATCAGTTAACTAAATAACTGGTCCGGTTTTCATGACGACCGGATCAGTTAATGCGTAATTTATCCGGTTTTCAACCGGAGCGGTTAAAAAACATCAACTGCTGCTACAGATTAGATGTTTCAAAGAATAATTCAAAAATCCGATTGAATTAAAAATATAATAGACTGTTTACGTTATGTAAGAAACATATGTATATTTTATATTAGATATTGACAAGTTATATATGAACTCAAATTTAGTAATATTTAATTTGTCCTACTTGAATGTCTATAGAGATACCAACCAAAGTCCTTCCGTTTCGTTTATGACTGCGAATTGAATGAAGAAAATGAAGAAAAAGATCGAAGAATGATTAATGATTAGAAAAAGGAAATGGAAAAGCTTAAGTTGTATTGATTCAGAACGACTCAACAAATAGGAACTAAAAAAGATGAAATCTTTATAATGATCTAATAATAGTATTATTTCCATTTTCAATTTGTCGTTTTTAGTTATTTCGACTGGATGAATCTTAGCAATGGAATAATTAAGTCATAATACATTGGTTGATTGTATCATTAACCATTTCTTTTTTTTTTGCGTGAGGAACTTATCATGAATCCACTGATTTCTGCCGCTTCCGTTATTGTTGATGGATTAGCTGTAGGGCATGAGTCTATTGGACCTGGAGTTGGTCAAGGTACTGTTGCGGGATAAGCTGTAGAAGGTATTGCGAGACAACCCGAATCACAGGGATAAATACGAGGTACTTTATTACTTAGTTTTGCTTTTATGGAAGCTTTAACAATTTATGGATTGGTTGTAGAATTAGCGCTTTTATTTGCAAATCCTTTTGTTTAATCCAAGAAAAAGAAAAGAAATATGTATTTCTCATATTTCTTTTCTATTCTTGGACTTGCAGGTTGCTTTTTCCCATTATAGTGAAAAATCGCTCCTACACAATTACTTAATTTGTTGAAAAAATAATCCACGGGAAGGACTTATTTGAGGATGAAGAATTCGTGTTACCCACTCGCTTTCTTCCTTCCTTCCCCTTCTTAGAGAAGTGTTGCAACAAGGGGGGGTATTTCGCAATTCACATGAAACCTAGTACCTAATTAGTAATTCGATTCCAATAAGTTAAGTATTATTCTTATTGGGAATTTTTTAATCTCAATTAAAAAAAAGAAAATTCATTTCGAAACTTTTTTTTCTATTTAGAAGGAGCAAAGAAGTGAAATAATACAACGATTTTTGGAGTTTATCTATAAGAGGAGATCATATGAAAAATGTAACCGATTCTTTCGTTTTCTTGGGTCACTGGCCATCCGTCGGGAGTTTCGGGTTTAATACCGATATTTTAGCAACAAAACTAATAAATCTTAGTGTGGTGCTTGGTATATTGATCTTTTTTGGAAAGGGAGTGTGTGCGGGTTGTTTATTTCAAGAATAGGTTGGATTCAATCAACTGTACCTCTTTTTTCTTTATAATTAGGGCGAAAGGTGCATGATTTCACGAATGACTTCTGAATCAATAATAAATAAAGAAATCATATGTAAGAACCATAGCATTTCGTGATTTGTCGGTAAATATACTTTGATTCTCTATCAACCAATAATGTAGGATCATTAACATAGTTAAAACTTAAATTGTTTGAAGTCCAGGCACAGCATGGTATTCTTTCTACCACTGGGGTAATCCTTAATACCGAGACGTTTTTAAAATTAAAAAAAATAGTTATAAATTTTTCGATATATAGAACTCATGTCGATAAAATGATTTGAATCCTTTATTTATTGTTATTGGAGAAAAACTTATCCTTTCTTTTTTTTTTTTATTAATATTAAATAAATAAATGCCAAAGGCTGAGTCGATGACCTATGTATAAAGTAAGAAAAAATTTTGGATTTGAAGAAAAAAAACAACTTTGATGACAATTACTTATATATTTTTATATTTTTGTTTGGGTCAGAAGAGTCCTCCGAATACTCGAGTCTTGATTAATGATCCGTTTTCATTTTTTCTCGAATATAAACACAGAAGACAGGATAGGTTCATTACATTCAAATAAAGGATATGGAAATTTTCCATAAATAATTGAAGTAATTGAGCATGAGAGCCAAATGAATTGAAAGATTCAAGTTTGGTTTGGGAAGGGATCATGAACGTTTTGAAATGAATGGAAAGATAAGCTACTTTCATTAAATGATTTATTAGATAATCGAAAACAAAGGATCTTGAATACTATTCGCCATTGAACAGCTGGAAAAAGCCCGGGCTCGCTTAAAGAAAGTCGAAATGGACGCGGATCAGTTTCGAGTGAATGTATATTCTGAAATAGAACGAGAAAAAATGAATTTGATTAATTCAACTTCTAAAACTTTAGAACAATTAGAAAATTACAAAAACAAAACAATCCTTTTTGAACAACAAAAAGCGATTAATCAAGTCCGACAACGGGTTTTCCAACAAGCCTTACAAGGAGCTCTAGGAACTCTAAATAGTTGTTTGAACAACGAATTACATTTACGGACCATCAATGCTAATATTGGCATGTTTGGTAAAACCGGAGCGGTAACCCCTATTTTAACCGGAGCGAATGACGTTTTTTCCACTTGTGTCACAAGTTTCATAGTTGAACTCTTCATACCATTCATCTTCCATCACCTAATGATATTGAAGAGTTGATGAATTACTCTCTGAGCTTGATAGGTTGGTCTGAAGATTGGAGGTTTCAGAACTAGTTGTAGGTTCATGATAAGAATGGCTCGGAGTTTGGTATGCATCAATCATATCTTGTACTTCTTGGTGATCTTTCCACAGTTCAGCATAGCGGAGGTCAATTATGAAGTAGGGTATAGTGGCTAGCCAAATCCCCTCTTGGTAATGGTCCACCATGTTGGGCATTCTATCCAACAAATTTAATACATTATAGTATTTGGTATAATCCATGGTAGGCTTCGATGTAAGGTAGGTGTTCTAAGAGTAGAACGATTGTTGGTCCATGATAATTGAATTGTAGGTGTCCTTGCTCTATTAGGAGTTTGCATACCTCAGAATGGTACACACATAACTAGTCACACATATATCTTTTTACTAGCTAGAATAGGCACGAAAAGAAGCACAATGATTTTTCATAACGAATTTGCGGTAAAAGAATTACTAATAGTAAGTACCACACAAAATGTCATAAAGACAATTAAACCTCCTTCCTAATGAAAATTTAATAATATTTTCATATTAACAAGACAAAATGTTACACATTATTCATAAGTAACAATAACGCAAGTGTAAATAAATTAAGTAAAAAAATCAAATTATATATATGTATTTTTGAAAAAATTAAGTATGTATATATATGTACATAATAAGTTTTTATTCTGAATACTAGGTTTTCTGTGCATGAAAAAAAATTTATCGAGAGAGTTCCCAGGAAAGAGAGGTGCGGCACAAACGGCCAATTTATGTACCAAGTCTTTCCTAGCCAGAAATTTCCTCAGAAAAATAATTCCACACACTTATTCCTTTCTTCAAAATATAAATTGAAAAATATTTATACTTGGAAATATAGGGAGAATAAGAAAAAAATAAATAATCATGTACATAAAATGCAAAAAAATATATGCACATAAATGCGAAACTCTAGCTTATATGCCCTTTCTAAATCTACCCAAACTCTCATTAATAATCCTATGTTAAACCTAAAGGCTTTAATACCACTTTGTAACACCATCGAATATCTCTCTTTTTGAAAAACATATTTTAATATAAAACTCTTGAGAAATTTGAGAGTATTACCGCCATGTGATATCGTTAAAGGCCAAAAATACTAACTACTAACTAAACTTTAACACCTTTTCCCCTCAAAAAAAAATATAAACTTTAACAATGCAGCGGAATTAATAGAAATAACTTCTCTTTATTGATATAGTTATGACAATGGAAAATAGGAAATAAAGTAACAAAACCTATGCTAATTATTATATATTCCTCACTAGCTCTGTATTTCAAGTATGCACCAAATCAACCTGTAAAATCTGTTCGCCAAAATAGGGTCATCATAGGGACAAAGTCACAAAACAAAACAAACAAATATAAAAGTTTGTCAGTAAAAATACTGAGTACATGTATAAACGGAATATTAAACACTTTATTTAATTAAACATTCAAAACATTTTCATAAACCTTCCTTGGATACTTGTAATACTTATATAATATAACGTACATAACTTTAATAAATATGGTTTTCCTTGCCTAGATACCTTTCTTAAAGTGTGCACACCCCCCAAATTTAGTATTCCTTAACGAGTATATGACGAGGGGAACGACCTTGTCCACATGACTAACTACAAGAAGTACATGGGTAAATAAATCATATAATGGCTACCGTTTTTGCTAATAAATAACAAGTCGTTGCCTCTTTATAATTGTGATCATAAAAGATCATATATCTAATAAAAGTTCTTTGGAAAATAATTCTCCTTTAAAAAGAATAATAAATTCTTTATTAGTGGACTATACGAGCATATGATAACGCCATAGTATAACTTTGATTTTTTTTTTAATATTAATTAGCATTGTGTTTAGTCGTCACTTCTACAAGTATTACCAATGCTAATACTACTACTAAGAATTTATTTATGAACAAGTTATTTATTTATGTCTTTATATAGCCAAGTTTAGTAGTGCTGTTGTTATGCTTAAACCTGAAAGTTCATAATTCCATAAATCAAGCATGCCCGCCAGATTTTAACATTGAGCAATTACTCGAAAGTTCAAGATTGAAGACTACTATAAACTAATAATATGTTCGTGGTACGTTCATAAATTGAACGTACTCGTGAAAACTCATAATGTTCATAATAAAATTCATATAAAACACGTATTTTAATCCAATATAACAACCCTAGAAACATGATACTACATATGAAGGACAACATTTAACGATCTATATATACACGCAACTTGAAAATTAAACACTACTAAGGGAGAAGAGAAAGGTAGGCCAAGCGGGAGAAAGATTTTAAACTTGAGAAATGAGATCGTATTTCTCAAATTTGGTGTGAAGAATATGAGGGGTGGAGACTCGTATTTATACTAGTTGGATAGCTAGAGTTGTAATAAGACTAGGAAATTAAAAGATGGATTTAAGGGAAATGATATACCAATCTAGCTAGCTAAGATCTAATTAATTTTTACGGTCATCCAACTAAGATTAGGGAAAGATATATATTATCCCACAAAACATAATTCTAGAAGCTAAAATGATTAAAAGATAGAAAAAATTGATAATAACAGCCCCAACTATGGACTATCTTCCATAAACAGTCCCGACTTTTGATTATTTTTAGTTGGACCCAACTATTGAATGACTTTGCTAAAAACAGTCTTGGTGACCTGATAACCTAGAGTAATAGGTTAAAACCCTTAGAGCACCCTCCTTCATGATCAAGAAATAAGATCATCCCACTCTCTTTCTAACTTTCTCTCTCTAAAAGCTAACATCCCACAATCTTTTCCCACCTTCAATCCAATCCATTCTTGGGTCAAATAAAGACAAAGGATATGTCAATGACCTAGCACGACAAAGCACTCTCCGAGGGCATGGAATGCTTCATTTTTTGGTCACAATCTCGATAGTAATTTCTCTCTTAGATTCTCTGGTGGAAATACGGGAAAACTCCATTCAATTCTCGATGGAAACAGAGTTTTGCGAATTCTCCTCGGAACTAGAAGATCATTTTGAGATCTTCAAACATATTCGAGGGTTCAATGTAACTATTGTCACTTCAGCCAACACACAAGATGAGACTTTACTACCTTGGAGCGGCTTTTTGCAAAAGGATGAGGGAGAAACTCAGTAAGATGTCGGAAAATCGAAATATACGAGATCACAAATATTGCTCATGACTAAAACTAAAAGACGTTAGAAAGCTTTTTGTAAAGATCTCGATACCGGCCGGCTCCCTGACCGAAAAGGCCTAACGGACTAATGCCTTATCTCGAATCGGAGATGCTAACGAGCGGGAATCGAAGTGGGGGACCTCTCTACCGCCTGTGTCTATCTCCTGTCAAGTATGCTTTCCAGACATAGACTGCGTACAGGGTAGTACTCTTTGAGAGATAGAATCTCACGGGTATAACATTTTTAAATAAGTTACGAAAGTGACTCCCGAAAGATCGACAACTATTCTAAATATAGTAAGGCGGAGAACTCTTGTTCGCTGGAGCGCCGGAGTGCAGAGGTTGTTCCCATCATTGAAGTCAGAGTGAGGGACTTAGCCTTCCGAATGAGAAAGACAATAAAGTGCTTTTTTTCGTTGGAAAAACCAACGCAAATACAAATCTCAAATTGACTTTCTAAAACCTACTTCTATAGATAGATAAGGTTGAAAAGAGTGACTTTTTTTAATTCCCTCCCTTTAAACGCGCTTTTCTAGGGGTCCCATTCCATTCCTTTGGCAAATGGCCTAATTACAGCTCTGAGTTAACTCCTTGTCTCATTGATCCAAAAAGAAAGGCATAAGTTCCACGTGTACTAAGCCATTTCTTTATTACATCTTATTCCATCCCTAAGAGCTAGAATGAATCAAAGTATGAACTCGGAACTAAGCGATTGGCAGCTACTTCTTCAATTGCAGAATGTAAAACTAGGAATCAAAGCATGAACTCGGAACTTCCCTAATAGTAGACTAAGACCTCTTTCTTGAGTCTCTATGCTCTCCTTTTCATTAAAGGAAATCGTTGATTCCCTGACCGATTGCTATCCTAGCTCTTTCAACATCCGCTCCATCCTCAACTTGGACAGGGGATGCAGCGCGTTTAGCGTCAGAAGATCCCTCTACGTGAGTGTACTATAAAACTTGGAGAATAACAGAACTAAACAGATCAATTCCTTTGACCGATCGTTTCGAGCTTCCAGTTCTTCTGAATTGCTAACGTGGTTCGATGACGCCGATGGAAGGAACCACTGGAAATTCATCAAACTTCGATCCCCTAAAGGCAAGTACGTAGGCTATAGAATCTCAAATATAATAAAAAAAAGAGCTGCTTCGGTTCTAAACAGCTACTGTGCTTATTTGGTCTATCAGCTACTCGGCCAGCTACTGACTCTTTTCAGCCAAGGCCGTCGGATTTAGAGGTCCTTTCGCAAGGTAATTCCTATTTTAATACTTGGAACAAGTAAGGGTCTAGATCATTCCATTGAGGAAAAAGCAGGAGTCTTCCATATATAGATGAATAGTACCAGTGACATCTAGGAGGAAGACGGAGAGTGACTGGGGTGGGGAAGAAGAGTTGTCACGATAGAAAGAATCTTGGCAAAGCAAATGAGTCTAAGAAACCAACGATTCTCTGTTCTTAACAACCCATATTTTCCACACTTAATCAGCATTCGATAGATTATCCAACCCCGAGTAATATTAGTTATTGGTGGGGATTTGGTCCGTTAGTCGGGATTTGTTTAGTCATTCGAGATAGTGATCGGGCGTTTTTTTAGCTATGCATTATACACCTCATGTGGATCTAGCTTTCAACAGCGTAGAACACATTATGAGAGATGTTGAAGGGGGCTGGTTGCTCCGTTATATGCATGCTAATGGGGCAAGTATGTTTCTCATTGTGGTTCACCTTCATATTTTTCGTGGTCTATATCATGCGAGTTATAGCAGTCCTAGGGAATTTGTTCTATGTCTCAGAGTTGTAATCTTATTATTAATGATTGTGACAGCTTTTATAGGATACATACTACCTTGGGGTCAGATGAGCTTTTGGGGAGCTACAGTAATTACAAGCTTAGCTAGCGCTATACCTGTAGTAGGAGATAGCATAGTGACTTGGCTTTGGGGCAGTTTCTCCGTGGACAATGCCACCTTAAATCGTATTTTTAGTCTTCGTCATTTACTCCCTTTTATTTTACTAGGCGCCAGTCTTCTTCACCTGGCCGCATTGCATCAATATGGATCAAATAATCCATTAGGTGTACATTCATAGATGGATAAAATTCCCCTTTACCCTTATTTTTCTGTAAAAAAAAAGGATCTAGTAGGTTGGGTAGCTTTTGCTATCTTTTTTTCCTTTTGGATTTTTTATGCTCCTAATGTTTTGGGGCATCCCGACAATTATATACCTGCTAATCCGATGCCCACCCCGCCTCATATTGTGCCGGAATGGTATTTCTTAACCATCTATGCCATTCTTTGTAGTATACCTGACCAATCGGGAGGTGTAGCCGCAATAGCACCCATTTTTATATGTCTCTTGGCTTTACCTTTTTTTTAAAGTATGTATGTACGTAGTTCAAGTTTTCGCCCGATTTACCAAGGACTATTTTGGTTGCTTTTGGCAGATTGCTTACTACTAGGTTGGATCGGATGTCAACCTGTGGAAGCACCCTTTGTTACTATTGGACAAATTCCTTCCTTTCTTTTCTTCTTGTTCTTTGCCATAATGCCCATTTTGGGACGAGTTGGAAGAAGAATTCATAATTCTTACACAGATGAGACTGAGAACACCTGATCAGTAAAAAAATTTTACACCAAGAATTGACAAGCGGATTCGTTTTTTTCTAGTTGGCTATGTTGATATAGCTTAGTTAGGGAAAAGAAAGTCTACTATAGGGTAACGGTGAACTTTCAAATCCGGCTGATCCTGAAACTCTTCGTCCCTTACTCGTCTTTTCAAAGCAAGAAATTCGCATCAAAGAGTCTCTGCATCATGCATGCTACCCCACTTTTGAAAAATAAGAACCTTCTATCCTCTAAAAAAAGTGGGCAGTATGTATTCAGCATGAATATGCTTCTACACTGGGAATATCTCATAGTGAGAAGGCCTTGAGATCATAAAGGATGAGATGAGAATGAAGTCAACATACTATGTTTTCGAGAGAGATTTGAGATCGTAAGTAACTCAGTGAGTGCTCTCTGTAAGTAAGAAAGCAGTTATGTAGGCACCAACTCCGAGCTTCTCTTCCAGGGCTAAGACGTTCTATGATGAGATGAAAAGCTCATCAGGTGCAAATCCAAAAAATGGAGGAGGGGTGGAGGCAGGCCCTTCTGGCAAGGCTAAGTTCATAAGGACTCGAATGGATACAGAGTATCCGCAAGAGAAATTCCATGAAGTCCTCTCGAGTCTCAAATGGCAGCAGAAAAATAGCTTTGATTCCAAAGAAGGAAGATTGGCTTAGGTTATAGGAAGAAAGAAAGTGAAGGTTTAGGCCAATATATATAATGCTATTGTAATATAATTCTATCACTTTAAAGGCGTCCTTCGATCGAGCCTTGAGAAAGGGGATAAAGGTTAGGATTCAGAAAAGGTAGTTGACTTACATAGTGCTTGCATTAAGGGCCTAACCAATTCTCTAGTTGAATAAGAAATGAACTTCTCTATCGATAGAGGCAAGCGATGGAGAAACATAAGTGAAGCTCAAGCAGAAAAATCGGTTAAGCAAGTAATTCTCTTTTTTATTTGTCTATCAAAAGCGCTTGCCATTCGTTGGTTATTAGGGGCAGCCCGAAAACGGCCGGGTCGAAATATGGCTTTCAAATGAAAAGATGATCTTGCCTTCCCATCCTGCTCAGAGCAGCATCGGATCTGAAAAGATTATAAGGAAGAGATGGTAGAAGTTCAGAGGGAATGCTTTGTTAGCACATCAAAACTGATCTGGATAGTTTTGACTTCGAGGGAGGAATGAACAAAGTGAAGGAAGAAAAAGATTTTTGACAAAAGAGCCTATCTTTTTCTCTTTCTCTATCCGGGCATTGCTCATTTATGGCACAGAGACGAAAGACCAGCTTAATAACAGCAGAGTCGTTTAAAGCTATCTTCTCTACCTAATCTACTGCTGATCGAGTCAAGCGCAGGGCTTATTCCAGATCCGGAGAACAGAGCTGCAGCAAGACCCACAAATTCAAGAGTCTCGGATTCTGTATCAGAAGGACTATCCTAGGAAGAATAGGATATTTTTCCTAATAGCTTCGATCACTTAGATCCGCTTCTTTCCATAACATAAATAGAAGAGGAAATCTGACTAGCCAGAAGCTTAAGTAGAAGAGCAAAAACAAGAAGATGATCGAGTAAACCAAAGCCCGTCAAATGTAGCTTCTAGCTCCCTCCTAAGGTCATTTCGCTACCCGGCTTCTGACAGGAAAGGAAGACTCTTCCGATCCGAATCTCAATCACTCTTTCAATGATTTAATGGCTCGATTGCAGTTGCATCAGAAGCCTCAGTTTTCGAAACCGACTCCTGTAGTAGAGAAACCCTACTGTGAAGTGATTTTTTTCAAGTACACCACCCATGACCTACCTCCGTTCTCTCTCAAGCTACGGAATGGACATGATCCCATTAGGGTCAGTTCATCCATCCATTGAATTGGTTAGCGCAAAAACCCGTGTCGGAAGATTGAAACTGTCTCCGAGCCAGCAAAAGCAGTAGTTGACTCGTATTAAAGAAGAATAGGCCTCTTGTTCACAGCCTGGCTTAAAATTCTTCTATTTTCCTAGCCCGGACTATGGCTGCTTAATTAAGCGAAAACATCGCCACAGTTGCAGAAGGCCTGCGGGTGATTCCAGTGAAAATCAGTCTCCTCCTCGCTACCTAAGACCGGTATTCTCTTACGAAAGAGAAAGAGCTTCTTCTAGGCATCCTGATGTGAAAGCAGATAGGCTTATATAACAAGAAAAGGACTGACCGCTACTACGTGTAATTATTATCAGATCAAGAACATAAAGATAAGCGCATTCGCCATGCGAAAGCTTGACTTTTGTTCACAGGTAAAAGTGATTGATGTCATACCAGCAGCCCTTCTAGGATATTCAGCAAGCGGGTTTTGGAACAACTCCTTCTTCCTCCCCTCTCCCTATCGATCGAGTGATTCAAAAAGATTGGAGAAAAAGACTCTGCAAATACATCAGTTTAACCTGAAATAGACTTGGCTTTAGCTGCTGAGCTGGCTTTCCAGGTAGTCTCATTATTTCACTCTATAGTAGAACGAAATCTGTCTCCTTCTTTGTTGCTATTTTCGGCCTATTAAATGCGTGATCCCTAAGACGTAAACAAGATGCCCTAAAGGCTTAACTCACTGACTGGAGTCTTAGTTCGTTCTTCTTCCAGCACTCACGCCTGCTTAGGCGGGGTTACCATGTCGGCGGGTGCGAAAGTCGTGACATAAGGGATAATCTAGTCTTTCTATATTAAATTACAGAGTAACCAACCCCAAAGAACGCATGCAAGAAAGGAAGCAGCTTAACCACGATTAGTTGGATAGACAATCACTCTCCAAAAAGGCCTATCCTCCCATCTATATGACCATGGTCTTGTCACGAGCTGGACTCGAACCAGCGTGCTCCAGAATCATGATCCGGGGTTCAACCTACCGATCGTGACTTTTGGTTACCTGGTTCATCGAAATCTTCAGCAAAAGTCAAGACTAACGAAGGTAGACTACGTCCAGGGTGGCCTGGAGCCACAAGCTACTATTTCTTTAACCCGAGAAGCATAATCTTTCCTAGAAAAGGACTATCACTATGCTTCCGAGTCACTATCCTCAAATCTACGCCCAAGAATCCTTTATTTTAAAAGCCGAAAGGCTTCAGATTGGACTCCGCGCCTTTCCAGGTCCGCGTTCAGGGCCTGGAGCCTTTCTAGGGTTCCTCCCCTATGGTAGTTCAGGGATTTTCTAGTGCTTGAGTGCCCCGCCGGTCCCAATCCCCCTCTGGGTCCAGAGGTGCCATCTGCCGTATAATTGACACCTTCACCTCAAAGAGGTCTTTGGCTATATATCGTGTTAGTGCATAATCCGCTAAGGAGAGGTTTTCCCCTTTTTAGCCTGCAAGGCTTCCAGAAGTCTACGATACACATTGTTGAGGCAGTCTCCACCAATGATTTCGTCATCTTGGAATGGAAAAGGGCACACTTTCGATGGCCCCGCTGGATTCCCACGGGCATTGGTACGAGGGAAAGGTGGTTCTCCCTCCGACTTATTGACCAAAATGCTAGTTGTGTCAGTATTGCTGGACGTGCCCTCCATTTTCATTTCTGAAAAGGGCTCTGCTAGGACGTCCATGTCGTGAGTGGTCCAACCAGAGCCCCTACTGCTTCCTTCTATCCTTCCAGACTCGGATGACGGAAGAGGAAGACCGATTACACCTAGGCCCCCCAAAAAAAAACAATCGAAGTCGAACTTATTAAAAAAAGAAAATCTACAAAAATCCAAAGGGAAATTCCCAATGGTGACCTCAAACTTTTCGAGTTTCCCATTGGTGACCCTTAATTTTTTTTATTTCCCATTGATAACCCTTAATTATTGTTCTAGTTCCAAATGTGACCTTATTAAATAAAAACCATTACTTCCATTAACTTTCCATTAAAACTAATTGGCACACAAACTAAGGTGCCTCCGATAATTTTTTGTCAATTTTCACGTCGAATTTGACCCTTAAGGGCCGAAATAACACTCAATTCCTTAGCCGACCAATTTTTAGGCATGAAAACCAATTTAGACTTTAAATTTCACCCTTAAGAACTAAAATGAGCCCAAAAATTTAACCAACCTATATTTGCGGCATGCAAACCTATATAATTTTCAAGCACGCAAACCGACACATTTATTTTAATGAAAAGTTTACGAAATCTAAGGGTTTTTTACTCTATAAGGCACATTTTGGAAATCAACACAAAAATTGAGGGTTACCAGTGGGAATAAAAAAAACTTAGGGCCACCAATGGGAAACTAGAAAAGTTCAAGCTCACCATTGGGAATTTCCCAAATCCAAATAGAGTGACGTAAAAAAGAAGAGGATAACGTAAATGAAATGGAAAAATCTTTTACCATATTTTTTGGAAATCCGAAAAGAGTATAACCGAAAGAGAATAAGAAAAATAAAAATCATTATCCCCAAAAAACAAGAATTCCAGCCACCTATTAAGGCAGCTCTTTGTGTTATCCAACACCCACAGAAACAATGAAAAGAGAAGATTGCTAAAAAAGGCATAAAGAAATGCATGAGTTGGCTTTTCTTTTCAAGTCTAATAGAACGAGTACTGTTCCCGACCTGCTTCAAAAGGATAGTGGTAAGAACGAGACTTTAAAGAATAGGTGAAATTTGGAATAGTAATTCCAATCGTTAGAAGGCCCGAGAGACCTCGAGCGTAATATACGCTACCCCAGACAATAATGGTACCCTCGACTTTAGCCACATCTTCACCCGTCGATGGAAAAACTTCGCCAGAACGTCAACCGCAAACGAAGGATAGCCAGGCCCCGGTTCCCTGGGTTTGAGTATTCCCTATTATGAGCCTACTCAGATCAATACTATATTAGCTGATTTTCTTTTGCCTATCGGTCGGCCGGCTTTAAGTAACCTTCGCATTTTCTGCTGGGATCCCAAGTCTCCAAGTGGGCCCTCTTGGCCACTCACGACCTTGGCTTTTTAGAGAATCCCACTCCTATGTCGTAAGACTTGTAGCTTGGCAGTCTACCGAGTAGGTTTGTTTCTCTTTCCAGTTTCGAGTGTCTTCTTGGATAGTTATAGTGGCCCATAGGCGCGAGATGTACCTTGTGGGAGTGGGGGGGGCGGTCCCCTGGACATAGTCCTTTTAGGTAGTGGTCGTTTAGTCCATGGTCCATTAGATGGTCGGTGCAAGGCCAGAAATTGGAACACATTGATTCCGCTCGTTCTCGTCCTTCGCTTCAGGGCCTGTCCCTCGGTGTGGTCAGTACTCTATACTGTTGGGCAGCGAAGCTTAAACTTGTTCACTAATTATTACGATTCACCAGGGCCTCTTTCCTCCATTTTCTGCTCACTCGTAGGGGTCTGGACCCCCACAAAGGGGGAGGGAGTCGACTGAACATCTCAGCCATTATTGGCGAGAATTTTGCCCACATCCGATCCCCAATTCTTCTTCACCACGGATGGTCGTGTTGAGTGAATTGTGACCTCGTATGATCGTGTCGGGTGAGCAAGAACCCCTTCGTCACAGTCTATACTTATGGGCTAACATGTCACACTTTGGCCAAGTATCCTACAAAGATACTCTCGAAAGCCAGAAGTATAAAAGGAATGGCCATAGGAATGGGCGCATCATGACATCGTAAGATGTCTCGCCCGAATGAATTAGTTGGTACTAGAAATGTTAGAAAAAGTAAATGAAAAGAGTAATAAGAAGTGAAAAGGACAGAGACACTTCCCAACCAGAAAGCAAAGTTCCCACTGATGGTATACTTAGTGTAAGCGAGCTTTAAGATCACATCTTTGGAATAAAATCTAGTTAGAAAAGGAAATCCAATTAGAGATAAGCTGCCCATGAGCATCATGGCATAGGTAAAGGGGAACGAGGAGGCGAGCCCCCCATCTTCCGCGTATCTTGCTCATCCAACATAGCATGAATCACCGAACCTGCTCAGGAATATTAATGCTTTGAAAAAGGCGTGAATCATTAAATGAAAGACGCTAACCGAATAGTTAGAAATGCCGCAAGCAAAGATCATATAGCCTAATTGACTGCAAGTTGAATAAGTTATGACCCTCTTTAGATTGTTTAGTAATATTCCAATGGTTGCCGCAAGGAATGACGTCATAGCTCCTGCAAAAGTAATAACAATTAAAGCCATAAGTGGGTATTCAAATAAAGGGGAACACCTTGCTATCATGAAAATGCCAGCTGTTACCATAGTAGCTGCATGAATCAAAGCGGATACTGGAGTGGGACCCTCCATAGCATTAGGTGACCAAGTATGCGATCCTATCTGTGCAGATTTTCCAACAACACCAATAAAAAGTAAAATACAAATAAGAATTATGGCATTCAATCTCATATTGCAAAAAATCCAAGAACTTCTAGGGGCACTAGCACAAGCAAAAATGGTAGAAAAGTCTACTGTTTGAAAGAGAGTAAAAAAACCCGAAATCCTAAGAGTTAATCCAAAATCACCTACTTGATTGACAAGCATAGCTTTTATAGCTGCTTTATCTACCTGAAGTCGTGTAAACCAAAAATGAATTAACAAATATAAAGCAAGACCTACTCCCTCTCATCCCAACAATAATTGAAGAGAGTTTTCTCCAGTCACCAACATTGGCATAAAAAAAGTAAGAATGGATAAATAACACAATTATCATCACTACGGTCGGGCTATCGAACACGGAGTCAGAAGTGAAGGACGAGTCAGACCAATCTGCGAATCGAGCGAGCTAACCTTTCGTGCAATGATGTGGTGGTGAACCCTCATTCCAATTCAGTGCTCTCCGAACCGTGCGGGGGGGGGGTTTACCATCACACGGCTTACCAACTTGTTTTTCTGCGGAAACCTTATATCCAAATAGGCCTGGAAAAAGAGGTACGGTCTCGCTTTTCTTTTCCACTCAAGTGTACGACATCTGCCGTGCTTAGGCCCCTTCTTCCCTTCCCTAATGAAGTAGTCCACCGCCCGCCTTAGTAGTCTCAAATAGAGCGTGCAGGCTTGCCTCTTTTTTTAGTGGGTGATTCACTACCGAAGCGAAGAAAAGGAAAAGGGGGTACTACGAGCCCTCTGCCCCACGCATCTAACCAGCTCGCGTGGTTCGCGGGTTCCACCGACCAGACCCTTTGAGTGATTCAGTCGATACAGAGGTGTGCTTGAAGTGGGGGTGTGCAGCCCCAATTGGGCGGGGCTCTTCCCCATAAGGCCCCACCGTCTGGGCATAAGCGCCCTCTTGCTACCCATATGCGAGGCCCGTCTTAGCCTTCCCTGACTAGGATCGCTCCTACACCTGTAGCGTTCGTGATCGGCCTCCTAAACTTTCTATCGATCGAAAGGCGGGGGGCACAACCCCCAACCAAGGGAGTGGTTACGTCCAATATGTCCTCCCTTATTCCCGACATACTAAGGTGCCCCATGGTGGGTAGGGGCGGGTCGAGTCCGTATTGCCATGGAGCAACAGCCACGTCCGGATCTGATCTATCTACCCGGCGATTCATCCGCTGACTTCACGGTCGCCAAAGAAGCCCCAAGAAGCATCAAACATTTTCGATGAAATCCATGGAGCAATTCTTAAATAGCAAGCACTATTTCCCGGTGCGATTTCATACAAAGCAATCAAAGATAAGATCGAAGAGAATGAAATGCACGTAGTAGTCACTATAGCAGTTCCTTCTGATCCTAGAAAACGTTGGAAAAAATTGCTACGGAACTACCAAGAAAGGGCAAAAAGACGATAAGTAAATATATAATTTCAAGTGTGATCAAACAACCAAAAATCAGACAATGACAGGGCGACGAGTAAGGGATCGAGGGACTAAAACGCATTACTACTACATACCGCATCCCCCTTCCTATGGTAAAAGGTAGTAAAGTACCGAATCTCTTTTCCAAGAGTCTTAAGGTCTTGGAGGACAATCTACAATCCTCTTTTTGTTGAGAAGTCCTTGCCTGTTCTTATGGTGCGGACGAAGGGGGCCCCTTTATCCAGCCAACGACCTTTTGGATCCAGCGCGTTCATATCACGCAACACCTTTTTCTTTGTCTCGAGGAGTGCTCTTGCCTTCTTGTTAAGGCAATGAACTATTGAAGATGGCGGCATTTCTTGGGGTTCGCGCGTAGGAGCCTCCGCCATCTCCAATAGTTCACTTACGCTTGGGGTTGTTGACGAGTTGATCACAAGGGGTTGGGCTTCTTCCCCCCCTGCAGTTCCCCGCGAGAAGAAGCTTTCGTGAATGTTATGCACGTTGAAGATAGGTAGGTCGGGCATACCTCCGACCCTACCCTCTGCAAGTTCCTCTTCATGGATGAGAAACTGCTCCAAGAGATCTTCTTCCGTAGTGGAAGCCCCGCTAGCTTGGGCACCTATATGTCCGGGTAGATAAGGCCCGGAAGGACCCAGATTCCCTTAGTGGATCCACTGCAAGGGGCAACAAGGATGGGGTCCACCCCTACGGAAAGTAAGAATATTAGTTGTGTAATGAGGATGATACAGGGAAATACGGTCCGAATAATCTCGATAGTAGTTCCATGAACAATCCTTTGCGGGATTGGATTTTTTTATTGTGGAAATGCCATAAAATGTGAATCAAGATCCATGATACGAAAACCAAAATAAGAATGAGGAAGAAAAAGATATCATGATGTCAGTCGATTATTCCTTGCATCATAGATGTTGATGCGTCTTGAAATCCTAATTGTCATGGTTCCGATGCGTCACAAAGAGCCATTGTGAAGAATAGCCATTCTCGAATTCGAACAGTCATTTTCTTGTATTTTCATTCTTTCCATTTAATCGGGGTTCCAAATGAAGAAAGGCTGATTCTTTTCTTCTATTACGATATTTTGAGTTGGATGAACATATCGCTCCTAAAAGCAGCCGTGTGATCTTATATACGATACCACCAGACGCGCCCCAGCTTCAAGCGAGCTCGCCCTTACTCCACCTCTATAAAAAAGCCCTTGCTGAACTAGATTTTCTGCTAGCGAGAGCGGCATAAAGGAGCACAAACAAGGGTTGTTTGAAAATTAACAGATAAGGTAACGCACTACTTATTTTCTACCTACTAGCAATGCAACTACTCCTGATAGGTACTCAAGCTGAACTAGTTTTTCTCTCTTCCTTGCTTGTAAAAAGTCAAAAAACATATTACCGACGCCTATACTTGAATTTAGAAAGAATTTGATTTAAGAAAACAATAATTGCATAGGATTCCCAATTCATGGTTACTCGGGGCGTTTTGTGAAAGTCAAGATTGAGGTTTAAACCAATTCCTTTATGAGTCTTATTCCTTATAGTCATAACCTTGAGGCAGACTTCATGATTAGCTTTTTTCTTTCATACTTTCTATTTAGGCTCTGTTTGGTAGGGCGTAAAACATTTTCCCGGAAAACTGTTTTCTTCTATTTTTAATTTTACATCGTTTGGTTTGCAAGTGATTGGAAAACTATTTTCTTCTATTTTTAATTTTACATCGTTTGGTTTGCAAGGGGTTGTAAAACCATTTTCCTTATGAGTAAAATTACTCTCCCAATGATGGAAAACCATTTTCCCTTCAAAATGAAGGGAAAATTGTTTTCATCCCTTTTCCTTATCTCTCTTGCACTCTCCTCCCACTACCTCCTTACTTTCCCTTTTATTTTCCTTTCGTTTCATCATTTTTCTTACATGGAATCAAACAATGAAAAACTAATTTTGGAATTGTGTTTTCCATTATAAATGGTTTTCCAATAAAATTATTTTACACTGAAAATGTTTTACACCCAACCAAATGGAGCCTTAGAGCTCAATTACATCGAGCCTCACATCGTGTCAAATGCTAGCATAAGTAGCAGAAAAATAACCAGGATTGGGAAGAGGAAATCCCCTTCATTCTCGCATGGATCTCCTTCTCTGTCTTTCGTATTCGTAGTAAGGGTATCAGATGTAGTTCATGCTTTCCCGGCTTTCCAGTCTCTTTGCTCTTTGCAAGCCTTCTAATCGCATCAGCCTTTACAGCAGCCTAATTCTTCTCACCTTAAACAAGTACTGTATTGATTTTAATTTCTTTCTAAGTCTTGGATGTCTTGCTTTCCGTGAGTCTTTCATTCCTTCCTCGGATGAAGTTGGTGTAATATAATAGCCCCAGGAGGGCACAATGCCTATGTCCGGAAGTGGTCCATCCCGCATTCTTAGTTAACCCATTCCCGAGTGGCTTTATTATTCGGATGGGTGTCCATTTCTTTTGTCTTGAGAATGTTTCACTCTTCCAGTGAGGTAAGGGTTGAATTCCCTTTTTGGTTTTCTCTCTTCCTTGAGCTCTTCTTCTAGTTCCAGCACGGCCCTATTGCTTATGGCCTAAAAAGTCTCTCTCAATCCATGGTACTATCCTCTTAAACATAAACCAAAAAAAGATTATCCCAACTACTTTTTCCTCTCTTTCTTACTTTTTGACCCCACCCAACTACTTTTTCTCTCTCATCACCCAACCACCATTATACAATATTTTTATTATTTACTTTTTAATAATATGAAATATTCATTACTAATTAATAATGTCAAGAATAAGCCAACAATTGCCTGATCCGCTGAAAATAAGTCAACCCTTTGATTATCCTGGAATAAGTTAACTTTGATATCACTTAAACTTTTAACAAGTCAAATGACTTATAACCTATCGAAAGGCAAATGAAGTGTTCATAAATGCTGAGATAGGATTTTCATCTTCAACATGATCCCAAACCCTCTTACCACCACTTGTTTCTGCAATAGGTAGGTTTTGTGCTTGAGTGGGTGGTGGTTGTGATGGAGGTGGTTGCTGAGATATAGTAGGTGATAGTAATTGTGAACACTAGTAGAATAATTGCTTATTGCTGCGGTCATTAAGTGGCCTATTGCGGCGGTTTTAGCCGCGCAACAATTAAGGGCGCAGCAATAGGTTAATTACATATTGCTGCGGTTTTGGACCGCAGCAATAGGCCAAGCTATTGCTGCGGTTCCTGGCCAAAACCGCAGCAATATGTTACACCTATTGCTGCGGTTCCTAGCCAAAACCGCAGCAATAGGTACTAGTACAGGTAAAAAAAAAATTTTTTTTTTGCATTTTGCCATCAAATTTAAAAGATAAAAATGCTGAAAGAAACACAACAAATTCAAAGTAATAATAAAATAACTTTTCGATGTGCTCTTACAAAAAAATATTCAGCTCATACAAAAGAAAGAGATATAAAGGAAAAATATACAAAAAAAGACCAAAAATAAAAAACCTAACATTATATTAATTCTAAAAAAATAAAAAAATCCAATAAAAATAAAACATCAGATCTAAACTACAAATAAATAAAAAAAATGAAGAAAATAAAAATCTCCATCTCTGAATTTCCAGCAAATTTCTATACAACAATACTAATTTTCCAATCCATCAAAAAGCACAAAAAAATCAACGATTTTCCCCGAATTTCTCGAACTAACAACACAAATTCAAACTACCTAAAATAAACACAAGCATCTCTGCTGATTCCGCTTTTTTTATTTTTATTTTCTCTCTCCTCTTTTCTTCTTCTTCTCCTCGTTTTCTGCTGATTCTTTGTGGATGATCTCGATCTCCATTGTTGCGCTTCTCGAGGTTTTTCAGAAGGGTCGTGAGATCAAACGCCGTCGCGCTGTGGTGGTGTAATTTAGGGGTTTAGTGTTTTGTTGGTGAAAAAAACACAAAAGCCGACGAGGTCGAGCGAAAAACGGCGAGGTCGAGAGAAGAACGGCGAGGTCGAGCGAAGAACGGCGAGGTGATGCGAAGAATCTTCGTCTGGTCGAGCGAAGAACGGCGAGGTGATGCGAAGAATCTTCGTCTGGTCGAGCGAAGAACGACGAGGTCGAGCGAAGAGCGAAGATCGAGCGAAGAAAAGCCGGCGAGAAGGAAGCTCGAGAACGACGAGGTCGAGCGAAGAAAGAAGGAGAAGAACAGCGAGAATCGGCCGACGAAGGAGAAGAACGGCGAGAATCGAGGGCGAAGGTGAGCGTGATAGAGGAAGGAGGTGCAGATTTAGATAGGAATGAGAAAGAGGAGGGAGGAGAGTGAAGGGTGAGTGAGGGTGAACTGATGAAACGGCGCCTAATAACCCTGATGTAAAAGGATAAAGAACCCTAATGACCCTATTGCTGCGGTTTCTTCTAGAACCGCAGCAATAGAATAAAATATTATTAAAAAAATAATATTTTAATCTATTGCTGCGGTTCTAGAAGAAACCGCAGCAATAGATATAGTCAAACAGTCAACGACATTTGAAAAAATTTCCCGTTGACATCTATTGCTGCGGTTTCCAGCCACAACCGCATCAATATGTTTAATTCCGATTTTTCCTTTTTTTTCATGGTTTATTGCTGCGTACGGGTAAAACCGTAGCAATACCACCGCAACAATAAGCAAAAATTCTACTAGTGGAAAAAGGATTGAGTTGGCTGAACAAACTCATCATAACCATTAGAATCATCACCTTCTTGGTATTGACCACCATCATCATCACCATCGACTTCATTGTTTGGAGATTGAGCGCGCGCGGATGTGTCGTCGTTGTGCACCGCGCCCGGCCAAAGATAAAATTTCTCCTACTCTCTTCTACACTAAGGTAGTATAGTGGAAGTAGGGGTCGTATCCACAGGGAAACAGGGACGAGTTTAGTACTCAGCGTGATTCGAAACCTAGATTAAGCTAAGGGCCGAGAAACCTAATAATAATTACAAAGGGGGGTTTCGAGTAGATTTACTAACAAGCTACAACTAACTAGCAAATAAATACAATGGGAAATCAATTATGGAAAGATCTTGAATCCGATTAACATCCACTTCAATTCATTATCGATCCTCGAACCTCCAATCTAATTATTTCCATAATTATCTATTGTTGAGAATTAATCTCGCGTTCTCCTTATTCTTAGTTGAATAGCACGATCAGCGTGACTATAAAACCCTAACTAAAGGATAACCTAGTCCGATCTGCGTCTAAGTTCAATCCAATAGCGGCAATAAACACGAGAGAACCAATAGACACCGCTAATGTCATACACGCGATAAACATTCAACAGGTTGATTCAATTTCCCTAAGAAATAACCAAGATGATCGACATCTAAATTACTCCCTAGTTTGCTACCAATTGATAAAAGAATAAAACAATCCGATTCTATTCTTAAATCTAGCATTAGATTAATCACACAATCAAACTAGTAACGTTCCTAGCTTAATCATGCAACAATCATGGAAAGCAAGCATAGAAATTAAACCATAATCAAAGAAACTAAATAGAGAGGAAAGATCTCACAATAACGGTTGAAGCTTCATGTTAATTGATCCAAGAACAGTTCAAGCTACAATCCGATAGCATAAACCAAATCCAACATTGAAATCCCTAAAAACTAAACTAAGAAATGAAAACTAAATCTAGGAAATGAAAAACAAAGAAATGAAAATGAAGAACAAAGAGGAACGAAGAAGGAAAGATGAAAAGAGAATCATGAAGAAGGAAGGATGAGGAGAGGAGCTCTCCCCTCAAGCTTGCCACTCCAAGATCTACATTTCGGCTCTCCTCTTCGTGCTCCACTCGTCTCCCCCAAAAATTAGGTTTTAGGAGCTTTTAAACCCCCGCACAAAATCGTGGCCCCAAGCCGACTTAAGCGTCGCGAGTCGCGACACCGATCGCGAGTCGCGACGAGGACTCTGTCTCCCCGCCCCACAAAATGGTCAAGCATCGCGAGTCGCGAAGAACATCGCGAGGTGCGACAAGCAGGGGTCGCGAGTCGCGACATCCCTCGCGAGTCGCGAGCTTACTGGCTTCGTGGCGAGGCTAGTCTTCTTGGGCGGGCGTGCGAGGCCGGGCTTGCGATGTTGCTTGGCGATCTTTGCCGAGCTTGCTAGGCATGCGGTGCTTGGGCTTGCGATCTTGGCTGGTGGAGCTTGGTTGTGGCGAGAGCTTGGTTGGTGAGACGATGTTGTGGAACCATTCATGCTTCCAAGAGCTCGGAACTTACAACTTTAATAATAATTAATATATAAAATTCCGAACTTCCGCTAAGGTCGATTTATATGCAAACATTAACAATTACAAATAAATCCCTTAGCAAAGTGTACCTAAAATACCACAAAAACATCGTATAACTTGAGCGTATCAAATACCCCCACACTTGAACTTTACTCGACCTCGAGTAAACTCAAAATGAGGATCACCAAATAAATCATCACCCAAGCTAACGACACCAACCTACACTCCCCATCAACTACATCATCATCATCACATCTTAACAACATCCGCTCAAAAACCTAAACGTAAGGGACGATGATTCCCCCACACTTAGATTCGAGCTCACCTGAAAAATACAAAGACGCGACAACAATAATCACCAAACGACAACCAAAATGTGAGCTCAAATCCTGAAGGATCTCAAAGGAATTGAACTCACTCCAACGCCACAATCAAAATGACAACTCGCCTAAAACCTCAAAAGATAAACTACTACTACAACAACTAACTTAAAATAGCAAGCCATGGAATCAAAGACAAAAAGGGATAAATTCCATGCTTACTCCCAAAAACAAACAATCAACCAAAAGAATGCGAAAGCCAAAATAAATAGATCTTCACAAAACAAAGGATGAATTCACTAACCCAACCCGAAAACGCTTTCCACCTTATGACACCGTCTCCGGCAAATGAGTTTTCAAAGTATATAATTCTCTCTTAATCTCTCATTTTGCCTAGGAGCCCTTTCGGGTTTTCATCCTAGCTTCACACATTTCTTTTTGGTTGCACCTCACCATCTTACCCGCTCAATATAAGCCACTTTTTTGCATAGGTTGCCCTTTCGGGTTTTCAACCTATCCGGGCCCCCAATTTTTGCCCGAGTCGCCCGCCCTTGCGGGTTTTCAACTCAGCGGGTTTCATTTCATCATCATTTTTTTTATTTTTTTATTTTTTTCATTTTTATTTTTTTCATTTTTTCAAATTGAAAGTAATAAATACAACATAGATACATGAGAATGAGAATACCCTCCCCCCTACTTAAACTACACATTGTCCTCAATGTGTCGACAATTAGTAGAAAAAGTAAACTGAAAAATGGGGGGAAGAAAATCGAAAATCGGGTAAATCGAAGATCGAATGCTCAAAACTCATGACATACAATCCGTCAAACTCAAATTTCTTAACAACACCAACTCAAATCTCCGAAATCAACTCACAACCCTCTCCCTCAAATCACTCAAACAAATGGCAAATTCAAAAGTTTCCAATTTTTGAGGTTTGCACCTAGCTCAAGAGATCGAAAAGATACAACAATCTCACTCCTCTAGTGTTACCAACTCCTAGCTATTGAACTCCTCCCAACGGGTTTTCTTTTGTGGACTTGGGCTCAAAGTGGATTAAGATTTGTTGTGGTTCTTTTGAGTGGGTGGCCGGTGGGTGGAAGAAAATTTGATGTGGTGGTGGAAATTTGATGAGAAATAAAGGAAAGAAAGAAAATAAAAAGGGTCTCGGGTTGCCTCCCGAGAAGCGCTGTTGTTTAAAGTCGTTAGCTCGACTTATTACCTTAAGCTCAATCAGTGGGATTGTGCTCCATGTGTGACAATGGTGGTTCCATGTCAATCTCCACTTCAAATACCTGCAAAATTGATTGAGGACTCTTGCAATGCATTGTTAGTGCCTAGCTTACTACATCATGGTTGAGCATATAACATCAGATTATATCCAAAACCTAGCATTAAGTCAACAACAAACATCAACTAGTAGTACTCCTAGCTAATCCAAGTCATGACCATTAATATCAATAATTAAAGCTAGACAATAACCAAACAATAAGCCGTCAAAAGCTTCAATCAATCATTCCCAAGATAGTTTAAGCAACAAGTTCCATGCTTCTTGTCCAAAATACGAAAGTGAAATACATAGAGCTCAATGGAAGATGAAAACTAGAAACTCAAGCAAAAAGGGAATTCTTTATATGAGTGGCCAATCAAAAACAAAGAGCACAAACAATACCATCCAAAAATCACGCTAAATACAAACAAGTAACACCGTTTCCCCGGCAACGGCGCCAAAATTTGAGCGCGCGCGGATGTGTCGTCGTTGTGCACCGCGCCCGGCCAAAGATAAAATTTCTCCTACTCTCTTCTACACTAAGGTAGTATAGTGGAAGTAGGGGTCGTATCCACAGGGAAACAGGGACGAGTTTAGTACTCAGCGTGATTCGAAACCTAGATTAAGCTAAGGGCCGAGAAACCTAATAATAATTACAAAGGGGGGTTTCGAGTAGATTTACTAACAAGCTACAACTAACTAGCAAATAAATACAATGGGAAATCAATTATGGAAAGATCTTGAATCCGATTAACATCCACTTCAATTCATTATCGATCCTCGAACCTCCACTCTAATTATTTCCATAATTATCTATTGTTGAGAATTAATCTCGCGTTCTCCTTATTCTTAGTTGAATAGCACGATCAGCGTGACTATAAAACCCTAACTAAAGGATAACCTAGTCCGATCTGCGTCTAAGTTCAATCCAATAGCAGCAATAAACACAGAGAACCAATAGACCTGCTAATGTCATACACGCGATAAACATTCAACAGTTGATTCAATTTCCCTAAGAAATAACCAAGATGATCAGCATCTAAATTACTCCCTAGTTTGCTACCAATTGATAAAAGAATAAAACAATCCGATTCTATTCTTAAATCTAGCATTAGATTAATCACACAATCAAACTAGTAACGTTCCTAGCTTAATCATGCAACAATCATGGAAAGCAAGCATAGAAATTAAACCATAATCAAAGAAACTAAATAGAGAGGAAAGATCTCACAATAACGGTTGAAGCTTCATGTTAATTGATCCAAGAACAGTTCAAGCTACAATCCGATAGCATAAACCAAATCCAACATTGAAATCCCTAAAAACTAAACTAAGAAATGAAAACTAAATCTAGGAAATGAAAAACAAAGAAATGAAAATGAAGAACAAAGAGGAACGAAGAAGGAAAGATGAAAAGAGAATCATGAAGAAGGAAGGATGAGGAGAGGAGCTCTCCCCTCAAGCTTGCCACTCCAAGATCTACATTTCAGCTCTCCTCTTCGTGCTCCACTTCGTCTCCCCCAAAAATTAGGTTTTAGGAGCTTTTAAACCCCGCACAAAATCGTGGCCCCAAGCCGACTTAAGCGTCGCGAGTCGCGACACTGATCGCGAGTCGCGACGAGGACTCTGTCTCCCCGCCCACAAAATGGCTGGGCAAGCATCGCGAGTCGCGAAGAACATCGCGAGGTGCGACAAGCAGGGGTCGCGAGTCGCGACATCCCTCGCGAGTCGCGAGCTTGCTGCTGCTGGGCAGGCGTGCGAGGCTGGGCTTGCGATGTTGCTTGGCGATGCTGCCGAGCTTGCTAGGCATGCGGTGCTTGGGCTTGCGATCTTGTGCGGTGGAGCTTGGTTGTGGCGGAGCTTGGTTGGTGAGACGATGTTGTGGAACCATTCATGCTTCCAAGAGCTCGGAACTTACAACTTTAATAATAATTAATATATAAAATTCCGAACTTCCGCTAAGGTCGATTTATATGCAAACATTAACAATTACAAATAAATCCCTTAGCAAAGTGTACCTAAAATACCACAAAAACATCGTATAACTTGAGCGTATCAGAGATGAATCTTCTTGATATTGAGAAGATCCATAATTAGAATCAGATTGACGATATGAAAGGTTGGCATTTTGAGATGGAGATTCATTGTAAAGGTTATCATATTGAGGAGACTAATTTTGAGAATTTTCACCCCTTTGATTCGTAATTATTTGAGAGGCTTGACAATAATTTGAGTGATTTTGAGAGGTATTTGAGCGATTTTGTTGTCTAGGCATTTGGTTTTTTTGAGTGTTTTGAGGTTGATTTCTTATATAATTAGGATGATTAGGATCCATAATTATAAGAATTTGAAAATAAAAGAGCAATGGAAGAAAAGTAATGAAAGAAATTAGAAGTAGAAGAAATTAGTGAAGATGGAGAAAATTAAGTGTCCAAAATATAGCAAAATAGGTATCTATTTATAGAGCTTGAAAAAATAGAGTTGTTGGTATTTTTTCTATTTGTATTTGTTAAAATATAACCGTTGTAAAATTAACAACGGTTATATTTTCAATACCCAATTAGAACGTGACATGTGGAAAGGCGTGACAAATGTCACGCTGCAACTAGCGTGTTAGAAAGCAATTTTTTTTGCTTTTCCGCCAGTCAAAACGACGCGTTTTGGCTGGAGCTTCTCTCACAGCTTAGCCAAAACGTGTTGTTTTGACTGGGGGAAAAGCAAAAAAAATTTACTTTCGTCATATCAGGCGGCGGGTCCCACTCCTAGCCTGATCGTTGTTTCAATCGTCCGAGCAATATTTTTGCTCCAATCAACCCTCAATCATATTCTCACTCATGATTAATGGAGAAAATTTTAAGATTGTGTACATGATCTTTGTTTAAGATCATGGTTAATGTTTCTCTTACACGTGACCTGCACGTGACTTTTACAACTTTTCCTTTTGCTTTCCTTTTTTTTTTTTTTTGTTTCCCCACCCCCCACGGCCCCACCTACCCTCAGCCCCCAACACCGATCTCCCTAGTCCCCACCACGAAACACCAACCACCAACCCTTGAAAACCCACCGCCAAACCCGAACACCCACCGCCACCCTAAACCCAGCTCTGGCTTGAAATCCCTATGCATAACTTCGTTAGCTGCCTTGTCTAATTTATCATTCCTTCCACCACAAATACAAAAATAAATAAGAACAAAAATTCATGAATATAATTGCAAAAATAACATTCCAAAATTGAGTTTAAATTAGGAGAGAGAAAGTACATTGAGAGTGCTCAATAAGCTTCAAATTTGAAGCCTTTGAAGCTCCGTTGGGAAGGTGCTAGTATATATAAATTGAGTATCTAATTAAAGAGATGAAGATTTGAGCTTTGAGAAATTAAAGGTTGTAAGCGAAAAATAATGAAAGGAAACCATAACTTCCAAATAATCATCAACGTAAACACCAGTTCGCGCAATCGCCATTTGTTAATGTTTCTGGTGTTGCGTCTCACTTTCTCTCAACTTCGATTTCAGAAAAACGAGGGAAGCAAGTTGCAGTCAGAGTTCATGTCTGTTCCGTTTTGCTGCTATGATGGAGTAGTAGAATGAGAAGATAAAAAAATATTTCATTAAAAGTCACGTGAGTTTCACGTGGTCCTTCGTTTACCTGCTACAGCAGGTCTCCAGGTCAAGGGGACCGCTTTTGTCAAATTGACTTAAAAATTGGGCCCAACTAAAAATAATCAAAAGTTGGGACTGGCTCTGGAAGATAGTCCATAGTTGAGACTGTTATTATCAATTTTTCCTAAAAGATAAGCAAAAGGTAAACGCAACCAAAACTTGATAATTTAAACATAGTTTCCGTAGCTCACTACCGTGAGTTTGCTGGCACGATTTTTTATTTTTTTTTCTTTTTGTAAACCTTTTTGGATTGTGCTTAAAACATTTTTTTTTTGGTAAAATGTCAGATTAATATTACCAAAAAGAGCATGAGAAGCCCCCAACAACATTACAACCTAAGCACATAGCAAAACAAGATATGCTACTGCAACAACAAACCACACATTAATCACAACTTACAGCAAAGTTGTCAAACCAGTTTCTTTCCTTTTATTTCCATTTACTATCTATTTTCTTCCTTACTCTACTACACACTTCCCTATTAATATTACTAAACACCTTTTCAGGTCTAGGAACAGAATTTTTCCACATAGCCTGAATTCTAGCTTTCCATTTAAGTTAAACCATTGCTGCGAGAGCATCATATGCCACTTGCTACTTCCTTTTGCTCCTGAACTTTCTGCCCCACTTCTTCCATGTTGTATAAATGTTCTCATAACAGCACTGCATATCATTCTACTTAAGACACATCTGAATAACAGATGTGCACAATTCTCTTGCCCTTGCACGCATAAAAGGCCACGACTATCTTGACATATTCCAGCATTTAATTTACAAGCACATTTTTAGTCCTGAGCTTACCCAGCATCACTAGCCAGGAAATAAAAGAGTGCTTTGGGATATTCCAGGGGCTCCATACCCAATTGTGTCATCCAAGTACATCAAATTAACCTTTCAGCCAGGTATATCCCTCTTTTGCAAAGTACTCTTTGCTACCATCCAGCCAGTTGTTATTTCTATCATAAGCCTCCTCAAACACTTCTTAAATCTTGCAAATACACTTCCAAACCCAACTCGCAGAGCTTGGTGGCTTGTATTGCCACCAATCCATGTCTTGAATATAGACATTATGCACCCAATTTATCCATAACAAGTCTTTTTTCTGGATATTTGCCAAATATATTTGAAAAAATTGGCGCGAATAGCACCAACTATTGGTTTGGTGCACAAAACAGCACAAACTAAACAAGGTGTGATGTACAACACGAACTTTATAGCATGAGTGCATGAATCAAGATAAACAATGATTTTGGTATGGTTCCACAACACAAACTTTAAGGCTTGGGTAAACGAATCTCAGGCTAATATCGTCATGTATGTTGATTCTCGCACCTATGTCATAAAGTTTGTGTTGTGCATCACACCTCATTTAGTTCGTGCTGTTTTGTGCACCAAACCAATAGTTGGTGCTGTTCACGCTAAATTTTCCAATTTAATTTACCAATAGCTGCTACATTCCAAATAATGCAATCCCTCACCTCTAGGCCACCATATTTCTTAGGCAAGCACACCTTATCCCAAGCAACCAATGGAGGTTTATGTAAAAACAATATCCCTTCCCAAAACAAGCTTTGCAGATTTGAGAGATTCTGTAAAGCACTCCTTTTGGTATTAAAAATACTTGAGCCCAGTAAGTATGTAGGCTTATAACACAGAATTAACCAGCACAACCCTTGCAGCATAGGAAAGATGTTTGGAACTCGAGCATATTATCCTTTTAAGCATTCTATCCACAATAAGATCACAGTCAGCTTTAGATAATCTTTTATAGGTAATAGGAACCCCTATATAGATATCTGAAAGGGGAGGTGCCTTTTTGAAGACTTCTCAACTGAAGAATCCTTTCTTGAATTTTAGAATCAACATTACCAAAATAGATGGCTGATTTTTCAGGACTAAAACACTTTTAATTTTGTTTTAAACAAACTAATTTGGGACTAATGACATGATAGTTTGGCTTTACAAGAATAATCCATAATTAGAACTAATATTGGAAGAAAGGTCTTATAGTTTGGATAATTAGTGTGGATCTTTTTTCTCAAAGTCAAAATTCATAAGTTTGACCATTTTTTCACAAATATCTTAGAAAATAATATTATAATGTAGGATGCTCTTAGATTTGTATCAATAACTATATTCTACATATATATAAAAAATTTATACTTCCTCCCTTCTTAAATACTTCTACGCTTCTACCCCATTTTTTGAGCGGATTAATTTCTCCTTTTGGTAAGTTTAGGACCCACCAAAGCGTTTTATCTTGCTTCTTCCTCTCTTTTTTCTGAAGGACTTATCTCAAATGCTTACACCACTTCTCTATTACTTTTAACAATATTACATGAGTAAATAATCTATTACATTATACTAAAACATAATCCAAAATTAACACATGTCACTCACTAAACTTAGGGGGGTTAATCACCACTTTCGCGTTTTGTATAAAAATACATAATCTGAGAAGATTATCCGAAAGTTCTGTCAAAAGAAGATGGTTTTTAATAGGACATTTTTTACTTCTCAAAGTATCTCACAAATAATTTACCTGGAAAATTACCAATGAGTGAGTGACATGTGTTAATTTTGGTTTCTATTTTAGTATAATGTAATAGATTGTTTACTCATGTAATATTGTTAAAACCGCGAAAGTGGTTATTAACCCCCCTAAGTTTACTCAAAAGTGAGATTAGGCCACTCAAGTTTCACTTGTGGTGATTAACCCCCACAACTTTACCTAAAAGTGAGATTACACACTTATTAGAATATTTAGCCATTTTCTCTTTACTAAAATATTTTTTTTAACACTAAGATATTAAATTATATGTTTTTTTATACAACTTATTCTTGATATAATATATTAGTGATCTTGATTATCATATGAAACTTAAGGAATTGTGTTGAGGAAGGTTCGGCTATAAGGAAGAAGAGATGTCGCAAGTTCACTGTGAAGAAACTGGTTTATTTAGTTTATTAATGTTTGTACTTTATATGTATATTTAATGTGTTTAAGATATTTTAAATCATCATAAATAATTTTCGGATTTTTTTTCTCCCAAGTATATTTCCTAATAAAAGAAATACTCTGGTAAAGAAAAAATGGTCAAATATACTAATAAGTGTGTAATCTCGCATTTAGGTGAAGTTGTGGGGGTTAATCACCACGTATTGAACCTAAGGGGCCTAATGTCACTTTTGAGCAAATCTAAGGGGTCTAATCATCACTTTTTCCCAAAACCAAATGTTAAGATTTTGAATTGATTATAAAGTTTTTAAATAAAAACACTCGTATCTAATCCATAAAAATACATTTATTCTTATAATTAATATGGCAGAGTAAGCTTGGACCAACAAATTATTTATACATGTATATACTACAATCTTTATCATACACCCGGGTGTACCGTGAGTATGGTACACCCAAGGCTATTTTTTTTGCTCATTTGCTCATGTAGAGCTCTTACTATACTCATTTGGAGGTCCCAAATGACCAAATGAACAAAAAATAGCATTGGGTGTACCATGCACATGATACACCTGGGTGTACTCATATATATACATGTGTGTGTGTGTGTGTGTATATATACTTCATCCGTTCCAAAATAAGTGAAACACTTCTCTCATTTATGTGAGAGCTTTTTGAGACAAGCGTTTCACTTATTTTAGAACGGAGGAAGTATATTATATATACATATATATATATATATATATATATATATATATATATTATTCATAAAAATACATGTTCTTGTTAATATCCTCAGTTTTTTAGTTGCAACTTTTATTTTTAGGTGCTTTTATTTAAATGCAACATTTCCTTTCTTGGTAAAGGTTTTGGGCCGATTTGACCATCTTATCCTCACTTTACCTACTCCACATGCAAAAAGTATGGGCAATTTGGTCAAATTTTACTCTCTCTCCTCTTTCCTCAATATATATGTTTTAGGAACATATAAATGCATTATATATATAGCGGAATTTCAGGAAATAATTTCCTAACATCTATCATAGGATCGCGAATCAATTACATGAATCACTAAATAAGGGATTAGATATAAAACCTTTGTAGCGTCATTTCCCTATTGTATGCAAGCTTCGAAGATATGATTGCCCCAAGTATTGCTCCTCTAATCAGTCCACGAGCACCAGTTGAACACCAACGTCTGCTAGAATGGAAGAGAAGAATTCTCTTGCTTATGTGGTATAGGCGCCAGTTAAAGGGAATAGTTTAGGGTTTCACTTGCTCTCTCTCTTGTGAAAAGAAACTGCTTAATGAAGTGATCACATAAACCCTAATATTATATCATATATATAATAGAAGAGTCATAGGCTAGTTAGGAGAACTAATTCTCCTCATATTCCCCTTATGGTCGGCCCAACCCTGATCCTTAAAGGATTTGGATTGCTTTGTCCAACTTGTGCTACAATGTGTGACCTCATAGCATTAATATATTTTAGTTATAGGCCCAATCAATATTGTCCTATTAATCATATTTATTCTCCAGCAAGAAAATACGATTACTAAAATAATTAACTTTATTATCTTCATAATTTAATTCCTATTTATATTTAGTAATTGCCAGGATGTCTAATGACATATTTCTTCAATCTCCCACTTGTCCGAAGACAAGAGCGCAATGTTAAATTCCTTAAGTCACTTAATGCCAAATTTGATAATACTATGTTATTCTCAAATTTTTTGTTCCTTAATCGCTGAGTTCGAACAGCTCAAATAAGGATTAACTCTTTAATCCTATTCTGCATGGCTATGCAATTTTCCAGTTCTCGCTCATCAAGAGGCCCAGACACCATTCCTATTTAATAGGAAGACTTATCCATTCTTGTATGACCATAAATCCCACTCAATTCTTAGCCCATCTGATCACTGCCTTTATAACCTCCTTTTACGGCATGACGTTTAACAACGTCAAAGTTAGAAGTTAGACTTATGTTGTGGTTATTAAGACATACTCATGTCTAAAGAATCCACTAAATATAGTAGTTTGATTCTACTCTTAGAATCTAATTAGGTCATGTCTCAATGTATCAAATATACATCCATATAATCAATTAGACATCTATATGTCTCCATAGCCCATTGGAACTACGCTATCAATTAATTATATACTAATCTTTTAAATAAATCACTTATGTCCAATTTAGTGATTTAGACTAGGGACTTTAAATAAATTGTGATTTCAGTTCACTTTATAGGATTCCATTATCAAGACGTTTTTATAATCCTATTTGAAAAACACAAATTATTTGGACATTTTATTTAATACTAAACCAAACAATTAAATAAGAAACGAATTTTTATTGATAAACATTCAAAGCATAATTAATGTCTTTACAATTGTAAACATGAAGTAAACGACCTAAAGTCATTCTCCTATATGCTTAAGCCTCATAGACCTAGTATGACACTCATGCTTAGGTTGAGCAAGCGGTTTAGTCAGAGGATCTGCTACATTATCCTCAGTATGAACCTTGCTTACTTTCAAATCCTCTCTTCCAAAGATTTCTCGGATAAGATGGAATTTCATGAGCACATGTTTAGACCTTTGATGCGATCTGGGTTCCTTACACTGAACAATGGCACCATTGTTGTCACAATACAACTCAATGCCATTCTCAATGCTAGGAACTACACCAAGCTCACTAATGAACTTTTTTTATCCAAGCAGCTTCCTTTGCTGCATCAGCTGCTGCAATGTATTCAGCCTCTGTTGTAGAATCCTCCATTGAGACAAAATATGAAACCAGATTGGGATCGGAAATCATCTTTGCCACTTTGGAAGCTTGCATCGGTGCATCCAGTAACAACCAACTTATCATCTCCACCATTAACCAAAAAATTATCCTTAGTCATTCGCAAGTACTTAAGGATGTTTTTCGCTGCCATCCAGTGCGCATCTCCTGGATTTGACTGGTATCTGCTGCATATACTCAAAGCATATGCAACATCCGTTCGAGTACATATCATGGAATATATAATGGATCCTACTGCAGAAGCATAGGGAACATTACTCATACGCTTGACCTCATCGGGACTCGAAGGACACTGAGTCTTGCCAAGTGTTATGCCATGTTGCATGGGAATGAAACCTCTTTTGGAGTTTTCCAGCTTGAACCTTGCAAGAACCTTATCAATATAAGTCTCTTGACTAAGTCCTATCAGTCTTTTCGATCTATCTCTATAGATCTTTATTCCCAATATCTACTCTGCCTCTCCTAGGTCTTTCATAGAGAAATAATTTTTAAGCCATTCCTTGATTGACTCAAGCATGGTTTTATCATTTCCTATGAGAAGTATGTCATCCACATACAAGGCCAGAAAAGTAATACTACTCCCACTTAACTTCTTGTATACACAAGATTCCTCTTCATTTCTGAGAAAGCCAAATTTCTTGACTGCCTCATCAAATCTGAGGTTCTAACTCATTAATGATTGCTTTAGTCCATAAATGAACTTCTTAATAAGCTTGCATACCCTCCCTGTATTTTCTGGATCTTTAAAACCTTGTGGTTGTGTCATGTACACATCCTCTTTCAAGAACCCATTCAAGAAAGCGGTTTTGACATCCATCTGCCATATTTTATAGTCATGAAAGGCAGCACTCGCAAGGATTATCCTAATGGACTTCAGCATGGCTACTGGTGAGAAGGTTTCATCATAGTCAATACCATGAATTTGTTTGAAACCTTTCGCCACCAACCTTGCTTTGAAAACACTAATGTTTCCATCCTTGTCTATTTTTTTGAAAATCCATTTGCATCCAATGGGTTTTAACTCATCAGGCAAATCAACCAAGTCCCATACTTGATTTTAAAACATGGAATCCATTTCAGATTTCATGGCTTCAAGCCATCTTTCGGAGTCTTGACTATGCAAAGCATCTTTGTAGCTAGTAGGTTCTTCTGATTCTAAAATCGTTATTTCACAACTTTCAGTCAAAAGGAAATCAATATATCTCTTTGACGGAATGATGGTCCTACTAGACCTACGTTGGGGAACAACAGAAGAAGTTTCTACCTCACTAGGTTGAGTGATTTCGCATGGAGTATCTCCAAGTGGGACGGTAGGAGGTATGTGAATTGAATGCACCGCCTCCTGAGCATTTTCATGCGGGGCTGCCTCTGATGAGGTGTTAACCTCATCCATTTGTTGCTCATCTTGAAGTTCTTCGAGATATACATTACTCCCACTTGTTTTTATGGAAGTAAACTCATTTTTCCAGAAAGACACCATTACGAGCAACAAACACTTTGTTTTCACTTTGGTTGTAGAAGTAGTATACCTTAGTCTCTTTTGGTAACTCACAAAGAGACATTTATCAGATTTGGGTGAAACCTTATTCGAGAGTAAACGTTTTACATAGGCTTCACAACCCCATATCCTTAGAAAAGACAATTTTAGAGCATTTCCAATCCACATTTCATATGGTGTCTTTTCCACTGCTTTGGATGGTGCTCTGTTAAGTGTGAATGCAACTGTTTCAAGGGCAAATCCCAAGAATGAAATAGGAAGATCAGCAAGACTCATCATGGATCGAACCATATCAAGTAGAGTTCAATTCCTTCTTTCAGAAACGCCATTTAACTATGGTGTTCCTGGTGAAGTCCATTGTGAACGTATTCCACAATCCTTCAAATGATCACCAAATTCTTGAGATAAATATTCACCACCACGATCGGATCATAATGCCTTAATTTTCTTGCCAAGTTGGATTTTTACTTCATTTTGGAACTCCTTGAATTTTTCAAAGGATTCTAACTTATGCCGCATGAGGTAAACTGTAAACATATCCAAATCTGCTTACATCACCGGTAAAAGTTATGAAGTAATTGTACCCTCCCCTAGCCAAAGTACTCATAGGTCCGCACATATTTGTATGTATGAGGGCTAAAAGTTCATTGGCCCTTTCACTTGAACCTGTGAAAGCAGACTTTGTCATTTTCCCCATCAAGCAAAACTCACAAGTATCAAATGATTCGAAATCAAATGATTTGAGAATTCCATCTTTATGAAGTTTCTTAATGCGCTTTGAGCTTATGTGGCCTAATCGACAATGCCATAGGTATGTAGGGTTTGAATCATTTGCTTTATATTTCTTGCTATCTATATTATAGATGTGGGTTTCTAAGTCTAGCACATATAAATCATTTGATAACTTAGCGAAGACATAGAACATATCATTCAAATATGCAGAACAACAATCGTTTTATATGGTAAATGAAAAACCTTATGAATCCAAAACATGAATCGAAATAATGTTCTTTGTGATAGCAGGAACATAATAACAATTATTAACTTCTAAAACTAATCCTGAAGGTAAAAGTAGGCTATATACTCCCACTGCCAATGTAGCAACTCGTGCTCCATTACCAACGCGAAGATCTACTTCTCTCTTTCCTAATGTTCTACTTCTTTTGAGGCCTTGCATATTACAGATAATGTGCGAACCACAAGCGGTATCAAATACCCAAGAAGCAGAAGTTGCTAAGTTAACTTCAATAACATACATATCTGAACTAGAAACTCCTTTCTTTTGATCCTTCATATACTTGGGGCAACTACTCTTCCAATGACCAACCTTGTTACAGGTGTAACAATAGTGCTCATCAGCAACTTTTGGTTTTGGTGTAGTCTTTTGCTTTTCAGAAGTTTCAGACTTGGCAACTTGTTTGCTTTCGTCCTTCTTGATAGCAATCCCAATCCTATTGAGGATTTTCCTTTGCGAACCATAAGAAAATTCGTATGTTCTTTTGTTGGCTTGTTTGGGATGTTTCGCTCAGTCTCAATTAGCATATCATGCATCTCTTGCATCGTTGCTTCCTCTTCTTGTATGTGAAAGTTGTTAAAATTTTCAGTTCTGAGAACGATTCTCATATCCCTTTCACTTGCAATGAAACGTTCAACATTCAATTTGTCCTTCCAAAGGACGGAGCGCAAATTACAAGTTTTTGTTGTTACTAGACATGATTACTACAATATGAGGATAAAGCAAGATTCAATCAATGTTTATCAAAAGCATCAATTAAACAAATTTTAATTAACTACTACCCTTTATTCAAAATGAAAGTCCGCTATTGAATAAAAAAATAACCAAGATCCCCTCCCACTATAATCAAACGAACTGGGGCCCTGCATTCAATTTATAGTAGTTGAGGTAAGTAACCACTTTACTAATTATAACTAAGTATAATTCTTGGTAGACAGGTTAACAACTCCTTGTTTAGTCCTATCTCTTAGCTTCAAAACCCAAAACTTTGTCTTTTGATGATTTTGTTGAGTTAAACCAAACATTAACATGTAAGTTTCAAAAACCTACCCTACTATCCCCGGAATTATGAGCAACACCCTGCTTTGGCATAACCTATTACTCATGAACTATAGGTGTTGTTTGGAAAAGCAATTAAACTCAATATTACTTTTGGGGACCTAAGTTTACTAATATGGTCAATCAATAGTGAACACATAAATCATTTAACCAAAAACAAACTTAGAAGCAAGCATTGAAACAAAATAAATGCACGAAACTAATAAAAGCAATAATTAAAATGATCTAGTATGGCCTCTAAACTTAAGAAAAACTAATCTTACTTCATGAATCTTCCCTTGAATCTCCATGGATGACCATCGTCCTTGAAACTCCTTGGATCCTCATGCTTGATTGCATAATTTGAATTAAATAAATAACGAAAATTTAAAGTTACAAAAATACAAACGATTGGCAGATCATATTTAATTTACATTTAAATTTAACGATTAGCATATCGTATTTAATTTACATTCAAATTTAACGATTCGTAGATCATATTTACTATCCTAATTGGGCCATACTAGTCATAACATGCAAAATATAATATCATACATATTACATTAAACATCCACGCATTTATAATATCATAATAAAATAAACACAAACTACTTACTTATTAACAATTAATAAACAAATAAAACTTTCCATAATAATTATAAAACTTCACAAATTTAAGCTAGAAATTATTTAGGAAACTTTATTATTTTAATTCAATTACTTATTTAAATATGGCAATAATCTTTCTGAATAAGTTAATTTGCATTATTGAAAAGTTTTGGATTTATGCTTAACTTCGCAAATCAGATTTTTCCAAAAGAATTTTTTTAAAATTTTTTAAAACATTGTCGTTTGACCAGCAACACAAGGCTGCCAGTTAACAGCCAAAAGGCCCAAAAACTCACGCTTTCCCTCGCTGGAAAACAAAATTAGCCACCACTCAACAACAACCAGGAGCCAACACACCTCCGGCGACACGGCCAAAGACCGACCGATAGGTTCCCGGCATCCACGACCCGACAACACCGCCCCCGACCGCCAAAGACAAGCCAATAGAACCCCTGCCAGTGCGCGCCAGCAGCCACGCACGTCGAACGTGCACTGCTGGTTGCGGTCTCCACCACCCGTGCCGCCCGTGATGCCCTTTTGCCGCTGACCAAAAAATGCCCTCCATCGTGGCTCCATCGGCGCAGGTGGGGCCACCAAGCCATGGTGGGCAATCTCTTTTGAATTTTTGCAACAATTTACAAAATTTCATTTAATTTTTAACTAACAATTTATTTAAAGATTTAGGATTTAATTAGGTTTTAATAATCCAGAAATTATGGCAAAAAATTTGAATCAATCAACAAATCTTAAACACATTTTTATGTTTGTTGAGATTAGATTTCAATGCATAATCTTTATTAAACAGTAAATCTAACAAGAATTCAAAATTAGGGCAAAAACTCAAATTATATCTAAAAATTCAGAAAATTAACAATTAAATTCCGAAAAATTTGAAAATAATTTTGAGGGTGATCTACTGAATTGTCATAACAAATAAAATCAATCATTTTAATTGTTATCCTTAAAATTTATGCATAATCAAACTAAACATAAAATTTAACCATAATTCACAAATAATATGACAAAAATCCGAAAATAAGTGGAAAAATCCGAAAATTATTTTCAGCTATCATATTATTTTAGATCTATGTTGGTTATGAACGTTAGATTTATTTAACAAATTTAAAAATCAAATCTTTAATTGTTAACAAATTATTTCAATGATTAATCAAATTAAACACTAAATAATTTTAAATCTAACAAATATATTAATAAAAAATCCGAAAATTTTGGAGTGATTTAACCAATTGATTTTGTCCATGATATAAAAAATTCTGACCTTTATAAAATTATTTGAGCATAAATTACAAATAAATCAATTATTTACAATTTTCTATCAATTAATATCAACTATCAATTATGCAAATTCAAGCCATAAATAAATCCTCCCTTAATTGAATAAAATAATAACTTTGCATACAATTACATGATCATATGAATATTATGAATTAGGCAAAATTGATACCACTGTAGGAACATATAGATGCATATATAGCGGAATTTCAGGAAACAATTTCCTAACATCTATCATGGGATCGCAAACATAATCAATCACATGAATCATTCAATAGGGATTAGATATAAAACCTTTGTAGCGTGATTTCCCTGTTGTATGCAAGCTTCGAACATCTGAGAGCCCCAAGTGTTGTTCCTCTAATCAGTCCACGAACACCAATTGAACACCAACGTCTGCTAGAACGGAAGAGAAGAATTCTGTTGCTTTTAGGTGATATAGGCACCGGTTAGAGGGAATAGTTTAGGGTTTCACTTGCTCTCTCTCTCTTGTGAAAAGAAACTGCTTAATGAAGTGATCACCTAAACTCTAATATTATATCCTATATATAATAGAAGAGTCATAAGCTAGTTAGGAGAACCAATTCTCCTCCTACTCCCCTTATGGCCGGCCCAACCCTAATCCTTAATGGATTTGGATTGCTTTGTCCAACGTGTGCTACAATGTGCGACCTCATAGGATTAATATATTTTAGTTATAGGCCCAATCAATATTGTCCTATTAATCATATTTACTCTCTAGCAAGAAAATACGATTACTAAAATAATTAACTTTATTATCTTCATAATTTAATTCCTATTTATATTTAGTAATTGTCGGGATGTCTAAGGACATATATATATATATATATATATATATATATATATATATATATATATATATATATATATATATATATATATATATATATATATATATGTTATCGACAACTCCGAAACTTTATGCCATTTAGAATGGTAAATTATTGAAAAAACTTCTGAAATTATCTTTTTTATTTACTTTGTACCACTTAGAAATGGCAGAAATAGATGTCAATGACTAAAGTTCTATCTTGAGATCTTGAAAATGAAAATTCAGCGATTTAATCGAGGAGGGGATATTAGGGATTAGGGAATAAAAAGAGTATTATTTTTATATGATGTCTAATTATCTTTATATAGCTTGCAAGGCTTCTAACACCTGGAGTATACTGAAAATCATTGAGAATTGGATCCTAGATCGATGTATCTAACACATCTGCATAATGCAGGGTATTGGATACTACCAAAATCCAAGAAGGATATGGTTCCTGTTCGTTCATCGCTATGATTAATACTCAAAAGTCTCGATCTTGTACTTCAATAAAGTTAGAAGCTTCTTTATGTCCTAGTAAATCCAGGATCTACTAGGAAAGTAAAGTTCATTCAGCAAAAAGAAAATAACCACAGCACTTGAATCAATCAAAAGAGTATATGGGAGTTATTGCAATTTGCAACAAGTTGACATAGATAATCATAGCCGACTTCAATGCTAGACTTTAATTTGATTTACATCTGGTGATAGAACAATCTGACAATATATTAATAAAAAATTTAGTAGGCAGTATTAAATGACAGTGTTTCTGCCAAGAAACTGTCAAAGATGAATGTAGTATCGAGAGTCTTGAAATCCCGAGAAGGTTTAAAATCCTGAGGAAGAGGTCTCCAACAATCCTGCAAAATACAATGAAAAACTGGCCCGAGGTGTTCCTAGGAAAGCCCCTTCGACACTCAAGTCAGATGTGATTGAGGTAGAGAGAGAAATTGAGTAAATGTAGAGAGATGCTCTGGTTTTTGTAGGTGATAATTAAATATTTGTTCATTGATGAGACTAGTGCTTTCAAGTGTTGGTGATTTCCCAGACAGGAAAACCTAATAGGGAACATTTTGGCTTTTGGGAAAGTTGTATCCTTTTTATGGTAAAGCTCTTTTCAGCTCAAAAAGGCTGATGAGCTCATTTTGAGCACACCTTTCTGACCATTTGATGGGCTCCCTTAAAATATTATTTGACCAGGTGATGGCTCCGAAGAGACAGTAATAACAATATTGATATCATATGTAATTTACAAAGTAAATAACTCATTACAATAGTACATCGGCAATGAAAGCTAATTGATTAAAATGTAATTTTCTTCACAAATATCCACTCACAATGGATGGTAATGCAAATTTGCGGAGAAAAACACATATATGGAGATGAATTTTTCATTATTATAAACATAAACTACAATTTGCATCATACACCTGGTTATCCGGATGGCCGGATCACGGATGCATAGTGAATGGACTTGACATAAACACGGTTTCCCTTACAATATTGTTGGATTTTCTTACCATTAACAACATTTTACCCGTCTACCAAACGAGCCGAAGTTCATGTAAGGAAGTCATTGTCTCTGATTTCTTATACTGTTAAGTATTTTTCGCCCTTAGGGCTTGTTCTCCCCAGCTTATTTTCAGTTCAGTTCCTAAATTATTATCATTACTATTAATTAGTTATAATTTAATTCAGTTCAGTTCAGTTCAGTTGTTTTATACCGAAAAGAACAGGCCCTTGTGAAAAAATATATATTGCTTTTGTAAGATGACATTGAATATTATAGCAACATCACGCCAAATTTAATTATGATCATAGTGGTTGATGTATTATTGTTTTGGAACATAGAAATTGTTCACAAAGGTTGCAATGCAAACTTCGTAGCCGATTCATTGGCCAAGTAGGGCCTCCACCGCAGCAATGAATTCATGGCTTGGCTCTAAGGCTACTGCACATCAATGACCAAATTTGTCAATGCTGTTCAAGAAGCCACTGATCTTATGATTCATGTCAGGATGAAAGTGTCATGGTCATTCCTCTGTTATTTGTTTTGTTTGCATTATGTTTTTTGTTTACATTATGTTGAACATGTGTGTTCATGATTTTTGATTAGCTTGTATTAACTCAGTGTATGATTTGTAGTGGATGACTATGGGACTCCTCATTCTAGGGTGTGCTATGCACTATTAAAGTTTTCGTCTTTACGATGGAATACCGTGGTTTAAGTTGAGGCCCCAGTCTTCCATGATGATTAATATAATACAAGCCAAATTATCTGATAGCTAATACTCCTAACATAACATCAAACAATTAACAACTATATTTAAAGTTTAGAGTACACCTGACAAAATTAACACGGTCTGACCCAACCCGAACTCGATCCGATCTCATAGACCAGAAGTACACCCAATCAAAATTAGATCCAATTGGAACCGAACTCGATCCGAAAATGATCTAACCCGGTCAAAAGTGACTCAATTGATACCCGACTAGAATGACCCATTTGTCATCTTTACATAGTATATATTATAGTCTATAGCTATAGTACTAACATTACTACTAATGTTATGTTATACTACTACATCAATATTAGTATATACTAGAATCATTATTTCTCCCTCCATTGACTTGAAATATTCCTGATTTTCGGATATTTCCCTAAACAATTTTGAAAATGATGTTTTTACAAAATGATTATAATCAATTAAATTTGAGTTGATACGGTTTGGGTCATTTCTGGTATCGACAGAGGACGATCTTAGTTGAGGCTGGTGTAGCCCCAACCCCCATCAAATTATTTAGGACAGATATAATATTTATTTTATAGCATATATAATGATTAAAGATTCAATTTATAATCTAGACGTTGGAGATTCGAGACTTGAACCTATAAGTTTTTTGGCCCAAGATCTCCCTTTAGACGATATCGGGTTACTTTGGCTTCATGTTAGATCAGTTTGGGGAGCTTGGGTGGGTTAATATCAGGTCTTGTTCTATAGGTCGGTTTAAGTTGAATTCGGCTTCTTTTGGGTGGAGTTGTGGGTCTTTTTTCAAGTGTAAATTATATTTTATTTCAGATAAATCAATTCAAATATTGAATTTCATGTTAATATTGCTAGGCTGAGATATATAAAAGGTAATACTTCCTCTTTTTTCTTTTTTAAGGTTGCAACATTTTGGCTTTTACTACAATTCACGTATCAACTTTGACCTAAAACTTTTGACTAATATATACAACCAAAAAAGTGAAGTACGACGTTGTAGGATTTGTCTTAATGTATATTTACAAAATATCAACTTTCTAACATATACACCAATAGATAATTAAAGATATTAATAGTAAAAATTTCACAATAATGTTATGAATTCTCTTATTGGACCTCATCAATCCTCTTTTATCAAGGGGCGGCAGATTCTTGATGGTGCGCTAATAGCCGGGGAACTCATTGACTCTTGCAAAAAACGCAACACAAAAGCTACCATTTTGAAACTTGATTTTCATAAAGCTTTTGATTCAGTATCTTGGTCTTATCTTGATTGGATACTTGAGCAGATGAACTTCCCACCCTTGTGGATGAATTGGATCAGTTCTTGTGTCATGTCAGCCTCGGCTTCAATTCTGATAAATGGTTCACTGACTCCCCCATTCAAACTCCAGCGCGGGCTCAGACAAGGCGATCCCCTCTCGCCTTTCTTATTTGATCTTATGGTGGAGTCACTTAACCTTCTCATTCACAAAGCGACATCTCTAGCTTTATGGGAAGGTGTAGAGATCTGTCCGGGTGGCCTCAAACTCTCTCACCTACAGTATACGGATGACACTATCATGTTATGCCCACCCAATATTGAATTTCTCTGCAATATTAAGAAGGCCTTAATCCTATTTCACCTTGCTTCCAGCTTGCAGGTAAATTTTCATAAAAGCTCGATTGTTGGCATTAATGTTGATGAATCTTGGCTCCAATCAACAGCCGAGCTTTTACACTGCAAAATTGGCAATCTTCCTTTCACCTATCTTGGGCTTCCGATAGGAGGCAATATCTCTCGCATGAGTCTATGGAATCCAATCTTGGATCGAATGGAAAAAAAACTAGCCTCTTGGAAGGGTGATCTACTATCAATTAGAGGCCGTGCAACTCTTCTAAAAGCCTCCCTCTCAAGCCTGCCTCTATACTACATGTCTCTCTTCCCTTTGGCAAAAGGTGTTATTGAGAAAATAAATGCTATACAAAGGAAATTTTTTTGGAGTGGAAGATCCGAAAAGAAGCAATTCCACTCGTGGCATGGAAAACCCTAGAATTGCCAAAAATTCTTGGAGGTTTGGGTTTCAGAAATCTGCAACACAGGAACTTATCTCTCCTATTCTAGTGGCTATGGCGATTCCTGAATGACTCAGGATCCCTTTGGAAGCAAATAATCAAACAAAAGTTCGGGTATGATTCTTCTTTCACAATTACTGATCTCTCCATCCCCTCTAGAGGTGGACCATGGCGCGGTATTGTGTCGGCTATCATGAATTTCCCTGATGCAAAGAATCTCGCCTTAACCTCGGTGCGAATGAAAATTGGGAATGGCTCCATCACAAGATTTTGGCACGATTCATGGGTTGGTGAGCATCCTCTCAAAATCACCTGCCTAAGGCTCTTCCTCCTTTGCACTACTCCAAACGCCACTGTTTCGTCCTTCGGTTTTTGGAATGAATTTAAGTGGGAATGGAGCTTCCTTTGGAAACGTGAATTGAGGCCTCAGGATATTAATGAACGCCAAAATCTGCAGATCATGTTGGATAGAGTAGTTATATCCCCTGATGGACACCCGACAAAAATGGCGAGTTCTCCGTCAAATCGTTCAATTTAGAAATGGATAAAGTCTCCGGCGGAGGTCAATCAATTATTATTAGAGGCATTTGAGGTGGCCTCGTTCCCCCCCCGATTGAACAGTTTTCGTGGTCTGCTCTCCTTGGCAAGCTCAACACCAAGGCAAAATTAGCTCGTATCGGTTTAATCCTCCCCCTCAGAATCCACTTGTGTGTTTTGTAATGAGGTGCCCGAATGCACTGACCACCTCCTGCTTCATTGTTCATCATCTTGGCAGATTTGGAATTGGTGGTTCACTCTTTGGGGGCTCAAATGGATTTTTCCTAATTCTCTAAGGAAAACCTTTGAGCAGTGGCAATCCCCCAAACATGGAAAATTCTTCAAAAAAATATGGGCAGCCATCTTTTTCATAATCTTGTGGACTACATGGAAGGAGAGGAACTCTAGAATTTTTGAAAAAATTTCCAAATCTCCAACTGAGCTTCAAGAGTTAATTCTTTTAAGACTAAGTTGGTGGATTAAAGGATGGGGTGTTAAATTCCCTTATGATTCAGATGATATTATTCGGAATCCAAATTGTCTTCAATGGAATGAATCTTCATATACATCTCCATCTTCGTCGACCTCTATTTTGTGGGTGCCTCCCCCTCCAAGCACCCTCAAATGGAACGTTGACGCATCATGTGATTCTTTCAACACCCAATCATACATCGGTGGTATACTCAGGGATAGCAATGGTACTTTCATTTGCTTATTTTCCAGACCGGTCCCTCCAATGGACATCAATCATGCAGAAATCTTGGCTATCCATCGAGCTATCTCAATCTCTCTTAATAGTGAACGTCTCAAAGGCAAGAAATTCATTGTTGAGTCCGACTCCGCTAACGCAGTTAGTTGGTGTTCTCTGGATAATGGAGGCCCATGGAACCTCAATTTCCTCTTGAACTTCATCCGCAATGCAGCTTGAGGGAGTAATGATTTCAGCATTGTCCACAAGTGGAGAGAATCCAATCATGTTGTTGATGCACTGGCCAAACAAGGCCTCCAACGGCTTGATGAGTTCCTCGCCTGGTCTTAGTTTTCTCCTTACAAGATGTTTTCATCTTTGGTTTTTGGTTTTATCTCTTTATGGTGATGTAAAGGGCATGTATTGTAGCTGTTAATCAGCTTCGAAGTGAATGGTCTTGAACTGTAAGGTCCTCCTGCTGGGGTTCCTTGGCCTTTTGGCCTAATAACTAAAACTACTACTTATAAAAAAAAATAGTAAAAATTTCACATTGACGAGCATGTAAGTTAAAACGTTGCATCCTTTAAAAAGCGGGGTAAGGATTTACTTACCAACGGTCCAACAGGATTAAAACCACTCAAGAGATTAGACTCTCCGTTGTTTTTCTGAACCAATATCAGAAGACAAGGCATCTGGGACGGGAGAGCCAAAAGAAAGAGCATCTCAAATAACAAAAAAGTAAACAAGAAAAAAAAATGCTTAGAAGTGCTAGGTACAATGTAACCACTTAACCATAGCATTTGAAAGACTAAACGGAATTTATGGACTTCATTCAATCGAAGTAATGCTAAAACGACCTCATTAGGAGAACCTAACTGTTGGGAATTGCGTTATAATTATGAAAACAGTTATTGCATGCAAGTTGAGGCCCATCAGCATCATTGTTCCAATCATTTTTGCAACCAAATGTGTTTATATAAGCATATTGATCTGCAGTTTCAAAACTGTCACTTTCTAATATTTTATGAAAAAAAACTTAGTAACAAACTATTTGGTACTAAAAAAGAGATAAGTCAAAGGACAATTTGGTACTTGCACAGTTGCACTTATGAGAGTTCCATCTCTTTGCTCTGTTTTCTTTGCCTTCAAATAGTTTGCTTATTAGCATGAAATGGGCCAAAAAAAATTAATGAAACAAATGTATAATTTTGGAGAGATAGGTAACCTAAAGAGCAAGGCTTTAATTTCTTGGGGAAAAATCAAAGTTTATTAAGTCATACAATATCTACAGTAGGTATATAAAGAAAATAAAATACTATCTAATTTGATTTAAAAACAATTCTATTCATTATAGGATTCTTGTATAGTTTAATTACTTTCCTATTAATGTCAGGTTTCCTAATTATATTAGGAATATCTTTTTGTTACTCTATTTATTTAATTAATGCAATTCACTTTAATCGGAGGAGTTCTCACAATTTTGTTGTCTCTACGATTATGATAAATTAAATTTGACAATAAAGCAAACTACTAGTTTAGCCGCTGAATCATGCAATATTTGATAAGAGCATTTATCATTTTTGACATAATTTTGAAAAGATATATCTTTATATGAGAATCTAATACCGATTGTAAAATTGTATAACAAGCGAACAACAAACTCCATCCTGAATTTTTTTAAAAAAAAACTTTAAACTCCCATAAGGTGATTAAGAAACTCTAACTACAAATTCTCAATAGAAGATACAAAGAACCAAAAAATAGAGTATAAAACTCATAAAAGAGAAAGAAAGATAAGAGTTACTAATGATGAAAATAGAAAAAAAAAGGATTTTTTGATTTTAATAATGCAACCTTTTGGCCATTCGCAAATAATAGAGCAACCTTTTGATTTTTTACACAATAAGACAACCTTTATACCCTATTACCTATGGTAGGTCAAGTTGACCGGTGACCTGAAAAAATGGTAATTTTTTAATTAAAACCTATTAACAACCTTAATTCTAATTAATAATATTAAATAAACTTTAATAAAAAACCTAAACTAAACCCACCCCCCTCCCCCACCCACTGCTAGGAGTGTTCATAACCGGGTACCCGGTTTTTCGGGTGCCCGAACAAGCGGGTACCCGCAAAATCGGGTAGTTGCAAAAGTGGCCCATGACCCGACCCGGAAAAGTCGGGTACCCGGATTGCGGGTACCCGACTTTTCCGGGTCGGGTCATAGGGTACCCGGTTCCTATCACAATCCCTTACTTTCCTCTCGTCAACTTCACTGAATGTACAGACTCAAAATATCCATGAAAACTGTAGATAGAAAAGTTGGACAGATTCAAAATAGTTGAACAGAAGCAAAAAGTTGAATCAAACTTAACTTTTTTTACATTGGATAATTACACAACATTCAAAAAAAAAGATCTAACCAAATTCAAGCTTAATTTTAACACGGAGAGAATTTCAACATACAAATAACCAAATCTTCTTACTTAGCCTTAGATTGCAGACCAACTTAAGATGGGTTTGCTATTTTCTATAAGTAGTCACATATCTGGAGTCTCCTTGCCTCCATCTTTCTTTTTCTTAAAGAAGAGAATATCAAAGAAGATGAATTAGGTTGATGCAGCATATTGGGCAAAACATAAAACTATAAAAGTATGAATTTTTTTCTGCCATTGTTCTTCCTTTTAATCACTCAAACAAAGAGAGAGGAAGATCTAAGCTTTTTGCTTTCTTTCAACGCTTTGATTCTCCATTAATTGATTATGGGCAACAGTTGTCCTAATTGATTCACATACACCAACAGAAGAATTAAAGACGAAAAAGATGGAGGATGACCTTTGTTTTTCATTTGAATTCAAGCTGAAGAACTCCTGTATTTTCTTAGAATTCTCATTTGAATGGGGAAAGAGGAGATAAAGTGTTAGAACGGCTCTAAGCCAAACCTAAGGGGAAACTAGGAAGTCTGATGGAAATGAAAAAAAGAAGTTGCGGGTATCGGGTATCGGGTACCCGCTTATCAAAATAGTGCGGCCCATTTCCCGACCCGACTCAATGTCCTTTTTCCGGGTCGGGTATCCGACCCGCCAAAAATGTAAAAGTTCAATTTAATACCCGGTATTTTGGTAGTGGGTCAGCGGGTCAACGGGTCGGGTAATGCGGGTCGGGTTTTTTTGAACACCCCTACCCACTGCCACCCCCCTCCCTCCCCTCCCCAGTCACGCCACCTCCCTCCTCCCCTCCCCCGGCCACGCCCCCTCCCCCCCTTCCCCGGCCACGCCACCACCCTCCTTCCCCTTCACCGACCCACGACAACCCCCTCCCTCCCCTTCCCCAGCCCACGCCACTCCCCTCCCTCCCCTTCCCCAGCCCACGACAACCCCCTCCCTCCCCTTCCCCGACCCACGACACCCCCCTCCCTCCCCTTCCCCGACCCACGACAACCCCCTTCCCCCTAGCCCACTTTGCCACCCCATCACTCCCCTTCCCCAACCACGACAACCCCCCTCCCTCTTTCTCTCTCCTTGCCATTCCCGACCCACATAATAACAACCATCCCCTAACCCCACCCCCTCCATCCCAGGACTCCGGCTCCACCTCCCCTACCCCGAAAAACCATCGGGAAGCCTTGAAAGAGGTGGTTGCGGCGCCGCGCGGGGAACTCTGGGGTTGGTTTGGTGGGTCAAGTAGAAGAAGGGAGGGGGCAAAGACGGGGTGGGGTGAGGGTGGCGGTGGACCCGGCGGTGAGGAAAGAGGTGGCTCGGGTTGCGCGAGAGGGTGGGCTGGGGTGGGGGGGAGGAGAGTGGTGTGGCGTGGGTGGGGGGGAGGAGAGAGTGGCGTGGCGTGGGTGGGGGGAGGAGAAAAGAGGGGTTTACGGTGGGGTGAGGGGGATTTTATCCTTTTTTTTTTAATCTTTTGTTTTTAAATTTTTTTTATAAAATTTGTTTATGGAACCAATTATTATGCGACACGTGTCCCATTTTACCTATTCTTCAGGTTATAACCGGTTTTGACCTACCCAAAGTTAATGGGGTATAAAGGTTGTCTTATTGTGGAATAATCAAAAGGTTGCTTTATTATTTGCGAATGGCCAAAAGGTTGCATTATTAAAATCAAAAAATCCAAAAAAAAACTAATAAATAACGGTAGATATTGGGTTCACTATCATAAAGACGATGGTGAAATGCCAAATTGGTTGAAAAGTAGACTAGGGTTTTTTAAGGAGAGTGAAAAGGCAAGAGAGAACGACTTTAGAGGTAAACATCTAAGTAACAATAAAAACATTTAACATTTTATTAAACATTAATTACACCAATTGATAAATGACTTTGTCACAAAATTTAACTTCTCTATCTTAGAAAACATACATATTGCCTACTATTATTCCATAGGACTACATATGATATGACAAAAGGGTGAAGTGACTTTCTAGTTTCAATTCTAAACGTTGATGTATAAATTTCAATATACTACACTTTAGTTTGGTGCAAACTACCCGAATAAACAATGACATATGATTTCCTTAAAAAAAAATATGACATACGATTAGATGCATTGAGAAGTTTGACTCCTAAACCGTTGCTTAAGTAGTTACTATAGTTTGCCGCCAATCGATTTTCTTCTGTCATATGCGTGGCATTTCATTAGGTCACATGGCGAGTCTACTATGAGTCATAACTCATGAGACCCTGCATTATGGCAGCAAGGTCTGATTTTTATTAAATTAGATTAGTTTTTAGTGATCAAAAGTGATTTTTATTAGTCTGAATTGATTATTATACATTGACTTTTGCTTATTATAACTACTTTTTGTAGGTCATTTGAATTTTGCTACAAGAGATCATGACTCACATTTTGACAATTGATTCTTGTTCTAAACTCTAAAGTAGTAAACTTTTCTAGTCAAGATCATATTTGCTCTTAAAATATTATTCGCTTAACAATTAATTTTGAAAAAAATAAAATCAACTTTTACTTATAATTATTCTAATTTTGCTAATTATATTCTTCCACATGATCTCCCACCTCTTCATTTCTTGCACCTGATCTTCATAAATATCCTCACCACCATCCTCATGTGTGTCATCCGGTTGAACAGTTCTCCAAATTAGATTTGCTAAGACTTTTCATCTTTTGAACATGGAAGCCTTCAGATAGTCATCAAACATGTCTACATCAACACTTCCTTGAACATGTGTTTGATGTTGCACATTCACCAATGGTATTTGTGCATTCTTATGAAATTATGAAGTGTGCAAGTAGGGATAACAATGGGGCGGATCTGCACCGGGTCCTTACGAGCCCAAATATAGATCCATTTTTCATTGGCTAGATCCGAATCCGCCATGTATCCGACGATGATGGGTCTGGAAATATAAGTCCAAGAACCAGGTACTCCTGATCCTATAGATTTGGGTCCAAAATGGATCTGTCCATAATTCGCAACTAGAAAAACAAAATTAAATAAAAAAACCATTAAACAAGATGCATAAAATTAAGAAAATACCCTTCAATTCAAATATCCACCATTCCAAAACCCATTAATTCAAACATAAAATTATCAACAAAACAAACCAAAAAAATTAAGAAAAAACTAAAAACGAAAATAGAGGGTTTTACCTTTCGTTTTCTTGACGAGTTTTCCAATCTTCGAAAAATGGGAAAATTACATAACTTACTATAAAACCTACATATTGAGAATTAGGTACAAAAAATCTTAAGATTTGTAGAATCAAAATAACTAGAGATACGGTGGTGGGTTAGTTGGTGGAGCTGGTGGTGTCGTGGTTAGTGCGTGCGAATAGAGAAGCCGCGCGCGAAGAGAGGAGTTGTGTGCTGGTGGTCGGCGACTGGAGTGACGAGTAAAGTCATCTCTGGTGGTGGGGTGGTGGGAGGTGACTAATGGGACCGCGCGAGAGAGAAGGGGAAGGCATGAGACCGTGAGAGAGAGGGCTAGAGATTAGAGTTTTTGACTTAGGGTAGAGATATTTTATAGTAATTTCAGTACCCATGTTAAGAAATTAAAAGTTTTAAACTGCCCAGTTTTTTTAAAAAACAAAAACAGATTTACGGATCCAGGTCCGGGTCTTGGGATCAAATCCGGATCCGCATTCTAACCACATAATACGGATCCGACCCGGATTCGTCAAGTCTAAAATTTTAGGATTCAGATCCTAAAAAACAGATTTAGTCCAAGATCCATTGCCAATTTCTAACATTTGTGACATATTATAAAGCATCTTCCACCTTTTCTTTAACTGACCAGATGCACATTCCACGGACATTCTGAATGATGAATGTCGATAATTAGGTAGTCTCTTCTTTTATATATTCTGGCATGTGGTAATCTAATCAAACGAACCAGGGATATGTATCCAACATTATTCGAGTATTCAGAATCCACCAAATAATATTTTCCTATACATTATAACAAGAACATTTGAAAAAGCTTACCAAACAACATTAAAAGCCTTTATATTTTAATAAGACAAAAAAATGGATAGTAGATGTGTTTTTATTGAGTTTATTATAACATAAGATCTATTATCGAATAAGTATATTATTATCATAAGTACTATTGATATTAGTAAAAATATTATTATTATCATTAATATAATCATTTGATTAATATAATAATTTGACTTATGTAATTATTATTAATATTAACATACTAGAGTAATTATAATTTTTTATATAGAATATTATTCTACTTGTTATTACTACTATTGCTCAATTCAAGAAACATAAGTTCAATTCAATTCAGTTCAGACAAATTAAACTCAATTCAGTTATGTCCAAAAGAACAACGTCTTAGTATCGCTTATAGTTTCTCGGTCTTTCTAGTTATAATATTTTCGTATTTTGAATGTTTTAAAAATGATTGCAGCATACCATTTTTTGGTAGTTGGGTTGTTCTATATTCCCTCTCCTCATCAAGATGTGTGCCTTTTCTAACTCTCTTTATCTCTCTTCTAAAGTAGGTTTCCTAAAATACCATCCACCCCCTATGTTGCAACTACATAATTAACAAAAGGGAGGAAGATCATAACTATTTCCATTGGAATAAACTCGTTAGGGTATATTATATGTCTATCATTTTTAGGTTGCATCTTTAAAAATAGCAAATAGCTAAGTAGTACTTGGTTTAGTTGGTAGGGGTTTTACGTCGTAATGTTGAAGTCACATGTTCCATCTTTACTAGTTGTGATTCTTTGAAGTATATTTACAAAGCTAAACTGAGTTCACATATAAGAGGTTCCTATATATTAATTAGAGTCTTTCTCTTTGCCAATATAATAACAATTTTAACAATCCGACTTGCGTGAACCCGATTCACATTAAAAATACTGTGCACTAGGCCCAGGCACGTGACCCGCGACAAACACTACTCACTCCCACTTTCCAAAATCTGCGATTTTCTTTCTCTCTTCAATATTTCCAAAACCGAAGATTCTCTCGCTCTAAAATTTCTGCAAATTATTCTATCTCTTCATTCAAATTATTTCTCAATTTCATACAAAACCTAAATTTACCTACATATCTTTCAGAATCAAATTATTATTCTTATTTGATTCAATAATTGTAACACTATATTGATTCGAAATTGATTCTTCAACAATTTCCTGTTCAATTGAGCAAATACGAAAAATTCATGGAAAATTCGAGTTTAATTAAGAAAATAGATCTCAATCAGAGTATTGTAGCATGTAACATAGACGACGTAAATCAAAGCATTGAAGCATTCGACGATGAACAACATCACAATTCAATCCAAAATGAGCATCATGATCCAATCGTAATAGATCTCAATAATACACCAAGTTTTGAAGGTAACATCATCGAAGTCAATAATTTCATTCGTTTGATTAAGCAAAGTAGTAACACTATAATTTTCTGTAGAAAATGTGGAGTTGTTTCATGATGAGCTCGAAAATCACTTTGACGAGCAATATGCTATAGTATCAACTGATGAATCTAATTCAGCTGTCATTCCAGGTAAGTTTAATAAAACACATTATATCATTCATATATTAACTATATCATAAATAGATACACTATATCACACAGAAAGACACTATAGAATATAAAAAAAATATTACGTACACTATGGAACACAATAACGCAGTATAGTACACAAAAGACACTATATCACAAATCCATACACTATATCATAAATAGATACACTATATCAGACAGAAACACGCTATAGCATATATAGAAAATATTACGTACAAGAACGCAATATAGTACACGAATACATATACTATATCACACATACATACACTATATCATAAATAGATACACTATATCACATAGAAAGACACTATAGAATATAAAAAAAATATTACGTACACTATGAAACAAAAAAATGGACTATAGTACACAAATACACTATATCAAAAATCCATACACTATATCATAACAAGATACACTATATCAGACAGAAACACACTATAGCATATATAGAAAATATTACGTACGAAAACGCATTAGAGTACACAAATACATATACTATATCACACATAAATACACTATATCATACATAGATACACTATTGCAAAAGTGACAAAAATATCTTAATCTTTTATAACATATTCAACTGAACAATCATTGAATAAACATGAAATTGGAGGAGTTTTACTTGGTTAAATAAGACCAACTTTGGATGATATACATGAGCTATATTGTCAGCATGCTGCTATAGTAGGGTTCAATGTTAGAAAATCCAAAAACAGAAAAAAAGAAGTGACATTAGTGGTGCATCAGAAGTACTATGTCTGCTCTGCTCAAGGGAAAAGGAATACTAAAAACAAAGAAAAACAGGGAGAGAATAATACAGATATAATGATACAAGACAGCACTTCAAAACAAGGTAACACCTTAAAGAAGAAGAGGACAAGAAGAGTTATGATCATAAGAACTGAATGTCCTGCTCTAATTACAGCAAGGATGAACCCTGAAGGACAATATGAGATAGTGCAGCATGTTATAAAACACAATCATCCACTTACAAGAGAACCACTAAATTACCTTCATAGATATGAGCGTCAAATGAGTGATCCAAAGCAACAAACCATACAAGCTATGCAAGAGTGTGGACTGAGACCAATAGATTCATTCAGATACATGAGAACAGAAGCTGGTGGTGAAGATGTATTGGGGCATTCCATGAAGGACCACTTCAACTGCTGTTATAGACTCAAAATAAAACCAATTGAGGGAAAGGATTCACAAAATGTTATTAATAACCTTTATGAGCCGATGCAAACAGATAGTAACTTCTTATTTAGAGTAAGATTTAATGATGAAGGAAAGGTTTGATGCTTGCTTTGGAGAGACTCTATGATGCTTGAGGACTACACAATCTTTGGAGATGTTATGGTTTTTGATACCACATATAGGATAAACAAGTATAATCTCATTTGTGCACCATTTGTAGGAAATAACGACCATTGGAAAAACACAATGTTTGCATATGCGTTTCTTATGGATGAGACAACACCATCATTTGAATGGGTTTTTAAAACATTCAAAAAGTCAATGAGAGGTAAATGTCCAATAACTATATCCAGTGACCAAGATGTTGAATTGCAGCAGGAATAAAAAAGGTACTGATGTTTATGTGAATTTCTACAAGTTCTGTTATATACTATTGTAGGAGCAATATATATTATTAGAAAACCTAACTATATGAACTTATTGACAGGCTTTCCCAACCTCAAGACCCAGGCTATGCTTATGGCATTTGAGTCAAAATGCAAATCAACGACTTGGATTGATGAAGGCAGATAGGGACTTCAGGAATATTTTTCACAAGTGTCTGAGTGGTTGCATTACAAAGACAGAACTTGAACAAACTTGGAGCAAAATGACCAAAAAATACAAACTAGAAGATGATGGTTGGTTCAAGAGATTGTATAATTTGAAAGAAAAATGGTGTACAACATTTAGCAAAGATTTCTTCTCTGCCGGAATGCTATCTTCACAGAGAAGTGAAAGCACAAATCATGCTGTTGGGTGTAAGGCAAGCAAAACCACTAGTTTGACTGTCTTCTTTTCAATATTCCAAGAAACAGTAAAAAGGTGGAGAAGACAAGAAGAAAGAGATGATTTTAATTATACAAAGGGAATACCAAAATCAGATCTCTGCATGAGTCCATTATTAAAACATGCTTCTTTACAGTACACACATACTCTTTTCCGAGATTTCGAGGAAGAATCACTAGTGCATAATTGACCTAATGTATCACCCTAAAAGTGTTACTTAAAGGCCTAAAAGTGTTGCTTTAGACAATAGGTAACACTTTTATAAGTGAAACATCTGCCCGTGCAACCTATTCTCTACGACAGTACTTTCCAATGCTAATGTTTCACTTTCTCAAGTGTTACTCAAAATTCTTTAATGTAATACTTTTTAAAAACTAATGTAGCATTTTTATAGTGTTATTCTTAATTTTTTATGTATCACTTTTACGCCTATAGTAGCATTTTCTATGTCATCTCTTGAATTATAGTAACAATTTATTAGTATTATGTATCATTTTAAGTCAGCATATATAACACTTTATTAGATATTAAGCAACACTTTTGTTAGCTAGCTTTATAGTAACACATCTATTTCACATGTCTTATAGTAACATTTTTAAATTTGTCAGCACACATACAATGATAATAATACTAACACTTACAAACGTAATAACGAAGAGGAAATAGTATGATATTATAGATATATGTACAAAACTCAACAGTTATTGTAAAGAATGAGCCAAAGAGTAGTATTCATCAACTGAAAATATATTACTGCGCTCAAAATATATATAGTTGATATGAAAATCAAGTAATAATTATATAATTCTCCCAAAATAATCCTAGATCAATCTTATGGTCATTTCTTTCTTTTGTCTTCAATCCCATCGCCCTATCCATGCATGCATATTTCCCAAAGCATATATCCAATATCTTCATCATCCTGCAGTAAGAGCAAAAAAGAAAATAGGAATCTTCAACGTCTGACTACAGTATATGCATAGCATGATACTACCTCCGTGCTTTATCAATTGCAACAATAGGTTTGGACACGATTTTTAATGAAATGAAAAAGTTGGGCAATTAAGCATAAAGGTACCCTTTAATTTACTAGAGTAGGAGAGAGAAATGATCACTTAATAAAGTAAAAGTACCCCCTTTAACAATAAAAGGTGGGTTAATGAATAATTAATAAGAGATTTAGTAGGATAAAGCAAGGGTAATAATGTCAACTATAGTTGTTTGTTATACCAAAAATGAAATTGTTGCAATAGATGTGAAACTACTTAAAATGGTAATTATTGCAATAGAAAAAGAACGAAGTTAGTATTTAGCAAGGGTATAACCTAGTGTCAAAATTCCTAACCTCTGCATATTTAACATGGATTTTTTGTGCAGGTGTGAAGCACATGTTCAGAAAGAACACGAGCTAAAACAAATGGTATTATTAACCCGTGATGTTTCTCACTTTTCCTCCCACTCTACAGTCAATTCTGAATATTTGCAACATGGATATTAATGAAACAAACTCATGATTACATAGAGCGAGGGCATCCCTCTTATCTAATTACAAACTTATTCAACCGTATAACACGTTTCTTTTAAGTAATTCACAACTAACTTATTTGAGTAAACACCAACCAAACAACTGACTTTTATTATATTACTCTATTCACAAATATTAAAGTTAAATTAATCAACTTAATTCACTTTTAAAGTCCACTTCCCCGTAAAAAAAAGTCCACTCCAATGTTTTAAAACTATAATTGAATTATATACTCTTTAACTCTTGAGAATTAACCTCCAAATTTATCTTAATAGCAACAACGAGAGCTAGTAGCTATTCCTATTAAGTTTCATATAAATAAACTAATCTGATGAACCTTCTCAATATAACATTCTCAAGTGTTATCTACACAATATGGTTGAATCACTTAGACAAAGAATTGAATTAGATCTTGCTTTAGAAGAAGTAACCATCATGAAAGGAGTTTATTAAACTACTAGTTTGGTTTAGTATGTATCATTAAAAAAAATAGACATATTTATCTACCTTCTCGTAAACTCGAATTAACTCAAACCTATTTCCACATAAACCTTGTTAATCAACTTTAGGAATAATGAAATTATTTTTAATGATATCAATATTATTATCAACATATACCGAATTCGATTTCTATCATTAATTAAGTTGGCTACTATAATCATTTCACTCTTCGAGACTAGATAAATAGTCATTTACTAATTGACTTATACCTTTATAACTTCTTAATTGCGATACTTTTAGCTTAAAACTCAACAACGAACTGGAATTAAGAAAATATGAATACTATATAAGAATTTATAACTTTCAATCAACCTTATATTAGAACCAAAGAAACTTAGATTACCTCTTACTAACTAACAACATTGAACTTCATACAAAACGAGTCTTCCAAGCCCAACTAATTCTTGTTATAGATTGAATTATAAGTACAAATTAGCATAAACCGACTCACCAAACTCCAAACAAACGAGCCAAGTTACTTCGTTATCCTCAATCATTCACCTCCACAATCAATAACACATGATTACCAACTTTAGCTAGACAATCTTTAAATTCACCTTGCTAACTAATAATAACAACAATAAACTATATTTCTAAATGAGTTCATAATCCGAAAAGTTAATTCAACCAGGACAAAACATTACTAATTCCTAACTTAGAATTCCTCCAATTCCTTAATTTCATATTATGTAATGATTTCTTTCTCAATCTAACGAAGTAGACTAAACTCTTATAACTAACAAATCAAACCAAATCTTAATAGAATCTTATAACTGAAGATTCAATCATAATATGATTTTACTTAATAACTTATAATCAAGATTTCAAAACCAGATCAACAATCTAGTATCACCAACTGAACTTACCTCACAAACTAGATTGAACTAACACCAAAACGATAAGCCAATATCCAATTCGTGATGCAGAAATTATGGTTAATCTTTTACTCAACATATATAACATAAGGATAAATGCTCAATTAGTTTCTATGACAACACAAGAACAACAACAACATCAATAACACAACAACAGTTGTCGTAACAACATCATCTACAACAGAACCACAATAACACCCAACAACAACAACAACAACAACAACAACAACAACAACAACAACAACAACAACAACAACAACACAACAATAACACCATTTGAGTTCTAGAAACAAGTAACTACAATTTAATATACTCATTCACATAATCAATCAGAACACAATTTCATCATCACAACTAATTTCATAACTTCAATGGAACAAAATTCAATTCAAATGAGAGATTAGGAGGGTTATTACCAACAATAGAAGAAGAAATCCCCACCACCGGCCATGAGCTGCGCAACCAGCGAGAGGACGGAGGAGTAGAGCCACGGCAGCACAAGCGGCACACAAGCAACAACAACAACGACAACAACCGCGCAGAGGTGAGAGAAGATAGTAGAACTGGACAACAGTAGCCGCGAGAGAAGAGAAAGGACTGTAGTAGCAGCGGCAACACCAACAGAGGTGCAACACCACCACGAGGAAGAAGAGAGATATGCGACAAAAAACAAGCTGCACCAACTGCAACAAGGAGGAATATGAGAGATGCAAGGAGAGAGGAATTAATATGGCACGACAGCAGCGCCGGTCTGAGTGCCGGCAAGTGGCGGTGAGACAGTGCACATCGGCGAGGCGAAGGAGACATACGAGGGTTTGAGAGAAAAAGGGTGAGGGAAGATAGAGGGTTGCGGGATCAGGGGGGAGCGACGAGAGAAATAGCGGGGTTAGGGAGGTTTTTGTGGGTTTAGCTGACCGACAGTAACAGCTTGTTTAGTAGAAAGGATTTGGAAGGAAAAGAAAAGGAAGTGGAAGAAAATTTGCTACTTTCCAATATTTGGTTTATTAAAATCTTTTTAAGTGAAAGGAAATGGAAGGAATTGGAAGGAAAGACTTTTTAATAAATTTTCACTTTCCTTTCCTCCCAAAAGTGGGGGAATTTGGAAGGAAAGAGAAAATTTATACCAAACATGGGAAGTTGAGGTTTTTTTCCTTTCTCTTCCATTCTTTTCCTTTCTCTTCCCTTCCTTTCTCTTCTCTTCCTTTCCTTTACTAAAAATGAACCAAACAGAGTGTAAGGGTAAGAAAAGGGGGTGTTTCGGTTTTTGGGTTCTCAAATGAACCAACAAGCAAGGATGGGGAAACCGATCCGAATTGATAAAACGCAACAATTTAGTTTCGTATTTTGGGTAAATACTACTCAACAAATTTAAATAATTGAAATCGAAATATATAGTTTCAATATCGAGAGTAATAATTTTGTAAAAGTAAAATAATAAATATTTAAAAACATAACAAATCAATACTGTATTGATGTTCCTGATAAAATAAAATGACAATATCCAATACATAATTAAATTAATAATTATAATTAACATTTAATAATTGCTTTTAATCATAAGCCCATTACAGGAACAAAGAAGGAGAGCGAGCGAGTCTGACTAGATCGAAGAACTAGAGCGGTGGTGAAACAGTGAAACCTAATTGGAATTAGAAATAAAGTCAATGTTGTTTTTTTAGTTTAATTCTCTTTGGCGGCTAATTAAGCGACAACATAATTTTGGATTAGCACTCGATTAAATTAAGATGACTTTGGTTATTTTTTGTTGAGGGAAGATGAGTTTGTTAAGTACAACCTCATATTAAAGAGCCACAGAATAGAATCAGCTAGAGCAGTGATATAGGAAAGTTTCAAAAAAATAAATTCAAAAGTTGAAGAAGAAATAAAGATTGAAGAAGAAAAAGCAGCAACAAAAAAAGCTAAAGCTTATAAGAAAGCATTACAAGAAGCAGCTGCAGCATTACAAGCTAATGAAAGTCAAGAAAATAATGCACAAGAATCAGCACCAAGATCAGCTGTTTTGGATCTAGAAAGAGCAATCACAAAAGGAAAGACAACAAGCGAATAAAAGGACACCATGATTCATACAAGAGGTCATCAAAAAAAGAAAAAAAGAGACACAAGGAGTTTGGAAGCATAACTCCAAAAGAACATCCGTTCTAAAATTGTTTACCAAGAGAACTATATGCAATGTTTTTTATGGTTCAGTTTGTAATAAGACTTGTACACTATATGCAAATATAGTGCACTATATGGTTATGAAATACACTATATAAACAGATTCTTATGACAAAACAGCTAGTATGATTTAGCCTAGTGTACGCTATCAGCTATATCAAAACCTACAAATATCAACTACTACTACAGTTTTTTAATCAACTATATCATGAGAAAATCAACTATATCAGAACATAATCAACTATATATCAAAAACAAATATATAAAGTATATCAGTCATAGCAAAATAAATATATCACACTACATCAACCTAAAACATACTATATCAACATAAACCTACTGTATAAACACAAACCTACATAGATCACACTATTACTGCATTTAGATTAGTAACATTGTTGGTAAAATCAAGTACAATTCAAGTAATTCTACTTTCCAAATTTGATTATTATCTTTTTCTTTGTTGTCTTTTTCTTCTTTCCACCTCCAACTTATTTGTCATGTTGTTCTTTCTGCATTCTCTCTCTCATCAAATCATCTTCAATCCTCTTACTCTCTGCAGCCCGCTTTCTTTCATTTTCTTCAATAAAAGCAACAGTCTCTGATCTCTTTGATTTGAATGATATCACATTCTCCACAAGCACACTTCTATTCAAATTCAGATCAGATAAAATCATGCAACCAGACAACGAGACTCTTGTTGCTTTCCTCATTGTCTCCTGAAAATAAATTAAATAAGTAAGAAACTATAAACAAAAAAAATTAAATACAAAACTGAGTAAAAATAATTATATTAAAACATCATTTAGATAATGGTATTCAAACTATTCTGAGCCGTCAAAAAGTAGCATATGGACAAGTATATCCACACCAGAGTCCAAATCATATGCACCTTGTTTCCAGCTTCATTTCACTTCTTTTATTGGCCATAAACCCATATCATCACCTTCAAATTGTGGGATTTCATAAGATTGAAACTTGAAACTCCATTAGCAATGATTGAACTGAGAGTCTCTATCATTTTCTTATAATCCTCCTCATCATCCCAAATCTTGTTATCAATATAAAAAATAGTCTTTTTTCTTTATGTCCAGCACAAAAAGAACATAATGATTAGCTCCTTTTAGTAAAGTTGGGAAAAAAAACCTACAAAATAAAAAAAGAAGTATGAACTCACTACATGAGAATAAAAATAATTATATCATAACATCAACTATATGAGTACAAAACCAACTATATCTTTATATAGCCAACTATATCATAACAAAACCAACTATATTATGGTAATCAACTATATCATTAAAATGTCAACTAACATACAAAAAACAACTATATCATAGGAAAAACAACTATATCATATTTAAACCAACGACAAAAAACAAAACCACAATTTGAAAACATAACATATCTCACCAGTTCAACACCAGAATCCAATTTTGAAATTTTATCTATCTCTTCTATTTGAAACTTCCAGCATTTGATCAACTCATCGATGCGTTTAGTATCAGTTCCATCTTTCAGCACATGTAACAATGCAGCCTGCAACATAAAAACTCATGTTATCAAAAAATAAATAATACAGGGAAAGATAAAGAATTCAACATAAAAATATATCACAAAAAGTTCTTACACTGTGAGAAGAAGTAAAGTAAAAAAATTTCGGAGAAGGAGAGAGACTCAGTTCATTGATATTCAACATTCTTGCCCAATTATCTAACACTGATTCAAATATTTTAGTCTCACTACCAACAGTCCAAATCTCACTCCAAGGAATAAGAAAATCACTTCATCCAGCTTAAAAACCTCTTCATTGCAACAAACAACATAAATTATAAGAATATTTTCAATAAAATTAATACGTTAAACAAATTTCATTCAAAAATTTACCTGCCAACTAAAGGATCTTGATTTTTAGAACAATAATCAACAGCCTCCCTCAGAAATATTGGTAAATCTTCCATCACATTTTCAAACTTCTTCATCATGTTTGAAAGATGAGTGAAAGCATCATTAACCGCATAATCATCCAACCTTAAAGTTGACTTTCTTTGGACCGTAAGACGAGAACTCCTTGGAAAGCAGTCCATGAATTCTCCACAGGCATATCCTCACTTGCATCATAAAAAACATTATTGACAACAGTGTTGATAAAATCATTGCTCTTCTGACTCAATTGAGTCACAATAAAGCTAGGAAGGATTATAAACTTCATCCCAACCAGTAGACAAATCGTTCACAGCATAGGCCAATGATACCATCACATCAAAGAAATTATGATACACTGAATTTGACAAAATGTAGTCAAGATCATCTTGGGAAGAATGATCAACAGAAAAAGGATTACCAGCCACATAAGAGTCCTTCAAACTCTTATAAGCATCAATGTGGCAAAGGGAGACAACTTCTAAATTACTCTTCCCGGATCAACCACAAAGCATGAAGCTTCTACAAAAATCAAAACAAAGAACAATTAATTTGTAATACTCCATATGTAAACAGGTAAAAAATTTATTATGTCAAAACAAAACCAACTATATGAAAATAACACCAACTATATCATAACAAAAACACACCATGTCATCAGTAGACCACAAACAAAACAATTAGAGCAAATACAATATAGCACAAACAAAATACACAATATCATATAAAACAACACTATATCACTCAAAACTTTACTATATCAAAAGTGAATTTTATTATGAACTTTCTATAAGGCACTACAAAGGCAACAAACACCATCACATTCAAAACACACTATATCAAATACAACCACACTATATCAAATACAAACACCCTATATCACATACCACCACTATCACATAAACCACACTATATCACATAAAACCACACTATACCACATACAACCACACTATATCACTCAAAACTATACTATATCAAAAATTAATATTATTCTAAAATTTACAACTTACATCTTTAGCTTTTGCAGTAATTTCTTCATCAGTGAGACTTCCTGGTGGAAGCTTAAACTGAATATGAAGCTTGCCTTCACCTTCCTCTTTGGCACAACCTCCTTTTCTACATCACTTTATGCACTTTCTGTATCATCAGTTGATACAAAACGTGGTACAACCTGAACTTCAATTTTTTTTGAACCGGCTTCATCCGATAGAAAGCAACATGCCCATCATCGTTGAAGTAAAATTTAGCACTTATCGGATAAGTATCATCCAGAAACCACTTCCAAACTTATCACATCTTACTTCAAGATGAATTCTCCTGCCAATTGACTCATTATCCCAATGACTCAACAGAGGCAGGCGAGTTGGCGGCAAACCATCACCAATCTGTAGGTGATGGAAGTAAATCAACTCCAACAATATTATACAACCAGTATAAAGACCCCGAGAACCTTTAGTGTACAATGAATTCTTGTACAAAATCGTAGCATGCTTCAACCTCTCCAAAATATATTTACACCAATTCAAAGAAGGAATTGTGCGAACCTCATTTACAGCAAACACCAGCCTCAAAGCTAGTGTGTTGTTTGCAACTGGAGCTAAAAAAGAAGAAAAAGCAAATAAGACATACAACTTTTCAAACATCTCCCCACCATCAACTAACCTAATTAACTCAGAAAGAACAGAAGACATAGGAATCTACCCTTCACCCCGACAAACTCCAAAATGATCCCTCCAGCTTGCTTTCAACTCAAAATGCGGATTGTCCGCATTAGCTCCCCTAGACACATCCACAACATCCATTCCTTCATGTAGAGGAAACTGAAACACATCATAAACATCAAATTGGTTAACCTTAAACTCTTTGGCATAACCAACTCTAAACATACCACAACCACCATCAAACCTCTCAACCAACCATCCACTTAAAGAATTGTTAGTCCTGGAAATCTTTAAAATCCAGCAAAGATCCAAAACCAATTCTATCACAGCTTTCCTCTATTCAGCAGTCAAACCTTCATTCAATTCACAAAGCCTTTTATCATAACAAGTTGTTTTAGAGAGGATTACTCTCTGTCCTTTAGATTCTAGCAATATTTTGCTCTTCTTTGGAGCTTTCAAGTTATTCTTTTCAACTACAGGATTTACCCTCCTCTTACTTGGTGACTTGGTAGTAACAAGTGTACCAACAGGATTAGCAAAATCAGTTCCTTCATTAGCAGGAGGATTAGCAGAATCAGTTCTTCCATCTTGATGTTCAGTAGATGGATTACCAGAATCATGTGCAGGGTGATCTGTAATAAAAAACAATTGTTCAGAACAAACACACACTATATCAGAAGAAAACACACTATATCATGTCAAAACATACTATATCATGTCAAAATACACTATATCGTGTCAAAAACACACTACATCATGTCAAAAACACACTATATCATGTCAAACTACATATATCATCTCAAAATACACTATATAATGTCAAAACACACTATATCATGTCAATATACACTATCATGCAAAACACACACTCACATGTCAAACTACACTATATCATGTCAAAACACACTATATCATCTCACAATACACTATATAATGTCAAAACACACTATATCATGTCAATATACACTATATCATGCAAAACACACTATCATTCCAAACACTAACATAACACACTATAGCACAGCAAAACACTATCATGTCAAAACAAACTATATCATTTCAAAATACACTATATCATGTCAAAATACACTATAGCATAACAAAAATACAATATAATTACAAAATACACTATATCATGTCAAGACACTATATATAACAAAAAGTACAGTATAATTACAAATATACTATATATTTACAAAACACACTATATCATGTCAAAATATACTATATCATCACAACTATAAACAATAACAAATTATTTATCACAAAAATAAACATAGTTAACCTAAAAAAACACTATAAGACAGAATAAGAGTAAAACAACCACTATATACAACAAAAAATCAACCATAACAAACACGAAAACTAACTAAAGTACAAAAAAACAAGTAACAATAACAAAGTCGCAAATTAGGTCAAACGAAAATTAAATACAAAACACAAACATCAACATCAAAACACTCATAAATCAACAAAAATTCAGTATGAGAACAATAAAAATCGCACAAAAATGAGCGAAGAGTAATTCAAGCTGAAAAAAACATCAACACTCCAAAACTTATAAGAAATTAAACTAAAAACAAAAATCAACGACATAATTACCATCAGTTTGAGCAGTTTCATGAACACCATGCAACTTCGATTCCCCTTAACGAACACCAAGCGACAAACGCAAACCCCTACGTTTTGCGAAATTGCCACTATCGCTCTTCTTCCTTCCCATTGCAAAATTCAAATGAAGAAATTAGACAAAACTGAACGAATAACTGAAAAACACGATATGAACTTGAAGAGAGAGAAAATGAAGAAGTTAATTTATGAGAGAGAAAATGAAGAAGTTATAAGAGAACGAAAGAAGTTAGAAGAAGTTATCAGAGGAAAGAGAAAATATGTGGAGAGAGAAAGACTGAACGCGGCAAAAACTGAAAGTTGTAATCATTACAACTCACGTGATATGGATCTGGTGCACACTAATTAGTGTGCACCGGGTTCATATTAGTTTTTATACAATTTTAAGCTCTACCTTAGATGACTTTGGTACCTCTTAAATGACAAAATAGAAACAAATAATGTCTATTCCTAGGCTTCCACTGTCTTTTTTTTTATAACTCTGAACTTGTCACTATAATTTCCCACTTGGGGTTTCTTCTCATTTTAATATCAAATTTGATTTATCAATCAACAATTTCATGTTTGGTGATACCATTTTCATACTGGCCTTTGAAAATTTTAGGCATGTAAAATTATGATGCTTACACAATTTTATTGTTTGAAAATAGATTAGCTAATTAATTAGTTTTTATAGGAAAAAGTAACAAAAACAAAAAGATTAATGAGAACATGAAATTAAGCACATAAGATCTAATTTTGGTGATCACATTGTTAAAAAATCAAGATTAATGGGAACCTAGCAGTAGACACATGAATTTGTCTCCCCAATTTAGTACCCAACGATGAAACATATCGTCGTCCTACTTGGTCTGTACTGAAGCGGAGCAATTAAAGGCTCTGCTCAAAACCCTTTTTGAGTCCAAAATATGTTAAAATCTTATTCAAAAGAAAATCCAATTTCAAGCCCAATTAATTATAATTATAATTAATTGATTTTTCAAAATAAATTATAAAATTATTTTCATAAAATCTAATTTTTTTATTTAAATCCTTTATTGAATGATGAGTTTAATTAGATAAAAAATGTGTCAAAACAGTTATTTAAAATAAGCTTCTTTTTTATCCGCAACTTCTGTTTTCCTAATTCTAATCATATTTTTCACTATAAATACCCTATATTTACTCGTATTTCTAACGGACATCACATATACTTCAACATATCTAAATACTTATATCTAAATGTCAAAACCTCTAAAAAACTCTCAAAAACACATGCAAACTATTCAAACACACTCAGCCAAGAATATTAATTGTTCTTTCTCCATTGAGTCTTCATTGAAGAACTCACTTTCTCAAGGCTAAAGGTAGATTTATCCGACATTCGTACAGTTACCTAGGCGGCAATGGTATAATTTTTTAGGGTCCTTAATATTTCAATTTCAATTTAATTTCTTGAAGATACTAACAAGTTTTTCATGATGTAGATCCTTAAGAAATTCATGATTCTTGTATATTATTTTCCTAATCTCTTTTTCTTTATATATTTTTACATATCATGTGCATGCCTAGGGGTGCTTATAGCACGAGTCGAGCCCGAACTGTATTGGGCTCCACTCGTTTATCTTTTAGCTTGGCTCGGCTCGGCTCGTGAGCTCGACGGGCCCAATATGTGAAGCTCAGCTCGAGCTCGAGCTCGTGAGATTCTCTCAGGGCTCGAGTTCGGCTTGGGAGATCGGCTTGGCTCGATTCAAGCTCGATTTGAGACAAATGGAAAATCAACCAACACAATATTAAACCAAACAAAAAATTCATATTCGATATTAAAAAAATAGTTGACATATCTTGTAGAATCATAGAATAAATTCAAAGAATAAAAAAATGAATAAATATATTTATTTCAATTTTACATGCTAATCAAATGAATTACTTAAATATATATATATAATCGACAAACTAAATCTAGCTAAAAGGATACAAAAAGGAATGACATTAATTGTTTAATGCAAAGATAGGAAAACTAATGCAGCAAAATTATTAACATACAACCATATAGATCTATAATACATAAAATAATTGAAATTTAGAGCTATCCTAAAATGTAGATCTAAAACTCAGACATAAAATCAGCTACAAAAACCTTGCATGTTCAATTTTTTGCTTCATTCTTGCTTGATTCTTGAGATTTTCAACTTGAAATTTTTTCTTTAACACGAAAACTTCAACAACGACTTTCCCGTTCAAACCTTCGAAATTCCAATGCATATATTGATTTGTTCATATAGCAAAAAGGGGTGAGAGAAAGGGAAAAGAAAGAACGAAAAGGAACTGTGATAAAGAGAGGTATCTGAAAATTGAGTAAGGAGAAAGAGGAGAGAGAGAGAAAGGGGAGGCAAGAGAGTGGGAGTGGGGTGGGGACTGTTAGATTTTTGGAGTTTTCTACTTCTATATTTGGGTTGATAGATTTTTATTGTGTGAGTTCTAATCACTTTTTTTATGTGTTTTAAGCTATAATAATCGACCCTGTTAATGAGCTTTTCACTAGCTAGTTCAGCTAAGCTTGTTAAAGTCTCCAGCCAAGCCCGAATCCGAGCTGAATTTTGGTCGAGCTGAGCCCCAACTTTTCGCGAACAAGCCTAGCTCATTATGCATGCCTATGTGTTTGATGCTTTCATCACCTTCATATGATTATTTTTGTTAATCAAAGACCTAAATAAATGTTCCAATATTAAAATCAGATAATTTGGATAATTGGATTAAGTTCCTAGTAATTTGATTGCTTAAAGAACATATCACAAAAATTAGTCTTTTGCTTGTTTAATAAACCAACGTAGATTTATTTTTAGAATACATGAACATATTTCTTGGTTATTGATTTGCATTAAATTAGAACGTGAATCGTATTAAGTAGATGCCAGCAATGGGTGAATTTGATTCATGATCATATTTGTACTCTCACCCCCAAACTCATTCTTTGGTTCATTGACCAATTATGAAGTCATGACGGGAAAATATGCATCGTATAAGTCCCTAAGATGTCCTTATGATTTACCAATATCCAATTAGGTTTATGAGTCTTCCTTCAAAGACTTGTTGGCGACTTGTTTTTCAAAAAGAATTTCAAAACTAAAACTTTTACAATGAGGTAGCATCCGAGCTCATGCCACGTAGATAATAAATATATGCCTACCTAGCCGATTGTCAAAATTACCTTATTGGGTGTTATTTAACATTTGTAGGTATGATTTAGCAAATAATATATATGTGACCATACAATTGCAAATTAAAGTAGTAAAGCAGTCAAATCGTCATGAAAAGAAAATAAGAAAAAACAAAGACTATATACAAATGTATACGCGTTTGTTTAGATTCTACATTATAAAAGTTAAATTGTTCGCACAAAAAGAATTAGATAATGGAAACATACAAAAAAATGACCCTCAAAGGTTATACCTTTGTCACCTAAGTCTTGAATTACAGACGTTAGAAGAAGCAATCCTTAGTCTAGGATCTTTGAGTGTTCGATTCGGCATAACGTTGTTTGTATTTTAATAGAGAATATGAGAGTGTTTATGTGTTTTGAGTGTGGGAGAGTTAAGAATATTTGAAAGTTTTTGAGATTTATAAATGTGTAAAGAGAGAAAACTTGCTCAAATAACCCGAAAAAGGCGAAGTTACTATAGAAAAGCATGAAATCAGGATTTCAAAAAATGTGCGGCGCGAGCCATCTGCGTGGAGCGCGAGATCTATGCATGCAGCACAGCTAAACTTGTGTGTCAACACAATTTTTGTTGGTGCTTTGCAGATTTTGGGATTTGCCTTCAGTTGTGCGTCGCATAAGAGCTTGTGCCTAGCCGAATGTCTTGCATCATGCACATCCAATTAATTTTAGCGACATTCATGTTTATCTTTAAATAACTGCCATATCTTATCTTTTATTAAAATTATCATTAAACTACAGATTTAATGACCATGAATAATATAATCTGGTTTTTATGAAATAAATATAAAAACAAAAATTATTTATTTAAAATATATATTAAAACATAAATTAATTATGAAGAATAATTAATTGGGATTTCAAATTGGGTTTTATTCTTAAATAGGTTTCAAACATGTTTTTTTCGAGCTCAAAATGTTATGGACAAGGTGCTCAGTTGCTCTTCTTTAGGTTGGAACAATTAGGACGGCGGTCATGTGTTTCATCATCGGTGCTAAAATGTGAGACAAATTTATGTGTCTATGGAAGTACTCCACACTTTGACTGACGTTGGAGAATCGAAAGTCAAAAGTCTGTATTGGGATCAAGAATGATTCCAGATGTTCTGCAATCCAAAATCCTTGTTTTTAAGATTTGGAGAGTAAAAAGCTAAGCAAAAATTGGTGGAATGATTGATGGTGCCTTTTCTTCACCTAAAAAATAAGTTTCAAATTTAATAAGATTAGATAAGTTCATAAAAATATCAATAAATTCCAATAAGTTCATATAATCTCAGATAAGTTCCATTTAGTTCTACACCTTATAATACGTAAGTTGAGGTAATTAAGTTGAGATAAGTTTAAATATTTTTTAAAAAGTTCTAATATGTTCAGATAAGTTCCAATACATTCTAGAAAAGTTTTAATAAGTCTAGTAAAGATACAATGAAGAGAGATTGTGCTCTGGCTCAACATTATCTAGTATAAAGAAGAACAATTAAAGAGAAATTAAAGAGTATATAATTTGGCACTTTTAAATTGTATGATCTTCTATTACCATTGTTTCTTTCATTGATGTGAATTAATGAGCAAACAATGGGGGAGCAGAGTGGAAAGAGCCATGGAAGTTGAAAATTGATGAAAAATTATCTATTTCTTCTGTATTAAAAGAGAATATATATATGAGTTATGCTTGAAATTTGGAGTAAAAGAAGCACTTCAAATATATGGCTTTAATGTTTGTGTTGAAAGATAAGAGGAGCACACAAGATTATACACTCCTCTTCCTTTCTCTCTCTACGCTTCCCCCAAAACAGAAACCCTAAAGAAAACCCTATAGCCCCCGTCGCCCTCGCAGTCTCGCTGGCGAGCCTGTCCTCTCGTTCATTGCGTCCCCCGACCTCTAATCAGTTAGTCCCCTTCTCCTTCCCCTGTTCCCCTGCCCCGTCCCCAGTCCCGCGTCTCCCCATCCCCTTCCCCTAGCGTTCGTGTCTCCCATCGCACATCTCCCCACCCCATCCCCCGTCATGCATCTCCTCGCGTCGCCCTGTTCCCCCTTTTTGTCGTCTCTTCAAGTTTTCCTTCCTTGTGTCTCCCACTCCCCCTTCCTTGTTTTGTGTTCGAGTCTCCTTTTCCCCCTCCCCTGTTTTGTGTCGTGTCTCCCCTTCTCCATCCCCTGTTTGTGTTCGTCGGCTGAGATCGTCGTCCTTGTGCTGCCGTCGTCTGATTGCTAGTACTGCCGGAGTTCGGGCTGGTTACGAGTGAAGGAAGTCGTTTGAACCAGGTTCGTCTCGTGAGGTGTAGTAAGTTCTAGCGCTGGTTTTCTTGCCTTCGAGTGTTAAGTTAAGTGGAAGGTATAGAAGGCATTGTGTTATGAACCCAGTGATCGGTTCTTTAGTTTGTTTAATGTTTGTTTTATATTTTAGCTTAGTTCAGTTTCATCCAGATCCAATTACCCTGGCTTTTTGTGTATGGTTGTTCTTGGGTATTAGTTAATGGTGATCGGTGGATAGCACAAGGTTCTTGGTTTCCAATGATATAAGGGAAGATCTAGGAAACCTGGTTAATAGAACCAATGATCCTGGAGTTGGCCATGGTTTGGTTTATGCCGCTTTAGGGATCCGAGTGTTGGGGTAAGATGACGTTCTCAATTTAAATTTGTTGTGCGTCGATCTTCTATTTTAGGATTGCATGGTTGGATCTTTAGATCCGTCAGTTGGGTGAATTCCATCAATATAATTCACCCCAAGGTCTTGTGATGGCTTCAGGCGTCATCACCTTTAAAAAATGCATCTTGTGAGAGGCCCTCCAATTTGATTAGGGGCAAGTTTCGACCTCCACGCATTTTGAGTTCCAGTGTCGTGAGACTAAACTCTGGATACCAGGGTCAGAAGTCACCAAAGGACGTGACTTCATTGTTAGTCGAATTAGTAGAATCTCAGGAGGATGTTTCTCTTCAAGAACCTTGGGATTTAGTCTAGTGGATATTGGGGTCTACTAGATGTGATGCGGCAATCTATCTCTGAAAATCGTCAGGGCCGGATTTCGTATCTCAACAGATTCCCTCTCATATCAGGTCTTTTTCGTCAAAACATATAACCAACCCCATGCACCATCGCTCAAGATAAGTTTCATTCGCACTTGACAAGTAATGGTTTGTTTTTTCTTCATAGATCTAGTATGTAAGAGCAAACGAAGCTCACGTTAGTTTCAATTTGTTTTTGTTTGATTGTATTAGCATTATGTTGTACTCCCGTTTTTAATTAATGCAAATTTTATCGATGTCAAAAAAAATAAAAAATATACGGCTTTAGTAGAAAATAAGTGTTTTTACTTTATCCTCGATCGTGATCTTTTGTTCAGGTCTCATTATGAGCAAGTTTAAATAGAAAGGGTTCATGTAGAATGGAAGCAATTTGCCTAGGAAGAAATGATTATTATGTAAAGAGGATATATAAAATAATACGTGTACTGTGTACACCAAAAATAAAAAAGAAGAAACTCAGTAGATTCAGTCATACATTGAGACAACAAACCCAAAGTTTCAGTTTGTCTTGTTTGCGACATAATACACTCTCAATACTAGTGAAGACAAGACATATTATGATATATCTCCTCTTGATCTAATTAATTATCTTAAATCTAATCATGAGGTCATGAGCTCAAGGCTTATAATGTCCAGTAACTACTGCAAATGACTTGGGGTCAATGCCTTTGCATGTAAGAAGAAAGTCAAATAGCGAATGTACTCTATCTGGCAATGAATTTGAGTAGCAATATCGTAGTATTCTGTTAGGGAAGTAAATTTGTCCCAAAAATAATAAAAACCTCCGCAATGGTGTATAGATAAAACGAACAAAAGAGTTGCATTAACTCAAGTGACCTACTATATAAGTTCTAATTTTTTTTAATATCAACTTTTAAAAAAAGTCCAAATGTAAATTATTGGACTTAATAGCAAAGTACAATCTCTTATAATTCCTTCATGAAATATTTTCAAATTTTAATCACCAACAATAGTGGGTGTAAGGTTGTATAGTAATGCAAAGTTTCAGAATCATTGATATGTTGGTCCTAATGATCACATTCTTTAAATTATTGAGGTTAGTTCAAGTGAGTCAAAGGAGAAGGGAATTGCATTTGGATTGAACAACATTCTTGACATGTGATGCCCTTAGCTTGCGGGAAATTAGTAAACTCCACGCACCTATCGTTTATTTATCTTCTTAATTATGCCTCTAACAACATTTGACTAGCCTTAAAAATGAAACTTTGTTATTTATTAACACGGATCATATGCATTTCTCATGTTTCCATGTGGCTATTTGCAAACCTTATGCTGCCAAAAAAACAAGTTATTATGCCTCAACTAAGGAGAATCGAAATTTTTTAAATAATAGAGTATCAAATTTAACAATCACATTGCAGAAGATTTGGGAAATTTGGGATGTTAGTCTTAGCTTCCTAGGTGTACCAAAGTAATAACTCCTTCAAGTTTTAAATACTTAAGTCATGTGCTTTGAACAATATTAATATTTTATTTACTCCAGATTCGATTCAATCAAAATTAAAAATCACACAAAAATTGTTACTCATCACTAAGAAACATCTCGATATTAAGTCATTCAAGACTTATTTGAATATTTTAGTATGTTAATTTTAGAAAAATGAATAGTATTACTTCTATATACAACAAATAAAAGAAAAGCAAGAGTAAACTAACAAGTGAATTTGAGTAATTTAAGACTCCGTAACTCAAATCTCCCCTCTTATTGGTGTTTAGCTTTATATTTATTAATTTGTTCATTTACTTTATTTGATTAATCTTTAAATTGCATGTCAATCCCACATGAGACAAACTTATACCGTACATTCAAGGCTAATTTCTTTTCTCATTATTTATTTATTTGGGACTCTAAAACTGGGCAACGAGCAAAAAAACCCTTGGGTGTACGATACACCCAAATATATAATATAAATTGCATCAAGTATTAAAAACCGAAGGAAATATATAAATGTTAAAAAATAACTTCATGATTATTCAAAATACAAAACTGAAAAGGATACCTAAAATATTTCTTTAAGACATTTTCTAATCATTGATATGATACGCCTAAGATTTGAAGAATCCCATACTTCATAGATTCTCTAGTGGTCATATGTTCATCAATTGTTTCCTAAATCTGTCTGGTCTAATCAGATTAGTAGGACACATTAATTCCCTGAAGCACTACTATATATCATTGACCAACCTAAAAGGAAAGTTTTTCTTCGTAAACGGTGAGTTCTTTGTGCGTTTGTTTTCTTCTTGATCTAGTTAGCACCGAGCACATGTCATGATCTGCAAACAAATGGAATAGTAAATTGTTTTATCCGTAAATTTATATAGGAAGTCTTCTTAGATCACAGTCCAAAGAGACTAAATCCATGAAAGTGGCACTCCGTTAAAGCAATGCAATACGACAAAATCTAATACTAGATGTTTAATTAGAAAGTTGGATTTCCTTAAACGAAACAATAATAGGTAAGGATTATAATTCCCCTTTTTTCAGAAACTAGAGAGAGCCACAAAGACAAATGATATCATGATTTGATCTCAGGTTGTGGATACTACCTCTCGAGATTTCAATCAATTAAAATAGTTGACATCCACATTATGTGGCGGAATATGTTATGATTTTTCTTTATATGTTCAAAACAAAAACACAAATTAATGGACCAAATTTAACTAGAAAAACTAAATGGTGAACACAAAAATTTGAACATGGTTAATATAAGTGACCTATCAGAAGATGAGTGCGTCTTGGGTTTAACATATTATACCATAACTTATTGTATAACGAAATCTCACATGTGCAAACTAATATAATTGTTTCATATTATTAGATAACTCTTTCATGTCATTATTGGTGTGTTTCATATCATTTTGAAACTATTTCATATCATTTTGAAACTGTTTCATGTCATTTAAAAATCTGTTTTATGCCATCTATAAAACTCTTTTATGTCATTATTGATATGTTTCATATCATTTTGGAAGCATTTCATGTCACTTTAAATCTGTTTCATATCATTGTTGATATGTTTTATATCATCTAGAGTTCTGTCCTATGTCATTATTGATATGTTTCATATCATTTTGGACTCGTTATTGATATGTTTTATTTCATTTTGGAACTATTTCATGACATTTTTAAATCTGGTTCATGTCATTGTTTCATGTCACTTAGAGTTATGTTCCATTTTATTATTGGTATGTTTCATATCATTTTGGAACTATTTCATATCGTTATTAGTCTGTTTCATATCATTTTGGAACTGTTTCAAGTCATTTTTAAATATGTTTATATCATTTATAAAACTCTTTCATGTCATTATTGGTATGTTTTATATAATTTTAGAACTCGCTCACACCTCCCCTACTACAGTCCCTCCATAACCCACTAGCTCCCCAGAAAATCTCCTTTAATTCCATCGGAAAACGCTACCCAAAGGACTCCTCTTCACTCCGCCATTACCATTCAAATAGCTCTCCAATCTCAACGGAACCTTTTTCATTTTTATTTCCATTTCTGTTCATTTTCAGGTTCTTTCAATTGTATAATATGAGAAAACATGTTTGAATTTGGCTTACTTTTCCAAGATTAATATTTTTTCTCTAATTTTTTCCTAGATATTGCTAAAATAAAAAATGATTTACACTTTGCGTCAAAGTGTGAAATAAATTCAGGCGTACCATCAACATAGGATTAAGCGTGAGGAATATTTTATTATTTGGCTTAGGTGAAATCGCTACTCATATTATTGGTTTAGCTTACATAACAACTAACCAGAGAAGCGATTTATATATATATTTACCGCCACGCGTGCACCGGTTCATTAAACTAAATTACTGCTCTGAGTAGCCGTCTATATCTGCCCCAAAACCACCAGACTGCGAGTGTCTTCAGTTCAGTTTGCAAAAAAAGATTTCTAACAAGATTCTCTCTTACCCCCCCTCTCTCTCCCGACCGCCAAATGCTGCTCAACCCCGCCGAAGTCAACGCTAACACGCGCGCCGCTTCCATTAGACGTTGCCCTCGTCACCACCTCGCCTTCTAACGCTGGTTGTGATGCTTTTCGGTTGCTCTCCTCCCTCTTCTTATTTTAGCTTAGCACCCTAGTTTTGATTAGTTTTCTTTTTTTTTTCATTTATATTTCTAAATTAAAGCTAAAGAAATTGATGTTAATATCAAGATTAGCGGTTTATATTTATTTATTATTTCAATGCTATTATCTGATTTTTACAATTATGTTCAAAATATATAAATGCATAAATGTGTATCTATAATTGTTGTCTTCTTATTTATAAATTATTTTAGGATTTTTTCTTTAGATATTATGCTAAATTAAAACAAGTCATTTTATGAATTCTACCTTTTGTTATAGTTATGCATCAAATTATATATTTTTAGATTCATGGTAAAATGGTGTATTAAATTAGAAGAAATTGTATATTTATTTTTATGGTATATCAGGTATACTAAAGTAGAAGAAATTACATATTTGTTATTCATGGTAAATAAGTATACTAAAGTATGCCCCCCTCTCTTTTTTCTCTCTCAAACCCTAGCCTCCCCTACCCCTTCTTCATCAGTTATGGGTTGCCATGGATGATTTCATCCATGGTAAGCCCCTTTTCCTCTTTTATTTTCATTTTTTAGTTCATTTCTTATTTTGTTGAATAAATTAGTCTCTTTTTATGAGATTTTTTCAAATCCTGTTATGGGAATTTTAGTCTCTTTTATGGAGATCTCCTTCTCCCCTATGGGAGTTGTGAGTTTGGTTTTTTGTCTTTAGGTATGAGAAATTATTTTCATTGGTTGAAGTTCGAGACTCAACATGAAGGTATTGAAATCTCAGATGCGGTCAACATGACTCGATCAAGAATGCTCTTTCGAAACTATGTCAGAATAGCTGATAGACTTCCTCATCAATAACAGCTTGATTCAGCAAATACAAGGGGGCTGCGTTGTATTGCTCGATCTGGTTCATTGTAGTTTCTTCGAAGACGAATTTGATTTAACCTTGTTTAATTGTATCTTATTTTTCTTTAATATCTATTGTAGATGCAATTTGGCCTTCAATTAATGAAATTTATCTTTTTTAAAAAAAGTATGCTAAAGCATAATTGTATGTATACTAAAGTAGCAAAAAAAATTATTTGTTATTCATGGAAAATTGGTAGTTAATGAAAGCTCTTAGAACCCTGCCTTTTAATATAGATATGCTGCATCAAGTTTTCTAAATAGGGTTATCTATTTCCATGTTTAAATTTTCATATATGCTAGTATTGATTGAATATATTTTAGATTTATAAATAATTATCTATGCATGAACTAATTAGACCCCCTTTTTACAATGAATTAAACCTTAATAATAAATTGAGGATAAGCTAAAATTTGCACATGAATAACAATAAATTGAGAGTTGTGTTTTGGTGTTTAGAATATGGAACAAACCAGATATCTTCTCTTCCTTTATTAGGGTGCTGAGCTTGCTCACAAGCCATTGATATTGTGTATAAAGGAGAAAAGGAAAAAGATTTTGTTCATCAATTCTGGTATGAGGTTTTCGGAGGTTCTAAATAAGGTGTAAGATGTAGTTGGTTGTGATCATATGTATGTATGTGGATTTGAAAATGTGTACATCATATTTGATACCGAGGAGATATGTGCCAATGGCACTATATGTTGACGAGTCACTAAGTGCTATGTGACGTTTAGTGACACAAACCTCAGCCACAACAATGGAGGTGTATGATTAAACTTTTTCTAGGCAGGTACATACTTTATTTGAGGTTTACGTTGCTCACAACTGCGGTACTGTGTTGGATGTAGGAATATAGATGAACATATAGCGGAATTTCAGGAAACAGATTTCCTAACATCTATCACAAGATCGCATGCATAACATAAATATGAATCATATTATAAGGAAAAGAATGTACAACCTTTGTAGCGTGTTTTCCACCGGATTGCAAGTGCTAGAGATCAAAGAACATCAATTAATGTCCCTCTACTTAGTCCACGAGCACCAATTGAATTCCCATGTTTGCGAGAACGGAAGAGGATGAACAGATTTCACTCTCTTGCTTTTTAGGGAAGGTGGCCGGATTTTCCAAAAGGAAATAATAGGGTTTTTCTCTCTCTTTTTCAATTTAAAAGTTACTGTCAAATTAAACGCTCTATTCCACCCTCCTATTATAACCTTTTATAATAGTAGGAGAATAGGTTTAGAGAGAGACCTAACCTAACCCTAATTCCTCCTATTGGCCGGTTTTCTTACATCAATTAGTTACTACAATGTGTGCCTCATAGGATTAGGTTAACTTAGTTGTAGGTTCAATCAATATTGTCCCACTAACCAACATTTATTCTCTAGCAAGTAGATGTGATTACTAAACTAACGTAATTAATTATCTCTATAATAATTCCTTTTATATTTAGTAATTGTCGGGATGTCTATGGACATATTCCTTCATTGGAGGCTACTAAGTCATTGCCTTTGGATATGGGCTACCAATTGCTTGTGCAAACATCATGAAGGGGCTCTGCACCGATGATGTTGACAGAGTCGGACAATGTCACGTCTTGCTACCCGTGCCCGCTTCTGCTGCACATACATCCACCTCACCTACTCTTCAACCACCTGGCCTTTTTAAGCGAGCTCCTTCTTGATCTCCACGAGTTTTGCCTCCTCTAACCCCTGCTATTCCTGTCACCACTATATTGTCTCCAACACTAGTGTCTCCTACACTTTGTCAGATGGCGTATCAACGATGATCGACCACCACTTTTTCTTTAGGGCATCATCTTAGAGCTGGACGAGTACACACTTAGTTCATCCACACCTGCCCAGACAAGACACGAAAGGTTTAGCAGTTTGACTTTGTGTTTGTATCGTTTTCTAAGTGATTATTATTTTGCTCTTGGATTATACACTTTAAATGCAATCTCAAAACTTTGCTATATTTGTGTATATTTTTCGGAGTGTTGGAACTATTTGAAACTTTTATGTCATTTCGTGGTTTCTTTTTATGATGATGAAATTGTTAGTTTTTAAAGTTGGAGTTTGTATGAATTTGGAGATTATTTTATTGGTGTCTGGAGCTAGATTTTGTGCAAGTTTCATTCTGGCATTTTGGTCAGGAATGAAGATGCAGCTTCACCCAACAAAGGCGCAGCTTATAAACCGCTAGCAGAGTAGCGATTTACAAGGAACAAATAGCTAGCAGAGTAGCAGCTAAGTCATGTAGGGAAACGCTACTCTGAGCAACAGTTAACCTTGTAAAAATCGCTACTCGGAGTAGCAGTTACTCCCTGCTGACCGCTAAATTTTAATAGCGGTTTGACCGAAATTAAACCGCTACTCCCATTAGTTGTTCAATTTGGGGATGATAAAAAAATTCTCACGCCCAATTCTACGTAACGGTACGCTGGAAGTTTTTTCTCACTTTGATTCAATTAATTGGGAATTATTTCTTATTTTTAATAATTTAGGGATAAAAATAAAACAAACTACTAATTTCTAGGATATAATAGTATTATTAAACTCACTTACTATTAGACCTAGCAGTAGTTGGTGCGCGTTCGGTGACATGTGCACTACAATTTTGACCTTGGTTAAGGTCCCAAATGAAGTGGGTTCCACAACGTGTGTCAAGGGCAGCCTTACCCTTGTACGTGCATGAGATAAAGATGTGGCTGTGGAGAGCACACGACTAGTCTTGTATTGTGTCCTTTCCATGCAACTGAGAAAGGCACATCACTAAGGGGACGTTTGGTATCAACGAGGTAAAGGGAATGGAATCAAGAATGGGGTAGAGGGGGAAAGAAAACTAAAACCCTTAGATGAAAAGGGAATTGTTTGGTTGATATATAGGCATTCCATCTCTCACTATTGCTCCACCACTATTCCTCACTCTAGATGAGCTGCTGCCCCCTCCATTTCTTCCACCGCCGCCGCCGCCGCCCCCGCCCCCGCCCCGCTTTTCTACTTCATCTCTGGCCGCCGACCCTCGCCTTTCCACTTCCTCCATCGCCGCCCGCCGACCTCGCCTTCCAACTTCCTCCTACATGAGCCGCCTATTTGTTGGTCGAATTCGAGGCTTTAAAGGTCGAATTCGACCATAAAAACTTCAGATCTGAAGTTTTTTTGGTCAAATTCGACCATATAAAGCTATTATTGATGAATTGAATAATTATTTCCTTATTCTCACTCTTGTTTTTCTTATTTACGAATTTTTAGGGTTTTGTGGGTGGTTTGGTTGTTTTCGCTGGTGGTGGGTTGTATTTCAAGGGTGAAGAGTAAGTTTTGTGTGTGGTGGATTGGTTTTCTAGGTTGAGGATGGGTTGGTGGATGGTTTCCGGAGGTGGTGGCTGGGTTGGGACATCGACGTATGGGGTCGATTTGGGCTCTGGTGCTGGTGGTTTTCTGGGTGTTGGAGGTGGTTTGGTGGTTGTTGTGGCAGCGGTTGTGGTCGGTGCGGTGGTGTAGGTGGGTGCGGTGGTGGAGGTGGGGTGGGGTGGCGTGACGAAGTGGGGTGGTGGAGGTGGTTGTTGATAGGATTGGGTGGTCAAAGGTGATGGTCAAGGGTTTTCCATTCTCCCATTTCTAAGTGGATGGGGTAGTGGGGAATCAAAATAGAGGGATTTGGGGTAATGGAGGGGAAAAGAGGGGAAACAAAACCCCCAATCCAAACAAGTTTTAAGAAAATGGAATCAACTAATTCCCTTTCCCTTTCCTGTAACCCCCTAACCAAACGCCCCCTAATTACTAAAGGAGGGGAGATGTTTGGATTTCTACAACTCTTTTGGTTTAATTAATATATATTGTGAGAGCCTCAGTTTTGGTGAATATATCATCCCAAAATATATTTGTCCAGTTGTATCATATTTTATGGTACTGTAATTGAGATCATTTGCTGCATTACTTTCTATTTTGTTATTCCACCTCCATAAGTTCGGTAAAGAGGCTATGGTCAAAAGGGCCGCCAAAGAGATTGAAATCTAGCTACGTGTTCTACACATTTTTAATATAGCTTGAAATTGTATTTTTATTAGAAAAAATTAACCAAAATAATCTCAATAATTCCCCATCCGCTAAAAGTAATCTTCAACTATGAGTTATTTGAATAATCCCAAGTATTACTAAACCCATCTAATTAAAATACTCCCCCAGTAACTTGCTAAATTTGTAAAGAGTTTTAACTTTCATTTCCCCCTTATTTTTCTTAAAAAGAACCTTAAATAGACCTTCCCAACTACATCATTAATGTGCGTACCTTCCATTAACGGCATAGCTTGCTCCGTTACTTTTAACCCCTCTCTCTCTCTCTCAAACCGTAACTGGAAAAAAAATTACCCTTGAACTTTTAGAGGAAGAGGGTGAAGGAGACGCGAAGAATTGCCAACTAGTAAGTAAATTCTGAACCTTTCTTCTTCTTTATCTTCACTGATGTTATAACGGATGTGAGGAAGAACAAATAATGAATGCAGAAAAGCAATAAACAACACACAGATTTACGTGGTTCACCAACAGTGTATTAGCTACGTCCACGGGTAGAGAGAGAATAGTTTTATTGAGATGAGGAAAAACCAGATTACAGATGTAATTAGTGACTAATTCGTCGAATAAACGAATTAGGTTAAAAACCTATTTATACCCCGCTTCGGAAAACACATTTCCGCGTCAAAACAGCTCACCGCCCGATCGGGTCGGGCGACATCCGCCTGATCGGGTGGTAACTCGCCAACCCAGAATTCGTCTCGCGCCCGATCAGGCGACCATCGCCCGGTCGTAGTTCGCTAACTACGCCCGATCGGGGGAACACGCCCGACGCAATCGGGCGCCCTGCACTTTGAGCCCCTGCTGAGACACTGACCCAGCCCGGTCGGGCGAGCCTGCCCGATCTGATTGGGCGAGCCTACGAACGCACCTTTTGACCGGATTCAAGGCACAAATTCCTACAAATCTCCACCTTGACTTGAATCCTCTCACAATGAACCGGAAAACCAGATAACAAATACATTGAACATAACGCCCAAATTCTCCCTGCAACCAAATTTTGCCCCGAAAGGCAACCAGAACCAGATTTGTCCCTGAAGGACACCAGATTAGCCCCTAAGGGCCCCAGACTTGCCCCAAAGGGCAATTAACAACCTCGAACGTCGAGCAAATCCAAACAATGTTGAAACTTACTCTGCGGAACCAGCTTGGTGAACATATCAACAGTATTATCAGCTGTACCTACCTTCTTCACCTTAACCCTTGTCTCACTCCTCATAAAATGATACCTGACATCTATGTGTTTAGTCCTCTCATGATGAAATTTATCATTGGCCAAGCATATCGCACTCAAGCAGTCACAATACACTATTGCCTGATCATGATGTAGACCCAAATCACTGACTAGCCCTTTTAACCAGATTCCCTCCTTAGCTGCTTCTGTTAAGGCCATATACTCTGCTTCAGTGGTAGATAAAGTCACCTTAGGCTGCAAAGTAGTTTTTCAACTCACAACAGAACCACCAAGAGTGAACACATAACTCGTCATAGATCTCCTACCATCTACATCTCCAGCATAATCAGAATCAGAGAAACCTGTGACTAAACATGCCACATCACCTCCATATATAAGACCAATATCTGACGTACCTCTAAGATACCGAAAGATCCTCTTGACTGCCTGCCAATGCTCCTTACCAGGATCACCCATGAACCTACTAATAACATTGACTGCATGTGCAAGATTCGGCCTAGTGCAAACCATGGCATACATCAAGCTCCCTACTGCACTAGCATAAGGAACTCGGCTCATGTACTCCTTCTCCTCAGCAGACTTAGGTGCAAAAGCAACGGACAAATGACTATTGGAAGCACTTGGAGTATCTATAAGTTTTGTTGTTGACATGCCAAACCTTGACAATATCTTCTCGATATAGCCTTTCTGTGAAAAGAAAAGCTTCTTCTGAGCCCTCTCCCTAAAGATCTCCATACCCAAAATTTTCCGTGCCGCACCCAAATCCTTCATTTCAAATTCAGCACTGAGAAGCTCCTTCAATTTCTGAACATCCGACTTGTTCCTAGCAGCTATCAACATATCATCTACATACAACACTAAGTAGATGAAAGATCCATCTGTCAGCTTATTGTGGTACAAATAACAATCATATGAACTCCTGTTGTAGCCTAGCTCCATCATATAGCTATCAAACCTCTTGTACCACTGCCTCGGAGACTACTTTAGCCCATATAAGGACTTCTTCAACTTGCAAACAAAAGTTTCCTTCCCCGGAACCTGGAAACCATCTGGCTGAGCCATGTATATCTCCTTCTCCAACTCTCCATGTAGAAAAGCTGTTTTCACATCCAGTTGCTCAAGCTCAAAATCCTGATGTGCCGCTATTGCTAGTAACACCCTGATAGAAGTATTCCTGAATACAGGTGAAAAAAATCTCATTGTAGTCAACTCCCTCCCTTTGTGTGAACCCTCTTGCAACCTGACGAGCCTTATACTTGATTCCCTCTACAGATGTCATCCCCTCCTTTTTCTTGAAAACCCATTTACAAGTAACAATTTTTCTCCCTGGAGGCTTAGGCACAAGCTCCCAAGTCTCGTTCTTGTGAAGTGACTCCATCTCATCTCCCATTGCAGCAAGCCAATGGTTAGACTCCGTACATGTAACTGCCTCCCTGTAGGTAGATGGCTCATAGACATCCACCTCCTCAGCAACCTGTAGTGCATAAACCACCATATCTTCAAAACCATACTTATTTGGGGCTTTCCCAAAATTCGTCCTCATAGGACGATCCCAAGCAAGGCTAGATGCCTCTTCACTTGGTATTGAAGAATGTGGTGCTTCAGAATTTATGTGTTGATTATCTTCATGTGTTTCATCACTCTCATCATGAGTGACTTGTTGCTCCACCTGTTTATCAACACTACCACTATCTGCTACAACTATAGACTTCACTGTTGGATTAAACATAAATTTTTCATCAAAGACAATATTTCTACAAAGTATAACCCTACCCTCATATGGGGACCAAATTCTATAACCTTTCACCCCATCCCCATACCCTACAAACACTCATTTTTTGGATCTTGGCACCAATTTACCCTCATTTACATGATAATAAACACTACCACCAAAAGCTCGCATATTAGAGTAATCTGTAGGTTTACCTGACCACATCTCATATGGTGTTTTGAGATTGATTCCAGAGTGAGGTCCACGGTTGATCAAATAACATGTTGTACTAACGGCTTCTCCCCAAAACCTCCTAGTCATCCCAGCATTAGAGAGCATGCACCGAGCTCTCTCCAGAAGTGTCTGATTCATTCGTTCAGCTACACCATTCTGCTGTGGTGTATTTCAGACAGTATGATGCCTAGCAATCCCTTCATTCTTACACAACTCAACGAACTCAGACAAACAGAATTCCAGACCATTATCAGTTCGTAGCCTTTTGATCTTCTTCCCAGTTTGATTTTCCACCAATGCCTTCCACTGCTTGAAATTCTTGAAAGCTTCACCTTTTAACTTCATAATAATCAACCAAGTCATTCTTGAAAAATCATCAATGAAGGATACAAAATACCTGTGACCTCCCAAAGATTCCACACGTGAAGGACCCCAACAATCAGAATGGATATAATCCAGAGTACCTTTTATTCTGTGAATGCCCTCAGGAAACTTGCTACGATGTATTTTCCCAAAAACACAATGCTCACAAAACTCAAGGTTTGTGACCTTATGGCCACCCAGAAGATCTGCCTTGGAGAGGATTTGCATTCCTCTCTCACTCATATGCCCAAGTCTCATGTGCCATAGCTTGGTCATATCCTCCTTCTGAATTTCAGATGAAGCAACAACAGCTGAACCTGAGAGAGTAGAACCTTGCAAAACATACAAAGTACCACACTTGACCCCCTTCAACACATCCTTTGAACCCTTGCAGACATACACAACTCCACCCCCACCTCTGAAACTGAACCCCTTACTGTCTAACAGACTAAGTGAAATCAGATTCTTGGTCATATGTGGAACATGCCTAACATTGTTCAATGTGTAAAATGTACCATCATGTGTCCGGATCTTCATAGAGCCTATCCCAACAGTCTTACAGACTGCACTGTTAGCCATTGAAATATTACCCCCATCTACTTGCTCATAAGTAGTGAACCACTCCCTATGAGGACTCATATGATACGACGCTCCAGAATCTAAAACCCAGACATCACCACAATGTGTTTGTTCATTAGCAACTAAAGCAAGGTCATCCTCAGAATTCGAATTTTCTGCTGCAACAGCAGCTGAACCGGACCCAGATTTATTTTCCTGATGCTTCTTTTTAGGACATTCCTTTTTCCAATGCCCCTTCTCCTTACATTAATTACAGATATCATTAACCCTTGGAATTTTCGGATTTCTTGAAAAGAAATTTCCTAGAATTCCCACGTCCCTTACTACTACTGGCCACTAACCCATAGGCCTGATTATCTGTTCCTGTACCAGACGCCTTATGGCGCAATTCCCTAGTATGCAAAGATGATCTAATTTCCGGTAGGGACACATAATCTTTACCAACAATAAAAGATTGCACAAAATTCTCATATGATAACGGTAAAGAAACAAGCAGAATTAAAGCAGCATCCTCATCATCCACCTTGACATCAATATTACGCAATTCTAGCAAAATCGCATTTAATTGATCTAGGTGATCTCTAAGAGGTGTACCTTCATTCATGCGCTAACTGAACAGACGTTGCTTCAAAAGCAACTTGTAGGTTATAGATTTTATCATATACAAACTCTCTAATTTCAACCACAGACCAGATGCGGTTTCCGACTCCGCGACTTCAGTGATTATGTCGTCAGCCAGACACAACATAATCGTTGAATGTGCCTTCTCCTCCAAAACAGCCATCTCAACGGTAACTGTATCCGATGACTTCTTTGCCAACGGTGCCCACAACCCATGTTGCTTCAGTAAAGCCCGCATCTTGTTTTGACACAGATTGAAACTATTTCTCCCAGTGAATTTATCAATTTTCACATTCATCCCAGACATCTTTCTCACCCAGATCGAAAAACCAAAGCTCTTGATACCAATTTGTTATAACGGATGTGAGAAGGATCATATAATGAATGCAGGAAAGCAATAAACAACACACAGATTTACGTGGTTCACAAACAGTGTATTGGCTACGTCCACGGGCAGAGAGAGAGAATAGTTTTATTGAGATGAGGAAAAACCAGATTACAGATGTAATTAATGACTAATTCGTCGAATAAACGAATTAGGTTAAAAACCTATTCATAGCCTGCTTCGGAAAATGTGTTTCCGCGTCAAAACAGCTTACCGCCCGATCGGGTCGGGCGACATCCGCCCCGATTGGGCGGTAACTCGCCAACCCAGAATTCGTCTCGCGCCCGATCAGGCGACCATCGCCCGTTCGTAGTTCGCTAACAACAACCGATCAGGCGAACACGCCTGACGCCATCGGGCGCCCTGCACTTTGAGCCCCTGCTGAGATGCTGACCCCGCCCGGTCGGGCGAGCCTGCCCGATCCGGTCGGGCGAGCCGACGAACGCACCTTTGACCAGATTCAAGGCACAAATTCCTACAATTGAAATGCTTAGTTTCAGCATAATTGGAAGTGAATTGCTTATTAGTTTGTGTAATTTAAGTTTGATATTGTTGTTGTTGTTTCTTTATTGTGTGGTTTCTAGAGGTAATGGTTGATCTATTGCTACTTTTCGTATGTGGCATGGTGGGAAATTTAAAAATAATAAAAAGAAGTAAGTTCTTGAATATATTAGGGGTGCATCTGAGACATATCCTGCAGATTCATATGAACTTATTCGCTGATTTTGTTAGTAGAATTAGTTGAGAAATGTGATAATAATTACATTCTAATTGATGAAATTTACTACTTGATTCCGAATTGCGCTCTTGAGGATGGTTTTAAATAGCAATGAAGTGAGGAACCTTTGGACATTGTGTGTGAGATGGAGGTCAATTGACTTGTATGTCAAACATGGGGTTAACAAACCTGATGTGCTAATTGAACATGAAGGACCAAGTCAGCAGAATAACGTAAGTCGGCCTTCAAGTAACGTAGAGATGGGTGAATCTAATAGCATGACAAGTAGATAAAGGTGAGGATGAAGATGTTACTCAACAAGATTTTGAATTAAGGGGGAAGGGAGGACCACCAAAAGAGCATCTGACCCCACCACATACAATCATCCATTAATTTATCACATCAAGTAGAACCTTTCTTAGTTAATAAATCTAATGCCCTACCACATAACCCATCCCATATTGTGCATCTATGAAATAACCCTACATCAAAACCCCAAAACCCCTTTCACCACAACCTTCCACACAACGTGTATCAATCCGTCCTTATACAGAAAAGAAATAAAGAAATAGACAACCAAAAATAATATATGGACGATAGCGGAATTATCGCCAAGATGTATATGTCACTCTAAAAGTTCAAAAAGTCATCATTATTATCATAAGAAACATCTCCAAGTCAAAATAGTCAAAAATCAACTAGAAAGACAAAGAAACCTCCAAAATCTCAAACATAGAAAAGTAATATCTAAACTCCATATGTCAGAATAACCACAAAATCAATCAAAACTACTTAACACATATGAGGCTAAAAGACCTCTTATAACCATCATAGAAGATCCACTAAAACCAGGCCAAGAAACTTAGTAAAACTTCCTATCCTCACTTCTCGAGCCAAAATTGTGATCAATCTAGCTTTCAACTCGATCTGCAAAAGTATATAAAACAACAAATATTCCACAATCAGTGGCAAAATAGTTAGAATGAAGATAGCATTAGAAATAATAAGACTTAATAGCCAAGAAACATCACATCAACTTGCACTAATAAAACAAGAAAATTACCTTCTAATCGAAATATTAATAACTCGAAAATTCATTCAAAAACCAATAGTGTAAAGTATGTTTGAGAAAGAAGACGTCAGTGGATGGCAACCCATTTCCTAAAGTTTGTCATATCGCAACATTCAAACAGGCTATGGGCTTAATTTCCTACTGCCTGTGTCTAAGAATTGCCAAGCTCCCGATGTAGCATAGTATTCAGCTCCGTACTTACCGACCTCTTGACGACAACAATTAATCCAAGTAATACCCCTAGATTGCAACCTAGGTGGTTGGCATGTTCTTCACCGGAGACTACTGATATCTTACATCTTAAACGAAAGTTTAAAGTTGTACATTCATCTAAACAATTCTTCAAATTAAAACAATAGTGGGGATACCTATATGGCCTTACACCTAAGTCTGCAGAATAACAAGGATCACAACCCAAGTAATTGAATTCATTACAAACCCATATTCTTCTCATCATAGAAATAATAACATCAAAATTTCCAAAAAAATATAACCAAGTCCACATATGATTATAAAACATGAAATTTATAAATAAATAACTTCCTTCAATGTAATTTAACATCAAGAATACAACAACATTCCAAGAACAAACATAGGTCATCATACTCTTGTAATCTTAACCAACTTGTACCATATAAATAATTCACTTAAAACATGGTCACATATAGCAACAAATTATTTCCAAAATTAATAATCAACATAAATCACAAGGATAATAAAATTTAAAGTCCACAAAGGTATGCAAAATACTGACAGATTGTGTTTAACCACTGACGTGCGTACGCTCCGCGCGGGACTCATGCGTTTAACGCATCAACGTGTGCTTGGCGCAACAACTATGCGCCTGAGCAACTCATGAAAAATTACCGGACAAGCAGTAGCCCAAACTTGTCCAAAATTCATGAAAAACTCACATATGTTAATACAAATTACACATTAGGCTTAAACCACAACCAAAAACACGATTAACACTTCAAAACTCATACATACTCATGTAATTCAATAGTATAACAAAATTTTGCATCAGAATCATAATAGAATACTCATAGGAGGCATAATAATAATTCAAGCATCCTAAACAACAATCCACAAGTACGACATGCATATACACTCTTCATAGGTAACTTATAACAACAACTCAGAAATTTTCTTCCTCCTATACCAAAACACACACGACACGCACATGCATAACATTATATCTATAAATTTCTAAATTCATCATATAAACAAGAATTCTAACGTTTCCTAACTATTAATCCTTATCCTAAAACTATCGTAATATCTAGCGTTCTACGACAATCGTCAGTTACCTGGAACGTCGGGTGGTGTGCAGAAACTCATATATGCTATATGTGCTCCTCGTGCGTGGGATTCTCTTCCTCCAATTCGCTTCCTAGTAACCCAAGAACAAAGAATTAACGCTTCTAGGATAATGATGAATAGAAAAACAAGTGTTTGAATTATTTTGTGAAGTAGAACACAAACTTTCTCCTCTCCTTTGGGTTTGAAAACGGCGTGAGATATGAGGGAGAAGAGTGCAAAATTTTCTGATCAAAAATCATGCTTTTAGGTGGTTAGGAAGCTTAAAAGGAATCATTAGTTTAGGAGGATTGATGATGCAATAGGGAGGTTACACCAATGAAAAGCCTCACCATAAGAGCTCGACTAAACCTCTTCGCATGCCCCATAACCGGCCACTTAGTCGGCCAACCCAAGGGTCACTTAGCAAATAAAGTTCGTTAGAAGAACAGTCCAAAACGTGTTTAAATAATGATGTAAATATTGTGCACCTAAATAACGATATAGATAATCTAAATAATATAAATTTTAAAAAAATATCATAACTTAAATTTAATTATTATAAACTAAGTTTATAATTTACCAAAATAATTTTACACGGCCAGATAATATATTAAATAATTTAAATAATAAAAGTACGTAATATAATATTTAAGAATAAAAGCGAAAATTTCGGAGCGAAATCACGGGGTGTTACACAACTACCCACCTCCCGGATACTAACATACCAAAGGATTATCGTGACTTCTATGATGATATGCCAGATAGTCCCCTGACATGGTAGGAGCTGCTAGGGTGGGTATGATAGTGAAATTGACTTTAATCCAAAAGACCCTCAGTTAATAACAGACACATATACAGATTCAACAGTGGAAGTTGGTGATGAAGAGCTTGAATATGAGGTTTATAAATTTAATGAGAAGAGAGAAACTGACATAGCTGACTTTGAAGTGAATGAGGAGTTAGAGGTGGTTTTGAAAATCTTCAACTCAACAATTATGTTACCAAAGATATAAAAAATGAGGGAAAGTGAAAGAATAAGATTGCAAAAAGAAAAGAGTGGTCAACATCGGAAAAAGTGCCCAACATTTTCTTCTCGCATAAAAGTCAAATTTTAAGGTTTTAACTTGCAGAAAAAATTATAAAAGATTGTTTTTCGCCAAAATATAACTATAAAATATAATTTCTAATAAATTTTCCATAATTATTAAAATTGTAAACTCGTTAAATTTTCAATTAATATGGAGTATATGTCTCCCTAAACCTAGTTTCTCTCTAGCCACCCCTCTCTTCTCTCCTTCACCTTCTTGATCAGTTAGGGGCTGCAATGGATGATTTCATCCATGGTAAGCCCCTTTTCCTCTCTTGTTTTCAGTTTTTAGTTTATTTCCTTATTTTATTGAATAAATTAGTCTCTCTTTATGAGAGTTTCTCAAGCCCTTCTATGGTGGAGTTTAGTCTCTGTTTTGGAGATCTCATCTCCCCTATGGGAGTTGTTAGTTCGGTTTGTTTGTCTTTAGGTATAGGAAATTATTCTCATTACTTGAAGTTCAAGACTATCAACGTGAAGGTATTAGAAATTCGGATGCGGTCAATATGGCTCGATCAAGAACGCTCTTCCCAAGCTATGTCAGAATGATAAACTTCTGCATCAATAGTTGCTTGATTCAGCAAATACAAGGGGTTTGCACTGTATTGCTCGATCTAGTTCATTGTACTTTCTCCGAATACGAATTTGATTGTATCTTGTTTTTCTTTAATACCTATTGTACATGTCGTTTGATCTTCAATTAATGAAAAATCTTTTTTGTTAAAAAAAAAACTCGTTAATTTTTGAATTCGTTTTAAAGAAACACTAAGAGGGAGAGGTGGTAACTCAGTGGAGTACCACCTCGAATTCCAGGGCATTACCCAGGGTTCGAATTCTCATCTCAACAATATATTGGGGAATTCACCTTATGGTGGGCCTGGTGGCAATGGACCTCTAGGTTTGTTGTCTTCTAGGCAGTGGCGGATCTATTATTGGTCACAGGTGGTCACGTGACCAACCATTTTTTGGGAAAAAAAATTCAGATTTCACGAGTCACAACACACAACACGCGTTTCCTTCTCTCCTTCAGTGACAAACGAACCCTAACTCTCTCTCTCTGACGCCGCGCCTTTCTCATTCTCCTTCCTCTTCCGCCGAATTGTTCTCCAATTTCGACGAGGTGAATTTCATCTCATTGACTTTGCTGTTTTTGTTTTGCAATTTATTCGAATTTAATTTCGCCTTTTGTGTTCAAATGCAGTGCAAATTTATATCAGTGGAGTGGTTGAGCGAATGAGGTTTTAATTGAGGAATAAAAATTGAGGAAACTTGGGTTTAGTGAGCATGTTATTTGATATGAAAATTAATTGAATGCTTGATAATTATTATTTATCAAAATATGATAACTAGCCGAGAACTATTGTAATAGTTTCTAATTACTATTGGCGAAGGAACCGATTGTTGGTTGTATTGTGGTTGGTGAATGGTAGGATGGCCGAGCAGCTCCTTTGGGGCTGGCCGAGCGGGTGCCCTCGTCGATGGCCGAGCAGGTGCCCTCGAGGCTGGCCGAGCGGGTGCCCTCGAGGCTGGCCGAGCGGGTGCCCTCGAGGCTGGCCGAGCAGGTACTCTAAGGTTGGCCGAGCTGGTGCCCTCGAGGCTGGCCGAGCGGGTGCCCTCGAGGTTGGCCAAGCAGGTACTCTAAGGTTGGCCAAGCTGGTGCCCTCGAGGCTGGCTGAGCTGGTGCTCGACGATGCCCGACCGGGTACTCGAGGATGGCCGATCGGGTCAAGCAGGTGTCATGTGGCCGAGCGGGAATATTGGCCGACTGGCCGAGCGGAGGCATTGGCCAACTGGCCGAGCGGGTGCATTGGCCGAGTTACCGAGCGAGTGCATTGGCCGAGTGGCCGAGCAGCTCTCTCGAGCTTTGCTGGCCGAGTCTGAGGTGGTGCTCTGGTCGAGTGGCCGAGCAGCTCTCTCGAGCTGTGCTGGCAGAGTCCGACCAGGTATCTTGGTCGAGAGGGCCGACCAGGTGCCTTGGTCGAAAGGCCGACTGGATACTCGAGGTAGGCCAACTGCGGGCCTTTGAGATTGGCCGAGTTGCTGCTCGAGGATGGACGACCGGGTCGAGCCGGTGCCCTGGCCGAGCCGGTGCGTTGATGCTGGACGACCGGGGACGCGAGGATGGCCAACCGGGGTCCCATGGCCAAGTGGCCGAGAGGGTGCCCAAGCCGAGTAGGTCCTTGAGCCGACTGGCTCCTTGTCCTTTTGGGCTTCCTTGTGCCGAGCGGCTCCTTGTGCTGAGCGAGTCGGACGCCACTCGGATGAGGGGCTAATGAGCCCCATGCTGTCCGAGTGGGTGTCAATGAAAGACTTAGCTTGAATTTGGCTAAGTATAAGAGCAACTCGTCAATGGAGAGGGGGTCTCCTAGTGGCCGACCGGGTCGGACGCCACTTGGATGTGGGGCTAATGAGCCCCATGCTGTCCGAGTGGGTGTCAATGAAGTACTTAGCTTGAATTTAGTATAAGAGCGACTCGGCAAAGGAGAGGGGGTCTCCTACTGGCCGAGAGGGTCGGGCGCCACTCGGATGAGGGGCTAATGAGCCCCATGCAGACCGAGTGGGTGCCAATGACGTACTTAGCCTGAATTTGGCTAAGTATGAGGAGCGACTTCGGTGAAGAAGAGGGGATCTCCCATTGCGCGAGTGGGCGGACGCCACTCGGATGAGAGGCTAATCGGCCCATGTCGACCGAGTGGGTGCCAATGACGTACTTAGCTTGAATTTGGCTAAGTATGAGGAGCGACTCGGTGATGAAGAGGGGATCTCCTACTGGCCGAGTGGGTCGGACGCCACTCGGATGAGAGGCTAATGAGCCCCATGCTGACCGAGTGGGCGCCAATGAGGTACTTAGCTTGAATTTGGCTAAGTATGAGGAGCGACTGGGTGAAGAAGAGGGGATCTCCTACTGGCCGAGTGGGTCGGACACCACTCGGATGAGAGGCAAATGAGCCCCATGCTGACCGAGTGGGTGCCAATGAGGTACTTAGCTTGAATTTGGCTAAGTATGAGGAGCGACTCGGTGAAGAAGAGGGGATCTCCTACTGGCCGAGTGGGTCGGACACCACTCGGATGAGAGGCAAATGAGCCCCATGCTGACCGAGTAGGTGCTAGCTGATACTAGGCCATACTTGACCAAATATAGAAGCGACTCGGCAAGGAGGGGAGCTCCTGTTGACCGAGTAAGTTATGAGGCTACTCGGATGAGGGGCTAATGAGCTCCAGGCTGTCCGAATAGGTGCTAACTGATACTAGGCCATACTTGACCAAATATAGAAGCGATTCGGCAAGGAGGGGAGCTCCTGTTGACCGAGTAAATTATGAGGCTACTCGGATGAGGGGCTAATGAGCTTCAGGCTGTCCGAATAGGTGCTAGCTGATACTAGGCCATACTTTACCAAATATAGAAGCGACTCGGCAAGGTGGGGGGCTCCTGTTGACCGAGTAAATTATGAGGCTACTCGGATGAGGGGCTAATGAGCCCCAGGCTGTCCGAATAGGTGCTAGCTGATACTAGGCCATACTTGACCAAGTATAGAAGCGACTCGGCTAGGAGGGGAGCTCATGTTGACCGAGTAAGCAGGACGCCACTCGGATGAGGACTAATGAGCCCCATGCTGTCCGAGTGGGTGCCATGAGTACTTAGCCATATTTGACTAAGTGCAGAGTGGCTCGGTAGAGGAGTACGTGGACTCCATACTGACCAAGGGAGTAGGACGCCGCTCGGATGACGACTGATGAGCCTCATGCTGTCCGAGCGGGTGCCATGAGTACTTAGCCATACTTGACTAAGTGTTTGAGTGACGCTCCTTAGATTGCTGAGTGAGGTCATGTGATGTTCATCGAATTGTTGGGGGCTTATGAGCCTCAAGTGGTCGAGGGAGGTCCTTAGCCTTATTTTGGCTTACTATTTGAGTGACGCTACTCAAAATGCTAAGGAGGTGCCAATGAATATGTTTCTCGACTCGGGGGAGTTCAGGGGCTCTTCATGACACTATTCGAATATCGAGTACGTGCTAATTAACGATACTTAGCCATTTTTGGCTAAGTTAGTAGGACGCTCCTCTTATGACTGAGGGGGTGCTGATGGAGAAATTTTGGACTTCTGAGGCTTATTAGCCCTATCCTTCCTCCTTTGAGAGTATTTATTTGCCCAACTAATGGGTTCCAAGTAATTAGCCCCACGCTGGATGAATCGGATTGGGTAGCATCATTCCTTCCCGAGGCGGTCGTCCAGCGGAAATCGAGAGAGACCCATGTTCTGGGGTACCCTGCCAGTCCCGAGAGGGGGGGGGACTCGGGGTTATGCATCGCTTCGAGTTAGGTGCCCTGATGTGCAGTTCATTTACTTTCTCCAAGTTTGCTCTTTAGACCAAGGGGGGTCGTGCTTGGATGGAGGTAGCTCGCACACGCCAAGTTGATGGAGGTACCGTGGATGAGTAGGTGCATCTAATGAGTAGGCACATATGATCGAGTACATATCCTTGGCTGAGTGAGCGCCAAGGATGAGTGGGTACCTTGAATGAGCAGGTACCGTTGGTGAGTATGTGCTCCTGATGAGTAGGCAGCTATGGCCGAGCACATTTCCTTGGCCGAGTGGGCACCAAGGATGAGTGGGTACCTTGAGCGAGTAGGTACCGTTGATGAGTAGGTGCCTTTAATGAGTAGGCACCTATGGCCGACCACATTTCCTTGGCCGAGTAGGCGCCAAGGATGAGTGGGTACCTTGAATGAGCAGGTACCGTTTATAAGTGGGGGCCTCTTATGAGTAGGCACCTCTGGCTGAGTATATGTCTTGGCCAAGTGGTACCTTGAATGAGTAGGTACCACTGATGAGTGGGTGCCTTTAATGAGTAGGTACCGCTGATGAGTGTATGTCTTGGCCAAGTGGGTACCTTGAATGAGTAGGTACCGCTGATGAGTGTATGTCTTGGCCAAGTGGGTACCTTGAATGAGTAGGTACCGCTGATGAGTGGGCGCCTTTGATGAGTAGGCACCTCTAGCTGAGTATATGCCTTTGGCCAAGTTGGCACCCAAGGATGAGTGGGTACCTTGAATGAGAAGGTACCGTTGATGAGTGGGTGCCTTTGATGAGTAAGTCTGGCTGAGCCGGACCGTAAACTTGAGGGTGCCACTGTTTATTCTGGAGGGGTTTTGCAATTCTGAGTTATCACACCCCTCTTTCAGATCAGTATTCATGAGTTTGTGTTCTTCGAGACAAATTCTTTCGAGTGATAACGTGTCTTTGAAGAGGCGTGAGTAGCTTGCTTTTCCCTGGCTGAGTTGCCCCTCGAAGGTTGACGCGGTCCTTCCCTCTGCTTAGGTCCCAGCCGGTTAGGCTGGGCATCTCGGGAGGGACGAATGATCTCTTCGTGACGAGAGTGGCAACCATATCCATCCGACTTTGCTAGAGAGTTTGTTGAACCTGAGCTGCAATCAAGGTGATGTTTGTTGCAATTATGGGTGGAGGGTCAGCTATTTGTATCCGACGCGAGGCCACGGGCTGACCGACTTCGCGATGCTGATGGGTTTTCCCATCAGGGTGGAATCATCATCATTGGGATAGAGGGATAGCATCGCGGGTGTATGATGATGGGATGCTTGAGCTCTCCCGGAACGGTTGGCTTGGGAGCGTGTCTTCTTGGTTGGGGCCATTGCTGAGTAACAACGAAGTGAATCTTACTGAGTGGTGGCGAAGTGACTTTGATTGTAACTTCCCTACAGACGGCGCCAAACTGTTTCTGCTAAGAAATTAAGGATTGTAATATGTTGTGAGATTTGATGTGGGCCCCAAGAGCGTTCGCCTAAGCTCCGATGTCCGTACACCTGAATCCTGCAAAATGATGTTAGCCTACCCCGGGGGTGGTCCCGGGATCGCCCCTCCGACGCTCAAGTCAGTGAATGATTGAGCTAGAGAAAGAAAGTGATCAATGTAGAGATAGATGCTTTGGGTTTTGTAGCTTAGAATTGCTTACCCTTTGATTGGTGAGACAACCGCTATTTATATAGAGGATGGGACCTCCAATAAATGAGGGTATTTTAGTCAGCTCTAGCTGGTGGAGGTTTGCCTTCCCTAGAGGTAGGGGTATTTTGGTAACTTCGCCATAGGTGGGCTGGTCCAAGAAATGGGCCCAAACAATATGTATATGTATATGTGTATATATGTATATGTATATGTATATGTGTATATATGTATATATATATGTGTGTGTATATATATATATATATATATATATATACATATATATATACATAGAGTCGGGATCCCGTGAGAATGAAGAGTTATATGAGAATAGAAAAATATATGAGAATAAACTACAACCGTTGGATCATAAAAATCCTAAGGTTGCGATTGGCCCAAAGCAGTAATAACAAAACCATTCTCTTTAGCGGCAATATTTCAATTGAAGCGTTAACTTTTCACTGAGGAAAAACTCGAAAATTCATACCTCTCATCATCGACCGATTGCTTACAAACAAAAATCTGAACTTTTATGTCCTGATCGAAATTCATCAATCAAGTAATCATCATCAGGTACGAATTATAAACCTAATTCATCGAATTCCAATTATTCACATATTTTAATCTATGTTTTTCACATCTTTTAATCGAAAATTAGGTCTTTTAGAGGCTATAATTGATGGTGATGGAATGTTACTGGAATTTATGTTCATATTCTATTTCTTCTCTCTCTATTTTGAGTAATTTGCTTAATTTTAGGTTTGATTTTGTATCTTTTGTTGATGAATTGAATTTATGGATTGTGTTTTTGGAGGATTAATTTATTATTTAGGTTATTGATGCAAATTTTATGAATATGCTTGATTGTGAGATTAGTTTAGGAATCAATAGAATTTGCACAATATGGGAATTACGAGAGAGGGAGATTTAGGTAATGTTAACTGTACCTATATTCAGTTAAGTTTACTATACTGGGAATTGATAATTTTTTAGCCTTCAATTGATTAGTAAATTACTGGAGATTTAAGCCTTCAATTGATTTTGACAAATTTCAGTTAAGTTTAGTAAATTACTGGGAATTGATAATTTTTTATGTATATAATGGTGCTCATGAAACTGATCATGACTTTGGTGAGGCTTAGAGTTGCGTTTGCTGATACTTGTGTTATGCATAACTACTAGGACACATTGATCGTTGTGGAATTAGTTTTTACACGGATGCCTAATCTATGGGGTTTGTAAAATGCTGTGACTTTTACTAAATTGTGCTTGGTTTATCAAATATTTTTTTTATAAGATTTAAATGGGATGATTTCATCACTTAAAGAAAGACCTTGCATCAAGCGTTGTTACACTTGAACTCTTTATGTATAGTGGATTTTATTCCAAGTGGGCTTTTCTCTCGGAAATTTCTGTTTTTGCAGTGGAAGGAAATGGACAAACTTTTTATTAACTCTATGTTTATAATTACTGTCATACAGCTAAGGTATCCACTTTTCCATTGAACTTCCTGTAATCTTACGTGGGACTTGAGAGTTTCATAATTAGGATTCAGGAGCTTATGAAAATGGGTCTGTCTTCAACCCTGAAGTGCTTGACCTGCCAGAGGAGGACCTTCTTGCAAAGTTTGCATCTGGTGTCTCGATGGTCACATCTCTCGCCCTTTCTATCTCCTACCCGACTTTGGTTGCTGCTCCCCATATGTTCATTGATGGGTATAAGAATATCCTTGCTATTGCACTTGAAACCGACTACGACTTCCTTGAGGCTAAGAAAGTTAAAGAGTGCCTTAAGGTTTATGGTTGAATTATTCTATTCACCACATGAGCTTGGTTGCCTTCAATATTTGTATATACCTGGAAAAAAAGCACAACAAATAGCAGTGAACATGCTGCAATGAGTATTAAGTGAGAATATATAAAATTCTGTTACAGTGACCATCATGCATCATCAAGCTCATCATCGATTTCAGATATTAGATGGACTTTCGACGCATTTATCTATACAAGGAAAAACTTGGATCACTTCTAAGTATTGCCACAATGGACAGACGTGTTTAAAAATCCCAACTCCTGTCAAATCTATGTCCACATCTTTTTGAAATCAACCAGAGAAATGCAAAACAGTAAACTCCATGAAATATCAGACTAGAAATTGCCGTTATTTAAAGCTTAAAATTGCGTAAGCCTTTAGAGCCATAGGGAATCTGATCAAAATCACCTTTCCTAGAGACACAACGGCGTCCAGCCAATGTGTTTCACACCTTTTCATACGCTGCATATCATATAAGCACACCTGACTCAGGTTCTTGCTACATGTCCGGCTCAGCCTAATCCTCACCAAAATCACCCTTCTTAGAGACTCAAAGGTTTACGATTGGTGTGTTTCAAACCTTTTCACACTCTGCATATCATATAAGTGTATACACAGTTGCTTGGTACATATCCTGGTAGATGGTTCATATAACAGGTTCAGCCTCGGAGAGTTTACTCATTGTTCAGCAGCTATTATTGTTTAACTTGACAAAGTATGATGCATTCAAAACTCCTCAATCCAAATCCAAGGTTTGTAGTACTATAGCTATGAATTAACATAGCTATAATACTCTATGTTTCTGGGTCTGTCATACCATATTTTTGATATAGGCTTATCTAGTTGTTTGACTATAATACTCTATGTTTCTGGGTCTGTCACGTTACTAACTTTTGCGTATCCTTATGCAGCCGCGAAATATTCGGTGAAGTACATGCAAAGCAATGATGGGAGCAGAATAAAGAGAGGATACAAACTCAGTACCTTTAAGTTCTTTTTCTTTTTTACCTTCATTAAAAAATTTCCCCTACTTGGAGAGTTCAATCAAAATTGGCTTATATGGTATTGATTGGAAAAACTAGTAGTGCCAAAGATATGGGATTTCATTTTTTGAGAAGCATGTTTATATTACATATTTTTATAACAATTGAAATTTGAGGTCTTCTCTCTATAGTGTGACTCACATGTTTTGGGGTGTTCCCTTCACCTTGAGAGTTTAAGATTCAAGTAACTGGGGGTATAATGGTATAATGGTGTTATATAATGCCCCCTCCTTTTTTTATTTTTTATTTTTTATATTTTCATTTTTCTTTTGTATCTCTTTCACGTGATACACCATCATTTCCGAAGATTCTTTCATTCTTTTTATATAAGCAATGTTCTAAAATACCATAATCCAATATGCAAATGCCTACTTTATTAGATATTCTTTTGTACAAACATCATTGTAGATGTGTGTCGGATTCTCAATATTCAGAGATGGGGGTTTTGGACTAAAGACATATTTTTACTTGAGTCTAGTATGTAGAAACATACTCAATACATATCAAATAAGTGTACCCGAAATCCTGAGTAATATAGCAAATATAATTTTGTCAACGCTTTTCCTAAGATGGAAACTTGAATTATATAACACAATCATTGTAACAAGGAATTTTAAGATGGTGTTGGCAATGGTGAATTGTTGTTGTTGAATCGGATAAGATGGATATCTTGTGGAAGAAGGTGATTTACGTACTCCCTTCGTAAACATTAATAAAACTATTTTCATGCTTCCATGATCTATATTTTCGGTTCTTGATATTGATATTATTCTTAGAAAAGTTTCTCAGTAAACTAGAGCTATAAAAGATGATTAAATTTATTACGTTCAACTAATTTGCTTGTGTACATTACCAGTGACTTGAATGTACATCACCAATGGAAAAGTTTTAGTTGATGCTCTATATTAATTACTCCTAGTCACTAGACTATCTTAATTTTTCTCACTAATTTTTTCTCTGCTAACCTATTGTTTCTTATAAATGATCATTAGCAACAACAAAATAAAACAAGGGAACAAGGACAACCACTGATAGCTTGAAAGTACATCACCAATGCCTTGAATGTACATCACCGATGACTTGAATGTACATCACCGATTGTAAGCATAACTACCAAGACACATGGAAACTTTAGTCAAGGATCATCATTCATACTATAAGCAAGCATAACTACCAAGATACAAGGAAACTTTAGTCAAGGATCATCATTCATACTATAAGCATGAAAAGCATAATATGTCTTACATAGACCAAACTGTGTTATGGCAATTTCTCTCAAATACAAGGTGTTCAATTATTAGCTTTACAATCAAACATAAATAATAAAAAGATCAAACAAAATTATTACATTATGTTTCCTTAAGTTAGCATCCTACGCAGAAGTTCCTTGCCCCATATACATTTCCGAGTACCTCATTGCATACACACCAATATGCCCTTTTCCAATATGATCAAGATCAGCATGCTCATTTGATCTCCAATCTCCATCACATCTTGATTAGCTTTATGTTGAGATACATTACCTTTTCGGCTCTTGGATCACCACCTGACACCAAAAAGTTGGAACATCCGAGGAGGTTGAAGCACTGATCCGAAGCTATTCTCAAACCCTAGAGAGAAAGAGTCCAAAAAAACATAAAGGAAAAAAATACAAAGCAAATACACTTGTTAGGGGTGAGATCATAGAGTGAATAACATTAAGCTAGTAACTTTTGCTTTTGTTTTAGAGTGAATTACATTAAGCTAGCGGCGATCCTATTGTCTTAAAAGTGAATTCCTGATAAGCAAGATCAGAAATAGAAGTAGGCTACAAAAATAATATGCAACAGGTCGATACCCTCATGATATTACAATATTTAAATTGTAATCCTTACAACATAATATTATATTTCCACAAGCATCAAGTAGGTACCCTAAATCTAGACTGCTAATAGGCACCAAAAGTAAGTTGAGTGGAAATCCAAGGATATATCCTTATTATAGGATTGAGACACTAAAATCTCCTTTTGTCACTATGAAATTTTTAGTACATTAGGACATAATGACATGGCTAGTGTTAGCACTTTAGGATGCATTGCTAGTGTTTTCCTTTCTAGCCTCTAGTGTACCAATATGACACACGTACATCAGATCTTTACTACATATGTATCACCGGTATACTATAAGTACATTAATTCTCATATATATATATACATCATATTTATGAGAAATTTCAAATATCCGATTAAGCAACATTAACACAACAATTCTGCATAAAGTCATGATATATGCATGAAAATCAAATCAAATTCATTCAGATAACAAAGAAAACTCCATATAGAGCATTTCATACATTTGGTGTGTCATTTTAGTGTAAGTACATTGTCATGCTTGTATGAGTACATCAAGTGACTTGTGTAAGTACATCGCCTGAACAACAATTCAATAATTGTTCAAGAAAAGCTCAAAAAATATCATTATCTCGATAAAGTTTAATATCTTAATATTAATTCTCAATTAGTCAAAACCTGACCGACTCACTAATGAAGTTCCATGATCTTGTTGGTTAGTATTTCATTTAGAGCTTTGAGCCATGATGTACCTGGCCTGCATCTGCATTATTGCAAACTTCCCCAGCTCATTTGGAAAGATACGCTATATGAGCACTTAGCGCATGAAGAACATAACTTGACTTCTAAAACAAACAACTTTCTCATTAGTTCACAACCTTAGACAAAACAAAATTGATACGTATAAAAAAGCATCAAGCATCTGTGGATTCCCAAATAAGGTACTGAATCACATACATATCAGTGTAGACCTGGCCCAATTACAAACAAAATACGACACAAAAATTACAGTCGAAACACAAACTTGATTGCATATGATCTTAAAAGACATACCAGATCATAAAACAAAAGGAAACCAACAATGATGGTTAAGTAGGCCAGCACCAGCAAACCTCAGAATTCACAGCCCCAGTCAGTTTAAGTAACAACTCCAGGCTACCAATTGTCTGCACTGCTAACAAACATCTTGACTCCACCCTTTACTTAATACTTCCTTCGGACAACTCAGCATCATAAAAAAAACAAGAGTAATATACAGTTAAATTTTGGCACATAAGAAAGCAACAAGTTTAAAATCAATTAGTAAGGCTCTAAACACAGCATCACGTGTTACATTATTCGCTCCACACCAATAACAACTCATTATTACAGCATCAAGGATGAAAATCAGCTTAAATGAGGTAACGTTACATTTAGAAATGCTAGCCATGGAGTTAAGTTTGGTGAAGGAAGTTTTGAATAGAACGGAGCTCAAAAAAATTTATTACTCCAATTGTTTTTTCATTCTAAAGGAAAAGTCAAAGTGTAAGGACTCGAACAATATAAGGCGATACACAGAGTAGTTTATAAGCATATGGAAACTAATTTGACTGGTACTCACATTTCTTGTCCAATTTCATTCTTAAGAGCATTTATAGCAATACACAGGGGAGTCTCTTCAACATTTGTACCATCTTTGACTGAAATTTCAAAGTAAGGAATATCCCCTTATGCACCAAGCTCTTGCCTTCTTTTATGAGACCTGATGGTTAGAACTTAGAGATAACACATTAACACAAGCGTACAACATTACTATCAAAAAAGTAAGGATTTTATGATTATCAAAATTGGAAGGAACTCCTTCCACATCAACTTCAACAAACCCCCTCTGATAAGAACAACCATAAACATAAATAGGAACTTCTAGAAATTCAAAAATGAACAGAAACAACAGAAATAAAACTAAAAAGCTCAAACACTTAAATATATAGAAATGCAGCAAATTAGTACAGCATGATACAAAAGCGTATTGCACTGGAGTTGAAATATATCAGGGAGTTCCAGCTACTCATCAGTTATTATAAACGCTTAGTCTTAGAATAATCTCAAGTTACTCATCAGTTATCCATGACTCATTATCAACTGATGTAACTAATGGTGGCTAAAAGTACATCACCAGTGGCTTAAAAGTACATCACTAGTGGCTTAAAAGTACATCACCAAATATAAATACTTAGTCTTAATATCAGAAACAGATGCAGTTAAACCAAAACAAATAAACGCCATATTACGCAAAAAAGATGGAAGTTTAGAGCACTTCAGCAAAAATTCCAGACAAATCTTACCTTATAAAGTTCTAAATCCAAAACAAAACAACTAAAACAAGTACGCAAAAAATGAGAATCACATCTTCCATCGCTCAATTTCATAGTAACAACATCAAAATTTTGTAAACTAAACTCTAAAATCTGAGAAATAACTGAAAAATAGAGCATAAAAATTCAAAAAAATACCACTTTGAATCTTTTTAGAGCTTCAATTGAGGACGAAATTGCTATTTAATGAGAATCACATCTTCCATCGCTCAATTTCATAGTAACAACTTCAAAATTTTGTAAACTAAACTCTAAAATCTGAGAAATAACTGAAAAATAGAGCATAAAAATTCGAAAAAATACCACTTTGAATCTTTTTAGAGCTTCAATTGAGGACGAAATTGCTATTTAATGAGAATCACATCTTCCATCGCTCAATTTCATAGTAACAACTTCAAAATTTTGTAAACTTAACCCCAAAATCTGAGAAATAACTGAAAAATAGAGCATAAAAAATTCGAAAAAAAACCACTTTTAATCTTCTTCGAGTTTCAATTGACTTTGAATCTTTTTCGAGCTTCAATTGAGGACGAAATTGGTATAGTAGGTCGAGCTACTTTACAATTTTCGAGCTCCCATGGAGGACGAAATTGATAATTTGCTAGAATACGTCAACTAATTGTATCAGTATGTCGAGGAAGCACGAAAGTGTTTTTGGATTAATGAAACGAGATAAATTTCAGCCATTAGATTAGAGGGATCTAAGGGCAGAGATTTATTCTCATATAACTAAGTATTCTCACATAACCATGTTGTTCTCACCGGAGCCCAAATCTATATACATATACATATATATATATATATATATATATATATACATATACATATATATATATATACATATACATATATATATATATATATACATATATATATATATACATATACATATACATATATACATATACATATATATATACATATACATATACATATATACATATACATATATATATCTATATACATATATATATATGTATATATATATATATATATGTATATACATATATATATATATGTATATACATATATATATATGTATATACATATATATATATATATATATATATACATATATAAGATTTTAGGCCTATAAGCCTCTACACTGTTTTATACAAGATTCTCTCAAAAACGCTCGCCAATAAACTCAAAATTTTCCTCCCCACAATCATATCACCTAACCAAAGTGCTTTTGTTCCTCGTCGGTTGATAACGGATAATGCTCTTGTGGCTTTTGAGATTTTCCATTCAATGAAGCGGAGGGACATTACTCATGATGGGGTCTGTGCTTTGAAGTTAGACATGAGTAAAGCATATGATAGAGTTGAGTGGTGCTTTCTGGAGAAGGTGATGCAGAGAATGGGGTTTTGTACTGAATGGATTGATAGAGTTATGGCTTGCATTTCGAGTGTCTCTTTCACCTTTAAGATCAATGGGGTGGTCCAGGGGCTTCTAAATCCTTCCCGAGGGCTTCGTCAAGGTGATCCCATCTCTCCTTATTTATTTCTCTTGTGTGCGGATGCTTTCTCTTCTCTTATCACTAAGGCGGCAGATGAAAAGAAGATTCATGGAGCGCAAATTTGTCGGGGTGCCCCGAGGATCTCACATCTTTTCTTTGCAGACGATAGCATCCTGTTTTCTAAAGCTTCTGTGCAAGAATGCTCTATGGTGGCTGATTTAATCAGTAAATACGAGAGAGCATCGGGTCAGCAAGTCAATCTAAGCAAGACAGAAGTTGTGTTTAGCAGGAATGTTGAGAGTGGTCTTCGAAATGAGATAGTTAATGTTCTTGGTGTTAAAAAGGTTGAGAAACAAGAGAAATATTTGGGGCTACCTACAATTATTGGGAGATCAAAAAAAGTGACTTTTGCATGCATTAAGGAGCGAATATGGAAGAAGTTGCAGGGTTGGAAGGAAAAGCTACTATCTCGACCGGGGAAAGAGGTACTAATCAAAGCGGTTGTTCAAGCGATTCCAACTTATATGATGAGTGTTTTCTGCTTGCCTAGTGGTCTCATTGATGAAATACACTCATTGATTGCCCGTTTTTGGTGGGGTTCGAAAGATGGTGAGAGGAAGATGCACTGGCATAATTGGGAGTCTCTTTGCTTGCCCAAATCGATGGGTGGTCTTGGTTTTAGGGATTTACATTGCTTTAACCAAGCTTTATTGGCAAAACAGGCCTGGCATCTTTGTCAACACACCTCCTCTTTGCTCTCTCTTCTGTTGAAGGCTCGCTATTATAAAAAGGTGGACTTGGTTGATGCTAGGCGTGGCTATAACCCAAGCTTTACATGGCGGAGTATTTGGGGATCCAAATCACTGTTGTTGGAGGGGTTGAAATGGTGTGTAGGTTCGGGGCGAAGTATCCGGGTTTGGGATGATGCTTGGTTGATGGGTGATGGGGCCTATCTTACCCCCACCCCACGAGAGGACAGTGACATGGAGCTTCGGGTGAGTGCTTTGCTAGATTATGAGGGAGGTGGTTGGAATGTTGATCTCGTGCATCAAACATTCATTGAAGAGGAATGGGACATGGTTTTAAATATACCCCTCTCACGGTTTTGGCCCGAGGACCACTTGTATTGGTGGCCTACTGCAAATGGTTTGTTTTCCGTCAAATCTTGTTACTGGCTCGCTCGTCTCGGCCACATCCGAGCGTGGCAACTGCAACATGGTGAGAGGGACTCGGAGCTTTGGAGGAGAGTGTGGAGTATTGATGGTCCACCGAAGATGGCTCACTTCATATGGAGAGCCTGCAAAGGTAGTCTCGCTGTTCAAGAACGGCTTTACTTTCGCCATATTCGCGATTCGCCTACGTGTTCTATATGTGGTGTTCAACAGGAGACAATTCTTCATGCCATTTTCGAATGTACCCAGGCCAAAGCCATATGGCAGGTTAGCAATTTTTCCTCCCTTATAGCTGATGCTCCTCGTTCTTCTTTCGCTGAGTGTTTCGAATGGTTGGCAAGCAAGGTGTCGCAAGATGAGCTGCGTGTGATGTGTGCTTTGATGTGGGCTGCTTGGTTTTGTCGAAATAAGTTTATCTTCGAGACTCAAACGTTGAATGGAATTGAGGTGGCTTGTAATTTTTTGAGAATGGTGGATGAGTACGGTGCGTATGCTGAGCACGTCTATCGACCTGTGATGGGTGTTGGATCGAGTTCGGCAAGTTGGTGCCCCCCTGTTGTTGGTTTTTTAAAAGCAAATTTTGATGCTCATGTGAGTGAGAATGGGGAGATTGGTTTGGGTGTGGTGGTGAGGAGACATAGTGGTGAAGTGGTCCTTTTGGCAACGAAAAGAGTAGCGGCGAGTGGGGAGGCCACCTTGGCTAAAGCGATGGCAGCACGGTTTGCGGTTGAGGTAACTCTAAGGCTGGGGTTTGAAAAGATAATCTTCGAAGGTGATGCCCTTGTAGTGGTGAACTCAGTGAAGAACAAAGCTGATGGTGTAGCTCCTCTCTTTCGAATCTTTGATGATATTCATAGGCTAGTTAGGAACTTTGAGTATTTTTCTTTTTCGCATGTTAAACGAGCGGGTAATGTTGTTGCCCACCTGTTAGCTCGTTGGGACTGTCCTCGTAATTCGGAGATTGTTTGGTTGGATTCCTTTCCCCAAAGTATCACTACTTTGGTTGACATTGATTTAATATAAGTTCCTAGCTTTCCACTAAAAAATATATATATATATATATATATATATATATATATATATATATATACACATATACATATACATATATATATACATATACATATATAGAAGTGAGTTCATATGAGAATGCATACTTACATGAGAAATGAGAATGGATTTTACGCGCTATAACTCTAATGAACAAGTGATGTAACTCTAATGAAAAAGTGATGTAACTCCAAAAAAAAATTAGAAAAAAAAAATTTCGAAAAAAATAAATTTTTTTTTTGGGCTCAAAGTATTTTCAGGGGTACAACTCTAATGAACAAGTGCTGTAACTCTAATCCAATCGTGTGATTGAGATTAATTCTCATTTCTCATGTAAGGAGACATTCTCATGTGATCCTGCCCCCTATATATATATATATATATAAAATCCGAAATTATCTATTGAGTATCAACTTTTGAATACAACTAAGTTATAATACTTTTATCTCATTAATATCCAATTAAAAGGATAATTATACCCCTTGGTTCCTTATCCTTCAACCAACCCCCTCCCCCCCCACCCACATACAATTCAATATTTGCTCACCTTTGACCTCATCTACTTTGCATAGTGAAGATTCTCTGCTCTCATTTATCTTTACTGTCAATCCATGCATAGAAGTTGCGTCATCTAAGGAGATATGCATATTTATATTTACTATTCATCGCAACTTTTTAAAAATAGTAAAAAAAATACTTACTAAGATATAATTAGGTAATTCATCGCAACTTTTTTCATCAAAAGTAATCCTTTGTTCTATATAAAAGTAGTATCGAACAAATTTGGTAAAGCTAAACTTGACATTTGAGTGATAACTGATAAGTGATAACCATTGTAAGTATAGTCAACCATTCATGGTGTGGTTCCAGCTCGCAAGTATATACATGCAGATTAAGATTATAATGCATGAGGCAACTCAAAATTGATGTTTACTCGCAATTCTATCATCTAATCATCAGTATTGAAGGTGCTAGGTTGGAACTATCTTTTAACCCCTCACTTTGAGGATACGTGAATCTATTATACGATATTATATAGTGCTAATCACGAGATTATATAATCTTCCTTAACGAGTTACAGCTTATTAGAATAAAGGTCACTTAATCTCCCTTGGAATTATATGCATCCAAGAATGATCGCTATCTAAAATCTCAATCATTCTTGAGGTATTAATGCAGAGATGGATTATTTAGCAAGTGAGAGAGAAGCATAATGCTCCAGTATATTAACATACCGTTGAGAACTAGTATTACGTGGACCTGGTCCACACTAATATTATTGTGGACTATAACATGGTGACCCTTTTTTTAATATAGTAACCTTTTAAAATCTTAAGTTACACTAATTTGTTATTATATAACATATTGACAATTTTTTTATGCAATAAATATTTTTTACATTAGTTTATCATAATAATACTAGCTTTTGAAGCCCTTGCGATGCACGCGTAGTTTCTTTATGTGGTAGAATTATATTAATATGTCATTATGTGTGACAATAAGTACTTTAAAATCCAAATCTAAATCGGATTCAAAGTTCCAATCTATAAAGGATTAAAGTAAGATAAACCTGGTAGGAAAATCAGAAAGTGAATATAATTGTCCAAGATAAGTTATTAAATTGATATTCATTTATCCAAAACTCTTTATCAAGGTTGTTAAAATCGCGATTTGAATCGTAAAATCTTACGATTTTACGATCCAATTTTCGCTATACGATTCAAATCACATGTAGAATCGCTTTTGAAGAAAATCGCATGTAAAATCGGTCAAAATCGGTAAAATCGTGATTTTTAACCGATTTTACCGATTCTGTTTTTGGCCCATTATACTGAATCGCACACTGCACACACGAATCTAGTTGGGTATTCTTTTTCTCTCCTTCGGTTCTTCTTCAGTTCTTCTTTGGTTTTTCAAGTCCAGGAGGCGACGAATTGGGTGGTTCCGGAAGATTAGGACCTGGCAGATTCGGAATTGGGTCCGGAGGTGGAACAGGCGGTTTAATTTCTGGTTCATTTGGGATGATGAACTCGTTCGGAGTCGTCGAAATTTGAGGCATCTCAGGCGGTGTTGATGGGTCCACCTCTCGAGTACGCCTCGAAGGGAACTCCGGCGGTGTCGTAAACGTTGACATGGGCGTGCTGGCAGTGGTGGCTCGAGGTGGCAGGATTAATGTAGGGTGGGAGTTGGAGTTGGAATTTCCTTTGCTTATGAGATTGTATTTGTTGGAGGAGATAGATAGTGGACATGCATGAAGATGATGAGGGGCTATTTTTAATATGGAAGGTGAATAAAGTGGGATAGATTTCTTGAGGAAGAAAGTGATGAATTAAGATGAAGAAACACGTGGACTTTACTTGTTTATTCACAACATATTGTACTCTTTAGTGGGACTATTTTATTTCATTCTATGGAGAAACGTTCGTGGGCTTATTCCATCTACAAATATGGGACAGCCTTGTAGAAGTCACATCACTTTTTTTATTAGATACAACTATTGTGTTTGTATTTTTGTTCAACTTTAATTTCATTGATGGCGTCCTTTTTAATCTCATATCATTACGGATAAAATTGAATTTTTAGTGTTGTCCATTGAAAAAATAGGTAAATAGTTTACATAATTTATCATAGAATCTTATTCCCGTAAAATTCGTAGAATCTTACGATTTTACGATTCGATTTTACGATCCAATTCTGACAGGCCCTTCCGATTTAAAGTAGAATCGCGATTTTGACAACCTTGCTCCTTATGTATGTGTACAACTCTATTTCTAAAAAAAATTAAAAAAAAATATGTAGAACTCTATTTATAAAAAGATTTAAAGTAAAAATTAATGACATGGCAATTTTATGTGGCACGCTTTGTTTTATAAGTTGTAGAACTATATTGTAAATGAATCTTATTTCAAAGCATATTTCATTGTGAACCCAACTCTATTTCTACTTATCGTAAACTCTATACATGTATTTTTATTATTTTGTAACTCTATTATTTTTTTTAAATGACATGGCAGTTAATAAGCACAACAAATGGCGTCCAATGAGGATGCCAAATGTCGCGACCTCGTGAGCTGACTGTTGGACTCTACTTTATATATTAGTTATATGATGTTTAGATTTTAGATTTTCACTTTGTGTGACATATAACTTTTTTTTCCTCATATAGTCACCCTTTACAGCATATATCTACTCCTTTTTTATATCTATCTCTATTATATAAGGGAAGGGGGGGAGCAAGATCGTGTCCCCCCTCTGAAAATACTAAATTACTCTTAATGATCTAATGGAATGAAAAAAGCACTAAAGAAACAACTTAAGAATCCTTTCTCATTTCAACTTGTCATTCTAAGCAAATTAAAAATGGTATATGCATCAAATATTTCAATCAAAAAATTAAATGGACAAAATATCTTGACCTTTTTTTATAAGAGAAGATGGTATACATGACATCCACCTGAAAAGTCTGAAACATTCACTACCTTTGATATTCTTTAATTCAGTCAAACCAACTCATTATGTCCATTCTTTTTGTTCAAAATTCATTCAAAAAAATTAATATTAAAATCACTCACAACCTTTGTTAGTTTTTTACATTAGCAAATTAATATATGTAAATTCATCTAACTATTAATCTTTCACATTTTAAGTACAATCATAACTATAGTACGAATGGGTTATATAATAGAATAACAAGTTTTGAGATTAACGCATGGATCGCGTGCATATAAGGCTATTTTATATAGTAACCCTTTTTTCATAAATCACATGAATTAGCATTAGACCCACACTAATTTAGTGTGGACCAGGTCCATATAATTTTTTTTACTACAATTGATGTATTGCGTAGAATTGTCTTATCATTTATGATTGGCTCGAGACAATGAATACTAATATATTAAAAGGAGTTCCTAAACAAGGAACTTTGCCACGTGACACTATCCCTTAGAATGTTTATTTCATTTATTCCACACACAATAAAAAAATTAGATAATGCATGTTATAAAATTTGATCCCATCATGACCTCAAGTTAGTATATTAAAGTTTTAACCACTAAACAAAGTAATGTTTGGTGTTATAGTTTTAAAGTAAAATATTAATGTTTATTTCATGTATTCCACATACGATAAAAAAATTAGAAAATGCATGTTATAAGATTTGTTCCCATGACCTCAAGTCAGTATATTAATGTCTTAACTACTAAATCAAGTAATGTTTGGTGTTCTAGTTTTAAAGTAAAATATTAATAAATAAAAATTATAATTACCCTGGGCATTACCCGGGTCTAAAAACTAGCTGGAACTAATTAATCGAGAAAAACTTGCACCCTTTGTGAACACTATGGGTAAACTGGCCTTAGTAAAATTTTATTTGATCCAACAAAAATTAAAATATACTATCATATTTCACTTCAGCACATAGACATCTTATTATATACGTGGCACTCTTCCTCATTATCTTATATAGGTCTCACTCCACAACAACCTAATATAATACAAAAAAATTACAAACATTGTCTACATATTAAGACTCGAATATGTGACCTCAAGTGTGGATGTATGTAGAAGCTATGTCGACCCACCTATAATGATTCCTTTTAAAATATCTGAATATTTGATGTATGAGTACGTGGAGGGTTATTTCACTTAAAGTTGAGCCCTTCATTTCTATTTCACTTAAAGTTGAGCCCTTCATTTTTATTTCACAATTAGATATATCAATTTGTATATCTATAGTTTTCCTTTGGTAAATGATTTTCCGCATGCATTCTTATTGGCATCTGGCTTTTAAATTAATTATTTTTAAACAAGAGTTCGATACTAGGCAATCCTAATATAACAAATCTTTCACTTTTTGCGCCTAAGGTTATCTCCTTGTTGCACATTCAGCCGGTTGGCTAACCAATGTTGTCCGCCATGACAATACCCGGAATTAATCCTTTATTCATAGTTAAACTAGTTGTTGGTTTAAGCGATGTCCCTAATAATTTATCAATGTGAATTTAAAGTCTTGAATCAAACACTTGAGAATAGTGTGGAAAAAAAAGAGTTATATGCATTGAATTGTGCATAGAAAGTGATCTTCCAGTTCCTATTAAATTTTCTACATAGTAAATTATAATATGAATTATTCATCAATATAACCTCGCCTTCAAGAGAGTACATATATATAAATATATAATTACTTATAAAAAATATAATACAATCTTTTTTTAGATGTATGTTAATATGTAAGAATACAACTGATGCAATGAAATGGTGTAGTAGTGTTAATTACGGTGGTTATAAAAAGCTGAAGAGCTTTTTTTTTAATATAAGATTGCTGAAAAGTAGGACACTCTATTATTAACAATAGCTTAATGAGTATTAATATATACATTTGTATTTAATTGTCTTAAAAATAGAAAATTATCTTGTCTTTAAATATATTCTTTTTCCCATAATTACCAATATGAGATGATCTAGTAGTTGGTTAGTGCATTTGTATCTCAAATGAGAGGTCATGGGTTCGAGTCTTATAGCACACATTTTTATTGTTTAATATTTATCATTTAATTGTATGGGGGAGGGGGAGTACATGTGGCAGAATGGCATGTTTTTGCCTTGGGTTTTAGATATACTAGCATTTTTTGCACGCTATGCGTGCGTGTCATATTAGTGTTCTTTTTTCTCAGTTAGTTATTCATTAGTGTTACAAATTTTTTGATTCGAAGAAACATTTATAATTATTTTTAATATTCTAATATATTTTTCTTAAATAAATGTTTCGTTGGTTTTCTTAGTTATTTGTTCATCATTATTCAAATATAGTATCGAGAGAAGGAAATATAAAACAGAAGAAAGCTTGTGCTGAAATTAAGTGGAAGAATTTGTGTATCAGGTTCACTGGTTCAATCGTTGAATCTCTATCAATAGAGATTACTAAATAATAATAATCAACATTTAGGTTTTATAATATTATAAGTATAATTATTAATATGAAACTTATGTTTTTATTTTTTCTTCTAATTTATATTGTCAATTTAATTTTTAATCTGAGTTTTTCACACATATGTAAGGAGAGGAAATCATTCTTCTTAATTTAATATTTAATTGAAATTTCAAATTTAATTCCATTGTTAACTTGTTCAATATATATGGCAAGTAGGAAAAAGAAAATGTTATCTTTATTATATATGGCAACTTAAATTCATTAAGGGTATATCCGATATTTTGTAAGGGGACACCATCTTCCTCCCCCCTTCACTTATATATATAATAGTATTTTTTGCACGCTATATGTGCGTGCCATATTAACATTCTTTTTCTCAATTAGTTATTCATCAGTGCTACAAAAAATTTGATTCGAACAAACATTTATAATGCTTTTAATTTTTTAAAATATATTTTTCTTAGATCAATGTTTCGTTGGGTTTTTTAGTTATTTGTTCATCATTTTTCAAATCTCTATTATATAAGTGAAGGAAATACAAAGCAGAGTAAAGCATGTGCTCAAATAAAGTGGAAGAATTTGTGTATCAGATACAATAGTTTAATATTAATAAAGTTGAAGAGTTTGATTTATATAATAGAGATTACCAAATAATAATCAACATTTAGGTTTTAAAATATTATCATTATAATTATTAATATGAAATTCAAATTTTTATTTTTTGTACAAATTATTTCAATCAAGTTATATTGTCAATTCTATTTTTGATCAGAGTTTTCACATATATTTAAAAAGAGAAAATCATTCTACTTAATTTAAAAAGAGAAAATCAAGTTATATTGTCAATTCTATTTTTGATCAGAGTTTTCACATATATTTAAAAAGAGAAAATCATTCTACTTAATTTAATATTTAATTGAAATTTGAAATTCAATTCCATTATTAACTTGTTCAATATATATGGCAAGTAGGAAGAAGAAAAGACTATTCAATATATATGGCATTTTAAATCATTAAGGGTATATTAGACTTTTTGTGAGGGGACACCATCTTCCTCCCCTCTTCACTTATATAATAGAGATATATAGATTAGAAGAAATTTACAAATTTACAACATTTTAAACATCTGAACTTGTAAATTATATAGCCTTTTAAATAAAATCTGTTAATTACAGCCAAAAACAAACCAATTAACATTTAGTATTGCGATCCTTTTTTCATTTGTTGTTGACTTTTTTCTAAAAATGACATCATTAAACCCATTTATCATTCCGCCCCAATTTAAGGGCACCTGAAAATGGAATAAGGTCCCAATATGTTGATTGATCTTTGGGCTACAATTAACAACTTTTGTTTGAAAAGGCTGTAAATTTACAAGCTAAGTTATAATGTTTAAAAGGCTGCAATTCGCAAATTCTCATTAAATTAGTAATGAAAAGACACAACATAAACACTATTTAGAAGGTCCATTTAATTGCGCAGGGCTCATGGTGCATCATGTGCTTTGATTTCGAATTGTATGTTCTTATTATTCAATGTTCTTTTCATTAAACCCTATGTTCTTTTGAACATGACTCAATACGTAAAAGTACATATACCTATTTCCTTCCTAGTAGATACAAAAAAAGATCGTGACTTAATATGAAAAAGAACATGAAGTTGTTTAACAAGAAACTAATAAGTATTTTTCAAAATCGATATGTTCATTTAATTTAAATGGTATGTTCTTTTAGTTTAGTACATACAAAAGAAACATAACTCAATATGAGAAAGACGAAAGTACACAAAACTGTTTAAAATATATACAGATAAGTACAATTCAAAATAGGTATATGATCTTTTAATATAAAATGTATGTTCTTTTAGTTTAGTATATACAAAAACATAACTCATTATGAAATAGATCATGAAACTAGTTAACAAGAAAATCATACAAATTCATTGGCTCCTTACTTCAAATTTTGATTAATAAAGTATGTTCTTTAATTAAATTAAAGTAAATATCCTTTTACTTTATGTCTTATCATTGTGACCTGAATGGCAAAACAAACACGTTCTTTGATTTTGAACCGTGTATTCGTTTATCTAGATAGGTTGTTGATTTTCTTTTGTATTAAAGATAACCATACACCCTGATCCAAAATCCACGCTTTACATATTAACGATCCCTCCCGTTCTCAACCCCTGAAGGAATATGTCCTTAGACATTCCGGCAATTACTAAATATAAAAGGAATTATTATAGAGATAATTAATTACGCTAGTTTAGTAATCACATTTACTTGCTAGAGAATAAATGTTGGTTAGTAGAACAATATTGATTGTACCTACAACTAAGTTAACCTAATCCTATGAGGTCACACATTGTAGTAACTAATTGAAGTAAGGAAACCGGCCAATAGGAGAAAGTAGGGTTAGGTTAGGTCTCTCTCTTATTTTATTCTCCTACTATTATAAAAGGTTATAATAGGAGAGAGGAATAGAACGTTCATTTTTGACAGTAACATTCAAACTGAAAAGAGAGAGAAAAACCTATTATTTCCCTTTGGAAATCCGGCCACCCTCCCTAAAAAGCGAGAGAGTGAAATTTGTTCATCCTTTTCCGTTCTAGCAAACGTGGGAATTCAATTGGTGCTCGTGGACTAAGTAGAGGGACATCAATTGCTGTTCTTTGATCTCTAGCACTTGCAATCCGGTGAAAAACACGCTACAAAAGTTGAACATTCTTTTCCTTATAATATGATTCATATTTATGTTATGCATGCGATCTTGTGATAGATGTTAGGAAATTTATTTCCTGAAATTCCGCTATTGCATCTATATGTTCCTACAGTGGTATCAATTTTGCCTAATTCATAATATTCATATGATCATATAATTGTATGTAAAGTTATTATTTTATTCGATTAAGGGAGGATTTATTCATGGTTTGAATTTGCATAATTAATATTAGATATTAATTAATTGGAAAAATATAAATAATTGATTTATTTGTGATTTATGCTCAAATAATTTTATAAAGTTTCGAATTTTTTATAGGATGGTCGAATAAATTGTTTAATTCACTCTAAAATTTTCGGAATTTTATAAATATATTTGTTAGATTTAAAATTATTTAATGTTTAATTTGATTAATCATTGAAATAATTTGTTAACAATTTAAGATTTGATTTTTAATTTGTTAAATAAATCTAATTTTCATCACCCACATGGATCTAAAATATTATGATAGCTGGAAATAATTTTCGGATTTTTCCACTAATTTTCGAAATTTTATCATATTATTAAAGAATTATGGTTAAATTTTATGTTTAATTTGATTATTCATAAATTTTAAGGATAACAATTAAAATATCTGATTTTATTTGTTATGATAATTCAGTAGATCATGCTAAAAATTATTTTTGAAATTTTCAGATTTTCATTGTTAATTTTCTGAATTTTTTGGATATAATTTGATTTTTGCCTTATCTTGAATTCTTGTTGGATTTAATGTTTAATGGAGATTATTCATTCAAATTTAAAGATAACAATTTAAATATCTGATTTTGTTTGTTAAATTAATTCATTAGATCACCTTAAAAATTATTTTCAAATTTTTTCGGAATTTAATTGTTAATTTTCTGAATTTTGGAAATAATTTGAATTTTTGCCCTAATTTTGAATTCTTGTTAGATTTAATGTTTAATGGAGATTATTCATGCAAATCTAATCTCAACAATTCTAAAAATTTGTTTAAGATTTGTTATTTGATTCAAAATTTATGCCATAATTTTTCGGATTTTATAACCTAATTATCTCCTAAATCTTTAATCAATTGTTAAATAAAGATAACTTTAATTTAAATTGTAATTGTTACAAAAATTAAAGAGGAGGGCAACCATGGCTGGGTGAACCAACGGGGAGAGTGGTGCCACGGTGGTTGGCCGGGGAGGAACCGGATTATGGCGGGGGAAGGGTCGGCGGCGCACGTGCGACTTGCGCAGCCCCTCACCCCTCTCACGCTCCTGCTAGTCCGGAGCTGGGGTTTGTGATGCTGGCGAGCGTCGCCGGCGAGCTTGCGAAGCACTTCGGGGGTCCGTTTGGTCGGCGGCAAAGGGGTAGATGCCTGGTGGTGGAGACGCAACCAGCAGCGCACGTCCGATGTGCGTGGCTGCTGGCACTCGGCGCGGGTTGGCGTGTCTTGGCAGCTGTGGCTTGGCCGGAGGTTTTAAGGCGTGGATGCCGGAGACCCGTCGGTCGGTGCAGTGGGTGAATATTGGCCGTGCGCTGGCGTTAGGTTCTGGTTGTTATTGAGGTGTGGTGATGGTCTTGATTTCACGTGAAGTATTGCGTGAGTTTTGTGGGTTTTGGGTTGGCTGTTGACTGGCAGCCTTGTGCTGCTGGTCAACGGTCAACACTTCAACCTTCAATATTAAAAAAAAAAATTGTTTTGGAAAGAAAAAAAAATGATTTACTTCTTTGAGCATAAATCCAAGATTTCCTTTAATGCAAATTGAGATTAATAAAGATTATTCTAGCCATATTTAAATAAGTAATTGTATTAAAATAATAAAGTTTCCTAAATAATTTCTAGCTTAAATTTGTTAAGTTTTATAATTATTATGGAAAGTTGTATTTGCTTATTAATTGTTAATAAGTAAATAGTTTGTGTTTATTTTATTTTGATATTATAAATGCGTGAATGTTTAATATATTATATTTTGCATATTATGACTAGTATGGCCCAAATTAGGATAGTAAATACGATCTACGAATCGTTATATTTGAATGTAAATTAAATACGATTGGCGAATCGTTTGTATTTTTGTAACTTTAAATTTTCGTTATTTATTTAATTCACATTATGTAATCAAAGCATGAGGATCCAAGGAGTTTCAAGGATGGTGATCCATGGAGACTCAAGGGAGGATTCATGAAGATTAGTTATTTTTCTAAGTATAGGGGCCGTACTAGATCATTTTAATTATAGCTTTTATAATTTTATTGCATTTATTTTGTTTAAATGCTTGCTTCTAAGTTTGTTTGTGGTTAATTGATTCATGTGTTCACTATTAATTGACCATATTAGTAAACTTAGGTCCCCACAAGTAATATTGAGTTTTGATTGCTTTTCCAAACAACACCTATAAAGCCTTAGATCATGAGTAATAGGTTCTGCCAAAGCAGGGTGTTGCTCATAGTTCCGGGGATAGTAGGGTAGGTTTTTGAAACTTACATGTTAATGTTTGTTTTAACTCAACAAAATCATCAAAAGACAAAGTTTTGGGTTTTGAAGCTAAGAGATAGGAGTAAACAAGGAGTTGTTAACCTGTCTACCAAGAATTATAATTAGTTATAATTAGTAAAGTGTTTACTTACCTCAACTACAATAAATTGAAGGCAGGGCCAAAGTCCGTTTGATTGTAGTGGGAGGGGATCTTGGTTATTTCTTTATTCAATAGGGGACTTTCATTTTGAATAAAGGGTAGTAGTAATTAAAAATTTGTTTAATTATTGCTTTCTTGATAAACATTAATTGAATCTTGCTTTATTATTTGTTGTAGTAATTATGTCTAGTAACAACAATATCAACACCAACAATTCTACTTGTAATTTGTGCTCCGTCCTTTCGAAGGACAAATTGAATGCTGAACGTTTCATTGCAATTGAAAGGGATATGGGAATCGTTACACTAAAACCAAAAGTTGCTGATGAGCACTATTGTTACATCTGTAACAAGGTTGGTCATTGGAAAAGTAGTTGCCCCAAGTATCTGAAGGATCAAAAGAAAGGAGTTTCTAGTTCAGATATGTATGTTATAGAAGTTAACTTAGCAACTTCTGCTTCTTGGGTATTTGATACCACTTGTGGTTCGCACATTATTTGTAATATGCAAGGCCTCAAAAGAAGTAGAACATTGGGAAAAGGAAAAGTAGATCTTCGTGTTGGCAATGGAGCACGAGTTGCTACATTGGCAGTGGGAGTATATAGTCTACTTTTACCTTCAGGATTAGTTTTAGAACTTAATAATTGTTATTATGTTCCTGCTATCACAAAGAACATTATTTCGATTCCCGTTTTGGATTCGAAGGTTATTCATTTACAATAAAGAACAATTGTTGTTCGCGTATTTGAATGATATGTTCTATGTCTCCGCTAAGTTATCAAATGGTTTATATGTGCTAGACTTAGAAACCCACATCTATAACATAGACAGCAAGAAACATAAAGCAAATGATTCAAACCCTACATACCTATGGCATTGTCGATTAGGCCACATAAGCTCAAAGCGTATTGAGAAACTTCATAAAGATGGAATTCTCAAATCATTTGATTTCGAATCATTTGATACTTGTGAGTTTTGCTTGATGGGGAAAATGACAAAGTCTCCTTTCACATGTTCAAGTGAAAGGGCCAATGACCTTTTAGCCCTCATACATACGGATGTGTGTGGACCTATGAGTACGTTGGCTAGGGGAGGGTACAGTTACTTCATTACCTTTACCGATGATGTGAGCAGATTTGGATATGTTTACCTCATGCGGCATAAGTCGGAATCCTTTGAAAAATTTAAGGAATTCCAGAATGAAGTACAAAACCAACTTGGGAAGAAAATTAAGGCATTACGATCCGATCGTGAGAATTTGGTGATCATTTGAAGGATTGTGGAATACTTTCACAATAGACTCCGCCAGGAATACCACAGTTAAATGGCATTTCTGAAAGAAGGAATCGAACTCTACTTGATATGGTTCGATCCATGATGAGTCTTGCTGATCTTCCTATTTCATTTTGGGGATTTGCGCTTGAAACAGCGGCATTCACACTTTACAGAGCACCATCCAAAGTAGTGGAAAAGACACCATATGAAATGTGGACAGGAAACGTTCCAAAATTGTCTTTTCTAAGGATATAGGGTTGTGAAGCTTATGTAAAACGTTTACTTTCTGATAAGTTTTCACCCAAATCCGATAAATGTCTTTTTGTGGGTTACCCAAAAGAGACTAAGGGATACTACTTCTACAACCAAAGCGAAAACAAAGTGTTTGTTGCTCGTAATGGTGTCTTTCTGGAAAAGGAGTTTATTTTCCGAAAAACAAGTGGGAGAAATGTATATCTCGAAGAAGTTCGAGATGAGCAACAAATGGATGAGGTTAACACCTCATCAGAGGCGGCCCGGCATGAAAATGCTCAGGAGGTGATGCATTCAATTCACGTACCTCCTACCATCCCACTTGGAGATACTCCATGCGAAGTCACTCAACCTAGTGAGGTAGAAACTTCTTCTGTTGTTCCCCAACGTAGGTCTAGTAGGACCATCATTCCGTCAAAGAGATATATTGATTTTCTTTTGACTGAAAGTTCTGAAATAACGATTTTAGAATCAGAAGAGCCTACTAGCTACAAAGATGATTTGGATAGTCAAGACTCCGAAAGATGGCTTGAGGCCATGAAATCTGAAATGGATTCCATGTCTGAAAATCAAGTATGGGACTTGGTTGATTTGCCTGATGGGGTAAAACCCATTGGATGCAAATGAATTTTCATGTTGAAAACAGACAAGGATGGACACATTAGTGTTTTCAAAGCAAGGTTGGTGGTGAAAGGTTTCAAACAAATTCATGGTATTGACTATGATGAAACCTTCTCACCAGTAGCCATGCTGAAGTCCATTAGGATAATCCTTGCGATTGCTGCATTTCATGACTATGAAATATGGCGGATGGATGTCAAAACCGCTTTCTTGAATGGGTTCTTGAAAGAGGATGTGTACATGACACAACCTCAAGGTTTTGAAGATCTAGAAAATCCAGGGAGGGTATGCAAGCTTAAGAAGTCCATTTATGGACTAAAGCAAGCATCAAGGAGTTGGAACCTCAGATTTGATGAGGTAATTAAGAAATTTGGCTTTCTCAGAAATGAAGAAGAATCTTGTGTATACAAGAAGTTAAGTGGGAGTAGTATTACTTTTCTGGTCTTGTATGTGGATGACATACTTCTCATAGGAAATGATAAGACCATGCTTGAGTCAGTCAAGGAATGGCTTAAAAATTGTTTCTCTATGAAAGACCTAGGAGAGGCTGAGTACATATTGGGAATAAAGATCTATAGAGATAGGTCGAAAAGGCTGATTGGACTTAGTCAAGAGACTTATATTAATAAGGTTCTTGCAAGGTTCAAGCTGGAAAACTCCAAGAGAGGTTTCATTCCCATCCAACATGGCATAACACTTGGTACGACTCAGTGTCCTTCGAGTCCTGATGAGGTCAAGCGTATGAGTAATGTTCCCTATGCTTCTGCAGTGGGATCCATTATGTATGCCATGATATGCACTCGACCGGATGTTGCATATGCTTTGAGTATATGCAGTAGATACCAGTCAAATCCAGGAGATGCGCACTGGATTGCAGCGAAAAACATCCTTAAGTACTTGCGAAGGACTAAGGATAATTTTTTGGTTGATGGTGGAGATGATGAGTTGGTTGTTACTGGATACACCGATGCAAGCTTCCAGAGTGACAAAGATGATTTCCGATCGCAATCTGGTTTCATATTTTGTCTCAATGGAGGAGCTGTGAGCTGGAAGAGCTCTAAGCAGAGTACCATCGCGGATTCTACAACAAAGGCTGAGTATATTGCAGCAGCTGATGCAGCAAAGGAAGCTGTTTGGATCAAAAAGTTCATTGGTGAGCTTGGTGTACTTCCTAGCATTGAGAATGGCATTGAGTTGTATTGTGACAACAATGGTGCCATTGCTCAGTCTAAGGAACCCAGATCGCATCAAAGGTCTAAACATGTGCTCAGGAAATTCCATCTCATTCGAGAAATCGTTGGTAGAGAGGATGTGAAAGTAAGCAAGGTTCATACTGAGGATAACGTAGCAGATCCTCTGACTAAACCGCTTGCTCAACCTAAGCATGAGTGTCATATGGTCTATGGGGCTTAAGCATATGGGAGAATGGCTTTAGGTTGTTTACTTCATGTTTACAATTGTAAAGACATTGATTATGCTTTGGATGTTTATCAATAAAAATCTGTTTCTTATTTAATTGTTTGGTTTAGTATTAAATAAAATGTCCAAATAATTTGTGCTTTTAAATAGGATTATCGAAAACGTTTTGATAATGGAACCCTATAAAGTGAACAGAAATCACAACTTATTTAAAGTCCCTAGTCTAAATCACTAAATTGGACATAAGTGATTTATTTAAAAGACTAGTATATAATTAATTGATAGCGCAGTTCCATGTAGGGGTGTAAGTGGATTGGACTGGATTGGACTTTGCCAAATCCAAATCCAGTCCAAAGTTTTTTGGACTCGAGAAATTGAGTCCAAGTCTGATCCAAATATTTTTTGAGTCCAGTCCAATCCAGTCCGATAATTATTTCTTGAGTCCGAATCCAGTCCAGTCCAGTCTGATTATTATATTATTATTTTCAACCGATTTAGATTCAATGATGCACAACGTTTTCTCATAATTGAATTTGAAAAATTAAGCTGATTATATTCATTCCATAAAATAAGTCACATACATCTTTTATATTATATATATAAATATTAAATATATATACATTATATATATAAATATTAAATATATATTATATATAAAAATATTTTTGGACTAGACTGGACTTATTGGACTCCAAAGGGGTGAGTCCAAATCCAGTCCGAAAATATTTGGACTCGAAAATTTGAGTCCGAGTCCAGTCCAAAAAAATTTGGTCAGTCCGGTCCAGACAAGTTTGGGTCGGATCGGATTGGACTCGGACTTTTCGCAGTCCGCTTACACCCTTAGTTCCATGGGCTATGGAGACATAGAGATGTCTAATTGATTATATGGATGTATATTTGATACATTGAGACTTGACCTAATTATATTCTAAAAGTAGAATCAAACTACTATATTTAGTGGATTCCTTAGACATGAGTATGTCTTAATAACCACAATATAATTAGTTTAACTTTGACACTGTTAAACGTCGCGCCGTAAAAGGAGGTTATAAATGCAGTGATCAGGTGGGCTAAGAATTGAGTGGGAGTTATGGTCATACAAGAGTGGATAAGTCCTCCTATTAAATAGGAATGGTGTCTGGGCCTCTTGATGAGCGAGAACTGGAAAATTGCATGGCCATGCGGAATAGGATTAAAAAGTTAATCCTTATTTGAGCAGTTCGAACTCAAAGATCAAGGAACATAAATTTGAGAATAACATGGTGTTATCAAATTTGGCATTAAGTGACTTAAGGAATTTAGCATTGCGCTCTTGTCTTCGGACAAGTGGGAGATTGAAGGAATATGTCCTTAGACATCCCGGCAATTACTAAATATAAAAGGAATTATTGTAGAGATAATTAATTACGTTAGTTTAGTAATCACATTTACTTGCTAGAGAATAAATGTTGGTTAGTAGAACAATATTGATTGTACCTACAACTAAGTTAACCTAATCTTATGAGGTCACACATTGTAGTAACTAATTGAAGTAAGGAAACCGACCAATAGGAGAAAGTAGGGTTAGGTTAGGTCTCTCTCTTATTTTATTCTCCTACTATTATAAAAGGTTATAATAGGAGAGAGGAATAGAACGTTCATTTTTGACAGTAACATTCAAACTGAAAAGAGAGAGAAAAACCTATTATTTCCCTTTGGAAATCCGGCCACCCTCCCTAAAAAGCAAGAGAGTGAAATTTGTTCATCCTCTTCCGTTCTAGCAAACGTGAGAATTCAATTGGTGCTCGTGGACTAAGTAGAGGGACATCAATTGCTGTTCTTTGATCTCTAGCACTTGCAATCCGGTGGAAAACACGCTACAAAGGTTGTACATTCTTTTCCTTATAATATGATTCATATTTATGTTATGCATGCGATCTTGTGATAGATGTTAGGAAATTTGTTTCCTGAAATTCCGCTATATGCATCTATAGGTTCCTACAACCCCCACGCCCCTCATGCAAATCGAACTCCTTTAAGAGATAAAGGAGAATTAAAATTTGTGAAATTTGAATTGGAGGGCAAAATTACGATAGGATTAGTATAGATTTCTACACCAAAATAAGAAAATGATGGAAAACCGTGAAGGTCCCATAAAGCGGGGTAAACATTCATGTGGTGATGATCCGGTGGAATTTCCATGCATGGCTGTGTGAAAATTTGCGACCATTGGGATGAGCAGCCGCCTAGCAGAGAACCCAATTCTAATATGAATTTTTAATAGAAAATCATGATCATGAACAAGGACAACAATTGCTGAAAACTCATGCATGCATTAGAAATAAGCCGTATAGTAACATTCTTTTTAGTTAGAAAGAATTCACACTTTCACAGGGAATCATGATGAGCAGCAACGCATATCCGCTAAAAATTCATGGTTTACGTACTATTCCCAAAGAATGGAAGAATTTACTAATTGATTGAACTATTGCTATCTATATATTTTATTCATCCACTGGTTTTAATGTTTAGGGATGGTGTAAAATTTCTGAATCGATGTCTGAGTGTGTTGAGGATTATACTGGGTGCTATATTTATAGCTAAGTGATCTAACTCTACCGATGAATTAATCTAAAATAAAATTATTAAGTCATTCATCAAGAAGCTAAACTATAGACTTTAATGAATTAAGTCGGACTCTATTCACATCACCCGCATGCAGTACAAAATCTCATATAAGATTGCCTTATCATATGGTAATAAACGGATAATTGTCTGCCTGCTTGAAAGGGCCACATAGAGTAGAAGTGATCCTTTTAAACTAAGAGATGTCCCCTTGAGATCTATTAGTGACTCATTTAACTTAATATGTGACTCTTTTAACATAAAAACATGCGTTTTTATGACAAAAAGTGAGGTGGAGTTACACAACCTTTGTTTTAAGGTGGTCTTACACAATACTTACTACACTTGGAATAATCTATTAATTAACTTTACTGATTTTTTCTAATTAAAACTCAATAAAGCTAAATTCAACTTATTTTTGTTGGTTCTCTGGTATTTTATTTTAGGAAAAATTAACAATAGGGGTCTGAACTTTGGGCGATAATTTTTAATTGGTCTAAAGTATTGATTAACCTGTGTAGGTCCCTATTTTAGGGGTATTAACTTTTAGCGGGCCTCAGTGAATGAAACCGGCTTAATATGTCATAATTTGTAAAACTTGGGTCCCACCAGAAGGTTAATTAAGGGAGAGAAGTATGAAGTAGGTGAGATTCTTAAAAAAATTCTTTAGTTTCAAGTCACTGAGGCCCACTAAAAGTTAAAACCCCCTAAAAGTAGAACACTCACGCGGTTAACAAATAATTCAAAACTTTTAAAAATTATCACCCAAAGTTCAGATCCTTATTGTCAATTTTTTTATCTTTGTTTTATTTTCTTTACTGATTTTAACGGCTTAATACTGATTGCTGCTAATCGAAGCGGATTAAAATTGATTTTTACTTAATATGTTGCTAAGTTAAGGCGAACATAGCATTAATTACTCCTCGTTTGTTGGATAAAAACTCCATTACAAGGTTAAAAAAATTAACAACCAATGCTTTATATGTATATAAATATTACAGTTCAGTATTTTTAAGGCAACATTAAGTATTTAAGTTTCATATCTTAGAGAACAAAAATAGGCGTAGAGAGGGGGAGGTAAATAGCGACATGAGCATTAATTGTAGCTTTGCATGTTCATGTAATATGGTTGTCCAACTTAAATCTAAATTAGAAACCACTCAAGTATCAGTCTTTGCCTTCGAGTCAGCGAGCTAATTCCTCCATATGCGACCATATTCAACTTCACTGCCTACTAGGATGTAAACAACAAAAATCACTTAGCATAATTAGAATCTCTAATTAGCATTACAGAGGAGCTAATGAGAAGTCATTTCCACGTAATATGAAGCTAAAGCAACTTAGCTTTTAAAACGTGTAGAGCACAAGTGGCCTAATATATGTTTTAGTTCATCAAGGAAGATTTAAGTCTTGCCATAAGAGAGATTATAATTAGTATTTCTTTTAGGAGTTTCACACAATCTTACTACATGTCTAACAAAATTTCAGTAAATTAGGAGATGGAATCTCACTAATTAATGTCATATGCACCGTCTAGTGTTTGGACAGCAAAAAAAAGATCATATATTGATTGTATCTAGTTATTTTACATACATTTATCTTACATCTTATATTGGCTTCGCCCTTTTTTAGTTATAGGGGTTAGAGGCAATTCTATCCATGAAAACAATTTACTTCCATTATTAGTAGTATGTTCAAATATATTGGCATGGTTGTGGATTTGGTAGTACGATTTGTCTAGGCATCGGAGTTCATCGAAGCTGAGATGATACAGCCACTGGTGTATACTACATGGTTTTCAGAAATCGCAATTTTGCCAATATGGATTAGGAAACTTCTTCGCCCTTAATATAAATACGAGGTTAATTGATCCGTTTGAAATGATGATTCTAATAACAAAGAGTTGTAAATAGAGAATTTAAATGCTTCAAGGATTAGACACATTTAGGATTTATTCTTATATTATTAAAAGATATTGAGTGTCTGGTACCATCATCTCATACACCTCTCAAAGTTGACTTAGTGCATAATTCGTTCCAGTTTCTCAGGTATACGTCAATTCTTCTTGGATGCTTTGTTGTTGTACTTGTTATTTTCCAACAACTTTAATCTTGCATAATTTTACTGTCATTGCACAAACTGTGAGCCTTCGATCCTATTGGAAAATTAAGTTGTTATTCATTTGTACAAGACTATTTTCTTCATGCTATTCCTTCTATTACATTAAAGAATAAAAATTCAATACACAGTTTTGTAGAAGAACTTCTGAAGAGGGTCACATAACGAAAAGACAATAAATAGTTCAATGCAGGATTTGGTGGAGCCAGAAGCAATGATAAGAATGAATAAAATGAATCAAAATAATGATTGAAAGCACCTTCTAATGGCAGGTGCTAGCTAAAAAATCATGCATTGCAACAGCAAGTATAATGTAATTCAGGGAACTATTTGCATACGACAATAATACATCTAAACTATTTTTAATGTAACTATTTCTATATATGCATTGTATAATATGAAGACCATAATATTTTTTTGTATTATTAAATCTTAAATAAAATTCTATGAGCTCTTCAATGACAAGCTCATTCACATGCTAGTCTCATGCATCTTTTAAGACTATCCTCTCCCCTTATTTAAACCCCTCTCATCTTCTCCCATTCTCACTACACACCTATTTCTCCAACCAAACAATCACCTCTCATTCTCCAAACACTCTCTTTCTCTCTGTTTCTCTCCTCTTTTTGCTAATACATCTCAATCTCAATCTCAAAACACCCTACATTAGTATTCCTTGACACTCTAATTAACTATATATTACACCAATTCATCATGGATACAGTTGGTAGTCTCCGAGGTTTCATAGCCAAAACCACCTCGGCCAACCATGACGAATTCTTCGCTAGGCGATGTGTGTGGGTGAACGGACCAGTGATCGTTGGTGCAGGTCCTTCAGGCTTAGCTGTGGCTGCAGGCCTTAAGGAACGTGGCGTGCCCTTCATCGTGCTTGAGCGAGCCAACTGCATTGCCTCGCTATGGCAAACACGAACCTACAACCGCCTTAAACTTCACCTTCCTAAGCAATTTTGCCAACTCCCTAAGTTCCCTTTCCCTGATGATGTCCCTGAGTACCCTTCCAAAGATCAGTTCATAAGCTACCTTGAGTCCTACGCAAATCACTTTGACATACAACCACAGTTCAATGAATCAGTGCAGTCTGCTGAGTATGATGAAACTTGTGGTCTTTGGAGGATTAAGACCGATCAATCCGCCAACCATCGCGAGGTTGAGTACATTTGCCGCTGGATTGTCGTTGCCACTGGCGAAAATGCTGAGAAGGTGGTGCCTAAGTTTTTTGGCTTCCATGAATTTGGTGGTGATATCATCCATGCATGTGACTATAAATCTGGCGAAAATTACCGCGGTAAAAAAGTTTTGGTCGTTGGATGTGGAAATTCTGGCATGGAAGTCTCTCTTGATCTCTGTAACTATGATTCTACGCCCTACCTCTGTGTTCGTAGCTCGGTAAGCATAAATAACCTATCAAAAAAATGATTTTCTTCTTTTCTGAAAACAATGTACTAAGGAATAAAATGACTGAATTTTTTTTTGACAGGTTCATGTATTGCCTAAGGAAGTGCTCGGAAAATCGACATACGAATTGGCGGCATTGCTGTTGAAATGGGTTTCACTACCTACAGTTGACAAGATACTGTTGTTTCTGGCAAGTTGGTCTCTAGGAAATACTGATAAATATGGTCTAAAAAGGCCGGAAGTCGGTCCATTAGAGCTCAAGAATACTGAAGGAAAGACACCAGTGTTGGACCTTGGCACCTTTGGAAAGATCAAATCTGGACAGATTAAGGTTGTTCCTGGTATCAAGAGATTTGCCAGGGGTAAAGTTGCATTTGTTAATGGAGAAATTCTTGAGATTGATTCCGTTGTTCTCGCTACCGGGTATCGTAGCAACGTTCCTTCATGGCTAAAGGTAGGGATACAAAATCATTCTTTCATTTTTAACCATATAGTAGTATTATTGTTATTGATTTTATCTTGTCTGGTTTTTCTTTGACAGTATAAAAAAAACTGAGATTTTCTAAGATTTTGTCTCCCAAAACTCATAATTCTTATTTTTTTTTATCCTTACCTTTTATATAGTTCGGCCTATCTCTATTCGCTATTCCGTGTTTTGGATGGTGACGGGATCCGATCCCAGATTTTACCTTACAAGATTTACGTACAACCTTACAAGATTTTACCAACTAAACTAGTTGATGTCCATTGTCCAATGCGACACATACATTTCTTAGAAATTAGGAAAGAGACGGTGGAGGTAGAACCGCCTAGCTGTTCTTGTGTTTCTTCAATTGTTTCTCCCTATAGTAGATCTGGATTTTCAATAAGCAAAAGAAAACTGAATTAAAAATAGGACTGCCAGTTTGGATCGGGAATGAAATTTTCTGTCTCTTGTCAAACATTTAAATATTAACCGTAGCCCTGTAATTTAAGCACCCCCAACGTAGAATGTTGGAGTCTTGTCTGGTTTGACTTTTGTAGAAGTTATTACTGAACAATTGTCAACTCATTTTCTTTCCTTATTTTTTCAGGAAAGTGAATTCTTTTCCAAAAATGGATTCCCAAAAGCTCCATTCCCAAATGGATGGAAAGGGAATGCTGGATTGTATGCAGCTGGGTTTACAAGAAGAGGCCTATCTGGCGCATCCGAAGACGCCATCAGAGTAGCTGAAGACATCGGCAAAATCTGGAAAGAAGAAACTAAACAGCAAAAACCACCTGCTGCTTGTCATAGAAGGTGTATTTCACAGTTTTAAGCAATACAGAAGCCAGCACGACGAAAATTTCGCAGTTTTTAATTTTTTTGTCTGATCTTCGTAGTTATTCAATTCTGAAACTACATGAATCAGGTTGCATAGAAATTTTTTCTTTAGGAAATACAAAGTTTACAGAGCAGCCCTCTTCCTGAAAAGATCACAGGCCCTAGTTTGAGAAAGATTAGGGGCACTTTTTTGTATAGAGGAAGATGAGGCTTTTTCCTTTTTTTTTCTCTCTTTACTGTGTGAAATATCTTGATGTAACGATGAATTAATCTAATCAAAGTTATAATTGCCTCAGATATACATATTTTGGAGCATTAATTTCATTAGACACCTGAATATGACTAATTGTGAATGTGTGACAAGGTTATCATAATTCATGTAATAATAAGCAAATTGACAACATACTCATATGATCCAACTTGAACAAATTGAACAGACCTAGAAGCTAAACCGGTTCAAATGGCTCATGAATCAAATAGGACGCGTAAAGAACCCAACTCAACTAACTCTTTCAAAATCTGTAAGTGGCTTGACTCCTGAAACATACACATGATCAACTTGGTGATGACTGCAACTAATTATGGGCTATGCCACCACAAATTGGCCCACGGAAAGGGACCATTAGGTAAAGAAGGCTCCATGGTTCTTTGCTGCCTGAGCATGAATATGTCAGCTAAAACTGATAACTAATCTCAAGGTGGGTTCTTATGTCTCTGGTGTTACCTTGCACATGTTACAGAGCCCACAAAAATCTTGACATTCATCTGTTCCAAGTGCCGAAAATTTTCGTTGTCAGAGTCCAAAGATTGTCAGTGATTGATGTAGATCACTCAAGAGTTCCCACCTGCTATTTATTTTGTACACATTTCTTTCCCTACCTGTCTAGATATGGAATGTTTTTCACCTCTCCAAAGTCATCAAATTTGGGTTTTATGAGGTGCCACACAGGTAAATCTGTCGACAGAATTCAAACTTCAGGGTCTTGGATATAAATTTGTAACGGTCTGTCTACTGAAGAAGTGTAAAGACCCCATGCCTTGTCATATTTCATTTCAGATGTTGTCACTTCAGTTTTAAGGAGTGCCTATCAAATGCACATTCAAGCCAAGATGTAATCATGTAACTAGCTTTATGTGAGTATTGTTACCAGAAATCCTCACTTCAACTGAAGTATCCGAGTCAAATCCTTGAGATTCTAACATGATATCGACATTTTGGACCCAAAAGAAAAATATCAGAACCTGAGAATTGGACCCATAACCATATCCGGCATAAACACCCAATTTTGAGTAACGTAGATATGTGCCATATTTGATTGGTTATTGTTAGGATAGATTTAGGACTATTTCCTAAATCTATCTATCTAGAAGTGTTTACCTAGACATATCTATCTGCAAGTGTTTAGAGATAATATTTATTAGTATTATATTTAGGATAGGTAAATACTTCTAGATAGATAGATTTAGGAAATAGTCCTAAATCTATCCTAACAGAGTAACAGTTATAGTTGCATTGTAGTAAAAAAAAACTAGAACTTGGCATTTTCAAAGGACTGACATAAATTTCCACTCACTAAGTCATAGACTTCAGCACAACAAAGTAAGTCACTTGGAATTTTGACTACTAGTGGCCTTAGAAGCGCAACTCAAGGAAGTATAATGTAGCTACCATCAATAAGTGATTTACTCCAGAAATCAAGGTCCATTGATTGTTGTAGAGGGTTTCAAATGTTTAATACCCCCAAATGTTTTTATCATTATGGGGTTTGTTCGGCAAATCTCGGTATTGTAACGACAATATAATTTTATACAATATTTACTAAACACTATCCCAAAAGCTAAAAGCTAGTGCACATAAGGGTGCTAATTGAGTGAATCGATCGCGAGTAGAGGCCTGCTCGACTCGACTCGACTCGTAAACTACTCAACTCGAGCTCGTTGCTCGTTAAGCTCGCCAAACTCCTACTCGATTTGTGCTCATTAAGATTTGTTGTAGCTCGACTCAAGCTCAGTTTGCTCGAATAGCTCGCCTCGATAGCTCGATTTGCTCGAATTGCTCAACTCGAGCTCAAGAGGTTCTAGTATTTCGAATCCAATCGAGCTAATCACAAAGCCCATATATAACAGTATATTAGACCCCTAAGGAGACTTGAATAATTGTTTGGGTAAGAGTAATGTTCTATAGACCTTGATAGCTCTCATCTCATGATAATCCATTGATGTGGACTAATGATTCCCCTACTTTGCACCTTTCCCACGGTTTTGTTGTTTGCTTCCTCTCTCCTTTTTTTCCTTTTTTGTCCTTCCAATTTGCTGCTTCTTTAGTTAATGAGTTAGTCACTTAATTCCATTCTAATTTGGATAAATAAAGAGAGGGTTATTTGAATCATATTTTCTACATTATTGGTATGAAAAGACTTTTTTTTCTATTCGTAACATTTATCTAATATGGGTATTTTTCTACATTCAATAAAATAAATTCCTTGAAAAAAATATATAAAAAAATTTATTAGGGTGCTCGCGAGGCTTTTAGCGAAGAAGGCTACGCTCAACTCGTCTTCGTTAAGGTTTTGAGTCGATAACTTCAACTCAAATTTTGGCCAGAGTTGAGTTGAAGTTGCTGAGTTGCTTCGGGATTAACACCAGTGATATAAATTTCTTTGTCGAACATAGTATTTGAAATTAAATGCCATACTATTGCTTCACAACAATAAAGTTATGGACCTCATACACTGGTTTTCCGAGATTCAGCTCACAGTTTTGTAAGTCAAAAGACACCAAGAGAAGCAGAGAAGCTTCTCTTGACTCTAGGAAAGGTGTAAATGCATCAGCCACTCAGAATTCTTCACCGACGTCAGTTCTCATCCACAATTTATTACTTCTAAAAACAAGAAATTCCATGCTTTTGTCGCATTTTCCCAGAAAACGCCAATACCGGTAATAAAAAATAACATATATATCTATTATCAGGTAAACCTTCCAACAAGGAAAATCCAATCAGTGGTATTCAATTCTTCTGTCCAATATGATATTTCACTAGGAACAATACAAAGAAGGGTGAATTGTATGTGTAGAAATAAACGAAACTTTTGCGGAATTTTAAACTTAAATGTTAAAGCAAAGCTAAAGCGAACATAAAGATTTTTACGAGGAAAAACTTCTTCAACCAACAAAAACAACCCCAACCACTAAGGATTTTAAGCTCAACACTTTCACTAATTAGGCCAAACAACTTTGTTCAACCTAATTATACTTCACGGGCCACACCTTGAGTTCCTAAACTCAAGTTCCTGAACAACTGTTCCCTTAACAGTTATTCCTCTCAACTTCACTTGAAGTTTTCTCACTTTAACTAGCTTCACTCAGTGCTTTATCTCTTACAAAACTTCACTCAAAGTCCCCTTGCCCCAATAACCAAAATACAATTGATCAAATAAACTTAGTGGAATTAGAGTAAGAAGGCAAAGAACAAATGGCTTTTATGAGAGAATGAATGCACTTACACTTTACTTAGTTAAACTCACTAATTAACTTGGTCAGACACAAATTGGAACTTCATTAGACACAAGTATTTATAGTGGTAATAACTTAGAACGTGGAATTAAAACATGTGTTAGTGGTAAAACCATTATCCCATGATGTTCCTTACTCGGAGGAACACGTTCCTCTTTAAACCCATGATCTCCATGATCGGTGTTAAACGTGGGAGATAAACATGTTCTTTGCTCCCTTAATTTTAGCAACCACTTCAAGCAGTAATTCGAAAATCTGATTTGATTAAAAAATATTTTAATTAATAAAACCAAAATAAAATCCTTTTACCAAAAATATTATCTTTAAAATATTTTACATAAAAACCGAAAAGGATATTTATTATCTTTATAAAAATAAAATCTTTTCCTTAAAAAGATTTTCCTTAAAATCAGATTTTACCTTAAATAAAACGGTTACCTAGAATCTAGGCATAAAATACTCAAACGACATATCTAACCGTTGTACTGCTTCATCCTAAGTCTAGTTCCTTTTAATAGTTAGTTCCTTTAACTTATAATTACGGCGTCGGTTAGTGCATTCTTCCTTACAAAGGAACAAACGCTCATTCTCATTCTAAATTGTCACAATTCCTTAACATTCTTACTCGTTCCTTTACAATGGAACTAGAAACAAAAAGCCTCGCTTTAGTCTTCTTGCTCAATCTTTGCTCCAAGTACCAAATCTTTGAACATCTTCACTTAGTCTTCAAAATCCAAACTTGATTTCTTCTTTGACTTAGTATTCTCTGTGTTCCTTTCTTTGATACCTTGAAATTCATTCACTTAAACAACTTGTTAGTCAAATACTTAGTTTGCATCATTGTTCCTTTGTCATCAACAAAAATAGGGTTCAACAATTTCCCCCTTTTTGATGATGACAATAAAGTTACAAACTATGGAAAACAACAAATAAGATAATAGAATAAAAAAGATAAAATAAAAATTTATATAATGTAATTTAAGATAGATTAAGGATTTAAATTTTTCATTTTTTTTAGTTTTTCAATTTTTTCATTACAATATTTCAACGTAGTCAACTTAGTTTGTTTCCGTTATCTTTTCCCCCTTTGTCATCGTCAAAAAGATCAAACTCTTGGTAATGTTGGGAAGAATTATTTTACAAGACCTTTAGACCATTAACAAGCACCCAAAAAAATAGTTAAGTTAGGAATTTCAAAGGTTAGACTTGCTCAAACAGTAATCACATAATACTAGTCATTCCAAGTAAGAAATTATGCAATCAAATCACAAACGAAGACAAACATAGCAAAAGTCATTTATATTTATGGCACTTGTTCCATTAAAGTACAAAAGAGAAAAAGGAGAAAAAGAAAAGAGAAGAAACATAAGCTAAGAGTTCTTGTTCCTTTAAGAGAAACAAGAACTATACATTAGGAATGGAAGGGGAGTTGTATTCCTCTACGACTTCTTCCTCAACCACTTCTTCAACTTCTTCATCACCTCTGCATGGTGTCCATCAAGTTGTTGCTTCAAAGTGTTAATGGCTTGGGCCATCATCTCCATGTTCTTTTGTTGTTCAATCACAGTATCACTAAGGACTTTTATTAAACCCATCATCTTATCTGTTTTATCATCTAAAGTCCAGTGAAGGTGATTGTAAAACTATAACATATGTTGAGCAGGGAGACATACTTCATTGACCCAACCAAATTCATCCGAAGGAACTTGTTCCTTTCCCTTAGAACTAGAGGCAGTGGATGGTTTAGGTGGATGAACTAGGGTGTTTTCTTGTGATAGACCTGGTGTTCCTTTGAGAGAAACAGAAGGTGAGGTGGTGGTGTAAATGGAAGGAAGAAAAGGTGGTTGTGGTGGAAGGTCAGTGGATGTAGAGGAGAAAGGATTTGGTTCTTTTATCTCAACCTTCAACTGTTCAAAACTGGAAGGAACAGAGAAGGATGAGGGAGAGATGGAAGGAATTTCAAGTGAGGGTAACCGGGTACTTTTGGTAAGGATGGAGGAGTAGGTTCCTTAGTAGAGTTGTGATCTTGTTCCTCTGCATCAGATAGGACTAAAGGAGAGTCCTTATTTGAATGAACAGACGCAGTTTTAGCAATTTTCAACCTAATGCTATGTCTAACTCTTTTAGGAACAGGAGGGGAAGGCTTTTTTGCAACAGTTTTGCGCCTCTTGGGTTTATGTTCCTTTGGTTCTGTAGGGGCAGGAACTTGTTCCTCCAGTATTACTTCCACTAGTTCCTCTTCCACTGCCTTAGGCAGTTTTTTTTTGTGAGAGGAACTAGTAGCAATCCTCCCTTGAGTCAACACTCCATCTTAGACAGAGAGGTCCAAGCCATATAAAGTCTTTTCATTTAAAATATTACATTGTTTTATACCCAAGGTAGGCCAACCAAGTAGTCTTGATCTTAAAGTGAGAAAGAAGAGAGGTGATCAATGCACCATAGTCAACAACACAGTGATTCTCAATGCAATGAGTTAGATGTTGGATAAAGAGAGAAGGGAAGTTAATTTGAATGTGGTGGTCAAGGCAAAACATGTAACACATATCTAAGAGACCCACCTCATTCCTCTTTTCAGTTCTAGGAATGAGCGCTCTCCAAACAAGATTAAACAAAATTTTGTGGACAGGAGAGAGAAGATTGTGATTTATTTTGGTTTGGCCAAGAGTTCCCCTAAAGGATTCAACAATATCATCTTGGGAAAAATTGGGAAAGGCGACAGTTCCTTTCCTCTTAAAATATAGATCAGTTCCTTTGCAAGGAACTTCCCATATTTTTGCTAAAGTTTCTTGGGAAAATTTAATTTTCTTCCCCAACTTCGTAGTACATACTCCATCGGTGTTGATGAAGTTTGCACAAATTCATCCATAGCTAAAGGAACTAAGGCATTATTATATGCGTTTTCAAATAGGTATTCCATACCTTGTTCCTTTAGTATATCAGTTAATTCATTGAATCTAACTTTCTTGGCCCACTCCAAATCAACACAGAATCCTAAAACATACCTTGAATCACTTCGCTCCACTCTTTTCTTGGAGGAAGAAGCAGTAGTTCTTTTGGAAGGAACAGGTGTAGCTTCTTCTTCCCCCTCAACTAGTTCCGGGCTTTCTTCCTCATCATCTTCCCCAATTAGTTTTCTTCTTCTCACACTTCTCCTAGGTGACTCCAACTTTTGCTCTTCTACCGCCATTGTTGTTTCTTGGAAATTTTCGGCTTCTAGGGTTTTTGATGGAGGAGAGGGGTTTTCCATTTGATAGGTTTTGGGAGTTGTTGCTTTTGGAAAAGGTGAATTGAGAGAGGTTTTTGCCATTTGGTGAAAAGAAATTGTGGTTTTATGTGGTGCGAAGAGGTGTGAAAGAGATGAACAATGGTGAAGTTGAAGCGTTTAAGGAACACGGTTTTGGAAGGGAAGAAGGAAAAAGAAAGAAGATGCATGTAACATTAAATGAAGAGTTACACGCGTAAAAATTAAAAAGATAAAATTAAAATAAAAGATAAAATAAAAAGAAACGATAAAAAAAAAGATCATGACTTGATTAAATCTGATTCCTATATTTTTGGGATTTTTCGGATTTTAAATTTTTATGGACTGTTTAATTTATGAAAAGAAAATAAACTCTAAGGAACTTGTGCTATAGGAACAACTTATACTAAATATCAACATTCTTCATATCATGCATGTTTTTATAACTTAGGAACAATAAGGGGAGTATTATGTGACATTTGTGAGTAGCTTTATTCCTTTGAATCCATGTTTATGTTTTCAACATCTTAATTAATTTGCAATGGTATTAGGCGGTTAATCACGGTTACTTAATATCACATAGAGTTAGACAAATCAATTCGGACATGGGGGATTAGAATAGGAACAATTACTTAAGTTTTATTAATCCTAACTCAAACCTTAATTTTTCATATCTATCTCTTTGTAGAGGCTTGGTTAGTATATCAGCAATCTGATTTTCAGTTTGACAAAACTCAAGTTTAATCAAACCTTATTCCACATTTTCTTTTAGAAAGTGATGTCGATATGTATATGCTTAACTCTTGAATGATGCACTGGATCTTTTGAAATACTAATGGCACTAGTATTATCACAATAAATAGGAACACAATTAAAAATTATTCCATAGTCACAAAGTTGTTGTTTTTCCAAAGCATTTGAGAGCAACATGCGGCGAAGCCTACATATTTTGCTTCAAGCGAGTGGATAAAGCAATTGTGTTTTGTTTCTTGGTGCTCCAAGAAACTAAACTATGACTAAGAAATTGAACCATACACGAGGTGCTTTTCCTATTTACAAGATCTCCAGCATAGTCAGCATCAGCATATCCTCTTAACTCGAATGTATCACTTCTTGGATAGAAAAGTCCAAGATCATATGTTCCTTTGAGATATCTAAGAATTCTCTTCACGGCAGTTAGATAAGACTCCTTGGGATTTGCTTGAAATCTAGCACACAAACCAACACTAAAAGCTATGTCTCGGACGACTAGCCGTTAGATACAAAAGAGAATCAATCATGCCTCTATATTTTGTTTGATCAACACTTGTTCCTATTGAATCTTCATCTAATAATCTAGTTGAAGTTCCCATAGGAGTGTGGTTTATCTTTGAATTTTCGAGGCCATATTTCTTTAACAGTTCCTTTATGTATTTTTGTTGGTGAATGATTATTCCTTTTTCTCGTTTGCTTAATTTGTAATCCAAGAAAGAAATTTAACTCACCCATCATGCTCATCTTAAATTCATTACTCATAAGGTTAGAGAATTCTTTGCATAATGATTCATTAGTTGCTCCGAAAATAATGTCATCAACATATATTTGAACAAGTAGCATGTCAGTTCCTTTCGATTTTAGAAATAAAGTTTTATCCACTTTTCCTCTTTAAAGTTGTTTTTCTAAAAGGAACTTAGATAATCTCTCATACCATGATCTAGGCGCTTGCTTTAACCCATAAAGAGCCTTGTCAAGCTTGTAGACATGGTTTGGAAGATCATTGCTTTCAAATCCAGGGGGTTGTTCAACATATACATCTTCATTTAAATAGCCAATAAGAAACGCACACTTGACATCCATTTGATACAGTTTAAATCCCATATAAGCAGCAAATGCAATTAGTATTCTAATGGCTTCAAGTCTAGCAACACGAGCAAAGGTTTATTCATAGTTAATTTCTTCTTGTTGATTATAACCTTTTACTACAAGTCTAGCTTTGTTCCTTACAATTGTTCCATACTCATCTAGTTTGTTTCTAAGCACCCATTTTAAGTCAATCACTTTTTGTTGTTTAGAAGAGAAAACTAAATGACATACCTTGTTTCTTTCGAACTCATTTAATTCAGCTTGCATAGCAGTGATCCAATCAGAATTAGTTAAGGCTTCTTCATGATTTCTTGGCTCTATCATTGATAAGAACGCATGAAATGCACAAAAATTCCTTAACCGAGATCTAGTTTGCGTACCTTTGGATATGTCACTTATTATGAGTTCCACTAGATGTGATTTTTGATGTCTCCAAAGTTTTGGCCGAAACTCCCTTATAGGAACAGGATGTTCCTCTTGAGTTTCATGAGAGGATGAGGAGTCTTGTTCATTTGTTCCTCTTGCAGCAATTGTTGAATTAGTTCCTTCAACATTTTCGTTCTCAGCAGGAACAGGAACAGCTCCATCATCTTGAGGAACAGGAACATCGTTGTTATGAATGTTTTCATCTACTTCGTTCCTTTCCTCTTTTATTTCTTCTTCCTCAATTGAATCTGCATCTTTCTCATTTGGTCGAACCAAGTCTATCTCAAAGTCATCGACCTGTTTGCTTGGATTGAAATTGTCAGATTCATCAAAGATTATATGGACACTTTCTTCAACGCACATAGTTCTTTTATTGTAAACTCTATAAGCCTTACTATGTTTTGAATATCCTAAGAATATTGCTTCATCACTCCTAGCATCAAATTTTCCAAGATTATCTTTCCCATTATTATGAACAAAACATTTGCAACCAAATGTTCTGAAATGAGTAATATTGGGTTTCTTTCCAAAATAAAGCTCATAAGGAGTTTTGTTAATGATAGGTCTCATCATGGCACGATTTATTATGTGACAAGCAAGATAATGCCTTCACCCAAAAGTTCCTTGGAAGTTCACTAGCAATTAACATAGTCCTAGCCATTTCCTCCAAAGTTCTATTTTTTCTTTCTACGACCCCATTTTGTTGTGGTGTCCTAGGGGCGAAAAAATTATGATCTAGGCCATAGTCTCGCTTAAGTAATCAAATTTAAAATTTTCAAATTCTTTACCATGATCGGATCTAATATGCATCAATTTGTGACCATTCAAATTTTGAAATCTTTTAGCAAAGACAAGTAACTCATCATAAGTCTCATCCTTACTTGAGAGAAAAGTAACCCAAGTGTACCTAGAGTAGTCATCAACAATAACTAACACATACCTCTTTCCACTTCTACTTTGAATTCTCATAGGGCCACACAAATCCATATGAATTAATTCTAAAGGTTTTGTGGTGCTCACAATAGTTTTAGATTTTAAAGAGTATCTAATATGCTTTCCTTTGACACATGCATCACAAGCTTGATCAATATGAAATTTTATAGATGGTAATCCCAAAACAAGATATTTTGATCGAAGTTTGTCAAGTAATAAAAAGCTAGCATGTCCTATATGCTTATGCTATAAGAGTGGATCATCTTCAATTACACTAAGGCATGTCAAGTTGTTTTTAGAAACAAGATCAAGATCCACAATATATGTGTTCCCCTTCCTTGTTCCTTCCAAGATGACATTCTTAGAGTTAATGTTGACGATCAAGCATTTTTCACTATTAAATTTAACAATATTTCCCTTGTCACAGAATTGAAAAATACTTAAAAGATTGTGCTTTAAACCTTCAACTAGAAACACATTATCAATGGAATGTGATGGTGACTTACCAACCTTACCCATGTCAACTATGTTACCTTTCTTATTGTCACCAAAAGTCACACTTCCACCTTCATAGGTTGAGAGTGAGAGAAACTTATATTTTTTACTTGTCATATGCTTAGAACAACCACTATCAAGATACCAAGTGTTGTACCCCCTCACTCCAACCTGCAAAAATCAACTAGTTGTTAGTTAGAGGAACCCCTTGTTTCATGGGTTCATGTTCTTGACTAGCATTTGATTTAGCAACCCATTTCATGTTGCTCAACATCACATTTTTGCCAATCATTCCAGATCTTAGTTGACATTGACTTATATAATGACCTATCTTTCCACAGTACATGCAAATTTTATCACTAGGTAGGTCAATATATTTCTTAAGCTTGTTCCTCTTCTTGTAGTTTTCAAAACTAAGACCTTCTTTTCTTTTAGTCCCGTGGTCTCTCAATCCACTTAGGAACAACCATCACTTTGCCTCTGTTCCTTGCAACAATAAGTTCCTTCTTGAGATTACAGATCTGTTCCTTTAAAACAATTTTCTCTTTATTCAAATTTTCGATTTCAGATCTGTAACCTTTCAAGGGAGTTGATCTAATATCAAAGGAACTTAGAACAGGGACAAATTCCTTTAAATGTGAAATTTCTAAATTGATTAGATAATTTTCATTCTTCACACTCTCATATAATTCCTTGATTTTTAAATTCTTATCAAATAAATCAAAGAACCTGCTTTCAACATCCGTTCTCATTTTCTTAAGCCATTCTATATGTTCTTTACAAACTTTAACAACTTGTTCGTTTGTTCACGTTTTCACGTTCATCTCTACATTCAAGAATTGCATCATAAAGAAGATCATAAATTTCGGGGCCTAGTTTTTCCATCTAAGTCTCGATTCAAGTCCATGTTGGCCTACCTCAACCTTTTCTTCATCTTCTTTTTCGTCGATGTTTGCCATGAGGTAAAGATTTGCGCTTTCTTCGGCTTTGTTGTTCCTCTTCCTCTTCGCTCTCTGAATCTCCCCAAGTCGCTATCATAGCCTTTTGAACGTTCGCTTTACGTAAAGGTGTTTTTGATTTCTTGTTCCTTTTAGCAATGCGTTCCTTGTTCCTTTCTTTGGTCTTGTCATTTTCCCAAAGTGGACATTCTTTGATGAAATAATCTGTACTACCACATTTATGACAAGCAGTTTTGTTAAAAAACTTTTTAGTTTTACCTTTGAAGTTCCCATTCTTCATGTTCCTATACATCTTTCGAAATTTTCGGACCATGAGTGTTGCTTCCTCTTTTACGAGTCGAGTCATCTTTATCATCTCGCTTTGAGGGCAATGGACTTTGACTTAGAGCTTTCACCATACTCAGTATTAAGGTGGAGCTTATGAGTCATAAGTGATCCAGCAAGCTGTTTCAAGTTGAACTTAGTGAAGTCTTTTGTTTCTTGTAAAGCAGTGACCTTAGCCATCCATCTATCCTTAGTAAGACTCCTAAGAACTTTTCGAACATGTTCCTCTCGATGAAATAAACTTACCAAGAGAAGCTAACTCATTAATAATGTTAGTAAAACGAGTAAACATCTCTTGTATGCTTTCCTTAGCCTTCAAGGAGAACAGTTCATATTGATTCATTAGTAAATCAATATTAGATCTCTTGACTTCATTAGTTCCTTCATGGGTTACTTCTAGTAAATCCCATATTTGCTTTGCGGATTTGCATCCCATGATCCTATTGTGTTCATGGGGTCCAAGTCCACAATGCAACAGTTTAACAACCATAGCATTAACTTCCATTTTTTTCGAAATTAGCTTTGTCATATTCAGAGCAGGGTTTAGGAATTACCTCATTCTTGTCATTAGTAGTTGTGACCTCAAAATCACCAACTTCAATGACTCTCCATACTTGGTAGTTTTCGGTCTTGATAAATATATCCATTCTGTTCTTCCAGTAAGAATAGAACTTTCCATTGAACATAGGAGGCCTTTGCGTAGAGTAACCTTCCTCAAGTTTCTCGGTGGTATTCATTGTTCCTTGGATCTTTTTCTCAATAGGGTTTCCTATCTTTCGTGAGTTCTGGCTCTGATACCAATTGTTATTTCACTAGGAACAATACAAGAGGGGGGGTGAATTGTATGTGTAGAAATAAACGTAACTTTTCGCGGAATTTTAAACTTAAACAAAGAAACTAGCTAAAGGAACACAAGGAATTTTTACGAGGAAAAACTTTTTGGGCCCAACAAGAACAAACAACCTCGACCACTAGGGATTTTAAACTCAACACTTTCACTAATTAGGCCAAACAACTTTGTTACAACCTAATTTTACTCACGGGCCACACCTTGAGTTCCTAAACTCAAGTTCCTGAACAATTGTTCCCTTAACAGCTGTTCCTCTCAACTTCACTTGAAATTTTCTCACTTTAACTAGCTTCACTCAAAGCTTTCTCTCTTACAGAACTTCACTCAAAGTTCTCTTACCCCAAAAACCAAAATACAATTGATCAAATAAATTTAGTGGAATTAGAGTAAGAAGGCAAAGAACAAATGACTTTTATGAGAGAATGAAGGCACTTACACTTTACTTAGTTAAACTCGCTAATTCACTTGGTCAGACACAAATTGGAACTTCATTAGACACTAGTATTTATAGTGGTAATAACTTAGAACGTGGGATTAAAACATGTGTTAGTGGTAAAACCATTATTTGACAGGCTAAAGTTGTATCACCTAATCAAAAATAACCTAAGGTCCACTAACTAGTAGTCAGGGAAGTCAGGATCGAATCCACAGGAGAAAGTTATACTATTGTATATGAATTCTAATGTTACACTGACTAAATCAGATGAAAATGGTTGTGTGACTAAACTAAGCAAATAACAGAACTAAATACGAGGGAATAAATCAATTAATAAAGAACTAGGACTATTGATCATTATGCATACAATTCGGGAAATCAGGGACGAATAACAACCACCTAATAAGTCAATTTATCTATGGCACATGTAAAATCTCTCGAACATTACCTCCCTCGAAGATCACCTAGTCGCTCTCGCATGGTCAAGGATCACTCTGCCTAATGATTGAAAGCCTATACGAAATCTCTCCTTTCGAAGCAGATTCAATATTGCGATAATAGAAATACAAATCAGGCCTAATTTATAAATCAAGCATGAACGATTCAACCACAGGAAACAATTGAAATAAAAGGCAATTATACTAATCTATCAATCCCTCATTGCATACATAGATCCCCACAATCCTAGAAATAGAATTACTCACTCATGGTTATGAAAACAATAACAAAATCAATATAACAATTCATACTTGGAATAGTTGCAAATAACTAAGAAATTAATCTAATCAATAATAGAGAAATCAATGAAGAAGATTACCAAATTAAATAACTATATTGAACTTGCAAGTAATCCAAATGTTTGATCTTGAATCCAAAGTGAAAAGTAGTAAACTAGGGTTCATGAATAACTCTTTAGAGAAAACTATGAAAAATAAGGGCTAAAACAAAGATGAATAAAAGATGTCTTAGTAATGTTCTAATTTTCGTATTTATACTAAACCTAAAACATAAAGGAAAATTAATACGAAAATATCCCGAAAATCAATACAATACGCGTGCCGGGTCAACCGCCCGATCGGGCCAACTCGCCCGACCCCATCGGGCGAAAAGCTCTTATTTCGGAAATATGACAGACTCCCCGCCCGATCGGGCAAGCTCGCCCGATCCCATCGGGCGGGAGTCTTTTCCTCTTGTTTTCAACTCTAGAACGCAGCCAGATGAATATGTTCTCGGGCCCGATCGGGCTAAACCGCCCGATCCCATCCGGCGGGAAAACTGTGATTTTGCATCAAGTTGCGAAGGCTGTATCTCTCAAACCAGAAGTCCGTTTGAGGCGTGTGACCTATCATTGGAAAGCTCTTAAAGTCTAGTTTCCAACCCAACTGGAATTTCTGGATTATCAATTTTCTATCAAAAGTTATGATCAAAATAGTGAACAAGTGTCAGTTTTGGCACTTCTTTCACTAACTCTTTGCTTCCTTCTAACTCGAAATTGTCCCAAACGGATGCATTGTGATCCTTGTGCAAGCTATCTTCATCCTCAATGATTAATAGGCTTGATCTTAGATAATCATAATCAATTTGCATCAAAATAAACTAAAAATCATCGAAACACGCAAACGGGGAGTAGTAGAGCAAAACTTGAGTAAATCATGCAAATATGCACCTAAATGCTCTAATATGAACTAGAAATGCAACCTAAATGCACCTAAAACTCTATATAAAACCATAACATCATTATCCCATGATGTTCCTTACTCGGAGGAACACGTTCCTCTTTAAACCCATGATCACTGTTAAACGTGGGAGATAAACATGTTACGACTCCCTTAATTTTAGCAACCACTTAAAGCAGTAATTCAAAAATCTGATTTAATTAAAAAATATTTTAATTAATAAAACCAAAAAAAAATCATTTTACCAAAAATATTATCTTTAAAATATTTTCCATAAATACCGAAAAGGATATTTATTATCTTTATAAAAATAAAATCTTTTACTTAAAAAGATTTTCCTTAAAATCAGATTTTAACTTAAATAAAACGGTTACCTAGAATCTAGGCATAAAATACTCAAACGACATATTTTAACTGTTGTACTGCTTCATCCTAAATCTAGTTCCTTTTAATAGTTAGTTCCTTTAACTTATAATTACAGCGTCAGTTCGTCTGTTCCTTACAAAGGAACAAACGCTCATTCTCATTCTAAATTGTCACAATTCCTTAACATTCTTACTCGTTCCTTTACAATGGAACTAGAAACAAAAAGCCTCGCTTTAGTCTTCTTGCTCCAATGCTGCTCCAGTACCAAATCTTTGAACATCTTCACTTAGTCTTCAAAATTCAAACTTGATTTCTTCTTTGACTTAGTATTCTCTGTGTTCCTTTCATTGATACATTGAAATTCATTCACTTAAATAACTTGTTAGTCCAATACTTAGTTTGCATCTTTGTTCCTTTGTCATCAACAATACTAGGGTTCAACTTGATGGACACCATGGAGAGGTGATGAAGAAGTTGGAAGAAGTGGTTGAGGAAGAAGCTAAGTCGTAGAGGAACACCAATCCCCTTCCATTCCTAATGTCTAGTTCTTGTTTCTCTTAAAGGAACATGAACTCTTAGCTTTTGTTTCTTTTCTTTTCTTTTTCTCCTTTTTCTCTTTTGTACTTTAATGGAACAAGTGCTATAAATATAAATGACTTTTGCTAAAATTTTCTTCGTTTGTGATTTGATTGCATAAAATCTTACTTGGAATGGCTAGTATTATGTGATTACTGTTTGAGCAAGTCTGACCTTTGAAATTCCTAAGTTAACCATTTTTTTTTTGTGCTTGTTAATGGTCTAAAGGTCTTGTAAAATCAGTCTTCCCAACATCACCAAGAGTTTGATCTTTTTTATGATGACAAAGGGGGAAAAGATAACAGGAACAAACTAAGTTGACTACGTTGAAATATTGTAATGAAAAAATTGAAAAACTGAGAAAATGAAAATTTTAAATCCTTAATCTATCTTAAATTACATTATATAAATTTTTATTTTATCTTTTTTTATTCTCTTATCTTATTTATTGTTTTCTTTAGTTTGTAACTTTGTTGTCATCATCAAAAAGGGGAAAATTGTTGAACCCTAGTTTTGATGATGACAATGGAACAAAGATGCAAATTAAGTATTGGACTAACAAGTTGTTTAAGTGAATGAATTTCAAGGTATCAATGAAAGGAACAAAGAGAATACTAAGTCAAAGAAGAAATCAAGTTTGGATTTTGAAGACTAAGTGAAGATGTTCAAAAATTTGGTACTGGAGCAACATTGGAGCAAGAAGACTAAAGCGAGGCTTTTGTTTCTAGTTCCATTGTAAAGGAACGAGTAAGAATGGTAAGGAACTGTGACAATTTAGAATGAAAATAAGCGTTTGTTCCTTTGTAAGGAACAGACGAACTGGCGCTGTAATTATAAGTTAAAGGAACTAACTATTAAAAGGAAATAGACTTAGGATGAAGCAGTACAACGGTTAAATATGTCGTTTGAGTATTTTATGTCTAGATTCTAGGTAACCGTTTTATTTAAGGTAAAATCTGATTTTAAGGAAAATCTTTTTAAGGAAAAAAATTTATTTTTATAAAAATAATAAATATCCTTTTCGGTTTTATGAAAAATATTTTAAAGATAATATTTTTGGTAAAAAGATTTTATTTTGGTTTTATTAATTAAAATATTTTTTAATTAAATCAGATTTTCGAATTACAGCTTTAAGTGGTTGCTAAAATTAAGGGAGCGGTAACATGCTTATCTCCCACGTTTAACAGTGATCATGGAGATCATGGGGTTAAAGAGGAAGGTGTTCCTCCGAGTAAGGAACATCAAGGGATAATGGTTTTACCACTAACACATGTTTTAATCCCACGTTCTAAGTTATTACCACTATAAATACTAGTGTCTAATTAAGTTCCAATTTGTGTCCGACCAAGTGAATTAGTGAGTTTAACTAAGTAAAGTGTCAGTGCCTTCATTCTCTCATAAAAGTCATTTGTTCTTTACCTTCTTATTCTAATTCCACTAAGTTTATTTGATCAATTGTATTTTGGTTTTTGGGATAAGGGGACTTTAAGTGAAGTTCTGTAAGAGAAAAAGCTTTGAGTGAAGATAGTTAAAGTGAGAAAACTTCAATTGAAGTTGAGAGGAACAACTGTTAAGGGAACAGTTGTTCAGGAACTTGAGTTTAGGAACTCAAGGTGTGGCCCGTGAGTAGAATTAGGTTGTAACAAAGTTGTTTGGCCTAATTAGTAAAAGTGTTGAGTTTAAAATCTCTAGTGGTCGAGATTTTTTCTTCTTGTTGGGCCTAAGAAGTTTTTCCTCGTAAAAATCCCTTGTGTTCCTTTAGCTTGTTTCTTTGTTTAAGTTTAAAATTCCGCAAAAAGTTACGTTTATTTCTACACATACAATTCACCCCTCTTGTATTGTTCCTAGTGAAATAACACAATCCATCTTGGAATGATTACAAACATTACTTTGACTGTCCATTTCACTTCAACTTGAAGCACCAGTTTTCGAGTCCTCGACACTCTGACAAATGTATACATACTTCGACACTTCATTTTGGGCCAAAATAATGAAAAAAATCTTAAATTTGTCAAGACGGACACTTGAACATGCATTGGTATCCAACATGAATACCCGAGTCCGGGTAACATAGAAAAATGGTAAACAAAGAAAAAGAAAAACAACAGAAGACAAGAAGGGGGGGGGCAATGTAGAAATAAAGGAACCCACATGAGGCCCATGCTGCTTGACTCAAATCTGCAGAAAATTTCACTTCATGTTTCCTTGCACAATCCTTTCACAACGACACATTAAAAACTTGTCATAGGAGTGAAATTAATGCAGAATCCTTTACCATCCTTGATAAGCTTTAAAATTTCTCGACCACTCATGTCATCTAGTGGTTTCAGCTGCAGGTTCTTATGTATACACCAGGAAATTGCATAACTTGCTTCCTAGCTAACACAAAAATACATGGCAACTTGTGTTATACTGTCTAAAAGAGCCTCAGTCCAGGATGAGAAGAGGGGTCAAGTGTGGATAGATATTAGGGGGTTAACCATTTTGATCTAATGCATTGTTAGAGAGTATACTAACCACGCTGGTCTATTCAGATGTGACAGCATATGAACATGTCAATATTTGAGCTTTGATAAGGTACAGATAGCATTGGGCCCTGTTAGTGGCGGAACAATATAGGGTCACTGTTGGTCACGTGACCAACTATTATTTTGGGAAAAAAAATTTAAAACTCTCTCTCTCCTTCACTGAGTTCAGAAAAAGAAAACCAAACACTGCACTTTCGCTCTCTCACGTCTCTTCCTCTTCCTCTCTCCTTCAACCTCAAGTTATTAACTAAAATTCTTGGATTTTGTTTACATGAATCTCCTTTTTCTTTCAAATCTTCAACTAAAATTATCATCTCGCCTTGATCTACCGATTGATACCCGTTTTACATTTTTCAGAGATAAAAAAATTATCATTCAAAACCCTAGAATTTGGGGAAAAACTCATGTGTTGCCGGTGTTGGTGTTGTAACTATGGTGATTGGTGAAACTCGGCGAAATTTCACAACTATTCTATCGAAAAATTCATTTGTTTTTACTTCAATTCATAAACCCTAACTCTAGGGTTTTAGCTTCAATCTGATTTCTACTCCACACATGAGGTTATACTGAGCTTCGATTTCCTCAATTCGGCAGCCATGGTTGACGCCATTGATAAGAAGCTGAAAGAAGTTGCAGTCACTGAAGAAGACGTTTGCACTCTCTTGCAGAGGTATTTTCTCTCTCCTATCTCTTTACATGTAATTCTATTTTGAATGTTATTTTTCTTTCATTATTTTGTTCCTTTTTTTGGTTGTTAATTATGGTGAAAATTAGGTATTCAGCAACAACAGTGTTAGCGTTGCTGAGAGAAATTGCGCAATTTCCAGAAGTGAAGATTGATTGGCAGTTGTTAGTGAAGAAGACAAAAACGGGGATTACTAGTCCTAGGGAGTATCAAATGTTATGGCATCATTTGGCTTATCGTCAACCCTTGATTCAGAATGTTGGTCATGAGGATCAACCTCTGGTTAGTTTTCGTCATATTTTTGATCCGTCTCTTGATGATTTTTGGCCTTTTCATGTTGTGGCTATGCTCTGATATTGGGAGTATTTTGTGATTTTTGTTGATACATCAATAGTTTGATGTGATTATTTGTGGAGATAAAGTGATTTCACTCGGAATCGTGTACATTGCAAGTTTAGAGCAATTGTAACTAGCATATGGTGCTAGCCTTGGTTCTGCTTTGAGGGTCATGTTTCTGGTTTTGGAAATTGGATCATTACATAAGTACTTCAAATACACTTTTTTGTATTTGAAGTACTTATGTAATGATTTTAATTTAGTTAAGTTGTTTTTTTTTTGCTTTTAGCTGAATTCATGTCGTACCCAATTTTAAAATTTTAATTTTGACGTTTTCCATCCTTGTACCCGTCCCTATATCCGTTTCCGTGTTACCTAGAGTGTGACCAACTATTTCCAGATTCCTGGATCCGCCACTGGGCCCTGTAATGGGTCAGACCAGTCACTTTTCAAGAACAATAGCTAAGGACCCTGTAACGTGTCGGACCCGGACATTTTTCAAGAATAGCCAAGGGTCCTGAAGGCTGAAGCTACTACATGGATTTCATCCAGAGCTGCCTAATCTGTCAAACCCCCCCACCCCCCACCCCCCACCCCCACAAAACACAATCGAAGAAAGGCGAATTCCTATATGCAAGTGCCGAGTGGTATAGTGTTCTTACCACTATTTCCTAATTTGCTAAACCACCTGTGAACTGGGATCCTAAAAAACAAATTTGTACATGTAAGCGATATGTTTTTCGCTAATCTAACAATAACTAGGTAGTCAGTTGCATTTCCGTACCCAATCTCATACTACGAATTAGGCAACATCAAATCTTCCCTAAAAGCCCAAAATTTTTGACAGTTCCATCTTTGTCATTATAAATTAGAAGCACTACTTCCTATTCTATTCTAAACCCAGTCTTTTTAATTTGTGTCCAAGGTAATAGAGTCTCAAGCGTTTAAGTTCAGTTTCCCGAAAGGGGTTGGAAATATGAAGATAATTATTATAGCAATAAGAGTAATTTTGGGAATAAAGTGGAAGTTGTGGATCAATGTCAAAGAAGATAACGAAAATTCATGTTGGAACAGGGAGTTCCCCTTTTGAAGGCTATAACTTAAAGGATGAACAACATTCAGACAAGTTCAAATTCATTCTCCTCGCAAATTGCTAAGTGCCTGCTGTATACACTTGAAAAGAAAATATCTAAACTCGCTGATTGTGTAAATTCTAGACAAAAAGTCTTTATTTTTCTTATAGAAGAATCATTATTACACTTATTAACGGAAAACTCTTTCCTTGTCTATATATTAAATATTTAGCATCACCCAAATTCCTTGAGATGCGTGTTGGCTAGTGGTGTACAGAAAGATCACCATCGATTAGAGGATTTTGAGATTGAATCTCACCCCTAGCAATGTTGGATTTCCCTTTTATTATCCCAACTTGTTAGGGTTTTTCCTAACCTACTTAAAAAACATCAAGCATTTTCCTCATAGTCACCACAATTTGTCTTTCTCAATGGGTGTGCAATACTCTTGTGGAGGTCATGAGAATTGACAATCAACTAGTTTCATGAATTAGTTCCGAATTTCAGGATCAAGATAGTTTTTCATAAGTTGAGTAACATTGCACTTGTAATTTAGCATTCTGTAGTTGGAATAACAATTTTTATAGAGAAATTTTTCTCACATTTAAACATGTCCAATAGCAAAACTGGAAGCTTCAAATCATGGAACATAACAAAGAAACAGAAAAAAAAAACAGGTTGAAACTGGAAATCGACGCTAACCATGAAACAATGGATTTGTGGAGGAGAAAATGTGATGATATAATGTGCTTATAGAATTAAAAATTTCTATGTACAATTCAATCTAATCCCAAGAAAATGACGGCACAACTAGTAAACTGTGTAAAAGACTTCGAATAAAAAATATTTCATACTACACGGTGATTTACACTGAACTAGATAATGAACTCACATGCAAATCCTTCGGAAAAGTGGAACTGTTCTGCATCACAATATATTATCCTTTCCTTGGTTTGCTGGAAAGCATCTTGTCAATTTCACCAGTTTTATTGTACATCTCAACAAGTTTTCTTGCATATGAAGGTAGATGCTTAGAGGCCCTGGATTAAGTTCACATTTAGCATTAATGTCTTATGAAGCTTCTAAAGATTAAGTCTAGCAATTGAAAAGACTCTACCTCTCCTTTCCCCAGGAACGATTTACATGCAGGTAGTTCCGAATGGTATGATAATCAAGTGAATAACGGGCAAATTCTAAACCCTTTGGTCCGATCTGGATGAAGAAATTAAACAAAAAATGAGTCATCTCTAACACCAACTTGACAGAAGAGTTTTTATCAAGAGAACTTACAAGGTTTAGGAGAGCTGCAATGAGATTTCCAACAAACTTAGGAGCAGGCTGAGAAGGCCCTCTACCTATGCTCGAAAACGCGCGCACGCACACACAAAACACAGCATAATTCAGTTGTTGCATAAGGCAAACCTATTAAGCTGCAACCACTTCTGAACCTAAACCTAAATGTAACACGCTATTTTTAAAGGCATTTATTAAATGCTAATTATAATTATTAATTTAATTATGTATTAGATATTCTTATGTTATTTGAGTTGGAATATGAATCTTGATTTGTGATGATGTAATATATTTATTAATTTTATTTTATGAAGTTATTATCAGAGTTATTTTGGGTTTTAGTACCAAAAATTCGTTGGGTGGTTTTTAGCCCTAATAGGAAACCAATTTTTTTTTTAATTCTCAAAGTCGGTTACTCGGTCCCCTTTTGTTCTTCCTTACCTGTTTTGGAAGCCCCCCTCCCCCCTTGTCGGCCTAATTCAGAAACCCCGAAAAGAACCCATTTTCTTCTCTCCCATGGCACTCTCACCCAATCCCTCAACCCCTTCTCTCTCTTTCCCTCCTCCCTTTGCTGTCGCTTGGGCCCCAGCCCTCCGCCGTCATCTTGCCGGCTGGCGTGTGCGCCTTGCCGCTCCGCGGCTGTTCTCTCTTCTTCGCGCTGCTGTTGTTGCTACTGTCCTCTTTCTCTCTCCTCTCGGTGCTGCCTGGTTTTTCCTTTGTTCGTGTTTGTGGTTGTCGGCGCCGTCGCACTGTTCTCTTCCTCTCGCCGGTGTTGTCACTGCTGGTGTCTTCTCTTTTCTCCGACGCTCTGTTCTGGTCTCTTGTGTTGTGGTGCGTTGGTTGTTGCTGCTGCTGCACTGTTTTTCTCTTTCCTCTACTTACGCTGCTGCCTTATTGGCGCCATGAGCTCATGTACTGCTGCTACCAGCGCCTTGCTGTTGGTGGTGATTGTTGTCGCTGCTGCTTCTTTTGTTGTTGTTTGGTGAGTGCCTTTATCTCTAACTATGAATATGATTTCTTCCGTTGTTATAGTTTAGTGAGTTTACTTAAAATTGGATTTTATTTCAATTTAAGCTTTGAATATGATTAGCAAATTGATTATGTATTATCAGTTTAATTGAGAGGAGTTCTGTTGGTTTATTGTTAGAATGGGTATTGTTGAATTGTTGCAGTGTTGGTTGAAAACTCTTAGAGCAACATTAACCATGATCTTAAAATAAGATCATGTACACAATCTTAAAAAAATTTCCCTTAGAGCACCCTCCATGATTTTAAAATATGACATCCCACTCTCTTTCTAACTTTCTCTCTCTAAAAAATAACATCCCACAATCTTTTCCCACCTTTCCTCTTAACCATACAACAACAACAACTAAGCCTTATTCCCAAAGTGATTTGGGGTCGGCTAACATGAATCGTCAACTGAAACCGTCACCAAAGGAGATGGCATCGCCAAGAGTGATAAAAAGGTTTTTTTTTTTTTTTTTTTTTTTAAAGCAAGGTTTACACCAACAAGTTTTAAAAGAGGTTTTCAACAAAAGGTTTTAATACCAACACAATTGAGAAAAACAAATAAATGCGAAATCACACCCTTCCTCCACATGGATACGCCCCTCCACTCACTTCTATCCAACGTCATGCTCTCCTCAATCCCAAGTAACCTCATATCACTTTCAATTACCTTCATCCAAGTCATCTTAGGTCTTCCCCTACCCCTTACAACTTGGTTACTCCTCCACTCTTCAATTCTTCTCACCGGTGCATCACCTGATCTCCTTTTCACATGACCAAACCATCTTAACCGATTCTCCCTCATCTTTTCTTCAATGGATGCAACTCCAACTTTTTCCCGGATCACTTCATTTCTTAATCGGTCTTTCCTTGTGTGGCCACACATCCACCGCAACATACGCATCTCCGCCACGTTCATCTTATGGACGTGGCATTGTTTCACCGCCCAACATTCGGTGCCATATAACAAAGCAGGCCTAATTGCCGTACGGTAGAACTTTCCCTTCAAGCTTTGGGGAATACAGGAATCACAAAGGAATCCAGTGGCGCTTTTCCACTTTAACCAACCCGCGTTAATTCTATGAGCCACGTCTCCATCCAGTTCTCCATCCTTTTGGAGAATGGATCCTAGGTAACGGAAGACGTTCGATCCTTGAACCACTTTGCTATCCAAAGTGACCGCCCTCGCCTCGCCGCTTGTAACCCCACCGAACTTGCACTCCATATACTCCGTCTTACTTCGCTCAATCTAAAACCCCGGCTTCTAATGTATGTCTCCACAATTCCAACTTTCTCTCAATACCTTCCTTTGTTTCATCAATCAACACAATATCATCCGCAAACATCATACACCATGGTATATCATCTTGAATTGACCTCGTTAGTTCGTCCATGACTAGGGCAAAGAGAAAGGGACTAAGTGCGGAACCTTGATGCACTCCGATCGTAATAGGAAACTCTTCGTCCTCCCCACCGTAGTCCGCACACTCGTAGTTGCCCCCTCATACATATCCTTGATGATATCTATATATTTTTGTGGAACACCTTTCCTTGCCAACGCCCACCAAAGTATTTCTCTTGGTACTCTATCATATGCCTTCTCCAAATCAATGAAAACCATATGTAGATCCTTCTTCCTATCACGGTAATGTTCCATTGTTTGTCTTAAGAGGTGGATGGCCTCATAGTCGATCTTCCGGGCATAAATCCAAATTGGTTCTCCGATATCTTCACATGTTTCCTAAGTCTTTGCTCAATCACCCTTTCCCGAGTTTCATCGTATGACTCATTAGTTTGATTCCTCGGTAGTTGGTACAATCTTGTACATCGCCTTTGTTCTTATACAAAGGAATCAAAGTACTCTTCCTCCATTCTAATGGCATTTTGTTGTGTCTCCAAATCATGTTGAAGAATGTTGTCAGCCATTCGATTCCTCTCCCCCCTAAACACCTCCAAACTTCGATAGGTATGCCATCCGGCCCCAGTAGCTTTCTTGATCCCATCTTTTTTAATGCTGCAACGACTTCTCCTCTTTTGAATCCTCCTCATAAACTCTCGATTTAACATACTTGGCGGAATGTGTACATCCCCAGATGTCTTGTGCTTTATCACCGTTGAACAAGGTATCAAAGTACGACCTCCACCTATCCTTTATCTCTTCATCCTCCACAAGCACTCTTTGGTCCACACCCTTGACACATTTTACCTTTCTTATGTCTCTTGTCTTCTTGTCCCTCATACGCGCAATTCTATAAATGTCTTTTTCACCTTCTCGTCAGTATCCAATCTTGCATAAAGCTCTTTGTTTACTCGTGCTTTAGCTTCCCGTCTTGCCTCTTGGCTTCTTTTCTCGCCTCTTTGTACTTCTCATAGTTCACATCGCCGCTATCTTTTCCCAAAAGTTTATAACTTTCTCGTTTGTTTTTTATCGCTTGTCTCACCTCCTCGTTCCACCAAGATGTGTCCTTACTTGATGGTACAGTTCCTTTAGATTCTCCAAGGGCCTCTTTCGCCACTTCCTTTATACCAAGTTCTATCTTTGTCCAAATCGAATCTACATCCATTTCCGTGTTACAAGCCCAAATATCTTTATTAGCCATCTTAGCTAAGAAGTTCTCTTTGTGCTCCCCTTGGAGCTTCCACCACTTGATTCGCGGCTCCACATTGGGTTTTCGCTTTCTTAAAGACTCCCTACCCCGAAATCAAGCACGACTAGTCTATGTTGGGTGGTCGCGCTCTCACCCGTATCACCTTGCGGTTGTATAACTCTTGCGCCAACCATTCCTTACTAAAAAGAGGTCAATCGACTCGCGTTACTTCCACTCCTATACGTCACAAGGTGAGATTCTCTTTTCTCAAACCAAGTGTTCATAATACTAAGACCATAGGCTAATGCGAAATCCAAGATATCACTTCCAGACTTCATTTCTCTCCCCATACCCAAAACCTCCATGAATGCTCTCAAAGCCAACTCGACTAGTGCCCACATGTCCGTTAAGATCCCCACCAATGATCAATTTTTTCATTAATAGGCACTCGTTGCACAACCTCCTCCAAATCCTCCCAAAATTGTTGTTTAATAAATGCTTCCAATCCTACTTGCGGCGCATAATGCGCTTATGATAGTCACCGCATTACTCCCTAATACTAGCTCGATACTCATAATGCGGTCACTCTTCCTCGAAACTTCCACCACATCATCAATATATTCCTTATCAATAATGATGCCTACTCCATTCCTACACTTATCCTTTCCTGGAGTACCAAAGCTTATAACCCCACGGGGCTAGTTCTCTTGCTTTTCCACCAACCCACTTAGTCTCTTGAAGGCACATTATGTGAATCTTTCGCCTCCTCATAACCTCCACCACCTCCGCCGATCTTCCCGTCAAAGAGCCAATGTTCCATGTTCCAAAGCGCAACCTACTACCCCTACCACTACCACTACCCCGGGACTAACTTCTTTACCCCGCACCGTCCCCGATGCGGGAACCCTTGCATATTTGACACCACCCCGGGCGCCGGATGGCGCGCCGCTTCGGGCGACGACCTAGCAACCCTTGCATACTTATCACTACACCGGTCTATGAAGTGCAGCGCGTCGCTGAGTAGGGGACGCCCCCACGTTTTTCATTTGTCGATTCATGTCATGATATGGGACTATGTTTTATGCTGGCCGCCCCAAACCTACCGCAACTCTCCTCCTTTATCCGGGCTTGAGACCGGCAGTGAATGTCACACAGACACTCACAGGCGGAGTTACCTTTCCTCTTAACCATAAACCAAAAAAATATAATCCCAACTATTTTTTCCTCTCTTTACTCTTTGACCCCACCTAACTACTTTTTCTCTCTCATCACCCAACTACCATTATACAATATTTTTATTATTTACTTTTTAATAATATGAAAGATTCATTACTAATTGATATTTTATTATTAATTAATTACATTAATAGTAATAAAATTATAATTATCATTTCAATAATTAAGTTATCTACATAATTTGCTTTTATTAATTACCTAGCATACAAAAGTAGAGTTTTTATTAATTAATTGAATACGAAATTAACTACCACTATCTTACATGCGAACATAATTAACAATCTAATAATTAAATTAAGAGACACAATTAGCGATTTTAATATATTATTAATTTAAAGACATATAGATGTTGACAAATACATTAAATGCTCTTATTTAGCGTTACGGCCAACCACCATTATACAATAATGAAGAACTGTATGTATTTCATAATGCTAATTAAGAGCATTTAATGTATTTGTCAACATCTCAATGTCTTTAAATTAATAATATATTAAAAACGCTAATTGTGTCTCTTAATTTAATTATTAGATCGTTAATTATGTTCGCCTGTAAGATAATGGTAGCTAATTTCGTATTCAACTAATTAATAGAAACTCTAATTATGTATGTTAGGTAATTAATAAAAGCTAATTATGTAGATAACTTAATTATTGAAATGATAATTATAATTTTATTACTATTAATGTAATTAATTACTAATAAAATATCAATTAGTAATGAATATTTCATATTATTAAAAAGTAAATAATAAAAATATTGTATAATGGTGGTTGGGTGATGAGAGAGAAAAAGTAGTTGGGTGGGATCAAATAATAAGAGAGAGAGGAAAAAGTAGTTGGGATGATCTTTTTTTGGTTTATGGTTAAGAGGATAGGTGGGAAAATATTGTGAGATGTTATTTTTTAGCCAGAGAAAGTTAGAAAGAAAGTGGGATGATCTTATTTTAAGATCATGAAGGAGGGTGCTCTAATGGTGTTGTGTTGGTAAGAATTATTGTCATAAGATGGCAAATTTAGTTTAGAGAATTTCTAATTGAGAAATTAAGATTATAGTTGCAAAGGATCAAGAACTAGAAAGTGGTTATGGTTGTGTTGTTAGTTTCGTATTTTGAGTTCATCTAGAAATTTATTGACCATTATTATTGTTGTTGTTGAGGTCAATTATGGAGAATAATTATGGAGTTCAAGCTAGAGTTGATGGGCTTAAAGGTTTATTAGTAGAGAATTGGATTGCGTTTGAGGTAACTTATATGTTCACTAATATAATTTACTTATGCCCTGGTGTGTGTGGAATCTCCTTTCTGTTTTGGTAAATTGATTCGTATTATGGCCATAGTTATAAATGTGTTGTTGTGTATTGATTCGAAATGTGGTTGAATGATTACGAAAGTAATATTGTTTTGTTGGCATAGTTTATGAACCGAAAATAGAAAGTGGGCAAGGTATGGGTGGAGCACGGTTACTTCATAGACATCCGATATGGTCAATTGCTACGCCTCATAATGAACCTTGGGGGTAGTGTTGTGCTCCATGACGAACCTTGGAGGCAGCATTTTTTCCAAATCCTGTACTTCCCATTTAATTATTTAAGAGAATAAGCTATGCTAGTGTAGTAATGAAAAGAAATGGTTTGAAATAAAGTTATTGTAACGGGCTGAAATCAAGGTTACGAGTTTTCCACTAATTTTGGAATTTGGTTTGTTTCGTATTCGTTTCTATATTTGCAGGCTTGGTATTAAGAGCTCGGAATAGGAAGTGGAGCGAGAAAATGATGTTATTGTGTATTATGGATTGAGTTTGTATTTAGATGGTTGATTCAGGAATAGATCTCTTAATATTTCTTTGTATATAATTTTGGGAATTTAGTAAAGTTATTGGTGTAAATAAGGTTATTTTCCGTTGCGGCTTAATTGAACTAAGACTTGATTTTAGTTTATGGTTGTTGACTGAAGAGCGGGCTGTTAGAGTATAATTTTAAATTTCCACTAAAACCATTTGATTCCCAGAGGCACCAATCTGCATGGAATCTTGAAAAATTAAGTAATTTCTGTTGGGCCTTTATCGTACTTCCTGTGCTCTCTTTAAGTTGCAACATTTCTTATTTTTTGATGTTTTCATTTAGTTGCAACATTACCTATTTTGGATATCCTTTCTCTCTCTCTCTCTCCTTATCAATTGAGTCCCCTTTTTATCTCTCTTTATCTCTCTCTTTACCTCAATCAATGTGCCTCCTCTCATGTTGCAACTAAATTAGAACAAAGAAGTATTACTTCAGGTTCATTATGATTAATTATTTGTTCAAATTCCAGCTATTTAAAAGTAGGAACCAAGTACATCTCACATAAATAAGCAAAGAACAGAAGATTTAGAGATATAACTAGTAAGACATGATTGTATTGGTAGACCAAAGTAATCAAACCAAGTCCAATCTGCCCGCTTCCTCCTATATTTGTTAGATCACTACTAGTTGCTTCTTCTCTACTCTCAGTGACTACTAAAGTCTATTTTCCTGGAATAACCATTTTACCAGCTTCTATAACCAACTTTCAGAACATTCCCTTTTTGCCCCTGTTTCCTGCACTCCGCATAAGTAAAGAGTATCTGATCCTTTGCACCTAGCACCTAGCACCTAGCACCTAGCACCTAGCACCTAGCACCTAGCACCTAGCACCCAGACTACCACCTTGTCCTCAAAAAAAGTAGGAAATTATTGGTCAACGGACAGAAATCTTCCCACGTAGCTTCAAAATCAGGAAGGTGCTTCCCTTAAGGAGAACCCTCCATTGAATTCTGATACCCCAGTACAGAATGCCACGGTACCCGAACTTGTTCAGGCTTCCTCCTAATGCCAGATCAAGTTGAGCTGAGGGAATGTTAAGATCTGAAGGCAGTCCACCAATGCCAAGTTCAGTTCAAAAGAACAAGGCCTTGAGTCAAAGAAAGCCGTCTTATACACCACCTTGCCAATTCAAGCAACCACTTTGTACACAGAATTTTTTGAAGGGGCGTGGCTAATGAGTGCTGATGATAAGGATGAAGTTTCAAGTAAACCAAGTCTCCCTCTTGAAAAGTTTCTTCCCCACACTTCTTATTCTCAATTCCTCATAAAATTTCATGGCAGAAACCACAGTATCTTCCTTCTCAAAACACACAAGGTTAGTGGCGGTGGAACTGTGGAAGGGTCATTTCAATATAGGCTGTTAATGGGGTACATAAAGAGCTATTATATCAATATTCTGCCCAAGGTAACCAAGCAGCCCATGGGCGTGGCTTGCATCGATGAATCAACAGGGATACGGCACGCTTCCACATCTTCTTAACCACCTTTATGCGCATCTGCTTGTCGATGATATGCAGTGGTTTTGTTGAAATCAGTGCCTTGCAACCCTAATATCTCTCTCCATAATAGACTTATAAAGACTATCCCTATCCAACATAATAGTAAAGGGAAAGCTGTGCAACTTTACCACCTCTTCTATGAAAGGCGCACATGTTTTACTTTTTTTTTTTTTTTTTTGCTGTTTTAATATTGAATTCTTAGTAAAGGAGTAATATAAAATAAAAAAGCCTAAAACAAATCCACCATTGAATTGGTATGGTATACCTCGTAACAAAACAAAAGGGAAATAATTTTTTTTTAAAAAGGCGGTATTGTTAATTTTAGTCTCGGAGAGTGCAATTCCCCATTTCTTCAGGAACATCTTCCATGGATGCCAACCGTTATTTGTGATTTCTACGTAAGTAAAAATATAGTCATGTAGGATCCTTTTTACAATTTTTTACTTGTAGAGAATCAGAGATATTAATGGTTAAATATATGTATTGGCAAGCGTATCGAGAGAAGTGTAAAGTATTTGAAACAGAGAAAGTATATTATATACCTAATTTGGCATCATCATCTGCTTTAACAGTCTCTATAACAAATGGACGTCTGTTGCCCTGGCCACATAATAGACACACAACCAGTTAAGAAATTTATAGAACAATTCGTACACTAGAGTAGCTTGAATATAGTTTGGAACGTACACTGCTCATCGTAGGAGTAATTTCTATAAGGTTTTTAATCAGACTCAGCATCTCTCTACCACGTTCATTCCTATAATAATTGACAGCATATTTCAGAAAAAGCACCTAGCTTGTTTGGTTCAATTTTTAGTAAAGGAAAGAAAGAGAAGAGAAAGGAAAGGAAGGGATAGAAAGGAAAAAGAGGGAAGAGAAAGGGAAACGTTGTGCCAATTCATGAAAACGTTTACAAAAACGAACATGACTAGTAGGCAAGCATGATATACAGATATAGTTTACCGGGGGGCATATTAGCAGGAAGACTTACTGCTTAAATTTTAGCAAATTTACTTAGAATGCAGTTCCATATTTATCGAAGAAAGCACTTTCATGAATCATCCTTTGGGGTGGAAGGACAACAGAGCAAAGGAAATTAGAACTTGTATAATCTGCGATATCATAAATACGACTCCAGAAGAGACTATACTCACCTTACAGTGACATACTGCGGATGTTGTGTCATGCTGGTGCCAGAATACTTTGGAACTCCCATGTAGCCCACTACCAGATCCTGATACAGCAGTTGTTACATACAAATATCACTTTAAGGTATGAGCTTGACAGTATTCTTTCATAAAGAATCAAAGAGTAGTCGAATTGATCATTAGCAGGCCTAAATCATCAAAATGTAGATGAAGAAAATTAGAAGACAATCATAATACCTATATTCAAACACTAATATGATCATGTAAAACCTATAAAATAACAAATTTGGGATAAGTAAACACTCACCGCCAATGCGTTTGTGTAGTCAAAACAACTGCACAAAAATAATAACATTAGAATGATCAAAGAAATCTCGAAAGCATACTTTCTTTAACAATAATAGTTGACCAGAATTCTACTACCATATAAAAATAAATGTTACTATGTAAAATGTTATTGGATTCGTCTCATTGTATATTTTCAAGTATCAACTTCTTATATTTTTACTGATAGATACTTAGAGATATTAACGATCAAAGTTGTACATTGGCAAATGTGAAAGAGAATGTGGAACCCTAATCACAAATGGAGGAATAAACATAAGCCTAATTCTTGAAAAGTTCTACAAATTCTTAAAACTGAGGAATTTAGAGGGAGACATCATATGAGCAGCAAAAGTTTCCAACATAAACACAAATTACATACATATGAAAGTAACAAACAGCTAATGAGCAGGCTCACATGTTGCATATATCTGGTGTGACATAGCTCTTTAAGTAGCATCACCTTACAGGTCATAGATTTGAAGTACTCTGTTTTACATACTCTATGGGCTGCAACATTTTTCACAACATCTACACAATGCAAAGTTTGCATGTACTTGTCATGGTATCCTGCCATATAAAAACCATTTTATGAAATATCATTGTACATAATTCATTATGGTTCCCAACATCATTTGCAAATATTCCATTTAGAAACTCTATCTTCATTGGACATTTGATGTGTATCATGCACAACCTCTGTCTCAGTACCATCATACATATTGATTAATCACATAGCAGAATCTATTGCAGAGAAAATGATAAAGTAACTAAACATGAAGCTATTAGCTAACCATTACCTATAGCAGGAAGGGGCAATGACATCAACCAAATCATTGGCTGGTAAACAGAAGTATGGGACCTGTTAATTTAGAAGAAAAGATTAGACACCATATGTAGTCTGTAAAGCAACAAGGTGAAAATCATGAAGCAAAAGTTCAACCAAGCTCATCTTACTTCTTCAATATGCCCATCCAAATGCTTTAAATGGACCTAGCATAATTAATAATAAAAAATAGCAACTATTAGATGCTATAACCAACTTGTTCACTCATTCTATCTTTTGCAAGAAAACAAGAATAACTTAACATTTAGATAAACACAATCTAAGGTCAATAGCAGCATTAATGAATATGGAATACTAAGTACATAACAATTGAGCATAGAAAGGAGAATATTACAACCTTGTAATCTTGCATGAATTCATAATGAAGAACTGTATCTGGATCACTGCTAGCAGCTTTTAGAAACTTGTCCAGTCCTTCCCGAGTTCCATTGTCCACTGCGAAAAGAGGAATTGAAAACGATAGATTATCAAACACAATTTCTAAACCAAAGTCATCAATTCAAAGTGAAACCCTAAGCTTGTAGATAAACAGTTCTTTATCATTCTAAAATGGACAACTGTGAAACTAAAAACAAAAATGAAAAGCCAACATTAACAAAATACCCACAGGCATTTGTTGCTCAAAATCTCATTTAACAGCACCATCTATCAGTGTTATCAAATTGAAAACCAAACTACTCTTACGAAATCATGAGGATAGGGGATATTACAAACAGCTTCAACAAAAATAATGATTATATTGCATATAAAGATCGATAACAATTAAAACAGCTATAATACACATTCCTGTCAGTCAAGGTACGCGACAGACACAACATACTTCAAAGAGGGGCTGATAAGAACCTTAGGTTTACTGATAAAATCATAATTCCTACCCCACTATCTCCTAAGAGGCGCAGACTAAAAACTTAGGGTCTACTGATACAACTATAATTCCTCCCCCAGCCACCATAAGCCCCCAAGAAACATAAGATCACTTACCGCAATTTGTCCCCAGAACATACAGTTTTTCCAGCTTCAGATACTTTTCTACCGATCTCAGTGCTGCAGTTAAGTTATCCTGCATATCAGTCCTACAAGTCATGACCAGGAAAGCAAATGAAAATACACCTTGCTAAGTCCTACAGGAGATCACACCTTGAACTTGACAGCCAACACCGCAGAAGAGAAGACGCTTTACACCAGCTGCCTGTCAGATGCAATAAAGCATGAGATAAAATATGGCCATCGAAAGAATCTTATCCTGATCTTCTTTAGAGTATGATAATGTGAACATACTGCTCTTTCTATTTAGAAGTGATTTTCCTAGGTATCTTTATGCAAAATTCTTCCAAAATTCAGAAGCATACCCATTTATTAAGAGCAACCTATTTGAAAAGCACAAAGATAGAAATTGTGACAAGCACTATAGAGGGAGTAAGACAATGAAGAAGACGACTACAGATAAGTCTTTGTAAAGCCAGTCACATATTGAAGTTTCAAAATTGATACTCATGCCTCTTTTAGTCCTTTATTTTTTCTAGAAAAAGCTGGAATGGATTATCTAGGTCTCAATACACTACTGTCCAGTATATTGCTCAATACTCAATATAATTCCAGTTTTTTAGAGGCAAACTCGTGCCCTCTTTAAACTATGTTGCACTTGAAGAGCTACAAGATGAAAAAAAAAATTGGTAAAGCTATTAAACCAAAATAAAATCAGCAGGCACCTCAACCAGGGCAAGTGTATCAAGATTTGGAGACAAAGTTGGCTTAACACCTTTTGCTGCAATGACTTCCTCAGGCGTCCTATTTGAACAGGGAAAAGTGAATGACAGGCAACTTCGAGAGGTTAAAATTTATGAAAATAGCTGATATATACTACCTCCTTCCCATATTAACCGATATAATTTGACCAAGTAATTCATGTGACCTGCTTTGACCATAGTTTTCAACTATTATATTTAGATAAAAATATTAGTTCATAAGATGTTGGATTTGCCTTAGTTCAAGATATCAACTTTTTATATTTTTTGCTAATAGATAACCGGAGATAATCATGGTAAAAGTTGTGATTGGCATGTGTGAAAGTCAAACTGTATCGATTTATATGCGACGGAGGAAGTACAAAGCAGAATAAATTTCAAGAGAGTTATCTATTCTAACAAATAATATATAAGCAAACCTGGCTAATACAGGCCTCGGAGTGAATCTATCCTCTGGATCGCTGCAAGGGAAGAAATGGGGTAGCTTGAAGAGTAGTAATCATGAAGACTACTACAACTAGAAAAGATGGTACTGTCAAGTTACACATGTACCTCTGTACACAGATAACAGCTTCCACCAAGCCTGCTTTAAGCATTTCAACAGCAATAGTTGTTACTATACCCGTCCACTGTGCTCCTATTAATCATCACCCACAGAAAACAAAGAAAGAAGAGGGAGACGTCCTTTAGTTACAGCAAGTTATGCATCATGCTGATTCAGCTTTAAGTATAATGTATTGGGAATTACAACTATAGATGCTTCAATGGTTTTTAGAGACAGACACATTAGGACACCTCAAAAGTCAAAACAGATTTTCCCTCCGTTTCTTTTTAAGAGTTACACTTTAACTTTTCACGCTTGCCAATGTAAATGTTTGAACATTAATATCTCTAAATCTGCATTTGTAAAACTTATAAAATGTTGATATTCCAAAAGTACATATCGAGACGAATCAAACAAGATCTCACATGACTATATTTTTTTTTACCCATTAATCACAAATCATAGTCAAACATAAATTTGTGAATAGTGTCAAAACTCAAAGTGTAACCCTTAGAAAGAAACGGAGGGAGTACATCTTTTATGAGTATTTAAGTTTCGATGTATAGAAAAACAAATCATGATATTCGAAGAAAATACTTACCTTCAACAGGTTTAATTTTACGGGCATATAATACATCCTCATAGACTCCTAGATATGTCTCATCGAGTGAATCCTCCTTTCTGCCTCTCCCATGGACCAGGGGTTCCATACTCTAGTAAAAGAAAATTTGGTAAACAGCAAAGCAGAATAGAGATTCAAATGTTGGAACAAGAGAAGATACTTGTAACTTCTGAGGCAAAGTGATGGAACCCTATGTCTATCACCTTTTGAACTGAAATGAGTAGATGAGTATTGTTTAATACGTGCTTTGCTTCAAATATGTGCTAATATTCAAGGATGATGTAAACAAGAATATGAAAGTTACTGCAACGGGGATTCATATTCAAATGTCTTCTGATGATGATGCATGGGGGATGGAAAGTTGTTTTCAGGAAATTTAAAAACAAAGGCAATAATCCTCAAATTGCTAATTATAATATGAGGGTGTTGTGGAGATAATTGAGGAATATGCAGAGGGTATTGACAAGGGTACTGAGCATTACTTCACTTGGCAATTGGCATGCATGTGTAGTTGTGTACCTTGAATGATAGAAGTTTAATAATCCCCTTAAAATGAAAGAGGGTTAAGAGGTTTCTAGCTGCTTATCATATTTCTCTCATTGATATTTTTGAATATAGAGCCAAAGAGCACAATTACAAATTGGGCCCTCTTGAACATGAGCTCATAATCATGTTTCTACAAGAAAGAGAATATGGTTCGATTGGAAAAATAAGGAAGCTAAGCTTGCAGTGATATGTTCACTTTCAAGTCCAAAATTCATCTGGCTTTCTGTTCATTTCAACTGCTATATGTCGGCTGCACTCTGACCATGAAGGAACTGCAGAGGAAGAAATCTAGCATACCTACCTCCTTGTGAAAGTTTACATGAAACCAAGATTTTTTCAGTTCCAAGGATGTCGCTGGAAGAAGTTCTGTTATATTTTGTCTAACAAAGGCTTAGGTGCTTCCACGATGTTTAGCAGGATTGATTGGGCTCTAGGAAAAAAATACTTGGATGGATATTTTTGGTGACGTGGTAGTCGATTTTCTCAATCTCTGCTTATTCTACTATCGTTATCAGGTGTAGCCGTGCAGTGCTTCATCCATGGGCGGGGGTAGGCCGTTTAGGATTCTTCATTACCTAGCTAGTCAGAGGAAATCGGGAAAATTGGAGAAAGGTCAAAGTGGCAGACATTGGGAATAGGATAAGGGACTATGTGGCAGATAATTTTATGTTACTTAAGACATAGTGGAGGAACAGATGGTTTTGATTCCGAAGTATAGAAGGTTCTTCATCATAGTATAAGGATTTCAGTTGGTCACAGATCCAGTATATGTCATGGCTTTTACTTCAAACTCTTTATTGAGAGAACCAGAATGTTTCTAACAATAGTTGTGAATCTCCTGCAGCTATAGCTAGAAAAAAAAAAATTAGGTTGCTTGTAGGAGTAGCTTAAAGCTTAAATTTGATGTGAGAGTAAGCAAGGTATAACATTTGAAGAATTCTGTCACTAACCCTCCTAAAATACTGATGCAATCATGTTTCATCTATGTTTTGGTGGCTTAGTGGTCTGTTTATCTTCATATCGCATCAATTAGCATGCAAACCTGTTTTCGCTGTAAATGAAATTATAGTTGCCAAATTTAGAATAGAAAGAAAAAAGATATAGCAAATTAGCAAATGTGTAGAAGTATATCTTTAGCAAAGACACAGAAAATTAAGTAGCAATTCATTTTGGATGAAAGAAACATCAAATTGTTGCCACTAAAAATGATTTTGCAGCATTTGTCCTAACCCAGAGAAACAAAAGCATTTAGCAATACAAAAGCTAATTCTTAAACTCCTAACTTCACTTCACCACACAGAGACATAAATCATTTATACCAGTAATCAAATGAACATGTTGACCAGGCAAAATTGGAGCCACTTGTTTATCACAACTGCTACAAAGTTTATAATTATTACAGCAGAAAAGAAACATACTTCTATTCTAGACATGCCATCCCCCAAGAAAGCACACGCATCCTTCACATGAGCAATGTAATAAGTATCACAAAGCCCACATCGACTGCACCAAAAAAAAAAGGCAACAGATCAGTGAACTTTTTCCAAACATGAAATTAGGAAATTTGATTCAACTATAACCGACAAAAGCACAACCGCGATGATTCCTTCTGTTTCAAAATAATAGGTCATATTTTACCTTTAGGGTGAAAGCTTAAGCACTTTGATCATTAATTTGTTATTAAACAACAATAATTCACCAATTTTCTTGCTAAATTCAATATTAATACTACTTTATATCGTTTTATTGGTGGTGCTGATGCATAGTAACTTTATAGTCATCTAAAGCCGTAAACTTTCTCATAACACAAATTGTTCAATAGGAAATATGTGTGCTAACTATATGCTAACTTTGACGGCATTTCTTTACTAATATATAAAAATCAAATGCTATCACGTAGTAATATATTGTTGATTTCGTCTCAATATGTACTTTCAGGATATCGAACTTTTATACTTCCTCCGTTTCTTTTTACTTGCAACAGTTTGACTTTTACACTATTCACTAACTCTACTTAATTTATTTTTGGTGATTTATAGTTAAGGAAAAACATATTCATGTAGGATCTTGTTAGATTCGTCTCAATGTATATTTTTCAAATATCTACTTTTTATAATTTTTTTAATTATCAATAATTAAATATATTAATGGTTGAAGTTATGCATTGGCAAGCGTGAAAGTCAAACGGTTGCAAGTAAAAAGAATCAGAGGAAGTATATTGTTTACTCCTTCCATTTCTTTTTTATTCACATAGTTTACTTTGATCATTATATGTGATTTATGCACACAAAAAATTATAGTCATATATGATATTGTTAGATTCATAACGACATACATTTTCCAAATATTAACTTTATAAAAAGAATTATGTGTTCGTCACATAATTTCCAAATATAAACTTTATAAAAAAATTATGTGTTCGTACCCAAACATATTAATAGTCAATGTTCTACATTGGCAAGCGTAAAAGTCAAACTATGTAGATTAGAAGGAAACATAATACAAACTCTATAGATTAAAAAGGAACAGAGCCAGTACTCATCAATAATTAAAAAAAATTAACAATCAAAGTGGTGCATCGGACATGTGCACTAGTATATGTATAGATTTTCTTTTTTTGTGTAAATGAACGACTATGCACAGTGATGTAGACAGAATTCGGTGTCAAGTCTTGTTACCACCCCCACGAGACTTTACCAACTAAGCTAGACGTTATCAATCATAAACGTATAGATAATCATACCATTGTTTTCTTCTAGGAAAATTTGTCAGAAACCACCTTTTATAATCACTTTTTTGTGAGAAACCACCTTTTAAAAAAAATTGGTTAATTAGCCACCTTTTTGGTTCTTTTTTTTGTTGGAAGCCACCACTTGCCGGATTCCAGCGTTAACCTCGCTTTTCCGGCGTTGACCATCATTTTTTCGCCATTTTCTCGCCATTTCTTCCACCTGGGATGCCGGCGGATGTGAGGGGGAAAGGGGCTTAGGGCTGGGAGGGTGGGGATGGTCGTGGGGGGTTTCCCGGCGGGTTGCGCGGGGGACGGGGTTTGCGGCCCGATGCGAGGAGGAGGGGGGGTTGCCGGGGGGATGCGAGGAGGGAGGGGGGGTTACCGAGAGATGTGAGGGGGAGGAGGGAGAAGGATAAAGGGGCAAAAATGGCGAAAATCGATGGTCAACGCCGGAAAATTGAAGTCTACGCCTGGATTCCCGAAGAGGTGGCCTTCCAACAAAAAAATGAAACAAAAGTGGTAAATTAACCAATTTTTTTTAAAAGGTGGTTTCTTACAAAAAAAAAGTGATTTTAAAAGGTGGTTTCGACAAATTTTCCTTTCTTCTAATATAAATGTAAAAAAATGAGGTTGAAGTGGTGGAGTAGTGGCATAACTTCCCAACTCGTGTCCCTAAGGTCTAGAGATCAAACCTCATGGGACTCATTCGAGGTATTCATTCGAGGAATTCCACTTATCCCCTCAGGTGAGCCTCTTCATCTTACTTTCAAAAAAAATGTTCAGAAATCAGAAGTATAATCCTAAATCAATTTCAATTTCAACTATGTTCTTTAAAAATTTTAAACATAAATTGGAACGTCAAAATTAAAAAGAATTATCAATTTCTACGAGCAATAATACCGCCTTTTCCAGCAAACTAGAAAAGAAAAGTGAATGGAAATATAAAAGAGGAGAGAGAAAGACAAAACCTGCAATGGTCTTTAGCAGGATAAGTGCCACCAGGAGGAATTGGTCGAGATTTTTGCCTCCAATCAGGTCGGAGTTTCACAGACTTCGAATTCGGAGTTTTAGAACTGTCTGTAAAATCTAGATAATACAAACTAGTTTGTGAATTGCAAGAAATGAAGACAGAAAGAAGGATAAGGAAGAGAGAGAAATAAACCTGGAGAAGAAGAGCAAGCAAAGATAGGTGGCCGGATGAGAGAGAAGGAAGACATGAGCATGGAGGACATGATCATCCACAATTCACAACTCGAGTTAACTGTGTGGTTATGCTTGTGCTTGCTTGTACTTGTGTTGGTGCTCAAATAATCAAACCAAAAGAGTTGCCAAGGGTAGGGCCGGCAAAAGCTGACCCAACCCGACAACCCGACCCGAACCCGACCCGAAATAAACGGGTTCTGAAAAAAAAATTCAACCCATTTAAGTAATTGGGTCAACCTGAACCCGACCTAAAATTAATTGGGTTAGGTTCGGGTTGGAAATCCCAACCCGAAAATAACCCGCCTAACCCGTTTAACATATTTTTTTAGTAAATATTTATATTTGGGCCAAGCTCAATATTGAATATCACGTAACACTTAGTTGGACTGTCCATGATTCAAAGGGTTATAAAACGCTACATTAGCTGTCAACCTAACCCTAACACTCTCAGTTTCTCTCCCATCTCTGTCCAATCCTCTCGCTGGGGAGCCGCTCTCCCTCTCTTCTTCTTTTCTCTTGCTGCGACGCGGATCTCCTCGCCGTTGTTTCGTGCTTAAGTTCAGGTAAATTTCTTCCTTTGTTATTATTCTTATTCTTTTATAATCTTAATTTCTTATTATTTCATTCTCTCTCATGAACTAGTCTTTTTTCTTTCTTTCTTGTTCGTCTGTTTTATGCCTAGATCTGTAAAAAAATTCATATTTTTTGTGTTGGTAGTATGAATTAGTTAGTTCTTAGTATATTAATCCTTTTTTTAAAACTCTTTTTAATTTTCTGGTTCTTTTTCTTTTCTTTGTTTACTTTTTTGTTGCATTTGTTATTATTCGTTTATTAGGTTTTGCATTTATTATTTTTTGTTTGTTCTATTATTTGTTCTTAAAGTTATTCTCATTCGTTTATTCTTAGTTTTTTTTTGTTGCATTTTTTATTTTTTGCTGTTTATTTTTTTTTCCATTTGTTCTTGTTTTATGACTTTAAATTTCGTTTGTTCTTATTTGATGCAATTGTTTTCAGTATGTTGGTTTATTCTTTGTATTTTGGTTTAATTAGATGCCTGATCTCCCTCTTAATCATGTTGTTTTGTAGGCTTCATCTGAGGAAAAGAACTACATCCACCCTCTGATCTGGATTCGAAAAAGAAAAGCACTCCCGTAGTCATAGTGAAGCCAAGCACCAATTTCAAGCGACAAAGACGCTTAGTTTTAATGATGTTTAAACAATTGTCATTGTAAATTGTAATAATGTTGCCTTGTGATTTTAGTTGTATTGTCAAACATAGAACTTGAATATGAACTTTGGAAATGTACCAGCTACTCATTTGAATATTAGAAGAAGTTTAAATATTTTCTAAAAATCAGGTTTTTTGACCCAAATTTAAAGTCGGAAAAATAATCAGGTCAATAAGGTCGGGTTCGGGTCAACCCGATTATATCCAGGTCGGGTTCAGGTTTATGGGTTCTGACCTGTTTACCTAAATAGGTCAACCTGAACCCGACCCAACATGATTGCCAGCAGCCAATGGGAAATTTACCTTTTTTTTTATATTAGGAAAGATAATTGATTCGGCTAACCCCGCTTCTTCAGGGTACTAGCATGCAGGCGATATCGCCACAAGGTGGGTAGAATCTTAAACAGCCCTGAGAAAGGCAAAAGCCTTATCACACCACAAGCGAGTGAATGCCCAACATATTGTTGGGATGAGGATTCGGATCCCGAGCAATCTGCGAAATTCGGGGTGGATTTCTCTTGTTATCACCTCTCCCTCGAGGAAATTTACCGGCGTACAAAGTATTTCCTCAGTTTCTTTAATACTTTTAATTGAGAAAAATGAGAGAGAGTGAAACATGGTCCATATGATTTATAATAAAGTAATATTTTGTAGAAAATTTTATAGTAAACCTTCGATTATTTTTCTTTCATTCTTTCATTTAAAATTCTCCAAATGAACGACATTTTACTTAATCTAATTAGTTCTTCTCATTTGCGCAATAAACCGGCAAACGCTCTACTCATTTTCTCAAACGAGCAAACTTTTTCGCTCATCGTCTCAAATGAGCATAAGTGTCGCTCATTTTGAAACTACAATATAGATTTTAAATGTGAGGCTAAGTCCACGATTGATGAATTCCCGAAACTTCAATGTTTGTTTTCTTTATTGATGAAGCCCAACTTTCTTAAATCATATTTTATAGTTCATCAATTTGGTTGGCCACGACGAGAGAGAAATTCAAAGGTGAGAAGCAAAGAGAGAGAAATTTTGGAGATAAGAGAAACAATTGAGGAAGAGAAATCTAAAACTAGTGTTGATTCTTAAATCATCTTTTACATTATTGATCATTAATTCCACCCTTGAAGAATTCTGGAAACTCTAATGTTAATTCTCAAATATGAAAGTAAGTCTTTCATTGATCAAATTCGGAGCTATAATATTTGATTTTGCCATCCATTAATTTCAATGAAGGTTGGAAATTTGAAGGAGAGACTGAAACAATATAGGAGAAAATTTTCGAGGTAAAAAACAATTGAGGAGACAAAATTTAGAGGTGAAAAAAACGGAGGAGAGAGGAATTTGGAGGTAAAAAAAATAATGGAGGATAGACAAAATTGCAGGTAAGACTTAAGAGAAACAATAAAGAAGAAGAGGAGTAAAAAAAGATAAGGAAAGAAAAGAGAGAAATAAGTGATTCAAAATAGTAAAATTTTGCTCATTTGGATAATTTATTACACAAGTGCCCCTAGGTTTCTGTGAGCATGTAGTACACGGGTATGCCATCATATTTTCTTTGTATAAGAATCTACCCAAAAGAGACATGTTGCAAGTATTGTGTGACATCCCCAAAAAAGAAAATGTTGCAAGTATTAAGAAACAGGGGGAAATATATACATTAAGTGGTATCTTTATAATTAAGATGGCATTAATATATTAGTTAGCTATATAAAGAGGATTTTACGTATCGATCATAACACAGGAAAATTAAAATGAAAAACACGCTTCAACAAAGTGGTGCAAAATAAATAAAAAACTCTAAAATCATTAAAATGTATATTTGGTTATAGTTTTTGATCATTGTGTCATAGGTAAAACAGTTGAGTTTTACTATACTAAATGAGTTGGCCTATTTGAGTCTTTCCTTTCTTTTTCACTTAGGAATCGATTGTGTATGTGGTGCATGTGGTGCATGTGGTGAGTGAAAGCCAAGATGTAGGCGTTTGGGTTAAGCGTTCGGAGCAAGGGAGTCTTGTGTGATCAAGAGGGATTGAGTGATAATTGAGTTCTTGGGTGGTTAGATTATCTGGAATTTTATAAGTTGTCATGTCATATATATTTTAAATAATCCTAGTGTGTTGTAATATTCTATGTAAACAGTGAACGGATAAAACGGCGTTGTATTTTGCCGCCCATGATTAGACACTTCACTGCATACTGCAGTGATATGATGTATCACCGGGTGAATTATTCACCCGGCACTATATATACCGCACTTCGCGTGAGAAAATGAATAACACAACAACAAGAGCATACACTCCAATCTTGCTTAAAATCTCTCTATAATATAACACGTTATCAGCACCATTCGCTCTACTATCAAAAGGTAGTTCTTCTCAATTGCTACTAATTTTTTTTTTTTTTAAAAATAATGGATCACCAGTGTAATGGGATCAATACTATTCTAAACAATGTATCTCTTTGTAGTATATATTTTATCATAGAACGTAATAGTGTACCTTATACCACAAATCCGGCACGAGGAGTTGGTAGTGCACCCCACCGCCATAATACTCACGTTAATAGCCATGTCGGCGAACGCCGACAAACCACCGTCCCTAACCTCAATGATAACCCTCCTCCGGAACCACCAACTGAAATCCGGCAAACTCCTAATAATAATAAAAGGAGTAGGGACGATGAGGGTCCTTCCGTCAGCAGCAAGCGACGGCAAAGTAATTAATTGGCGGTATTGGTTCGGCCACCGCCAAGCAAGTCACGCCACCTTCATGGAGGGCAAAGACCTTGCATTTAAAGCCGCCTATATGGACGGGCTATATGAACGGGCTATTCTGTTGAACTTGCCGCCTAAATGGACTGGCTCCGCCGCCTGGATTGACGGCTAATACTACGAAGAAGATGAATTTTTGGCCAGAAAATAGCTATAATGGTGGAGTTACCTGCTACCTTTTTCTTGTTTGTTATTTTTCATGGAATTTATGTCTTGTATTTATTTTATTTTGCTTTTAACCGTGAAAAAAAGGGGGGAAGAAAGCTTTGAGACTATGTACAAGAAAATGATAAAAGAAGTAGCTAGACTTCTTTGCACCGAAATGAAGCTAGCTTATAAGTACCAGTTTTTTTTAATTGGTTTTAAATTATGGCAGCAATTTCCAATGTTAACTACTACTAGTTCCAAAGCTAATGCTAATCATCAACCTGCATTTCTGTCTTGGCACTTGGAAACTTGTTTGTCATGTATGTAGTATACTAGTATAGCCAACGTCCCACTACAAATGAATCCTCTACTTAGTGTTCTTTTTAAACACACAAAAAAACAAAAAGGGGGGGATTCAAAGTGTTCAGCAAAAAGTAATTTAATGCTTTCGTTTTTTTTCGTGCCTCACTTGTCATACTGATGTTTTTTTTGGACTTAAAAGCATAGATAAAGGCCACTTTAGACAATAAATGGTATGACTAGTATCTAATATCTCAAACCATGAGTTAGTTATAAATTATAACCATACGTTAGCTACATATACACTATTTTTCTGTTTTGTCAGCACGTTACGTAAAATTTACGTATTACATATCAGTATATATCTTACCTGTTAAATGTGAATAGTGTTTTTACATCACTATAAAAGGGACTTTAACCCTTCTCACTTTCTCGTCCGCCTCCCTCACTCACTTCTACCCCATAAAATTTTCTCTCTCATAAAATTTCACAAATTTCATCTCCACTATCTTCGGCCACCATGTACAATGCCAGAAACCGCTGCCCTCAAAACGACACACCGGATCTTCTAGAATCTTTCAGACAGTTGAAGGTCATGTTTTACTGGGGAATGATACTTATAACAGTTTTAGTAGGAATTATTGCAATTCTGTTTCTGCATATTGTAAAACGCAATTATAATGCTTAATTATGCAATTTTTCTTCTATTTATATGCCATTAACACATGTGATTTATTTTTAGACATGATAGTCACATTCTAATTAAACGTTGTCATATTCTTGAGAAAAAAAAATATGCAGCCTTTTTATATATATTTATTGTTCACTTTTCATGTTATTATCATGTTTCGAACCCCTAACCTCTTGAACGGTTAAGGATTCTCGGACCACTATGGCTTGCATCCCAGTGTGATTTTCTTTCGGAACTCTATATATTTATGCATTAATTTTCTACTAATACTTTTAAAACATCACATGAACTCAGAAATGGCTAGACTTGCAAACCGAGATTTTGAGATCCTTGAAGCCTCAGGCCAAAGGTACCTAGAATGGAGGGTGGATGCAAAAGCTTACCTAAAGTCACTTAGCCTCGACCATACCATTGTCGAAGGTGGTGCCACTACCCCTTTGGAGCAAGCGAAAGCATTGGTGTATCTCAAACACCATATACATGAAGAGCTCAAATCTGAATACATCCTTGTGGAAAATCCCAAAGAATTATGGGATAACCTGAAGGATAGATTTGAACATTTACAAAGAATTATCGCTCCAAGGGCCCAACATGAATGGTCAGTACTCAGGTTCCAGGACTTTGCATCAGTACGCGAGTACAATTCTGCAGTACTTCGCATCACCTCACAGCTAAAGTTGTGTGGAGAATCTGTGTCTGAACGAGCCATGATTGAGAAAACCCTCTCCACTATGCACGCCAATAATGTTGTTCAGCAAGAACAATATCGTGAAAGGCGTTGCCAAAAGTTCTGCGACCTAATTGCCATTCTTTTGGTTGCAGAACAGAACAACCAAATCCTGCTCTCAATTCATAATCAAAGGCCAGCAGGTACCAGCGCAGCAGCAGTTGAAACAAATGCCACTAGAGGTGGCAAGCGCTGGAATAAGCGGGGAGGTAACTCAAATTGGAATGGCAAATTCAGAAATAGGGGTAATGGAGAAAGAAATGGCAATGGAAGTGGCAGAGGAAGAGGAAGAGGACGCCAAAACTGGCGCCCCAATAGAGGACGCGGAGGAAGAAACTCCCAACAAAGAACACAAGAGAAATGTTTTAAATGTGGCATTCAAGGGCATTGGGCAAATGAATGTCGCACAGCCAAACATCTTGTGGATCTATATGTGGCCTCTACTAGGGGTCAAGGGAAACGTGGCGAAACAAATTTCGTCACTGAAACTACTCCGCTCCCGGACCTCGATGTAGCTGATTACCTCATGGAAGATATTTCTAATGTCTAGCCCTCTTATCCCCCCTAAATCAACCTATGATGTTATTTTATCACTTTACGTCATGTACTCTTGTCTCACTTGATGTCTCTTGTATCTTGCGTTCCATTTTTATCATTTCATGTAATGTACCTCTTTTTATGAATAAATTTTGTGTTAGATTTTGACAAATTTATGTTTTAATGAAGATAATGACAAACAAAGGCGCCCAACAATGTCTGATTGATAGTGCCACCACACATACCATCCTGAGTAACAAGTCATACTTCACTCAGCTCAAGCCAAGAAAAGGCGACCTCAACACCATTGCAGGCACAACAAATATGGTTGAGGGCTCAGGAAAGGCATGCATAGTGTTACCAAAGGGAACACACGTCACTATAAACAACGCATTGTATTCAGGTAAAACTCAAAGAAACCTATTGAGTTTCAAAGATCTGCGCACAAATGGTTAGCATATGGAAACCATTAATGAAAACGGAAAGGAGTACATGTATCTCACTAAATGTGACGATGGCAAGAAAATAATCCTTGAAAGGATGCCATCATACTCCTCAGGACTGTATTTTACTTATATCAGTCCAGTTGAAACAAATTTGGTGTCTCACCATAAGGTAGACAACCAAGCAATATTTACTCTGTGGCATGATCGCTTGGGTCACCCAGGAACGAGCATGATGACGAAAATCGTCCGAAGCTCAAATGGGCATCCGTTGAAAAACATACGGGCCCTACAATCAAATGAGCATAATTGTAAGGCTTGTTCCCTTGGCAAATTGATCATAAGACCTTCTAAAAATAAACTTGAAGGTGAAAATCTTGCATTCCTAGAAAGAATCCAAGGAGATATTTGCGGTCCAATACACCCATCATGTGGACCATTCAGATACTTTCTGGTGTTGATTGACGCATCGACACGTTGGTCTCACGTTAGTCTCCTATCAACAAGGAATGTTGCTTTTGCAAAACTACTAGCGCAAATTACGCGTTTAAGGGCTCAATTCCCAGACTATCCCATAAAGAAAATCCGACTTGATAATGCTGGAGAATTCACATCCCGCACTTTTAATGACTATTGTATGTCAATTGGGATAGACGTGGAACATCCAAAGTAGCCCATGTTCACACACAAAACGGCCTAGCGAAAGCATTCATAAAGCGATTGCAATTAGTTGCGAGGCCATTACTCATGAAATCAAAACTCTCATCTTCTACATGGGGACATGCTATACTACATGCTGCGGCTCTTTGCGACTAAGGCCGAGCGCCAAGCATGATCAATCCCCACTACGGTTAGTGGTTGGAAAGGAACCTAGTCTCTGCTCACCTACGAATTTTTGGGTGTGCGGTCTACGTTCCCATAGCACCACCACAACGTACTAAGATGGGCCCACAAAGAAGGTTGGGAATCTATGTTGGATTTGAATCACCGTCCATCATAAGATATCTAGAACCGTCAACCGGTGGCCTTTTCACCGCTCGGTTCGCCGATTGTCAATTTGATGAGACAATTTTCCCAACCTTAGGGGGAGATAAAGTAGGCCCATGTTGGAATGAAATATCATGGAATGCCAAAAATTTATCATATCTTGATCAAAGATCAAATATGTATGAGCAGGAAGTTCGAGAAAATTATACACTTGCAAAACATTGCCAATCAATTACCGATGCATTCACCGACTCAAAAGGAGTGATAAAATCACATATACTCGTTGTGAATGCTCCCCAAGGGTTGAAATACCAAGAGAAAAAAACAGAAAATCCACTTGCAAATGAATCGCAACACGCAAAAGGCGTGGAAGACCACTCGGAGCCAAAGATTTGAAACCGAGAAAGTCTAGAAGAATAGAAACAAATAATGAGAAAACTGATGATTCTTCTAAAGTGGAACAATTTTCAAATGACGAAAACGTCATTAACCCCCAAAATGAACTCAAAGAATCGAATGCTACATCTGAGGGGGAGCGTGAAAATGCTAGCGTCGACAATCACGAAATTTCAATAAATTTTGTCCATTCTAGAAAGCAATGGAATAGGGTAAAAACCCCGATTGATGAAATATTTGCATATTCAATAGCCACAGAAATCACCACTGATATTGAGGACACCGAACCAAGATCAGTGGATGAATGTCGACGAAGGAGTGACTGGCCTAAATGGAAAGAGGCCATTCAGGTAGAATTGAAATCTCTCAAAAAACGAGAAGTGTTCGGCCCTATAGCCCGGACCCCCAAAGGAGTAAAACCCGTTGGGTACAAATGGGTGTTCGTGCGAAAACGAAATGAAAAAAATGAAATCGTACGATACAAGGCTAGGCTTGTAGCCCAAGGTTTCTCCCAGAGACCTGGAATTGACTATGAGGAAACATACTCACCAGTGGTAGATGCCACAACTCTAAGATTCCTCATAAGTCTTTGTGCATGCAAAGGACTACAAATGCGCCTCATGGATGTCGTGACAGCATATCTCTATGGGTCACTTGACATTGATATCTACATGAGAGTCCCAGAAGGACTTGAACTACCTGAATCCTTGAGGTCAAAACCTCAAAAGCTACATTCCATAAAATTGAAAAAATCACTCTACGGTTTAAAGCAATCTGGAAGGATGTGGTATAACCGTCTCAGTGAATACCTCATGAATCGAGGCTACAAGAACGATCAAATTTGTCCATGTGTCTTCATCAAACAAACTGAAAATGGGTTTGTTATAATTGCGGTATATGTTGATGACTTAAATATCATCGGGACACCCGATGAAATCGAAGAAACCGCTAAATGCATGATGAAGGAATTCGAGATGAAAGATCTTGGAAAGACCAAATTTTGTCTCGGTTTACAAATTGAACACCTAAAGGATGGGATCCTTGTTCACCAATCCAATTACGCCGAGAAAGTGCTAAAAAGGTTCTATATGGACAAATCACATCCATTGAGTTCACCTATGGTTGTTCGTCGCTTAAAAATTGATGAAGATCCTTTTTGCCCTCGTGAAGAAGGTGAGAATATACTCGGTCCCGAAATACCATACCTAAGTGCCATTGGGGCCTTAATGTATTTAGCCATCAATACTAGACCAGACATTGCATTCTCGATCAATTTATTAGCTAGATACAGCTCCAAACCTACAAACAGGCACTGGAGTGGAGTGAAACACTTACTCCGCTATATACGCGGGACAACGGATATGGGATTATTCTATCCACAAGACGGAAATCCTACCCTTGTAGGATATGCCGACGCAGTTACCCGTCGAGATCCAAATAAGGCAAAATCGCAAACGGGTTATATTTTTAGCTATGGAAATACAACGAATCTCTTGGAAGTCAACAAAACAGACTCTAACAACTACTTCATCAAATCAAGTGAATTAATCGCACTTTATGAAGTCAGGTGAGAATGTGTATGGTTGAGATCTTTGACCCATCACATACTCGGGGAAAGTGGTATAAAAGAGACACAAGAAGGTCCAACTATCATCCATGAAGATAATACCGCTTGCATTGCACAAATTAAAGAAGGTTATATCAAAGGTGACAGAACAAAGCATATCGATCCTAAATTCTTTTCCACCCACGATTTGGAGAAGGAAGGAACAATCAATGTCACACAAGTTCAATCATGCGACAATTTAGCCGACCTACTCACAAAGGCATTACCAGCAAAGCAATTCTAAGAGCTTGTACACCTAATTGGTCTGCGTCGCCTTCGAGATATACGTTAAATTGAGGGGGAGCCCTATATGTTCTGTACTCTTTTTCCTTCGTCCAAGTTTTTATCCCATAGGGTTTTTCTTGGCAAGGTTTTAACGAGGCAGAAAAGCATATAGGTATCTCAAAGCCCAACTGTACTCTTTTTCTTTTATGTTTGTTTTTATCCCATTAGGGTTTTTCAAATGTAAAGTTTTTAATGAGGCAGTTGTGATCCCGTAGTATACGTTTTAAGATCCGTTCAAGGGGGAGTGCTGTAATATTCTATGTAAACAGTGAACGGATAAACGGCGCTGTATTTTGCCGCCCATGATTAGACACTTCACTGCATAATAACTGCAGTGATATGATGTATCACCGGGTGAATTATTCACCCGGGACTATATATACCGCACTTCGCGGGAGAAAATGAATAACACAACAACAAGAGCATACACTCCAATCTTGCTTAAAATCTCTCTATAATATAACATAGTGTACTATTTGGTGGTCTCTCCCAATTGTTGCTTCCACGTTAAATATTCTAATATGTTCTTTATTGTTATTTTTTCTATATATTCCCTGTTATCATTGCTTGCAGAAACATAATCATCTAGGTGATTGAGAACAAGGTGATGGCCTAGTGGTATTTGCATCACCTTCAATCCTTGAAGGTCATGGGATTGAGTCTCACCCCTTGCAAGAGGAATCCCAATTTCCCCCGTCCCTTACTTGCAAGGGACTTCAACTTATCTTAAAAAAAATCTCTTATGTTTATAATCATATATACCTGATACTTTCTCTATTTTCTTAAAATTGCAACAGCTTGACTTGCACGCTTGCCCAACAAATAACTTTGACCATCTATATACTATATATTAAAAGGTGTTCCTATCAAAGGAATGGTGCCACGTGACACTATTCACTATATATGCGCCACGTGGCATTGTTCACTATATATGTGCCACGTCATCTTATGTGCCATGTAGATCGTTACGTCATCTTACAAAATAAATTTTTTTTGCCATTAGATTTGAACATGCGACCTCTTACAAAGAGAAGTTTATCCTTACCATCTCAACCAACTTTTTTTAGTGCTTCATAAATCCATTCATTGCAAACATAAAGTAAATTAAATGTTAGATTTTTTTTAAATTAATTTTTACAAGAGTGGAAAAAATACATATCAATTGTGAAGAAGAAAAAAGGTAACACTCGGGGCAACGCCCGGGCCAACACACTAGTTATTATCCTTAATTAAAAATTTTAAAAAGTTAATATTTTAAATATATACATTAAGATAAATTCAATAATATTTTACATAATAACTTTAATATTTGATAATGATTAAAAAACAGTCAAAGTAAAATATTTAAAATAGTGTTAAAATCAAACTGTTACAATTTTTGGAAAACAAATGAAGTACTCACATGTAAGTATCCTTGTACTCCCATGAGAATATATCTTCATTTCATGCTCCCTCTCTTGTATTAGGAGGGTGTTTACAAATTACAATGCATAAGTTCTCTGATGTAGTGACTTCTCTTTTCCACTTCATTTGATGACATGACCTTTCAGGGTAGCTGCTCAGTTTTTGCCACCTTTGTGCTGCAGGCTGAGGGTTATGCGTTTCTAAGAAGGGTTGTAGAAACAGAGGAAAAGGAATATCGATGTATCAAGGTCAACAGCTCCGTTCGAGCTCATTCAGGCAATGATTAAGGGGCTATACCCTTTTGAAATTGCCAGTGTCACTGCTGATATTAGAATAAAAAGTACTAAGTTTCAATATTATGAATTTGTTAAGGTTGATAGGAGTGTGGTGCAACCGGCCCATGCCTTAGCAATCCTGGCAAGGCAAGGAAGGTTGAGCTATGTGTAGGTTATATGTTGTTTTGGTATTGTTGTGTTGTTTGTTTGTATTTGTTGGCAAAAAAAATACATGACCTTTCCCCTTTCCTTTTATTCCTTCTCATAGCCTCCCTTTAAATTTCCATGTTTAATTCACTTAAAGTTCGTTAATCTATTGAAATTGTCAATTGGTTCAACTCATACAAAATGGAAAAAAGGAGTTCGAGTCTCCACCATCATTCATATAATGTAATTCCATCACTAATCATTTCAACTTTCTCATGAAAGTTTAAATCAATCACTCCTCTTACATTTTTTTTGAAAGGAAGAAAGGATTTCATTCATAAGGGATAATCAAACGGCACTTGCAATCAATTCCTGAAAAATCAAAAATATCAACACAAGTATATAACACCTTAAAACTAGATACATCGCATATTTGATTTAAAATAACCTTAATAAAAAAATTCATCCGAAGCAATACAATCTGTGAGTTCGCTCTTATTCGGCTTAACTTCCGCTGATGCATAGTCGTTTGGGTGAAAATACTTCCGTGGTCTTCTAGATTCTTGTAGAGAATAGAGATTATTAGATCTTCCTCCTTCATCAGACGAACAAAAAAAGAAATTGAACACCCTGAAATAAATACCATCTTAAAGATGGGATATACTTATTGGAAGCAATTAAAGGAGTTTTTAGGGCTTACCACCGGTACGAACACCAGTAGAAGCCCCTATAAAGTTTCACAATTGAGGCCAAGAAGAAAAAGATGAAACAAAAAGAGAAAGAGGGGTAAAGAATGAAGGAAAAACCTTCAAAAAAGAAGGAAAACCTAGCGATGGAGGTTAGAAAAAACCCTCTCAAGGAGAAACCCTAGAGAGAAAAAAGCCTCCCAAGGAGAAACCCTAGAGGGAACAAATCTTAATACTCACTCTTCTTACATTCTATAGGTTAATTTTCTATTTTATACTTGTCAATTCCAATTTTAATTATTTAAGGTATTATTTGTTTTCTTTTTTTTGTAATTACCACCACTAGTTCCATCTTTTCAATTTCATTTTCATTTTTGTACAAAGACAATTATAAGTTTGCAATAAACTATGAGAGGAGTAATTAATGAATTGTCCCTTTTTTCGCTTATTAATTATTATTTCCATGTACTATTTCTATTTATATAGAATAAGCGTTCATATACGACATCAAAAATGTCAAACACATTCGACCCGTCTTGTTAATCGAAATATAAGAGCACCATTATTGATGATTGAGAAATAAGATCATCCCACTCTCTTTCTAACTTTCTCTCTCTAAAAAATTACATCCCACAATCTTTTCCCACTTTCTTCTTAACAATGAACCAAAAAAAGATCATCCTAAGTATTTTTACCCCCCTTTCTCTCTTACTTTTTAACCCCACCCAACTACTTTTTCTCTCTCATCACCCAACAACCATTATACAATGCTTTTATTATTTATTTCTTAATAATATAAAATATACATTAATAATTAATAAAAAAATATTAATTAGTTAAATTAAATACATAACTGACGTTTTTTATCCATTAACTAAATTAAATGCACAAAGAGATTGTTTTTTTGGGAGTGTTAAAATAGAAGATATTTCATATAAAATGAGCAAAATTATTAATAAATAGGTAGAAAAAAAATTGTCCAAAATATTGCAAAATGGGTCTCTATTTGTAGAGCTTGGAAAAATAGAGCCATTGGTATTTTTTTTTAATTTTTTTGGCTTTGTATTTTTAAAGATATTGCATTTTTAATATTTGTAAGTGTGTTTTTTTCTCTCTCCTGCCTGATGCTGCCAAGTGGCAGCGTGTTATTAGTGCTGACGCGCGCGTCAGTGTGGCAGACGGTTATTATTATTTTTTTACTTCCACGGCCCAAAACACTGTGTTTTGGAAGAAATTATTCACAACTTTTCCCAAAACTCATCGTTTTGGCTTGGAGAGTTCCAAAAAAAATTGGCTTTGCCAGATCAGGCGGTGGGTCCCACTCCCCACGCCTGATCATCTTTTCAATCGTCCCATGCCATTTTTTTTTTTCCAATCACCACATGATCTTTGTTTCAATCATCATTAAGAGCACCCTTTTAAGATCAAATACTTGATCTTATTTTCTCAATCATCATTAAGGATGCTCTAAAGATTACTTGATTTTAGGATATCTGGATATGTCAAGACACATGTATTAGAAATAACACCATATGTTAAAATAATGTTAATGGTCTTTGAATTCTGCTTGATATATATCAGATAAGGACGATGAGTTTGATTCAGAATCTGAAGTATTTATTAGTAATAATTATTAAGATGTTATTATTGCGAGTATATACATTAAGACATAAACGATGAGTTATCTACACTTTAGTCCCTCAAAAGTGGGGATAACTCAAAAAACAATTAACATTTGGAAAAATTGATCGGCACAGTCCCAACTATGGACGTTCTGTCATTTTCAGTCCGAACTTTTGATTATTTCTCATTAGTCCCAACTTTGGGGTATGCTTTATAAAAATGGTCCCAGCAGGTTAATGACCTCCTACAACAGGTAAAATGTCTAAAACCACCACCCCAGCCACCCTTTCCCCTCCCCCACCGTCAAAAATAAATGACACCCCTCCCACCTCCTCCCCTGCCTACCCCTAAAAACATCAACACACCACCACCACTGGATGACATGCGCAACACCATCATCAACACCAATCAGATTCTCCACATTGTCAGTAATTATTGCACTATCTCTTTTTTTTTGCTCTTTTTTCTCTTTTTCCATTTATTCTTGGAACATTGGAGAACATTGTCGGAAACTTTGCACATGGAATTCCTTCACAGATCCATTCATTCACTCACTCACTTGCACTCTCTCTTAATTACAAAGTAAATTCCTCATCTGATTTGCAATTGAAAACCTAATTAATCATAGTATGACAAACACAAAAAAAAAAAAAACTTAAAAAATTTCAAACAAAACCTGAACATATAATGACAAAAAGATGAATATCACGCATATAAAAATCAACTACATAGCTTCGATTAACCCCATAACCCATTTCAATTGTAAACCCAAAATCGAGGAAAATCACGCACATTAATTTAAGCTTCCTCGGCCCGCGGCCTATACGAGAGACTATAACTCCCGTCGGCGGCGCGAGGTACTCCGGTGGTGGCGGGATAGTGGGGGACATAATTTCGGGGTTGGCGGGAGAAGCGAGAGGGGTGACAGGGGGAGGGGGGAAGCGAGGGGGTAAGAAGGGAGGAAGCTGGGAGGAGAGAGAAAATGGAGAAAGAAGGCAAACAGGTGAAAAAAAAATTTTACCTGTTCAACAGGTAACCAGTCACTGGAACCGTTTTTGTAAACTATAATTAATACTTCATCCGTTTCTAAGTAAGTGCAACATAGAGAAGTAACACACAGACCAAGGCATCTAGAGGGAGAAAGTTGGGGACCACAGATTAGGCAACTTAATTAAGTAAAACCCCAAAATTAATTGTCCAACAACTTTATAATCCAACCCCTTCCACCTCGCCATCCACCACAACAACGCCACCACCGACCACCGCCGCCACCACCGAAACCTATCCCCTGGCCACCCCCACCCCCGCCCACCGAAACCGCCCTCCCTCCCCCCCCCTGGGAAAACCTTTTTCACCCTCCATTGCACCACCGACCACCCCATTTTTCCTCCCTAACCCCCAGAAACCAACATCCCTTTCTCTCTCCTCAACTCAACCCACCCAACTACCAACACCCTCGGATCTACTCCCCCACCCTACCCGCCTGGAACTACCCGATTTCTGCTCCCTTACCCACGAAATCAACACCCCCAGCTAACCAACAACAACCTTCCAACAACCTTCGAAACTCTAACCCTTGTTTCACCACCGCCATTGTTTCACCAACACCACCATCGCGCGCCCTAAACCCTAACCCTTTTGAAATCGAACACTAGATCTACAACTAAATCGAACGCTTTTGAAATCGAACTCTTGGAGGTAGAGAAAGGCGTGATGGAGGACGCGAGAGAAGGAGAGGAGGAAGAGTTTTGTGGTGTGGTGGTGCCGGACTGGTGGAGGACGTGAGAGAAGGAGATGAGAAGGAGTTAGAGTTTGTCGAGCCTGGTTGTAACACCCCGAAATTTTCCGCTCCTAATTTTTCACGTTATTTTCCCTTAACTATTATTTTTCATCAAAATTAGAATATTTTATTCTTTTAAATATTTTGTCTTATATATTTTACCAATTTATAAATTTTTATATTTAGATAATTTATTTAATTAGTGTATACACAAATTTCGAGTCAAAATATATATAAGACAAGAAACAAAGTAACAAAGAATTTTATTTCAATAAATGTATTGAGTACAATCTCTGTAAACAGTTTATAATAAAAATAAACTAAGTCCTCTGATTCTGTTCCGTAGCTTGAGTGTATCTGAACAGTCGGCACAAATTTGATGTGCTTGTTGACTATCTGCAGAGAGAATTCCAAGAGAATTTTACGAGCTCTTGAGAATAATGATTTTACGGTCCCCTTGAAGGAGAAGAGGCCTATTTATAGGGAATGGAGACCCCTTCATGGACTTGGTAGTTTATGGGCTTGGGCCCGTTTATGACTTGGAAGTCTTTTTCACCTTTGCCCTTTGACCATTTTATTTGGACTAGTGATATGGATTGGCCCAAATATTCAACAACCCAAATTATATTCGTTTTGTTTTAATTTGGATATTTTATTTAGATGGGCTAAATTAATTAAACTGAGCTAATTATATTTATTTTTAGCTCAATAATAATCAATTTATTTAAATGTAAAACACTAATAAATTTTTAGTGTCTACAAATTGCCCCCTCGAGACCATGTCATGAACACGACTTGTGTTTTGGTATGACGAGGTCTCGACAAATTTGATTATGGCTTGGTAATTAGATGACAATCACCGTGTCTTTGTCGGGATTTGCCGCGAGAGTGATGAACCATCTATAACTCTATTAAGTCTTGGAGTTGGAAAAATAATCCTAATCAAATAAGTATTAGGTTTTATATTTTTTCTTCACCAAAGTGTATAAATACGCTCCTAATTTTGCGTTTGTCCTGCTGTATTAGCAGATTACAAATAATTTCACCAGACTTTGTATTCAACTTGCTTTAACGTTCGCAAGCACACAGCACCCTACTAACTGAAACAACACATCTGTTTACCAGTAAGTCTTCTCTTCAAGCAGTTTTTTGTTTAATTCAATTGTCGAAAAGCAATTTAAAGATTGCTCCTTTTTCTTTTTCCTGTTCGTCTCCTTTTCCTTTTATTATATATGCTGCATCAGTGTCCTCGTTTTCTTTATTATTGTTTTGCTTATGATGAGGACGAATGGACGATACCACACATAACTCCCTGTTTGCTTGTATTGACACCCTAAATTGCATGTCACCGTAACGTGGACTTGCTTGGATTCTGTTTTTTTTATGAATTATTATTCCTACTCTTCATGTGACATATGTAAAACAGTAGTAGTAATTAGTAAATCACTTCACATATCTTGCTTCCTATCATAGCAACAACACATTGAATGTTTTTTTTTTGTTTTGCTGGCATGAATCCAGTGCTTATTGATTTCGCCGAACAAATCAATCACCATTGATGATTTAATCCAAAAGATGATGATTTTAAACTCCCTTCATCAATTCTATCACACATTATATGATTGAACATCACCTAGACGAAACATGTAGATCATCAATTTTCGTCACCAGTAATGGACTACTTCTCTTTTGGTTTTTTTTCTTCAAATTTTTTTTTTCGTTTGTTTTCATGGATTTTTTTTTTCGGTCCTATGACATCATAATCGTGAACATCCTCATACGTGTTCGTGGAATTAGTGTATTAGGAATTGCTTTTGTGATTTTGTTTCTCTTTTTCAACAGTTTGAATTTTTGACATACTTTGTTTGACTTGCAGTACATCAGATTTTCAAGATACTGGACTTTCTAATTATCTTTGAAGCCCTTACAAAAAAAAGCTCAAGACTAGTGAGGTGATGATTTTTGTTACACCCCTTTGAGTCTAAAATATTTTATCTGCATCACTTTTTTTTGTGCATGTGTACCCGTGTATTTTTTTCTTGTACTATATGACAGGTTCACTTGAAGTCGGGGACTCAATATATTTGAGTTTAATTTGTCAAGTAGGTGACAATTTTTTTGACACTTGCCATCTGAAGACAATCAAGTCCACTACTTGAGTGTTCATCGCGATGGGTCAGTGATGATCCATCGGAGTTGTTAGGCCAGTTGCTTAATTGTGCTTATCCTAGCAACTAAAGATGACGCTTTTGGAGTGTGTTCGAAGACAATCAAGTCCACTACTTGAGTGTTCATCGCGATGGGTCAGTGATGATCCATCGGAGTTGTTAGGCCAGTTGCTTAATTGTGCTTATCCTAGCAACTAAAGATGACGCTTTTGGAGTGTGTTCGAAGACAATCAAGTCCACTACTTGAGTGTTCATCGCGATGGGTCAGCGATGATCCATCGGAGTTGCTAGGCCAGTTGCTTAATTGTGCTTATCCTAGCAACTAAAGATGACGCTTTTGGAGTGTGTTCGAAGACAATCAAGTCCACTACTTGAGTGTTCATCGCGATGGGTCAGTGATGATCCATCGGAGTTGTTAGGCCAGTTGCTTAATTGTGCTTATCCTAGCAACTAAAGATGACGCTTTTGGAGTGTGTTCGAAAGACAATCAATGGCGACGATCATGTAGGGCGAGACATCCGCCCCCTTTTTTTTTGTATTCTCTATTACTCATTCCTTTCTTTTTTTTTTATAGGATGGTGTTCATTAAAGAATTCAATGATGATAAACATTCCTACCATGCTCTTGTTGATCGTGAAAGAGATGATCCCAGATCAGGCACTAATATGGTCATCCGTCGCTCACTGCGTCGCCCTGAGGGCATTCAAACTTTAGTGTGTAAGAATAATTTCTGAGTGAGATGTCCGTCAAGCTTCCTCTTGGTGTACACAACGCGTCAACTTGTTTATAAGCTTCATAGCATTTTAAAAGACAAGCACACTCTTGATGATTGCCTTCCCTTGCTCGGTCGCTCTATTCTTTCTGGCTCTGTGAAATGGGGATCCCAAGTTGTTAGAATCATTGGAGATTTCTCTTTCATTCCTGGGTATTGGGAATGGACTGAAGATGTCTTATTTCGTTTTCGCGAAGCTCTTGACTATTGCGGCGTTTATAACGCCGTCTACGCTTCACTCTACTCCTATGACAGGGATACTAGCATCATGCGTGCTTTCTGTGAGAGTTGGTGTCCTACTACCAACACGCTTCATACCATGGCAGGTGAGCTGTCTATTTCCTTGTGGAACCTCCACCGACTCGGTGGATTGCCCATTGTCGGAGAGATTTATGATGAAGCCACCCCTCATCTGAACATCATAAGGGCGCGAGGCGAGGATGGCGATCGTCTTATCTCTAAAGCTTATGAACACCTACTTGATGCTTATCATCATCTGAACAAGCAACTTGAATCAAGGAATAGAGTTTCTGCTCAACAGTGGATACAATTTTGGTACAAGAGGAAAATCACTTATGCAGCACCCGTGAAGAGACGCAGATACTCTGATTCTCGCCCGAAGTCTACTCATAATCCCACTGGTGAGCTTAGAGCTCGGTCGACTGAATGGACAACAGAAGAATCTGCCATGCTTGATTTTCTTGGTGTCTCTGGTGATATCAGAAGACAGACTACCTATCTTGCGGCCTTTCTTGGCTTGTTGGTTGTGTGTTTTTGTGCTTCCTGAAAGTGAAGATAGAATCATTAGGCCCGATACCTTTGAAATTGCTACTCTGATGGCTCGGGGTACGACTTTTAGTCTTGCTGCACCTGTACTTGCCAGTCTCTACAGAGGTTTGAATGCAATTTCCGCATCTTCAAAGCCTGCCTATTCCTGGATCTTTCTTCCCGTATGATACTTATATAGTTGGCTAGCGTACTACTTAGACCAACCATGATGTAGACCCTTCCCCACCGGTCCTTTAATGACCGTATTTTCGGGGACTCAAGGAGCTAAGTGTTTCAAAGAAGTTGATGCTCGAGAACTCATCCATGATGGAAGGAAGGCGAAAGTGGGGTGCACCATCTTGAACAAAAACAAAAATAGCTTATATTTTGACGATGGTGAACTTGACGTCTCCGCCAGCTTACCCTGGTTTCTCTTCGTTCGCCTATCTAGCCATACGTGAGGGTGATTCTTTTCACGTTGAGCCTTATTTCCCTTATCGATTTAGCAGACAGTTTGGCTTTGTTCAAGATGTCCCTGGCACGCCTCGTCGCGATGTTGAATCTCGAAGCGTGACTTACTATGAAGCTTTGAGATACTTGGAGGTTGTTATTGTTTCGGGGTAGTCGAGTCCGGACTTTTCGTCCTCGCTCGCTCATTAGATTGGCATCGAGTTGAAGACCTTAGAATTCCGTGATTGGTGGCCCAGGGTGTCTATCAAAGACCTAAGGAATAAGGTTAACATATTGTGTTCGAGTGTTGGATCTAGTTCTTCTAAGCCTAACGGGAGGCGAACATCGGCTTGTAGAAAATCCAACTTCAAAGAATAACTCAAATCCACGAAGGTACTGCGACTACCTTGACAACGATACCTTACATAGGGGGCGGGAGGATCTAGACAGGCAATGAGTCCAAATCCCGGTAATGGGAGGAGCACCGGCGACGCAGTCGAGATGTGGACTTCAAACATCAACGCCCGGGGAAAAGAAAATCTCCCGATTGTGTGCTTGAGGAGCATGGGTTGAATTGTGACAATTTTTTTTGATGGAGTGCCCGAATCATCTCATCTTTGTTGCGGATCTCCCCTTGGTAGACCTTTTTCTCCCTTACACTTTTTTTTTGTTTGTTTTTTTTTTTTTGTTTGTTTTTGTTTTTAATCAATTTTTATTGCTTTTGTTATTTAGGGAGATGACTTCAACCTTGAAATGGACATTATGGATATTCCGGACAACTCAGGACATCCCACAATGGTGCTTCCCTCGAAAGCGACTCCTAGAAGGGGGAAGGAATTGAGATTTGTAAGGAATTTGGTTTGCAAGAGTATAGACGGATCTGCTAAGAGTTCCTCTCCTATTCACAATCATCAATCCGTTGAGGGGACTGCAAGACTGTCGGATGTTCATGCCAAAGCTGCAGAAGCTCTTGTCATTGAGGCACCTGGAGTTCATGTCTCTAGTGCCTCGACCTCTATGCCCCCATCTGGGTCCTTGATGAGAAATATCTTTGCTAAGGCGATTCGAGACATGGGTATGCAATATTTGGAAACACTAAGAGCAGCATCCTTTAACGAGGTTGCGAAGAAACATGAGGAAGCCTTAGTGTTATACGAGGGTATTGAAAATCTTAAAGGAAATCCCAACCCCTTGAAGTGCAAAATAGAATCCTATGTTAGTGCGGTCAAGGATCATCTTGCCTTAGAAGAGGCTGCCTCAAAGTGTCAACGATCCGAACAAGTAAAAGAGAAGATCATTCTCCGGACAGAAGCGCTTAAGAAGGCTGAGCTTGATTATGATGAGATCGAGACAGAGCGTCTGGTACTTCTAAGAGAGCAAACTTCCAACAAGCTCAGGATCATGGAACTTGAAACTGAACTGGAGAAAGAGCGTGACAAGGCAAACCACTTGACAAATAGCTTGGAGGCCAAGGGGATCACTTTAACATCACTTGCGGCGAAGGTGGAAGACCACAAGAAAGCCTTGAGTGAGTTAGCGACTACCCCGTTTTAAGTGCTTGATAAGATCCGCGATCTTGATGAGGGCAAGAGACGGTTATTGGAGCTCCAGTCGTCACTCACCCACCCAGAATACATAGACATAGAATGATTCCATTTTTTTTTTCATGTGTTTTTTTTTTTTTTTTTTTTTTTTAATTTTATAGATAGTGTGCACCAACAATTTATGTTTTTTTTTATTCATATTTGCAATAAGATGGACACACTCTTTGTTTTATAATTTTTTTTTTTTTTTTTTTTTAACCGTTCACAGTTTATACTCTTGCGGGCCAGGAGTATTGCATTTTTTTTTGGTGTGGCTGCACTTGAGTATTTTTTTTTTGTTACCCAAGCTGCCTAGTACTTGCAAAAGAATTATCGAATCACTTTTACAAGATCAAGCCAACGTAGTTCAAGTTTACATATATTTTCTTTCAACATATGCAGTTTATCCTCTTGCTTAGGAGTTGAACAATGCTCTCAATTTTCATGAGTAGTAGCGCTTGTAAACTTGCCATTGATAGGCCCTATACGTAATCCTTCGGCGTCAATAATTTTATACGCCCCATTAGTGTATACCTCTTTGACAACGTATGGACCATCCCATTTAGAACTGAATTTACTTCCTGTCTTACGGGAAATAATGATGGGTCTTTTAATGGCTAGGACCATGTCTCCAACTTGAAAGGAGCGAGGTCGAACTTTCTTATTGAAAGCGCGTGACAGACGAGCTTGGTAGCACTCAGATTTTTGTTGTGCTTGAAGTCTTTTTTCGTCAAGCGCCTCCAACTCAGCAAGTCGGAGCTTATCATTTTCTTCAGAAGTCAAGCCTTCCTGTATGGCAATGCGCAATGATGGAATTTGAAGCTCCAAGGGAAGAACGGCCTCAACGCCATATACCAACGAGTATGGAGTTGATTGTGTTGCTGATTTATATGTCGTCCTGTATGCCCATAGAGTTTCCCCTATTCTTTCATGCCAATCACGTTTGGACTTGGCAACCACTTTGCTCAACAAACTACAAAGTGTCTTGTTGAACGCTTCAGCTAGACCGTTTGCTGGTGCATTGTACATTGAAGATCTATGTTGGGTGAATTTAAACTTCTCACATAAACTTTTCATCAATTTATTGTAAAATGGTGTCCCATTGTCAGTGACAATTCTTCGGGGTACACCATATCTGTAGATGATGTGAGTACGAATGAAGTCAACAACATTCTCTTTTTTCACTTCACGTAGGGGGATGGCTTCTGCCCATTTGGAAAAATAATCAGTCGCTGCCAAAATATATGCTTGTCCAGCAGATGACTTTGGTGTAATTGGGCCAACTACGTCAAGTCCCCACGCTTCGAATGGCCAGGATGCGATTGTGGGGTGTAATGGCTCTAGAGGTTGATGAATGAAGTTAGCATGAAATTGGCAAGCTTCACATTTCTTTGCATAGTCCATGCTATCTTGTACCATGGTTGGCCAATAGTAACCCATTCTTTTAATACGGCCATGCAGTTTTGGACTCGACTGATGAGCGCCACAGACTCCAGAGTGAGCTTCCTCCATGGTTTGCTTTGCTTCTTCATCTCCAAGACATCTTAACCAAAGACCATGGAAGGATCGTCGATAGAGAGTCCCCTTATAATATATAAACCGCGAGGCTCGACGACGAATCTCTGTCTTATGTTTTGGATCACTTGGCAATTTTTTATGTTCCAAATAATCAATAATTGGTTGACGCCAATCTTCCTTGTCTATTTGATAGACAAAGATTATGTCGACTTCTTCAAAGATATTCGTCAACATCCTCGTCATCGAGGAGTGACAACCCATTGTTTGCAAACAAGTACGAGACATTATTTCTTACGCCCCGGTGCCAAAGTGGTCGCAAGCCCGGCCGAGCGCATCGCCCATCTTGTTGGCACTCCTTGAATATGTTCTAACTTGATGGTATCAAGTTTATCAAGCAATTGTGATGCTTGCCTTTGATAAGGGATTAAATCATTCTTTTTGACTTCGTATTCACCCGACGCTTGTTTTAGGACCAATTGGGAGTCCCCGTGAATGTCTAAGTCTCTAAGTCCCATTTCAATTGCCATTTGGAGGCCTTTTATGAGTGCTTGGTACTCAGCCATATTATTGGAGCATAGTTGAGTTAGCACAAAAGAGTATGGCAGTATATGCTTTTCTGGAGAAATGAAGACAACTCCCGCTCCTGCACCGTCATGACGAGCGGCGCCGTCAAAGTACATTTTCCAAGGTGGGAGTATTTCAATGAAAAACACATCTTCACCTGGCGGATCGTCGGAAAGCTCCCATTCTACGGACTGGGTGGTGCACGAAAAAGATCCGCTATTGCTTGCCCCTTGACGGCCTTTTGCGGGACATACACAATGTCATATTGTTTTAAAAGCATAGCCCACTTTGCAAGTATGCCAGACAACACGGGCCTTGAGAGAATGTATTTTATCGGGTCAGACCTCGAGATGACATGAACTGTATGAGCCTGCATATAATGTCTTAATTTTTGGATCGCAAAAATCAAAGCAAGGCAAATTTTTTCAATAGGTGAGTAATTCAATTCAGCACCCACCAAAGTTCGGCTCAAGTAGTAAAGAGCTGTCTCCTTACGGTCTTCTTGCTCTTGAGCGCACATTGCCCCAGAGATCGCTCTGTCTTTGCGATATAAAGGATGAGTGGTTTCCCTTTTATTGGTGCCCCCAAGACAGGGGGAGAAGACAAATACTTCTTTATACTTTCGAAGGCTTTTTTACATGAGTTATCCCATTTGAATGGGGCATCCTTTTTCATGAGATGGCTGAAAGGGATGACATCTTCCTGCTGGATTAAAAATAAACCTTCGAATGTAAGCAAGACGCCCTTGGAGGCCACGTAACTCCTTAAGGTTCTTAGGTTCAGGCATCTCTTGGATGGCCTTGATCTTTGCTTGGTCAATTTCAATACCCCTGTGTCTGACAATGAAGCCTAGAAACTTTCTTGAGGTAACGCAAAATACGCATTTGAGGGGGTTCATTATTAACTGACATTTTCGTAGTCTTTCAAAGACTTTATGGAGGTCATGCAGATGATTCTCCTTCTTCTTAGACTTTACCACCAAGTCATCTACGTAGCACTCCACGATTTTATGCATCATATCTTCAAAAAAATTCTGCATTGCACGCTGATACGTAGCTCCGGTATTTTTTAAGCCGAAAGGCATGACTTTGTAACAACATATCCCTTTAGGGGGTACAAAATGCAGTTGCTTCTTGATCTTCAGGAGCCATGTGAATTTGGTTGTATCCAGCGGTACAATCCATGAATGACAAAGCTTGATGACTAGTGGTGGCATCAATCATGATTTCCGTTACTGGGAGTGGAAAGTCATCCTTTGGACACGCCTCGTTCAAGTCGCGGAAGTCCACACAAACTCGTAACTGTCCATTTTTCTTTCGTACTGGCACAATGTTTGCTATCCAAGTAGGATACTTAACTTCGCGAATAAATCCTGCATCGATGAGCTTGTTTACTTCTGCCTCAATTTCAGGAATTAATTCTGGCCTGAAGCGTCTTTGGGATTGCTTCTTTGGACTGACACTTTTTTTGATGGCTAAGCGATGGACAGCGACTTTTGGCTCGAGTCCTGGCATTTCCTTATAACTCCATGCAACTATGTCTTTGTAGTCAGAGAGTAACTTGGAATATTTTTGTTCTTCCTGTTGGGTAAGAAAAGCGCTCACGTAGATAGGGCGTGGCTCTTCTTGAGTTCCAAGGTTTAACTTTTTTAACTCATCGACGGTGGCTTGCCCCCCATCTTCAAGAGTTTTAGGAGCCTCATCTGTTTCTATCTGCTCGTCACTTTCAGGAGCCTCATGCCCTGTGATATGGTTTGAAGAAACAAATTCAACATCTTTTTCTTTTTCTTGACTAGACGAACTCCTTTGGTTTGTTAACACTATGACACGACCTTTGGCTTTCAAGGGTGCATGTCCAATGATGTCTACCACCTGTGTACGCCTCATGCGAGATGGGATAACACTTTGAGGTGCGTCCTCGCCTTTGACTTCATTTTTCTCTCTTGTGATGCGACTTAGTACTGACCGTCTTTGTTGTTTATCAATTGAGGTCGATGCACCAAGACGTTTAAAGACAGATGCTTTATTCTTAGAAGATCGAAGATTTTGCAAGGGTGTTTGTATTTTTGACTTCACACCTTCATTTAGCTCGTGTCCACCAAGTCTGTTAAAAACCAATGTATGGTCCTTTACGACAGGAGACTGCAGTCGATCAAAGACCGATATTTTTGGCTGAGACACATTATCTTCATTTTCTTCAACTTCCTCCGCAGTAATATACTGCGAAGAAGAGGTTGTCCCTCTACGCCGTGCAGAAATTTTAATGGGTGTTGGGGTTTCAAATCCCAAACCTACTTTAGTCGGATGTACCTCAACGCCATACTCTTGCAATTTCTTTTGTGTGTCATTAATTCCATGAGGATCAACCTCAATGACATTGCCCATGGGCGCTGGATTCTCGAAGTCATAACCAGACTTCGCCAAGAGTTTATAAGCATTTGGGTCAAACCTACCCTTGTTAAGCCATTTTCTCCTAGATTGATCAACACATTGTGAGGTTGGAGGCTTAACAATTTGATTGTGATTGGCTCTAGATAAAGGAACAACCACTTCTTGCTTTAAACATTGAAGAGTAGTCTCATCTACTCCTTTCTCTTTCTTTGGCTCTACTTTCATAACCTGACACCCTGCAAAAGGTGACTCCCCTTCCTTACGACGTGATTTAGGGATGTATCGCAGGACTGGAGTCGTTACTGCCTTCTTCGTTGCTTTAATGGGTTGAGCAACAACTTCTTCTCTTACCTTTTCCTTGCATTTTTGTTGTTGCATCTCAGTGGTGGCTGACTCGCTAGAGCTTGAAGACGAGGGAATATCACCATTTTTATTTGTACCCCTTTTCCCTGTTGAAGGAATTTTAGATGGCAACATCTCGCTTGAGGGTTCCCCATCTTCGAAGAACTTAGCATCGACAACGTACGAATCTGCTGTGCTAAAGGGTTTGACATCCCCATTTATTTTCTTCTCGCCTCCACGATAAAATTTCAGACATTGATGGAGGGTTGATGCGACTACCCCATTTTCATGCAACCAAGGTCGTCCAAGCAACATTTTATACGACGTCTTTGTATCTATGACATGGAAGAGAGTAGATGATGTTAACTCTCCCATCACAAGGTCAAGACGTATTATGCCTATGGCACGTTGACTGTTCAAGTTGAATCCTTGGATCATTAGGCGACTATCAGAAAGATCTTCCATAGTGATCCCTAAATCAGTCATGGTGGATTTTGGCATGATGTTGACAGCTGAACCTCCATCCACTAAGATACGATTCACTCTTTTGGCGAAAATATAACCAGAAACGAACAAGGGTCGGTTGTGAGGTTTTGAGCCCAACAATAAGTCTTCATCAGTGAAGGCTAAGGCAAAATTACATGACGCGCATTTAGCCGAACTTTCTATTGGCTCTCCAACATCCTTCACTTTGTCAAGGTATAGTTCTGGGTGCTGAAGTGCAAGAGCCACTTGTCGACACATTTCTCGAGGCAAATGAAAGATCTGCCTCCATCCCATGCGTGTAGGAAGAGCTTCCAAGATAGCCAATATCTTTGGATCTATCTTCGTCCTTGAATGTTGGACAGTTACTTTGACGGAGATTTCATTTTCTTTGACAGGCTCTTGATCCTCATCCTCTTCTTTTTCTTCTTCATCCTCCACAAATGTGGTAGCATTAACAGTAACCGTAGTGAAGTAATCTTCGGGAAAGAATTCTTCTAAGGTTACAGGGGTAAGTGGATCCTGTTCAAACAAGTCAATTGGCGTGACTTGCTGTTTAGTATGCTTTTTGACTTTTTCTTTCCTTTCGAGCGTTTTGAGCCCTTTCTTTTTTGATGCTTCTTCTTACCACAAACAGACTTTGGTTGAGGCTTCGACTGTCGTCTAGGCCTCCTTCTAGTGACCAACGTCCACCCTTCTTCATCCTCTCCATGTTGGTTGTTAGTTGGAACACCGTGCTCAACAGATGGCACATCATTAACTTGGAGAACCGGTCGCAGCACATGTACAATTACTGGCTCCAAACTCCCAAACCGCAGAGTTTGAGCCTCCCAATAAGAATCTAACATCGCGGAGGCGTGATTAGCTTCAAAGAACTTCATCAAAATCCAAGACAATTTTCCCATCCTTTGCGAGTTGCATAATTCTCTCCTTAAGTGTTATACACTTTTCTATGGGATGACTAATCAACCCGTGATACCGACAATAGTTAGGATCGGAAGTCTTACCGACCTCTGCGGGACGCTTAGCTTCTGGCAACTCAACGACTTTGTTTTCAAGCAAATCATCTAACATCCCCGACAAATCCGAGTCCGGAAATGGATATTTCTTTGCTTGGAGTTCTTTCAAGGTTGGCCTATTCTTTCTAGGTTCTTGAGAAGATGAACCCTTATTCTTTTCGATGCCGGCCTTTCTAGAGATCTTGACGGGCGAGGAGGACGTGATTGACATTGACTCCTTAGTCGAACTTTTGCGCGATCTTGTCGGTCTTCTTAAAATCCTTCTTCTCTTTCTTGTATTACGAAGAAGTGTTGTTTTTACCTCTTATTGTTTGCAATGGTAAGCTCCATGTCATGAGCTCGCGTAGCCAACTCTTGAAACGTCCTAGGTTTTATACCTTGCAAGATATAAAGCAAGTCCCAATCCATTCCTTGAATGCACATCTCAACAAAGAGAGACTTCGATTAGGCGATCTTTACACTCTAGACTCAATGCGCGCCAACGATTGATGTAATCGATGACTGGCTCATCCTTCCACTGGTGAGTCTTAGTTAGTTCAGTCATACTGACAATACGTCGAGTGCTATAGAACCTGTTCAGGAATTCCTCCTCCATTTGATCCCAACCGTCAATGGATTGTGAGGGTAAATACGTGTACCCGCCAAAGGCCATGCCTTTAAGGGAACGAACAAATTGTTTGACCAGGAAATCATTTGTGGTACCAAAGATTGTTGCATGTTTCCACAAAGTGAGCAATGTGTTGCTTAGGATTTCCTTTCCCATCGAATTGCTTGAAACTTGGGGGTTGATAGCCAAAAGGCATCTCGCAGCCTTATCGATCCTTTTGGTATATGGCTTCACATAGCGATGACTGCCATGAGAACTTTCTCCAAGTTGATTTTTGACAGCGTGAGCTATCAATAACTCAAGTTGGCGTGATGTAGGTGGGCGGCGAACGTCTTCACCACTATCCCCTTCACTTTCATCACCCTGTCTTGATGCTGCGTCGCCTTCCTCCAGGTTTCTTGTTGAGGGCGGCGATTTGCTCATTTTGGAGTCGAATTTGAGCATCTTTTTCTTCTCCATCCTTCATTAATTTTTGGAGTAGGCTATTCATTTCAAAAAGTTGTTCCTCAACCTGTCTTAGCCGAGGTCACCATAACGACGACAGCAGTGTTCGATTGTGAAGACAACGAGGGTTCCTCTAAGTCGAAAATCGTTAGAGGTGATGAGACAAGAATATCATCACTTGTTTCATTGTCACTCTCTACATTGAGTGGATCAAAGAGAGGGCTAGTGTGAACGGTCGGCTCGATCGACTTATCAGATGAGAGTTGCTTCCATATTTGAGAAGCAATGAATGATGGCTCGTGTTCAGCCAAAGCAGTTGAGCCAAACACGGGGGTTTCACGTTCCTTGTGTGAATCAGACATGATGGATGATTCGAGCGAAGCGAGCTTAAAGAGTTTTCTCACTGGTAGGAACATCTGCGGCTCGAAGCTTAGCGGCGGCGGCGGCAAGAATCGGCCTTTTTCATTCCTCTAGTGCGAAAACCAAGAGTCATGTCATCCATAAAGTCACCCAACGTTGCGATTTTCGTAGGGTGTCGGCGGAGTTTTCGAAGATTGAGAGATGTTCTTGCTTGAGGCCATTTCTCAGCTTTGTTGATGATGACGAAACAGAGATGAGAGGCAGAGATTGTCCCACCGAGCGTGCCAAAATTTGTATACACAAATTTCGAGTCAAAATATATATAAGACAAGAAACAAAGTAACAAAGAATTTTATTTCAATAAATGTATTGAGTACAATCTCTGTAAACAGTTTATAATAAAAATAAACTAAGTCCTCTGATTCTGTTCCGTAGCTTGAGTGTATCTGAACAGTCGGCACAAATTTGATGTGCTTGTTGACTATCTGCAGAGAGAATTCCAAGAGAATTTTACGAGCTCTTGAGAATAATGATTTTCTGGTCCCCTCAACTGAAGGAGAAGAGGCCTATTTATAGGGAATGGAGACCCCTTCATGGACTTGGTAGTTTATGGGCTTGGGCCCGTTTATGACTTGGAAGTCTTTTTCACCTTTGCCCTTTGACCATTTTATTTGGACTAGTGATATGGATTGGCCCAAATATTCAACAACCCAAATTATATTCGTTTTGTTTTAATTTGGATATTTTATTTAGATGGGCTAAATTAATTAAACTGAGCTAGTTATATTTATTTTTAGCTCAATAATAATCAATTTATTTAAATGTAAAACACTAATAAATTTTTAGTGTCTACAATTAGAATTATATATTTTCAGGTATTTAAATTACGCGTTTAAGCTAAGTATTTTATTTGGCACGTTTGGACCGTCGTAACGACATTTTAATTTGAAGACTTGCGCTCCTAAAATCTGTTCAACAATCAGGAATTTTGGATGAAAATGAGTGACCTTTGAAGTCCCCCAATTTAATTGCCCATTTAACCCCATCATTTAAGCTAATGTAACCTCCCTACTTTCAATCCCTTAAGCTAAACTTTTGGTCAGAATTTTTCTGCCATGCTCCTCCAGTGTTTCGGCCATTCTTGAGAGGAGAAGATTCGACCATTTTTGCTCCACAAAAATTCAGATTATTTTCCCCATCGTTCTTACCCTTAATCTTTCATATAATCCTTGTTGTTTAGCATCATTAAGTTCTTGTTGTGCGTTGCTAGGAGGTGAGTTCATGGAGCACGATACTGCGCGCGAAGGACAAAGCTAGACCACCGTCTACACTCCTCCAGTTGGCCAAGGTAACTAACTGTTTTCCAAGAGCAATTAGAATTCGTGTAGGAATTATTTTAGTTTTAATACTTGAATTGGGTTAGTATTGTTTTAGGAATTTGCGTGGGTAAAATTTGATGTTATATGTTTTTTTTTTTATGAATTGTATGATTATACGATTGTCGTGAGTTTGTGGTTTGGTAATATATATATGTTGTTTATAGCCATGATCATGAGTTATGAGTTGTTTAGAGTAGAATTCTTATTCTTTTGATTTCATGGTTGTATGTTGAACTTCTCTTCTCTGTGTTATGGAAACTTGAATTATTGTTATTATTATTAGTACAAGTACTGTTAATCATGAAGTATACCTTGTGAAGTAATGCACGATCATGTATGTTATGTTGTTGAGGGCTATGGTTTAGATGAGTTTTAGTGGGATTAGGATGAATGGTTGAGTGTTAAATTGCTATAAGGCACTAACCCAGGTGATCCTGCACCACTAGCCGTGCGCTCGCACCGCCTGAGCTGCTGGTCTCGTGTTCTTGTTCATTTCCTAGCTCACTGTTGTAGTGTCTTTGCTTCTATAGTATCTTTTCATGCGTATAGTACATGGTAGTGCAACTGTTTCTTCCTTCTTACCACTACATAGCGTGAGGTTGATGATGAAGGTTGAATATTACGTTATATTGTGGGCTTGGTTTGTTTCATGTTAGTTCTATTTTTATTTGGATATTTGTTGCAACTTTAACTAGCTGTAATCTTTTTTTTCGTTTTTCTTGTATAAAATGTATTATAAAAGCTCATGTCCTTATGTGAAGTGTTGTTTATGTTTATGACTTTATATGTCTTGTGTAAAATTTTACTTATGTAAATAATTACGTTGTGTTTTGGGTTCATAAATGTGGTAGTGAGAATCTGGCGTATTTTGATAAAATATGATTATTGTTTTGAGAAATTGTAAGTTGTTTTGAATTGGAATTGATGGGCTAAGTTCCCAAAGTTCCTGCAGTTTGATGAAAATAGAATTGATGGGATTGAGTCCCTAAAATTCTTGCAGTTTGGAATTGATGGGTTAATACCCTAGATTCTTGCAGTTTGATGTAAGACCTTGAAGGGCATTCTGCAGACGATGAAATTATATTATTTTATATATTTTTGTTTGAGGACGATGACTAGTGAGACGGCATGGTCTCCTAGGAATGAACAATCCACGTGTGCGAGCAGGTACACAGTTTATACTTACATACTGAGCAGGGTGTGTGGGTCCGTCTTGGTTATTAGTTGTCGTCTGAGAGGTCGGGAAGTACTGAGCAGGGTACTATCTCGCATCAGGGTATGGCCATACTATACATAGGCGAGCAGGGTCCTAATACTATAAGCAAATAGGAACAGTGGGTTGCGATCCACTTACGTTCAGTTCCTCCTCAAATGTGTTAAGAAGATTATTTTGGAAACGTTATAATTATTGGTTATATTGTTCATATTATTATTTCATTTAAATTCGAAGGTTTATTTTGTTGATCCTTGAATTGATCATATGTATATTTATTTGTCTAATCATTCTGTTAACTTTACCCTGTTTGTGGATAGCATGTTGTATTATATTGTTTCTGTTGTACTTATTTATTTATTTGTTTATTTGATTGTTTGAAGTGTATTTCTGAGATATTGTGTATGACTTGATTGTTAAAACTTTTATAACTCTTATATGGATCCTAATTGGGTTTTGGAGAAATTGTTAGTTACTCCCACCGATTGTGGATGTTTGTTGTTGTATTTTGCGGGTGATTATTTTGTATTATGGGCATTGAGAGAAAGATAAACTAGGATTTTTGAAACATCTTGTTTTAGTTTATATTTACTACATTGGGATTATGAGGTTGTTTTGCCTCTTTTTGGATATTTTGGATTAGTATGATTGGGTTTTATTTCTATTTAGTTTAATTTAATCTTTGATTAGAGTGACATTTCCGTCAGGCGATATTTCCGCTATCGCCATTTCTTTAATAAAATGTTCTATTTTGTTTATATTATATTTATAAAAGGACGGAGTGTTACACTGGTGGTGTGGTGGTGGTCTTGGCTGTTGGTGTTGTCGAGTTTGTGGTGCTGGTGGTGGTGTCATGGTGGTGCGTTGAGTTGGGAAGAAGGGGTTGGGTGGGTTAAGTTGAGGAGAGAGAAAGGGGTGGGTTGAGTTGAGGAGAAAGGTGGCTGAGATGAGAGGCGGGATGAGGAGTGTTGATTAATTATGACATTTCCAAAAATGGGAAATGTTGCACTTATTTAGAAACGGAGGAAGTAGTTGGGACTACTACGGAATAATTAAAAGTTAGGACAGAAAATGACGGAGCGCCCATAATTGGGACTGTTCTTATCAATTTTTCCTTAACATTTTATATACTTATATATGTTTTATGTATAAGTCAAATTATACGACGAAAGTAGAATATGTAAATAATACGTAAGTCAAAATTTTGCAATATTTAAAAATTAAGGCAAGTATAAATATCTTCAAACACGCCATACAAGTATGCACAGGACATGTAAATAACTAATTAAAACTAAAGTGAATAGAAAGAGTTGTCAAATAGAAGTAATTTCTTATCAGAATGTATAGAACAACATTTGTCCAAAAACAAAAACTTAAATAAAACGAAAACATTGACCTAGAGTATTTGAATTTGGCTATATTCGTCCTCTAGCTTGTGGACCAGCCACGCGAGGACTATACAAAATAGTGCAAAGTCTTTGTAATATTAGCCAGAACAATATTAAAGTCGCAACCAAGGATGCCAAAATCTGCCAAGAATTGGTAACATAAGACTTCATAAATTTATATAATATGACCTTCCAATTGCCTTCGTAATACCTATTTACATTTTCAATCACTTCATCCAAGAAAGGTACTCTTGTTAGTCTCAAGGACTTGCTCATCCCATTCCATAGATTAGAAACCTCTTCATCACTTTTTAAGTAGTTAAGCATAATACCTCTTTCTCTTAGCAACCTCACATCATCATTTGTATCAATAATGCCATTCATTAGCTCAACATAACGAGTAAAGACTAATGGACCCATTGCACTTGATTCCTCGTATGCTACTAGATTTCGTAGAACAACCTCAGTATTGACATCTACACTAATCGTAGGGAGATAAAATTGTTTGCTTATCATATCAAAATTAATAGTCGTAATATCGCCATTAGTGGGCAAAAATATGACCCCAGATTTTGATAATTCAGTAACCGAAGGAATCATGATCTCTTCGACTGAGGGAGGTTTGTTATCTTGAATTAATTGAGAAACGATACGATCATCAGAATTTGTTTGGTAATTTTCCTTAGGGATTAAAAGGGCTTTCAAGATGGTAAACCCTGGAAGGCTACAAATGAAGATCCATGGCAATCTAAAGATGACTTTAAATGGGATTTGGCCTAATAACTTCTTTAGTTTTAAAGACAACTTGCATAACTTTCCTTCCTTGTTGATTTCTCTATTAACATGCTCACTTACTTCAAATGTTTCTTCTACTTTAGGCACCATATTCTTATATAAAAAATCAAGGATGTGCTCACAACTAGAGGGATGAATTTGTGCCCAATTTATCTTGAAAGGACAAAGATGTTTACATAAACCCAGAACGACCAAACCTACTGTTTTATCAACCAAATCACAAGAATGAAACTGATAACCCAACATTTCCCTTAAAACAAATAAAGGAATTTGATTTTCAAGCATTAAAATATCCCTCAACATACCATTATAAGTTGACTTCCTTATTTCATAATCAACCTTTCCCTCAATATCACCAATCTCGAGTAGAAAAGCAGCATCAATGCCCATCATCCATGCTAAAGTTTCACCATTAATGTTAAGATATCTATGGTAACATGCTCGAATTTTATGCTCTAGCATTATATAACGATCCACGATAGTGTGTAACCTTATGCTTTGGTTTCGATTTTGAAATCTCTTTACTGAAGAAAGCTTGTATCTTTCCATTTCTTGTAGCTCAGGGCGCCAATAGTGATAAGGACCAAGAGCAACTAATTGAGGAGTATAAGCATTAGGATTTGTATCTCTTAAAGCTTTAGGAACATCGAAAATCGATACATGAATATCATTATCATCTTCTATATCTTCATCAATTATTCGTCGAATTTGCATAACCCATTGATGCTCATCAAAAGACTTACTCGAACAACAACAATTTGTAGGTTGAACTGATGACATGATAATAATTTTTAGGTGAATCTAATATGAAGCTAAGAATGGGGAACCTACAAAAAAATTGCAACATATATAACATGAAATAAAACTTTATACTAAAAGTTATGCAAATTTAAGGTTGTAACTCCATTATATTAAAGTCCTCATTAATAATTATTTTATGAACATGTAAGTTGGTCCACAATTCTTTTAATTGGTAAGTGAACTTTAATTTTACTAACTCTCCGAAGAAGATCTAAGTGGTAAAATCAAAGGCAATACAGTTTAAAATTTGGGATTGGCCATATACTTGAATGAGAACATTTTACTACTTTTTAAAATTGCAAATGTCACGGTAGGACTTTATATCCAAATTAGAGGTCGAGCCCCTTTAAAGCTCGTTGCTCACATGTTTAATTTTTTTTTTTAGCTTGAGTGAGCAAAATCATATTGAATTCTGAATACCAATGATAATGATTACCGTAACTGACATAGTAGTAACTTTGTAGCTTTAGTTACGTTTCAACTTTCAACTCTATATCGATCAGTTGATTAAATTTAGTGAACTAAATGTAATTTATGTTACTATGCAAATAAATAATTAATTTGCGTGAGTACTAAATTTGAATAATAACAAGTTCACACTATGTTTTACCTAACCCATATATAATACTCCTATGATCAGTAACTCCATAATGTAAAATTCATTCCTAAACATCACAGGAAATGAATGAACGAACGAACTAGTGTTTAGGTCCGGGCAATGCCCCGGGGTTTCTCTGTACTACACTTTAGTAGTAGTTAAATAAGTCATCTCATACTTATTTAAAAAATTCATCTCATTCATTATATGGATTTCAAAAGTTTTCCATTCATATATCATCATTAATTTTGATTAAATAACAATAATAGTATGGTGAAGTGATGGTTGGATCTCTTTCTTTCATACTTGAGGTTGTGGGTTCGAATCTTCACGTTAACAATGCTTCTTCTTTTTACTATATGAGAAAGACGTGGATAGAATGTTACCGAATGAAGGATGGTGACACGTGGCACATATACGCTCTTAAGAACGCTTTTTAATATATTAGTATAGATGAATTTTACATCACATTAAGGCCCTGTTTGGTAAAACTAGCGGTCGTGATAGCGGGTAACTAGTGTAGTAGCGGGTAGCTGTCAACTAGTAGCTGTTAGCTGTCAGCGTTCAAAGTAGTTGTTTAAATAATAAGTGTTTGGCAAAACTAGCGGTTGGAATTGAAAAAATACAATATTAGACATATATATTAGATTTATTACGAACTTAATTACAACATTTTTATTAATTAGCTTCATAAATAAATTCAATGCTTACACCCCCTAAAAAAATCAATGCTTACACATAAAATTAGAAAATCAACTAGTTTTCAACAACTACCGATATTCAGTTAGAATATAATAGATAAGTAAAAAACTTATATGGACTTGGTCCACACTAAATTATTGTGGAACTAATGCTAATTCATGTAATTTATGAAAAAGAAAGGATCACTATATAAAAATATTAAAATATAAAAGATAAATAGATATAAATTATAAAGTTTGACTATGAAAAAAAAGGTTACTATGTCACAAAGTGAAAATTTCATCATGATAAACTAATGTGAGAAAGAGTTACTATATTAAAAAAAAAGTCACTAAGGTAGATAGTAACTGTACAGTGTAACATAAAATTAGAAAAAATTACTATATGGAAAAAAAAGGTCACTTGTGTTAAATAAATGGTTTTGGTCATTAATAATATTATTATGACTTTAGATCCACGCAAGACTAACTCAATAGATAATTGTATTACTCCTCATTATTAATGAAAGTAGTATTCAGTTAGACTTTAAACACAACCATTACATTTCGCAACACACGCTGATGCAATACACATATAAAGACCTACATGGAAAAAAGCATTCTCATTGACTTTCTCCTTCCTCCTCACTCATTTACTCTTCCCCGCACTTGAGCGACCCTTCTCTAGCTCAACTACAAAAAGGCCCTGAGTGTTTGGTTATGGACGCAGCAACGGCGGAGTGGCATCAAGTTGTTTCGGGTGGCTTTTGCTAGAGGGAGGAAAATGGTTTTAGTGGTGGATTTGGTGGTAGTGGTGGTGGTAGCAGACATATAAGCATATAGAGATTCCATATTCATGTTAAATAAGTCCACCATCTAAGCTAAGCATCAAAATTCAAGAACAAAAAACCAAGTACCATATTTTTAAGAAGAAGAACAAATACCTCGTATTGGGGAGAAGATGAACAAGTTCTATCCTTGATGACCAGCGTGAATGCTTCTCCTCAAAATCTAACATATATGATGTAACGCCCCAACCACCGATTACCATATCAGACGACCTAATTAGCAGCGAAACACCTATTTGGTCAAGGCATTACAGCCGCACCTTCGGTTAGGGAGGTACAAGGCTATTGTTATGACACATATTTAGAACTTTATGAGACATAATAGAGCTAACTTCAAACACTTATAATATATATATATATATATATATATATATATATATATATATATATATATATATATATATATATATATTAAAGCATCTAATGTTAACATTACATAATATAGAAGTGTTAACTCGTATTAAGTTATATTGTCTTACTTTTTAGTTAAGTTAACCTTACAAGTCAATAGCACTCCTACTAGATGATATTATAAGGTGGTAATCCTTGCCACTACGTAGTACCATCGTCCCCAGCAGCACCTAAACATAAATATAAAACGTTATGAGCCAAGGCTCAGTAACAAGCTACTCTAGCAACGTAAATGTATTTCAATTTATTTTATTTGCAATCAGGAGGATAGAATAATTCAAATATTTAAGAAAACAACATTCATTCAGTTTTACTTTAATAAACCATAATTCCATCAGTTTTACTTTGGTTGTTGTACATCAGTCAGTGCTGGGACGTCTCCCGGCCAGTATGTGTATGCACCACTGTGCAAGGGCCTTGACCCCGGGCATTACCCTACACCAAGAAATGCAGTGGGCTAGTGCCCCAAGAAATGCAATGGTACGTGCACGACCTTCGCCTCAAGAGATACACCCAACCGCTTCTTTCACCGTAATTTATCATGTTACGTTTCTTGAACAAGTGATCGCATACCTCGCAATTCAAAAAATTTCAAGTAATATCTTATAAACAAGTATCCTTTTTATTGCTCAAGGATTATCATATATCATCTTTATAAAATCATATAAATCTCAGGATACGTAATCAAAACATGGATAAGTAATAATCCCGCAATTCAAACACAATGTTCATAAATCATCAATTCAATTGCATATTATATTTTTCATAAAAACACGTATGAAGGGAATTGCGGGTACTAGCAGTAGTTGTTACCTCGATTGCAGTGCAATAATCCCCCTTTTATGCTTTTGAGGTCGTCCTTACTGAGCTCCGAGGAACGAGTTCTTTTAAGTTTGAATACGAGCATTTTATAATAAGTTAGTAACAACTAATTAGGAAGAATTCCTAGTGTTGTTCAATGCACGGTTTTTAGTTTACAAGATATATGAGTTGTAATAGTTTAGCTTTACTAGCGTTTATGTGACGAATTGTTCATACTTTAACATGTTGATGTTATAATAGTTTATCCATGACCTTTTATACTTATCTCATGATAATCTATAGATATTACTTAGAAATTGAACTAAAAGTATTTCCCATATTTTAGTCATATTATCATGTTATAAGCTTAGAATTTAATAGTTGCACTTATATAAGTTAGTTGTTGAAATTATAAGTGATTATAACTTTTAAACTAGCTTAGGAATATATCTTAAAACATGTTATAACTTAAATAATTTAAAGCTTGATAACATAAGTTTTATTATAATCTAACTATAAATATTTACTAACTTGGTAATCCTATTTTAAACATGTAATAGTATTAATGTTAGCTAAAAGTATGTTATGAAAACTCAAATTTAGGAATATAAGGAAGTTTAGTAACTAAAATCATTTAAACTTATAAGGGTCTGTTCTCTTCGGCATAAAACAACTGAATTGAATTGAACTGAAATAAATTATAACTAATTAATAGTAATGATTACATTTGAACCGAATCGAACCGAATCAACTTAACCGAAAATAGTTTCTAGAATGCACCCTAAGTCATGAGTCATAGCTTATAATCTTCACATTTTAAAATCTTAAAACTTACCAAAGCAAAGAAATAAGGAAAGACCAGCACTGGTCTTCCTCAACTCACGCACGAAAGGAAGGAGAAGAAATGGGGGGGTGTTGAATTGGTCTCTGGCAGCCCGCAGGGAGACGGTGGTTCGCGGCAGCAGAGGGTGGCGCAGCTCGTGGTAGCAGACGGCAAGGGAAATGACAAGGCAGGGGGGCGTGATGGGGTCTTGCGGTGGTGCACAGGGGAGGAGAGAGAGTGAGGCGAGGGTGAGAGGGGTGTTGGGCGAGCAGTGAGAGGGAGGGGCCTGCGGTGGCTGCACGAGGCCGCACGACAGAGGAGTAAGGAAGCTCCGGCGAGCTTGGGGACGCCGGTGAGCTGGGAAGGGAGAGGCGAGCGAGAACTGGGTCGGGGAGAGGAGAGAAGAATTTGGGGTTTGGGGTTTCTCACGGTAAGAGAGAGATAAATGGGTTTTTGAGGTGTTTGGGTGAGAATATAACAAGAGAGAGAAGGAATTAAAAATTCATTTGTTTTTTTAAAATCCAAAAATATATTATTCTTGTCTTTATAAAAAAAAATCGAATTAATAATCACATTACAACATTTTAATTTAAAACTCATATGTCAACTCAAATAAAATAAGAATTTTTTTTCTTATGATATAATTAACTTAATAATTATAATTAACGCTAAATAAAATGGCTCAAGAATCGGGGTATTACATCCTACCACCCTTAGAAGAAGTTTCGTCCTCGAAACTGGAGCTCAGTTAGAACCTATCTCACTGATAACATAATCATTCTTATACAAATTCAATCCACGTGTTATACGAGTAACAAGCAATGTCATAAGTCATTTCATAAAATAACCATTCAACTCAAACAATATCATATGACTTTCAATTAAAACATTCATTTCACAAAGATCATATCACCCTAAGAGAAAAGGTGGGGGTATTTCACTCTCATCTGTTCTTCCACTTCCCAAGTAGCCTCAGAGGTCGAGTGGTTTGCCCATAAGATTTTTACCATTTGAATCACCTTACTTCTCATTTGCTTTTCCCTACGATCAAGTATTTCAATTGGTTTCTCCTCATAGGTCAAGTCGTTTCGTAGCTGTAAAGGCTCATGTCTAATTATATGGCCCGGGTCTGGGACATATTTCCGCAACATCGACACATGAAGTACATTATGAACCTTGTCCAAGTCAGTTGGTAATGCTAATCGATATGCTACCTCATTCACTCGTTCTATGATCTCATATGGTCCAATGTACCTTGGACTTAGCTTCCCTAATTGGCCAAATCTCATGATTCCTTTTACAGGTGATATTTTCAAGAATACATGATCTCCTACCATAAACTCCAATGGCCTTCTCCGTTGATCTGCATAACTCTTCTGTCTACTTTGAGCTGCTTTCATTCTCGATTGTATCAACTGGATCTTATCTGTGGTTTCCTGAATCAATTCTGGGCCTATGACACGTGCTTTGTCAATATCACTCCAGCACAAAGGCGTGCGACATTTCCTTCCATAAAGTGCTTCATAGGGAGCCATTCCAATGGTGGCTTGATAGCTGTTATTGTACGAAAACTCCACCATAGGTAAGAATTTCTCCCAAGTTCCTTGAAAATCCAAAACACACGCTCTAAGCATGTCCTCCACGATCTGATTTGTCCTTTCTGTCTGTCCGTCTGTTGTTGGATGAAAAGCAGTACTAAAGTTAAGCCTTGTTCCCAGAGCTTTTTGTAATTCTTTCTAGAATTTTGCTTGAAATCTTGGATCACGATCAGAAACAATTGAGCTAGGCACTCCATGTAATCGTACTATCATGTTCATATATAATTCAGCTAATCGATCCAAACTCCAATTACTTTTTACTGCTAAGAAATGTGCCGACTTCGTCAAACGATCCACAATAACCCAAATGGCATTCATTCCCTTGCTTGACATAGGCAAACCCAAGATAAAATCCATTGATATCGAATCCCATTTCCACTCTGGCACATCCAAAGGCTGCAACAAACCAGCTGGCCTCTGGTGCTCTATTTTAACCCTCTGACATGTCAAGCATTTAGCCACAAAATCTGCTACTTCCTGCTTCATATTGCTCCACCAATACGCCTGTCTCAAATCTTTGTATAACTTATTTCCTCCAGGGTGAATCGAATATGGTGCATTGTGAGACTCTGTCAAAATTCTTTTCTTCAAGTTTTCATCATTCGGAACACATAATCTCCCTTGAAATCTCAAAGTTCCATCTTCTTGAATCACAAAACCAGGTGACTTCCCATTCTTCACACCAGTCTTTATTCGCTCCAATTGTGGATCCTTTCCCTGAGCTCCCTTTATTTCATCAATTAAGCACGACCTTACCTCCAATACATTCAAACAGCCACCCTTTTTCTTCTGAGTGAATTCTACCTCCATCCTCATCAGATCATCATGAATGGCTCGGGGAATAGACAAGACTGTTTTCAGGTGAGATTTACGACTCAGGGCATCAGCAACTACATTAGCTTTGCCGGGATGGTATTGGATGTCAAGATCATAGTCTTTCAGGAGCTCTAGCCACCTACGTTGTCTCATGTTAAGCTCTTTTTAGGTGAAGATGTATTTTAGACTTTTGTGATCAGTGAAAATTTGACACGAGGTTCCATACAAATAATGTCTCCAAATTTTGAGGGCAAAGACAACAGCTGCAAGTTCAAGGTCATGGGTGGGATAATTTTGCTCATGTGTTCTGAGTTGGCGAGAGGCATAGGCTATCACTTTCCCATTCTACATTAAGACACAACCTAACCCGTGTTTAGAGGCATCACTGTAGATAACAAATCCCTCGGTTCCAGATGGAAGGGTAAGAACAGGGGCAGTGGTGAGTCTTTTCTTCAGTTCTTGGAAGGCAGTCTCACACTCCTCAGTCCACTTATATTTGACATTCTTCCTCACAAGTGTGGTTATGGGTAAGGCAATTCTAGAGAAATCTTTCACAAATCTTCTGTAATAACCAGCTAAACCCATAAAACTCCGAACTTCAGGGACATTAGTTGGTCTAGGCCACTCCACTATTGCTTTTATTTTCTCGGGATCTACAGACACACCTTTTTCAGAGATAATATGGCCCAAAAATGATATCTCCTTAAGCTAGAATTCACACTTTGACAATTTAGCATATAACTGATTTTCTATTAACATATCCATCACTTTCCTCAAATGCTCCTCATGTTCCTCCGTGTTCATAGAGTATACCAAAATATCATCAATGAAGACAACAACAAACTTGTCTAGGTATGGCTTGAAGACACGGTTCATTAAATCCATAAATACAGCTGGTGCATTGGTTAACCCAAAAGGCATAACAACAAACTCATAATGACCATATCGGGTTCGAAAGGCAGTTTTTGGGATATCCTCAGGCTTGATACGAAGTTGATGGTAACCAGACCTCAAATCTATTTTCGAAAAGACTTTTGCACCTCGAAGTTGATCAAACAAATCATCTATACGGGGTAATGGGTACTTATTCTTAACGGTGATCTTGTTTAACTCCCGATAGTCTATACATAACCTCAAACTTCCATCCTTTTTCTTCACAAACAAAACTGGGGCTCCCCAAGGTGACACACTGGGTCGTATATATCCTTTTTCAAGCAACTCATCTAATTGTTTCTTAAATTCTTGTAACTCGGTTGGGGCCATCCTATAGGGTGCCTTAGAAATAGGGGCTGATCCTGGGATCACCTCGATGCTAAAATCTAATTCCCTTTGGGGAGGCATACCAGGTATCTCATCGGGAAACACATTTGGGTATTCACAAACCACAGGTATATCAGTTATAGAAGGTTTAGGGGCATCGAAGTCTATGACACTACATAGGTACCCAAAATAATCAAACTCAGGCATCTTTGGAGCTCTCAACCCCGAAACAATTTGGATTTGGGGTTTTCTCACGATCTTTTGGTATGAAACTCTACTCCCATTGGGTGCTTTAAGGGTCACACTCTGCTTAGCACAATTGATGTCAGCCTCATATTTGGTCAACCAATTCATCCCCAAAATCACATCAAACTCAGATAATTCAAACTCTATAAGGTCAGCTATAAACTCAACTTCCTCCAAGACAATTGGACATCTACTATACATGACTCTGCATTTAACAGTTTTTCCAGTAGGCAGGGCAACATTTAGTGAAGAAAAATCACATAATGGTTGCAAATTTAAACTTTTGGCAAACAGTGGGGAAATAAAGGAATGTGAAGCTCCAGAATCAAACAAAACATGGGCAGGCAAAGAGTGGATAGAGAAGGTACCGGTAATAACAGTATCATCAGCCTCAGCCTCATCTTGCCTCATGACATAGACTCTTCCTGTCGGTGCTTGTCGTGATGGATTACGGCTTGCTCCAGTGGTGTTGTTGTTTCGGCGGCGACCATCACTAGCTGAAGATGTTCCGCCAATGGTATTGTTCACTCCAGGTGGCTTAGGGCAATCCCTGACATAATGGTCACGGCTCCCGCATCTGTAACAGGCATTCGAGCCGACACGACACTCATTCTCTGTATGGTTCTTCCTTCCACACTTGGCACATTCCTGAGGTTTGTTCACAGGTGCCCTGTAGTTATTCTGAACTTGGTTACCTCCACGATAACCTGGACCCCTATAACCTGATTGGCCACCATCATTTCTCCTGAAATTTTGACTCCCTTGATTAGGCCTTTTTACCCCTCCTTGATTATCATTCCTCCCATCATTTCCCCTTTTACTATTTTGAGATTCCCGAAGCAGTACTACTCGCTCCACATTAACAGCAACATCAACCATATCCTGATAAGAAGTGAATCTGTGGGATGCCAACCTATCCTAATATTTGAGCTGAAGACATCGCTCAAAACGGTTCATCCGTGACTGCTCACTAGTCACCAACTCAGGTTCGAATCTCGACAGCTCCATGAACTTATTAGCATACTCCAAAACACTCATTGTACCCTGTTGTAAATGAAGGAACTCATCCTCTTTCTGCTTCCTAAGGGAGGGAGGGTAAAACTTATCCTGCATCAATTCTTGAAGGTTGCTCCATCCAAACCCGGGTTCATTTTTCTTTTCCTTAACAATCTTCCACCATAAGCTTGCTTGACCCGTGAGATAAAACACGGCAAAATCTACTCTCCATTTCTCAGGGCATTGCAAGGTTTCAAACAGCTGATCAATGCAATTAATCTAATCTTCAAACTCCACTGGATTAGGCTTACCATCATATGACGGTGGGTTAAGAGATGAGAACTTCTTGAACATCACAGCGCTCTCATTTTCATTTGTAACTACCTTCCTCCGAGATTCTTGGATTAACTCAGCTAACATAGTGCTCATATTTTCTAATCTTTCCATTCTTTCTGCATTTCTGTCTAGAGGTTCGTAATCGTCATCATAGTCATCCTCAACATGTACATCCTCTACGTGTACATTTTCAGCACCGTTAGTAGCATCGTTGTTGACGTCAATGGTCGACATTCTGCATGTCAAATTACAGTTAGGTCGAAATAAAATCGTAAAATATTTCCTTTTCCCGTAACCTACGCTCACACTCGTTATATATTTTATGCCAATTTTACTTTTCAATTTAATTACCTCTATTTTTATTTTCCAACCATAATTATATAATTTAATCACTACATCTTTAGATCAATTTTGTAACTCGATCATTTTTATTTATCGTAAAACCATAAGGTTAAACGTTAGGGTTCAGAACCGTTTGCTCTGATACTATCCTGTAACGCCCCAACCACTGATTACCATATCAGACGACCTAATTAGCAGCGGAACACCTATTTGGTCAAGGCATTACAGCCGCACCTTCGGTTAGGGAGGTACAAGGCTATAGTTATGACACATATTTAGAACTTTATTTATGAGACATAATAGAGCTAACTTCAAACACTTATAATACATACATACATATATAATACATACATACATACATACATATATATATATATATATATATATATATATATATATATATATATATATATATATATATATATATATATATATATATATATATATATATATATATATATATATATTAAAGCATCTAATGTTAACATTACATAATATAGGAGTGTTAACTCGTATTAAGTTATATTGTCTTACTTTTTAGTTAAGTTAACCTTACAAATCAATAGCACTCCTACTAGATGATATTATAAGGTGGTAATCCATGCCTCTACGTAGTACCATCGTCCCCAGCAGCACCTAAAACATAAATACAAAACGTTATGAGTCAAGGCTCAGTAACAAGCTACTCTAGCAACGTAAATGTATTTCAATTTATTTTATTTGCAATCAGGAGGATAGAATAATTCAAATATTTAAGAAAACAACATTCATTCAGTTTTACTTTAATAAACCATAATTCCATCAGTTTTACTTTGGTTGTTGTACATCAGTCAGTGTTGGGACGTCTCCCGGCCAGTATGTGTATGCACCACGGTGCAAGGGCCTTGACCCCCGGCATTACCCTACACCAAGAAATGCAGGGGCTAGTGCCCCAAGAAATGCAATGGTACGTGCACGACCTTCGTCGCCAAGAGATGACCAACCAGGCTTCTTTCACTGTAATTTATCATGTTACGTTTCTTGAACAGTGATCAGTATACCTCAGTAATTCAAAAATTTTCAGTAATATCTTATAAACAGTATCCTTTTTATTGCTGAGTGATTATCATATATCATCTTTATAAAATCATATAAATCTCAGGATACGTAATCAAAACATGGATAAGTAATAATCCCGCAATTCAGAAACACAATGTTCATAAATCATCAATTCAGTTGCATATTATATTTTTCATAAAAACACGTATGAAGGGAATTGCGGGTACTAGGAGTAGTTGTTACCTCGATTGCAGTGCAATAATCCCCCTTTTATGCTTTTGAGGTCGTCCTTACGAGTTCTTTTAAGTTTGAATACGAGCATTTTATAATAAGTTAGTAACTAATTAGGAAGAATTCCTAGTGTTGTTCAATGCACGGTTTTTAGTTTACAAGATATATGAGTTGTAATAGTTTAGTTTTACTAGCGTTTATGTGACGAATTGTTCATACTTTAACATGTTGATGTTATAATAGTTTATCCATGACCTTTTATACTTATCTCATGATAATCTATAGATATTACTTAGAAATTGAACTAAAAGTATTTCCCATATTTTAGTCATATTATCATGTTATAAGCTTAGAATTTAATAGTTGCACTTATATAAGTTGGTTGTTGAAATTATAAGTGATTATAACTTTTAAACTAGCTTAGGAATATATCTTAAAACATGTTATAACTTAAATAATTTAAAGCTTGATAACATAAGTTTTATTATAATCTAACTATAAATATTTACTAACTTGGTAATCCAATTTTAAACATGTAATAGTATTAATGTTAGCTAAAAGTATGTTATGAACACTCAAATTTAGGAATATAAGGAAGTTTAGTAACTAAAATCATTTAAACTTATAAGGGTCTGTTCTCTTCGGCATAAAACAACTGAACTGAACGGAAATAAATTATAACTAATTAATAGTAATGATTATCATTTAGGAACTGAACTAAACCGAATCGAATCAACCGAACCGAAAATAAAGTTCTTAAATGGAATCCTAGCTCATGAGTCATAGCTTATAATCTTCACATTTTAAAATCTTAAAACTTACCAAAGCAAAGAAATAAGGAAAGACCAGCACTGGTCTTCCTCAACTCACGCACGAAAGGAAGGAGAAGAAATGGGGGGTGTTGAATTGGTCTCTGGCAGCCCGCAGGGAGACGGTGGTTCGCGGCAGCTGAGGGTGGCGCAGCTCGTGGTAGCAGACGGCAAGGGAAATGACAAGGCAGGGGGGCGTGTTGGGGTCTTGCGGTGGTGCACAGGGGAGGAGAGAGAGTGAGGCGAGGGTGAGAGGGGTGTTGGGCGAGCAGTGAGAGGGAGGGGCCTGCGGTGGCTGCACGAGGCCGCACGACAGAGGAGAAAGAAAGCTCCGGCGAGCTTGGGGACGCCGGTGAGCTGGGAAGGGAGAGGCGAGCGAGAACTGGGTCGGGGAGAGGAGAGAAGAATTTGGGGTTTGGGGTTTCTCACGGTAAGAGAGAGAGAAATGGGTTTTTGAGGTGTTTGGGTGAGAATATAACAAGAGAGAGAAGGAATTAAAAATTCATTTGTTTTTTTAAAATCCAAAAATATATTATTCTTGTCTTTATAAAAAAAAATCGAATTAATAATCACATTACAACATTTTAATTTAAAACTCATATGTCAGCTCAAATAAAATAAGAATTTTTTTTCTTATGATATAATTAACTTAATAATTATAATTAACGCTAAATAAAATGGCTCAAGAATCGGGGTATTACATATGCAGCATTAAAAACACATATTAAATAAAAAATTTAGGAGAAAGCTCCATACTTTCAATGCAATTGATCCAGACTATGAGTGAGAAAGAGAGGAAAACCTGAGGGAAACAATGATCAATTCAATGGAAGATTTTAAGCTACTGTTATATACGTCTGTTGTTATATATAGATAGTACTGATGTGTTTCAAATTTTTAGAAAAGAATCTCTCCAAAATATCAGGAAAACGTTGGAGTGCAAGCTGCTTCAAAATCTGTTAGTTTGTTAAGCAAATGAACGTTCAAATATTTTTCTTGATTTTTATTACAGAAAAAAAAACTGAAAATAATTAAATTGCACCACTAATATCTCTTTCAAACGTTGAGGTATGAAGCGTTTCTAAACCACTACCCAAACTCTACCTAAACCTCTACCCTCTACTACAAACGCTACATTGCCAAACACTCATTTTTTTCCTAAGTATCTTTTTGACCTTGTCCAACCTCTACCCGCTACCTCAAACGCTATTGCCAAACAGGGCCTAAGATGTATGAGACTTTATGCAGATGGATTGCAAAGAGGAAGACATCAAAGTTCAAGAAAAATGTCCTTTATGCTGCTGTTAATGCCTGTTTGTATAGTGTGTGGAGAGCTAAAAATGAAGGATATTGGAACCAAAAGATAACTTCTATTCAAGCTACAATTAAAGTCATTCAAGAGCAAGTTATGATTCTGGTTAGAGCGATAATGTCGAAATTGATTTCTGCTACCGATAAATCTTGGTTTGATTCTTGCTAGATCAAAATTTTGCCTTGTATAGAATTTATATGTTAATTTACTTATGTACAGATTAGGTTGTATTTTTTCTAAGGGTGTCTATTTGGGCCATAGCCAGAGTACGCCTTAAGTTTTAAGCTTTAACAAACTTCTTACCTTTACGAAAAAAAACATCACATTAAGTAACTCTAGTTGTGGATCTTTGAAGAAAAAATATGAGGAGACAAGGTTTGAAATTTAAATCTCTTGCTCAATACAAGTGCACTTAATCTTTAAGTCTCAATATTTTTTTATCTATATCTTAGCTTGTATAGTTAAAAACTCAAAAAAAAAAAAAAAAAAAAAAACTTTTGGGGCTAGGCCTCGACTGGCCGGTGGAAGATCCTCCCCTGGTAACCCTTAATAAGAAGATAAGTTTCACCTGAGTTACATGATAAATAACCTCTTCTTGATGTAATAATGTACCCTTATACAATAAGTAACCTTTAAGTATTAGAGTTATAACTTCAAAATAGTATGTTAATGGAAAAACTCACATGTGATGTGAGTTTGTCCCGCATATTAAAAAAAAGAAAAATAACGACTAACATAAAAATGTGGTGGGCTACTCTATTTTTCCAATTGAAATTAGAATGGAATTTTATTGAGCTAGTATGTGATGGAGAGGATTTATTATATGATAGCTAACCCCTAAATAAACAACGACGTAATCGATAAGGTGTTTTTGAGGGTTTTGATATATGTAGGGCGTGTTCGCACGAACTTGAAGTAGGCTTTTAATGTTTTTGATCGTGTCAAAACACTAATTAAGATAAATAGTAGTGTTTGGTTAGGTAGTGGTAGTGTTTGTCAAATGCTACAATTTGTAGCTTTTAATGGCGTATAAATTATACATAAAAGTTTCGTTTGAGTTTTTTAACTAGTTATTTGTAAACAGCTACTTTGACAGCTTCTTTTACCGAACATCAATATCTTATATAGCTACTTGGACAGCTCACAACTAACATATACACACCAACCACTAACATTTACTCTCATAGTTAAAAGCTACTACCACACCTACTGTTGCCGGACATGCTCGTAAGCATGCAGTCCTTAGGGATTAGGGTTACATATAAGCATTAAATATATTTTTCTATAATAATAATTCCTTTGCTCCTATTTGTTCTTCTTATTTAGAATCTTTTTGAGAGAGAAAAGGTCAAATTATTAAGAATAAATAGAAACCTAAGGTATATTAATTTAATATTTTATAAAATAATCACCATCAATCAACGTAAGCTATTTTAAAATTCTTATATGTAGCAAGTAGCCCTATCATTTTTTTTTGAAGTGGATATCAACAAGGTGCTTCTTCACAAAATTTTAAGATTATTAAAAGCTTAATTCTCCCAACGGTCAAATAATCTATGTCAGTACAAAGTAGCTTCAAAGTCTCAACAAACTTGAGATTCAAACGAACAAAAATTAAATATTGATATAGCACCTTCCTAGATGTTTCCCTCTAATATAACCTGTATTAACAAAACTCATGTCCCTAATCACCATGACTACTCTACAGGGCCGTCTCAAAGAAATTGGGGGCCCTGAGCGAACATTATAAATGGGGCCCTTGGCCCTCCAATAATGTATAAAAGTTATCCTTCGTTTTTTATTTAACCATAGACCAAGAGATATACTTAAACATCAAATTCTCACATGAACATTATGAAAATTTGATTAATATACTAGAATAGTCAATACTATTACAAAGCAAATATACAAACCATTAGCATCAAACACAAGTATTTTATGTTGAGATCATAAATCTGAAAATTAGTTCACAAGGTAATATCAGTGAATTGTATTCTTAACAACAAAGGTTCCCATCATTTCAATTGATGGACTAACAATTAAATAAATAATTAGAGCATGTAGAAAACCCTTACAAAATCAATCAAAAACCAAACCATATAGACAAGCAGTAGCAATTTAAACAAAATTAACAAGAAAGAGAGAAAAAGGAAAGAATGGAATGGTGGCATGCATCTTGAAACGGATGGCTGGTGGAGGTGGTTTGGCACGGCCGACGAGGCTATATGGTGAACCGTGAAGCATTGGCTGCTCCAACGAGGTTCAAGGAGAGGGAGGAACAAGAGGCCAGGTATGTGAGAGAAAGAGAGTAAAATTAACATTAAGGATTAAAATAATTTGATTTATTGAAAATAGGAACCACCAAATACTGCATAGATGAAATTAAATTGTTGGGTATTGATGACTTCTTGTAAATATAAAACCAAGTATGAACCAACTTCTTGGGAAGAAAAGAGACGCACAACAAAGACAAATGAATAAAATGCAAATAATTTGTTCCAAAAAAACCATGAAGAATTGATCCCTGCAACTTCTAATGGGAGATGTAATCTTTCTTACTACACCACAACCCATTTACCTAATACAAGATTACGCGGACTATGATATATTGTGCAAAAATTAGTGGCCATAGATCAGGGCCATGTAAATCGGGCGCAGTCCGCTCAGGGTGCTCCCCCTAATGGCCGGCCCTGCTACTCTATAAAACACCCCTTTTCAATTTCCAAACTCAAATAGCTCCAAATTACATGATCCCATATTCCATTTCTCCTCAAAAATACCATGGAAAATATGAAGCTATTTGGAGTTTGGTCGAGCCCATTTTGCAGCAGAGTGATTTTGGCACTTGAATTAAAAGGCATAAAATATGAATATATCGAAGAAGATCTTACAAACAAAAGTTCATTACTTTTAGATCATAATCCAGTTCACAAAAAAGTGCCAGTGTTGGTCCACAATGGTAATCCAATTTGTGAGTCGTTGATCATCCTTGAATATCTTGAGCAGATGTGGCCTAATCAGCTTCCATTATTACCAAAAGATCCCTATGAAAGAGCAATGGTCAGATTCTGGGCTAAATTTGCTGAAGAGAAGGTAGATTCTCAACTTGGTACTACTAGTATATTGCATTATTATGAAATTTCAGATTTGTGCACAACTTTTAGTATAAAAAACTAAAAATTGTGCACAACTTTGACCATTAACATAGTTGATTATTTAGTAGTGAAATTTTCATTAATTTATTTTTTGAAATTTATTTTCATTAACTTTGACCATTAACGAAACCCATCACGAGCAGTTATTCAACCCCTAGTTCAGCAATTTTGTGAAAAAAACGAGATCAGGATAATTATGGGTTTCAATTGAAGATGAGAAAGAAATCAGCAATTTTTTTAAGATGAGAAAGAAACGATCATCAGTTGAACCATGAACTAATATGAGTGTTTGAATGTGGAAGATAAACAATTGAAAGAGGAGAGTAAATAAAGAGGAGTGTAATGGGGTGGGTAGCTAATAAATGGGCAACTAGTAAAAAAAAAAGGGGAGAATAATAGTGTGGTGTAGCTAATTTAGGTTTAATCATACTTCTTTAAAGTCAAACACCAATTATTAATGGGAAAATCATCACTAATGCCCACGATTGGCTAAGTTACGAAAATTGAGGCCTAGCAATAGAAAAAAAGAGTTGAATATACCATTAGGAATTCTCAAGAGTAGGAGTCTAGCAATGGAAATTTCCCTTATTTTTATATATTGATCAAAAAAATTTGGTCAATGCTAGTACTACATCTACTGTCTTTTTTTTAAATGCTTTTTTTTGGTGTCAAAATTATAAAGATTTGACTAATGGCTTTCCTATCCTTTATAAGTATGTGGGAAGTCGGGAGCCGATGATGTAAGAACATGATGGCTCTCTGACATAATTTTGTTAGAATCTTTCAACCTCTATTTTGTTTGAATGTAGAAAAGGAAATGGAGAGGAATCAATCAAAGTAGCGCAATGGATTCAATTTTTCTTTGTTTGATTCACCGTAATTTAAGTTTATATGATATCATCTAATAAATAAAATTGTTTACCAATTAAGATAATTTTGTCAGAAAAGACCTAATAGACCCAACTTTTTTTTTATGAAAAACAACCTAATAAAATGGTTTAGGCTGTGGCCTGTAGGTCACTATCTTATGTCGGAAATTGAGGAGTTAACCAGTTTTCCAGAGTTGACCCTCTTATCCCTACACGTGTCACGTAACTTTAAAAAACCACACTTTTCCTTTTTTTTTTTCCTCTCATTTACCTACCATTTCACTGAAACCCCTTTTCCTCTCGTTGTAATTTTCGAAAGAAACCCCAATTGTGAGAATTCCACTAAAAATCCATCAAAGGGAAGGAAAATGAAGGGAAAAAGGTATGCATCGGTCCAGGATCGCTTAGACTGGTAGACTGTAATCCAGGGTTTCCTTCAATCGGGAGACCCGGTCGGAAAAATTCCGGTCTAGACCGTACAAGACCAGGATTTTCAAGTCCGGGCCGATTTTGGATCGGTTCATGATTTACAACATTAAAATTAATTTTTGTAATTTTTGATTTAAATCAAATTTGATATATATATATATATATATATATATATATATATATATATATATATATATATATATATATATATATATATATATATATATATATATATATATATATATATACATATTAGATAAAATAAACGCACTATCAATATTGTATGAAACATATTAAAATTTAATATTTTTAATAAAAAAGTATACATAAATATGTTTTTTTACATTAATATTGGTTAAAAAATTAATCTTTTGAAAGAAACCGGGTCGCCGGTCTGGAATGGAATTTCTGGGATTGGACCGGAAGAAATCGGGGACCGGAGCTGAATTTCTGCTCCGAATTTGCACAACCCTATGCATGTGGAGGTTAACGTCATCGCGTGGGGGGTTGTTCAATATTCCATCGTAAGTTAGTGTTTTAGAGCCTCAAGTGTTTTATAAGGTAATTTTTGACAAAAAAAATCTTAGGTAATTTTTCAACAAAAAGTTGATTTTATTAAGTAGAAGCTGACAAATTCCCACAAATTAATGCTTTGAGGAGACTTAACATATGATTTATATACTATGTCACAGGGCATAACCATTTGGAAACTTTTTCAAACCACAGAGGTGGACGACGAGGCCAAAGCTGGGAAAGATTGCTTAGATATGCTAAGAACTCTAGAAGAGCATGGCCTAAAAAACAATACATTTTTTGGAGGTGAAAACGTTGGAATAGCTGACCTAGCAGTTGGGTGTGCAATATATTGGCTGCAAGTTATTGAGCTTACATTAAAAGTCAAATTATTTGAAGCCAGTAATTTTCCCAGGTTGTATAAATGGTTCAACCATTTCAAGGAAGTCCCACAAATTAAGAGCAACCTTCCTCATCAACACCAACTGTTATTATTCTTCAACAAGCTAAGAGCAAAAGTAATGGAAGCTACATCTATGTGAAAATAATAGAGGTGTTTGATAATTGGCACGTTTGGCAAGCAATTTTTATTGGTTGTTTTCAGCAGTTAAAGTTTGATAGTTACTTATTGGATGTAATAGATTTTGTGAAGCTACCTAAATTGGAGTCTTTTCCGTTGATCATATTTATAGTAAAAACATAATGCATGAGTCCTAATTGGATTAAGAATCCTACGAGATAAACTATATTGCAAATAATATAGCCTAACAAATAATATTAAGAGAAGAATTATATTCTCTCTGTCACACGTCTGTAGACTGCATCCATAGCAAGAAGAGGGTGAACTCTGAGATTGGACCTAAAATCCAAGAAGAAATCACGCATTAGGCTTTTTGTGTGTCTGCGAACTGATACCCTGAGGGGACTTGTAAAACACGTATGTCTTGACCCAAAGCAACCTTTTCACGAACAAAGTGAATATCCATCTTAGCATGTTTTTTTTTGGGTTAATGCAGCAATATATTAAGTAAATATAAAGAGTTTAACAAGCATGTTTGGTGAGCTTGTGCTGTACGAAATCACTGGAGAGGTAGATAGCATAATATTATCACTGGAAACAATAGTAGCCTGTTTGGAAGGACAATGTAACTCAAGAAGAAGGTCACGAAGCTAACAAGCCTCTGCAATGACATTAGTGACGCCTCGATATTCTGATTCTGTACTGGATCAGGATACGATGTGTTACAGCTTTTAGGACCACGAAATAAGATTGTCTCCAAGGAAACAACAATAACCATTAGCGGACCTACGAGCGTCGTCAGGACAGCATGCCCAATCAGCTTCCGTATCAGTGACTAACTATGTAAAAGACGTTTGACATAAATGTAACCTATGATCAATGGTACCCTGAACATAACACACAGTATGTTTTAAAGCATCAAAATGAGGCTGTGAGGACCATGCATAAATAGACACAAATGTTGAACTACATAGGTAATATCAGGGCGAGTAGAGGTGAGATATTAGAAGGTTCATGAGAAACTGCGAATACTTAGTGGGGTCATGAACGTCAAAGCCCAAATCATCACATAGTTTAGATTTGTACATATGAGTAGCTGGAGGCTTGCAATTCCCCATGCCTGCATGCTCTAGAGTTTCATGTGCATACTTTTGTTGACAAAGGAGCATGAGAGAAGGAATACGAGTGACAGGAATTCCCAAAAAATAACTAAGTGATCCCAAAACAATCAAGGAATAAAATTACATACTGATAATGAATCCTTTTAAGATGTTTAGCAAGTCGTACCTAATACCAAGGAAATGGTATGAACTTTCCAAGATCATCAAGTGTATATCCTCTAACGAAGTCTACCACCAACGATTCATTTCCCTTTGATATCTAGATCACTTAGAGCATGAGCAATGGGTGGGCTAGCTTTAGTTGGTCTTGCCAAATTTTCTTTTCTCTCTCTTTTCCTCCTTCTTACCCCTCACATCCCACTAAATCCCCACCAACTCATCTTTTTTTCCCCACAATGGGTGGGCTAGCTTTAGTTTGTCTTTTTATTTCTCTCTCCTACCTTTGCTATACCTTACCATATACTTTCTCTCCTACCCAAAATCTTTTTTTTTATTTTTATATGGACTAAATAATTTTTATTTTAATTTGGATTATTTGAATTCATTTATGAAAATTAATCAATATTGGCTTAACAAGAAGAATATAAATCAAATCGGGTAGGAGAAATTGACTAGAAAGAAAAATAGGTTGGGAAGAAGAGTGGTAAACTATATCAAATTTAGGCTCAATTTATAGTAAAAATATTTTATAGTTTTTAGTATTTTTTTTAAATTACAAATTGATTTTTTTAATTAACGTGAGTATATTGAACTCAATACTACAACAATATATTAACAATTGAGTAGAAAGCTGCAATAAAAAGCATTGGGTGTTGTACACCCCTTCCATGCGGCAGGATTTCATTCGTTCGTCAGTGTTCTTGACACAACATTTCCATGTTGGCGTTAGTCTTGCGTGGGCGCATTCCATACTAATATTATCATTGAATGTGCCCACTTATTTAACATACGACCCTTTTTTTCCATATAGTAACCTTTTAAAAATCTTAAGTTACACTATACAATTACTTTCTATCATAGTGATCGTTTTTTTAAATATAGTCACTCTTTTTTACATTAGTTTATCATGATGAAATTTTCAGTTTGTATGACATAGTAACCTTTTTTTTTTCACATAGTCTAACATTAGAATCTATATCTACTCATTTTTTATATCTATTTTTTTAAATAGTGACTCTTTTTTTTCATAAATCACATGAATTAGCATTAGGTCCACACTAATTTAGTGTGGACCAGGTCCATATAAGACGTTTACTCCATGTTGTCTGAGCATTTGGTTAAAACGTGGGCTTCCTCACTCAACCTCCTTCTCCTTTCTTTGGAAACGAAGCGTTTCAACACGGTGAAAAAAAACGGAGAAATTCAAATGGGCCATCTTTTGTGACACGCGGCGCGACTTTACTTGTGGGTGGCACGCCATCCGAGGTCCATTTGGTTTAGCAGTCTGGACTAACCAACTCCAAGGGCCAATTGCCCCAATAGTAAAACTAAATAAAGCTAGTCTTAGTTTTTCCTAGACCAAGTAAAACCAACCCCATTGTACATGCTCTTAGGAGGTTTAGGAGGAGGAAAGAACAAGTAGAGAAGGAGAAGGCCAGGAGACAGGGTGTGCCTCTTCTCGCTTCTCCTAGGTATATTCATTTCTCCTTCAACCCTACTCCTAATCGTATTAGGGCTCTAATCTTTTGTCCAAAATCCAATCTAAGTGTTACGTGTGACACGATAGGCTTAAATTGATTAGAGCAGTGATGCAATAGTAATTCTTATCACAAATCATAATCGGTTTCTAGCAAAACATTATGGTTACTTAAAATCATTTAAGTATTAGTTCATTTAATATATTATTATTTAATTATTAAATACCGTTTAAGTAATTGCATGCTTGATTCGAAGGACAACTCCTTCAGTCATTGTCCTGGCATAAAGTAAACAAAGATTTGTCACTCTAAGTGATGATGGAACCAAGTTTCAGTAAGAAGCACGCAAATCGCTAATACCAGGCACGAGGCATCTGTTTGAGACCGTAGAGCATGAGTAAACATCAACATATGCGCATAATCAAGTATATATCTTAAAAATAAACTATGAATCTTGAATCGGGCTACTAAGGCTCTATTCTTTTGAACTGAACTAGATTGAATTTAATTTGTTTGAAATGAATTGAACTTACTTTATCTTAACTGAACTAAAGTGAACTTAAATATGTCTGAACTGAATTGAACTGAACTTTATTTGTCTGATCTGAACTGAACTAAAGTAAATTTGTGTGAACTGAACTTAATTTGTGTGAACTGAACTGAACTGAACATAATTTGTGTGAACTGAACTGAATTGAACTTACTTGTGTTAACTAAACTGAACTAAACTTGTCCGAACTAAATAGAATGGAACTGAATTTCAATTGATTCAGTCTAAAAGAATATGACCTAAGTATAGGGTAAAATCCAAGTGGGAAAATCAAAGGCAAATACAGTTAAAATTAAATTTATGGGAAAGGACATATACTTGAATTAGTAATTTCTGCCTTAGTAAATGGGCTTCCAGGTGATAAATTCTCCTCTTCTAGAGGGATTAGACAAGGTGACCCTCTGTCTCCTTATTTATTTATTTTGTGTGCTGAGCTTCTCGCTAGATTACTTTCTTCAGCTGCTTCAGGCCCTACTAAACCAATTGGAGTTCCCATTGGTATACCTTTGCAGATGACACAATGATTTTTGCTAAAGCCACTAATTATAGTTGTCTGATCATCCGTCAAATTCTGGATAAGTATTGTTCGATGTCTGGTCAACTAGTCAATTATCATAAATCTGCTTTCCAATAAACTGCTAATATCTCAGAGGCTGAAAAAAGTGATTTTGCCTCTATCCTTCAAATGCAGGAAACTAGTGATCTAAGGGACTATTTGGGTTGCCCGATTATTCATTCTAAGGTGACTAAAGAAGCCTTTAGCTCTGTGGTAAGTAAAACGACTAGCCAACTCCCTAAATGGAAAGCCAATGCTCTTTCCCAAGCAGGTAGGTCGGTTCTTCTCCAATCAAATCTTGCTGCTAAGGCTAGTTATCAAATGCAAAGTTTTCTATTGCCTAAATCTATTATGGTGAATCTAGATAGAACATATAGAAATTTCTTTTGGAATAAGGAAACCACTAACAAATCCCCTAACCTTATTGGTTGGGATCGAATTTGCAAACCAAAATCGGCGGGTGGATTAGATTTTCGTAAAGCTGAAGCTAACAACCAAGCTCTTCAAATGAAGCTCTTGTGGAAGATTGTTAAAAGTGATAATAATTTGTGGGTCAAATTAGTTGGAAAAAGGTACATAAAAAATAATAGTATTTTTTCTGTTAAAGCTTCTAAATCGGCTTCTTGGCAATGGCGTAACCTCCTAAGTTTACGTGATATTTTTAAAAAAGGTTTACGTTGGCAGATTGGTGATTGTAAAAGTATTAACTTCTGGATGGATAATTGGGTTTTCCAATATTCTCTAAAATCTATCATTACTCCTATCCCAGGTTCTAAAAATCTGACTGTCAATAGATGTATCCTGCCTTCTGGGCAATGGGACTCTCAGATGCTTCTTTCCTTGGTCCCCCCTCACATTATTTCACATATTTGCTGTTATTAATGTTGTTAGGAATATCTGGAAAGTCCCTTGGGAAATTAATAATATCATTTTAGATGTCAATGTTAATTTGCTTAAATTTAACATTTTTCATGTTCAACATTGTTTTCGGGAAGCAAACAAGAAAGCGGACTTAATGGCGTATCGTGGGCACTCTCTCTCGGATCTCGTCTATAATTATCCTCCTTATGATATTGATTTTTTCTCTTTTCGTCCGCAAGGATGTTTTAGGTTGGCCCCCTGATTGAAGGGTCTTCCTAAGTTTTCTCTCCTTATTAAAAAAAAAAAGAGTAAATTTTACTACTTTTAATATTGAATGGTAGGTTTTCAAAAAGAGAAAAAATTGAATTGTAATCTTTTTCAATCATAGAGATAAAAAAAAAGAAATGTCTAGGACTATATATATCCAAATTAGAGGCCGAGTACGTTAACTAGCTCGTTACTCACTTGTTTTGATTTTTTTTGAAAGGAAAAGGGGAAATTTATTGCATATGAGTTTAAAAAATATCACAAGCTACAATATCAGCAAATAAACTCAAGAGTACCTCCCAACCAAACACGTTCTCCTAACTTTAGGGGAGAAGACTTAGCAAGGAGCTGGGCTACAACATTGCCCTCTCATTCAACATGACTCCAACTAACAAAACGAAAAAAGAAACACAAATTGAAAATGTCTTCACACACTAATGACATCGAGGAGAACGTCGAGATTCCCTTCTGTAGGTGACATACCACCTCTAGACAATCACTCTCACAAATGACCTCATCATACCAACAACTAAAGGCTAGCTTCATAGCAAAAAGTATTGCATTCGCCTCGGCTATTGGATACTCCCACGCACCACGCATTTGATGGACAACAACAGCCAAGACCGAAACATCGTCATCCCTGATAACAACGCGCAAACTCACGAGCCCGCCATTACGAAAGCTGCATCACAATTTATAATAAGCAAACGATAGGAGGGGCTGACCAATGCACCTGAGGTTTTTCCAGGTCAGTCTCATGACGCATAGAAGCTTGAACAAAGGTTTCATAACAGGTGATGTCACCTGCTACAACTTCTTTATAACACCTCACCGAGTCCTGAAATACTTGTTTATTCCTAGCATTCCAAACACCCCAACAAACCATAGCCACCCAACACAAGTCTTCGCCGTCGGCATTTTGGATATCTTCCACCACCGCCCGCAAAAGACGAGGATTTACGCTCCGTTAATAGCTCATCCACCACCCTAACACCGCCCAAACTATCCGAGCACGATTACAAGAGACAAGAGCATGCTTGAATATCTTCAACATGACCTGGACAACTACCACATTCATCACTAATCTCAGGAATCCTACGGGGAATCCCTTGTAAGTTGGGAGGGCATTAGAGCAGGCTCTCTAAATGAACGTTTTGACTTTAGGGGGGGATGAAAAGGGATTAGAGATGTTGCCAAAACGTCAATTGTGAGGAAGTAGAATTCTCGGTCACCAAGAGAGTTGAGCCATCGGATGAAATTGTAGCCCGATTGACCGAGTATATGCCATCCTTCGTATAATTAATCAAGGTATCCACGACAGGGGCTTCACTTAGGGGAACTTTTAGGATGTTGTCCGCCTCAAAGATTAGGAATATATCTCTAACTTTTGTCTCGTCCCATATAACCTTTGTTCCAGGCACTCAGCTCCACCACTTTCATACGCTCAACATTAGCACCTCATGGTGAAATCACCTTCAACGACGACCCGGAGGGAAGCCACCTATCAGACCATACTACTATGGATGAACCATTTCCAGCTCTCCATCTACAACCTTGAGAGATAATCCATATAGAACCAATAAGACTCTTCTAAGTATAACTTGCGTTATATCCAATCACAACTTCTAAAATCGAAACATTAGAAAAATAACGAGCCTTGAGTACCTTACTGTTAGGGTTTTATTTTAATACCGCAAGTGAACGGTGTCGTTGCACATACGGGTCGAACTCAGGGAGGTGCAAGACTAAACACTAGTTGACTCTAGACTATGAAATAGCTACACATTCCAAATATGAAGAATAGTCTATAAACTAAAGGTTAAACTAATGACAAAATATGGCAAACTATATGAATATGATAATTAAAACACTAAGATTAAGTATCACCACTAATATGAATTGATCAAAACACGACTCACATCCCAGTTATTCAATTATGGCTTAGGCGAGATTGACATTCCCTTATGACATAGTAATAAAGCACAGCTGCGAACCGAAACTAAATATTCGGTCATTCCTCAATACCTAGAGCTCACTTTCGTGATAGCAAAAGGCCTAACTAACATACATGTCTCCTATTTTCATGGTTTACACACATAATTAGAAGCATTACGAACCAATGTCAAATAATTCCCAATTCTAGTTCTCACCTATTTTCATGGGAGAATTCAAAACCAATGACAAGATTATCTAAATTAAGACCCAACTTTCGTTGATGAACTCAATTAATAAAACAACAATTTAACACCAAACAAATATTCCTAATTTCAACTCCAACTTTCGTTGATAATATAAAACTAGGGTTAAATCAAGATGCACAATTGACAATAACAACAATCTTATCAAACCCTAAACATATAATTCAATAACATGGGAATTGGAGAATAATTTACATGATTAATCCGTACTAGGGCTCAACTTAATCCTAGATAAAAAGACTACTCACTAATCATGACAATAAAAACAATAAACATAATGGAAAACATAATTAAAATAATAATAAAGAGAAGAGAAGAGAATAAAACTTGATTCAATTGAAGATGAATATGAAAGCTTGAATCTTGAATCTCCAAAGTAGCAATAGAAACAAACTAAGGCATAAACTAGAGAGAAAACTAGAGAGGAAAAATATCGTGATATTCAAAAGTGAGTAATAGACGTTCTCCCCTAATTAGAAAACCTCTAATATATAGTTATAACTCCTAATACTAGTAGGAAACCAAATTACAAGATAAGGAAGCCAAATAAATCATTAAATGGCCGAAATTGTCAAAACCGCGTGCGCGTAAGAAGTTCCTGGCAGACTAGGCCAACTTGCGAAGCCCATATCTCTCAGAATACAACTCGCCTTGGGCCGTGCAACCTATCGTTGGAAAGCTCTTCAAGCCTACTTTCCAATGCCGCTGGAATTAATCAATTATCATAATTAGGGATGGGCATGGGTCCTGGACCCGATCCGGACCCGACCCTAATTTAAGGGTCTGGGTCCAACTTTTTCAGACCCTAAGGGTCCGGGTCCGGGTCTGGGTCTGGGTTCAAGTAAATTTTTTTGGGTCCGGGTCTTGATATTTTAGACCTGGACCCGGACCCAGACCCTACCCTAAGACCCTAAAATAATTTAATATATAAATTTTAACTTTAAAAAAAAAAAATTGATTTACTAAGAAACAAAAACACCAATTTGATTTTCTCACTTTGTTTGAAAATTAGACCCTGTTTTTTTCAAACTAAGACAACTAGACCCAGATTTACTAAGAAATAAAAACACCAGTTTGAAAATTAGACCCTTATTCTCACTTGGAAAACACAGTTTCTACTTTCTACCCTAAGTATACAGAACCAAAACGCAACAACTCTCATCGAACAAAGTGAAATCAATGGCTCTTTCTCTCTCCTCTTCTTCATCTTCAACCTTCGAAGCTCTTCATCAATGGCGTCAGGCGAGAAGATGGTGCTTCAGTTCGACCACCCAACCAAGCTGAACGGGTCATTGGAACACTAGTGGAAAAAAACAGAAGGGCTGCGTGCAAGGGCTGCGTTTTTTGAAAAACGCAGCCCTTAATAGTGAAGGGCTGCGGTTAGCCCAAAAACCGCAGCCCTTTTAGTGAAGGGCTGCGGTTAGCAAAAAAACGCAGCCCTATAAGTAATAAAAGGCTGCGGTTTTGGGCCAACCCGCAGCCCTTTATAATCAAATCTCGCGCGCAGGCTGATGGGCTTAGGTTATATTATGAGCGCACAAATAAATGAAATCCCACTCTCATTTTCATTGAGTGCCGTTTTATTTTCTCTCATCTTTCTCTCTCCTCACTCTATCCTCTCCCTTTCACAAATCTTCACCACAGCCGGAGTTCAATCCGCCGACTACAAACTCCTCTTCAGCTTTCACCGCTTTACCTCCGTCGTTTCGCCTCTTCAGAAACTCCTCGCGAAATATTAAAATTCGTCCATCAACAAGGCTTAAAAACCGAGCTTTTGCAAACAACAATGGCGTCTGAGGTTTTCGACTAAAGAAGAACACTGTCTCGTCTCGTCGCCTTCGCCTTCGCTGCACCCAGATCATCAAAGCTTCTAAAGGTTAAGAACATCAAACATACTGGTAATATTTCTCTTGATGATATTATTGAAATTGAAGCCTAGATCTATGGCCAAGGAATTGAAGAATCGTAAGTCGGAGAAAAAAGCAACGCCCATGGAGAATAAATTGGCGTGTAGTTTGGAGGAGTTGTTTAAGGGTTCTAAGCGTAAGTTGAAGATCGAACGGATTGTGTTCGATGATTCTGGGTAAGTTTTGCCTTTTTTTTAATTTGATTTTTATTTTTGGAAATTGGAAAGTTTTGAGTTTATTTTGGGTAAGGGGTAAAGAGATTTTGGAGACTTGTGTTTCTGTTGGTTGTACTGTTGATGGTAAAGATCCTAAAGATTTGCAGCAGGAGGTTGAAGATAGTGAGGTTGAGATTCCTGAGAATTAATTATTGAGTTTTTTGGTTTGGAAAATCCCTAAATTTATTGTTAAATTAGGGTTGTTGATGGATGAATTTTGCAAAGGTCGTGGAGAAAAGATGAGTTATATTTGGATCTTTTGATTGTGTTTCTTCTTGATTCCCTTTTTTATATTGCAAATGTTATCGTGGATAATGTTGGGGTTATTTACACAAGTTTTTAGTTGAGATGAGTTTAGTATATGGTGGATTGCATTTTCTTTATGCAGTAATTTTGATCGTGTTTTTTTATGCTACTATTCATCATTTGGGTTGCTCAATTATAGTTTATTTCCCAAATTGCTTTAACTATAAAATTTAGATGAATGTTTTTGTTGAGTTAATTTATAATTTTGTTTTGTTTGTTCTCGGATTTTCTAAATATTACCAGTTTATGTTGTAAATTTCTTGATATATCTAGGAGTAAAAAAATGCAAAAAAAATTTTTTTTTTATTTTTTTGGGTCAAAAGGGCTGCGGTTTTGGCCTAAACCACAGCCCTTCGTTGTGAAGGGCTGCGGTTTAAAACCGCAGCCCTTTACTTTTAGTGAAGGGCTGCTACGGAAAGGGCTGCTGGCCAAAAACGCAGCCCTTAGAGCTGTTTTGACCGCAGCCCTTCCGTTTTTTTCCACTAGTGGAACTCTTCTCGGATCTGTTTTACCCGGCGGTACTGTCGATGTTCGCAACTCTTACGCTGTTCCTCATAATGAATTCTCTGATCAGTTTTTTTTTTCTCTCTCTCCTCTTAATTGTTGTTTTCAGTTTTTTATTTCATTCATGAAATTTATTTATTTTTTTGGTTTAATTTGTTCATTGTTAGTTGTAGATTCGGTTTAATTTGATTACGTTGGATACTTTTGTGAAATCTTTTGCTTTGGATGTGTCGAATTTATAGAAATTTAGGGTTATAAACTGAAATTTTGGCAAAAATAAAGAATTTAGGCCTGGACCCTAGACCCGACCCTAGACCCTCCAGACCCTAAGGGTCCAGGTCCGGGTCTAATTTTTTCAGACACTTAGGGTCCGGGTCCGGGTATGGGTCCGCAAAAAAAAAAATCAGGGTCCGGCTGGACCCGACCCAGACCCGACCCTTGCCCATCCCTAATCATAATCGAGTCAAAAGTTATGGACAAAAGAGTAGGCATGACTCAATTTCCACAATTCTTATATTAAATTCCAACTTCATTTTAGCTCCAAATTGCACTTAAAGATGTTCATAATGATCCTTATCAATGTAGCTTGCTTCCAATTGTTCCTAAGTACTCAAACTTGTCCAACAATACTCCAATTATGTTCTCAATACCTGAAATTCATCAAATAATACCAAAAACGCACAAGAGGAGTAATATTTCGCAGATTAAGTAATAGTATGCAATTATGAACTACAATGCATCTAAATGCTCCTAGAATGCAACCTAAATGCACCTAAAATCAATATAAAAATATGGCACATCAAACTCCCCCAAGCTAAACCATTGCTTGTCCTCAAGCAATTAGACATAGACATTGGAAAAGAAAGACAACCTACAATATGGGACTACGATAGGGCCAAACACACAATCGAGAACACGAGAGATACAATTACTACACGAACCAAGCATCGAAACATTCTCAAGCAAAGCCGCATAGCACGTCATGTAATGCAATCAACTCTCCTAGCATTCCACATACCATCTCCCCCAAGCTAGACTTAACCAAACCTGAGAGACCTCACTTTAGTCATGTGCACTCATACTCTCATGTGTTTATGGTAAAATTATTGACTCTCAACCTAAATGTCGACTCAAATGAAACATTTACTCTTTAACTTTGACTATCGACTCACTATCCACTCGAAATTATAAAGCAAACAGATCATGAGGACTTTCAAGGGTTGTAATGGGGCTGAGGTTATGCGTAGGAAATGTATTTGGAAATGTGGTGCTAAAAGCCAACTAGCGGAGAAAACAACACTTAACATCTATGGCCATTAGATGCAACGTCACAAAAACTTCTACTAGAAGTTCAACAACACATTACCATTAAATCAAGAGAGTACCCATCTTTACCAACTCCAACCAATTTCATTCACCTTTTATTCAATCTTTTTTTGCATTTTTTTTTCAGAATTATTTTTCACAACTTTTTCACCATTCTTATCATTTTACACTTTCACACTATTTCAAGTAACTTTCTTTCAACATATTTCCTTCCAATAATGACCACAAAACCACAAACACAAGCTCAAAACATAAACTTCAACGCTACTCCACTTAGCAAGGCTTGGGTAGAGAAATCATAAAAGGTTAGAGGCTTGTAGTGTAGGTATTAATTCAGAAACAAAGTCAGGAAAGGCTTAGCGGGACTAGAGAAAGGATAATATATATGAAAAGAAAATATTTCTGAAAGCTCAGAACAATGCAAAGAACGCCTCAATCATATCCAAATGCTTATAAAGTCAAGTGTCAAAGAGTACCAAGTCAAAGTCAAGATCCATGCAACAAATGAGGAACTAATCACACATGAAAGAACATAACTAACACAGATACGTCAGTTTATAGGCACAAAAGCTCACGTGGGTTAAGATGTCTAAACAGTAAGGTTAAATCAAGCCAGAGAGATCAACCAATTTTACCACAAGCAATCAATCGCGATACAATTATGCTATGAAGAATCATGAACGGGATGAATTATGCTTAAAACCGTAGTAAAGACATCAACAAGGTTCTCTAATAGTGCTAGCAATAATCCCATAGATGCAACTAAAATGAGATGGAATCTAATATGCTGATGCAACTAAGAAAGCAGTACAATTTTTTTGGTTACACGTAAACTCCCACTCCTAATAAGTAGTACAAACCGTGCAACATCCTACGAAAGCAATAAAATCTATACTAGAAAGCTAGTAAATGATAGAATATCCCTCCCCCCAAGCTAAAATATGCAGTGTCCACACTGCATAAACCAGTTCAGAAAAGGAACTAACCAACCCCAAGACCATCAACTCACCAAAGTTACACACCAAGAGCCACAAAACACCAATCGAACCAAACACAAATCCCAGTAATCCAATGAACTAATGATTCAATCAATGTGCAAGATTTTCAACAAGATGGCAGCAAAACAAAAATCCAAGCAAGAATTCGAGATGAACATTAACAACAAGTATAAGTGAGAAAAGATGCTTACTACCCAATAATTGGGGAGAAGAGTCAAATATGCTCAAAAATCATGTCATAATGCTTCACGAAGGCGAACTTGGACCAATTTGGATGGGTGCCGACTGGAGAGAATCCTATAACAACAATGATAAAAAGAAGGAATAATTGATAAGAATAATCCCACCTTTAGTCAGTTTGCTCAAAATAGTCCTACCTTTTGAAATTCTGGAAATAACCCCAACTTTGGGGTATGTCTGCTCAAAATGGGTCATTACCTGCTGATAACCTACAAATGCAGGTTTAATACCCTAATTTTATGATTAAGAACTAATTTGATATGTTTAAATATAAATTCTCTAATAAATACCTAAATTAAATCATTTAATTATATTTATACATTCACAAAAAAATATAAACCCTGTCACAACAGCTTCCCTCCCCTTCACCGCATCCCTCCTCTTCTCTCGGTCCCCACCCACCACAACCGGCGGCCCTAACTTTCTCTCTCCTCCAAACCTATGTTGGTCCTCAACTACCACCTTTCCCCTTCTCTTTGTTCCCTTCACAACCACCGACGGCCCACCTCTCTCTCTTTCTCCTCCAAACCTATGCTCACCCTCAACGCTGCATTCTTCGCCGCACCACCACCATCCACCGGCGCGAAGCTCCTCACTCTGATCCTCTCCATCTGATTGGGCTTCCTCCTCTGCTTCGCCCGCTGAATTAACCCTCCAGGCATGGCAGCTCCTCGCCATTTTCCTCTCCACCGTCGCCTGCCTCATCCTTAACCCTCCTTCACAACCCTCTACCATCACCCCAGCCGCCATTTTCATTTGATGGTGTTGATGGTTTGAGGGTCTTGTTCTATTATTGCTAAATTTCCCTTACAATTACATTAAGTATGATTTTCTTATTTCTTTTTTTACCAGTTGTTAATTCCAATTAATGAATTTATGATTGGATTTTCGAAATTTGCGGTAGTTATGTTGACTATTGAGCGATAATCTGACCTTTTTCCTCTTAATAAAGTTTTGTGATTAAGGTTTTTAGTGGTATGTGATTATTTGTTGGGAAAATTAATTTTAGGTAACTTTAGCTAATTCTAAGGAGAAGGAGAGAAGGAAGGAGAAAGAGAGGGTTTCATGGTAGATATAGAGGGACAAAGATAGAAGGGAGGAAGGAGTTGCAGCTGGTGGTGGTTGTCATAGGTTGGCTGGTAGTGCACTCGTGGGAGGAAGGGAATAGGGACTGAAAGAGAGAGAAAGGGATGCATTCAGTAGGGGTGGTGGTCTGGTGGAGAGAGTGAAAGAGGAATGGTGGTAGCGGGCAGCGTGTAGGGGGTTGGGATTGGGGGTGGAGGGGGGTTAGTGTTTTTTTCTTTTTCAGTTGAGTTAATAATTAATTTTAAATGGGAAATAAAAGGCTAACAAGCTATTTTACCTGTCAAACAGGTCACAGGTTAAAATGACCTATTTTGAGCAGACATACCCTAAACTTGGGATTATTTCTGGAATTTCAAAAGGTGGGATTATTTTGAGCAGATCGGCCAAAGGTGGGATTATTCTTATCAATTATAACTAAAAGTTCATTGGAGAAAAATATCAACAAAAGAAAAATCAATAACAAAAAAAAAAACTTCAGATTAATAATAAATAAAAAAAATAAGAAAAGGGAAAGGAATGTACAGTCAACGGGAGAAAAGTAAAGAAGAAAAAAAAGAAAGGAAAGATAAAAGGAAAAAAGAAAACTAAAATGAAAAACAAAAACCCCCTAATTTCTAAAACACTGCAGACCCATTTCTAAACCTGTGCATGGGCCGGGCTGGGCCTGTCCACGGGCTTGGCCCGCGGGCTTTGCACAGTAACGGGCCGGGACAGGCCCAAGCCCACCATTGTCGTGCCGGGCCGGGCCGGGCTGGAAAGTTTGGGAAGGTGTCCACGGCACGGCCCGGCCCACGTGCCTGACGGGCCGGGCTCGTGCCGACTGCGGGCCTGGTCCGTGGGCAACTGAATTTTTTTTTTTTTTTTTTTTGCAGTTCCAACTTCGAAGCGAATTCCATTGTGTGAGAAATTTTGAGGGTGGTTCACTGGCACTGCTTTGATTATGCGTCGCACGTTTGAGAATTTGAGAAAATGATATTTTCCCAATTCCATTGTTGATTAATGAGATCTGAAAGGAGAGAGAAAGAAGAAGGGAAAAAAGGGGGAAGGAGAGAGAAAGAAGAAGGGAACATGAACATCTGTTCGCGTCGGGAACCGTCGGTTGTTCGACGTGTTCGCCTGTTCGTGAATCACCAACAAGGGTGGTTGGTGTGATGGTGTCGGACTTAGGTTGTCGCCGGCAGGGGCTGACGACCCAAAACAAATTGAACTGAATGTTCGCCTGTTGAATCACCAACAAGGGTGGTTGGTGTGATGGTGTCGGACTTAGGTTGTCGCCGGCAGGGGCTGACGACCCAAAACAAATCGAACGGAGTTACGGAGAGTTGTCTCCGGCAGGGGCTGTTGCACCACCGTCCACCGCGGTTGTTGGACTCGCGGACTTCCGGGCTCTGGACCGGTTGTTACTTGTTAATGTTCATAAATTGAGAAATCAAAAGATTAAGAGAGAGAGGGAGGGAGATGATATGAAAATTGAAAGCCCACCATTAAAGTCTGTATGTTTATATGTTAATGTGATAATATGAGTGACAGAGTGAGTTTGTGTTTGTCTTTGAAAATAGGAAGAGGTCAAAGGCTCAAAGCATCCATTTGGTCAAAGGCTTGCATTTCTAAGTTTTATTGTAGTGAAAAACAAAAAGCAAAACATGAAGGAGATGAACTTAGTGAAAGATTGTAATTTGAAAAATACCTCAAAATTATTATTAAACTATTGATAATATTAAAGGGAACAAAAGGGCTAAATTCTTAAAAACTGAAGACATTACAAACAATAAGAAAGTTACATTGCAAAGTTATCACTCTTCATCATCTATTTCTTGTTCAAGATCATCGGCTAATTGAATTGATTGAGAGCTATTAGATCCAGAAGCGGATGTGCCTTCATCATTATCGTTTTGTACATACGACTTATCTTGAGATCGATCTTCGGCATCTAACCAATCCTTGAAACACACACACATTTCAAGAGTTTCGGGTTTTAAACTTGATCTTCTATCATCTAACACTCTTCCTGATGCGCTAAAAGCTTGTTCGGATGCAACTGATGAGACTTGAACAGCAAAAATATCACGTGCCATCGCCGCCAAAATTGGATGCTTTGTGCTTTGTCCTTTCCACCACTCCAGTAGATCGAGTCCAAACTTTTCTTCATCATCCATACCTTTCATAAAATCATAGCTTAGATACATTTGTAATTCAGAAACATCACTTTGAGTTCTCCCGGATGATTCACTACCGTAAAATTTAGACATCATATTAGCAAACTTGTGCAAATAGACCTTTTGACCGTTTACTTACACTCTTGGATGATTGAGAAGGAGCAAATCGAGTACTTGTTCCATATTTATTTTCATAAACTCTAAATAGTTCGAAAAAACGAGTGGTGACATTAGTTTTAAAGGATTCAACATCGCTGTCAAGTAGCATACATTGAAAATAAATATCAAGTAACAAGAAAGTACCATCATATTTTTGTCTTGGATCTAAGATAGAAGCAAAAATATAAATAATAGGAAGCTCCATGTAATATTTGCGCCATTTCACCTCCATTGCGGGAAGATAGTCATCATAAGTTTCTTGGCCACGGTGCTCATAAAAAAGTTGAGCAAGTAAACATGCATTGCTAAGAAAAGATTGAGAACATGGATTATAAACAGAAGAAAAGCAATGGGTCATGCTATATAACAATTGTAAGAAGTTCATATATTTTTCACAATTGTTCCAATCATTTTCTAATAAAGCCATTTGTGGAAATTTTTGATTGAAAAAAATTGTTATTGGAATTTTATACTCGATTGCCCTACTCAACATGTCATAAGTGGAGTTCCACCTAGTCGGACAATCGGATTGGAGTTTAACCACCTTTAAATTTTGCTGACGAAGAAATGCTTTCCACTCCTGAATTCTCATAGAAGAACTGTTAATAGAAAGAATTGCAGTTCTAATTTTCTCATAAAAGGGACCAATAGCATTAGTTCCATCTCTCACACATAAATTTAGAACATGACAAATGCATCTAATGTGAAGTGCTTCTCCATCTAAAATGCAATCAGGTAATTGTTGTTTGATCATGTTTGCACTATATGTCATAGATGTTGCATTATCAAAAGTCATGGACATGATTCTAGTCCTAAGACCGTACTCATCAATAGCTTGCATTAGATGATGAGCAATGTTAAGACCAGTGTGGGGGTATTCTAACATTCTAAAATGAATAATACGCTTTTGCAACAACCATTCCTCATCCACCCAATGACAAGTCACACACAAGTAGTGTAGTCCATAACCACCATCCCATGCATCTCAAGCTAAAGAAACTCTACAAGGAAGATTACTCAATAGTTGAATTAACCTTTGTTTATGCTCTAAAAAGTTTCTCATTGCGGATGAACGAGCAGCTTTTTCTAGAAATCCACTTGTGTTGAGGTTGTAGTGCTTTGTTAATGTAACGATTAAAAGGTTGATTCTCAAGGAAAAAGAAAAGGTTGTTCAAAGATGAACTATCATTTGCCCGAGTTCGTCCCTATCCCTCTCATAATTGTAAGTGAAACCGTGAGGATGATACCGAGAGATTTTGGGTTGTGTTGCATCGCTGGAGGGTTGAGAACATTTTTTCACATGTCTAACTATGTGCCCCGTCCCTTGTTTAGATGCCGCAGATAAAACAAAGTTACATGTTTTGCACTTAGCTTCGCTTTCATCCTTAGATAATAAAAAATACTTCCAAACCTTACTCTTTCGATGTTTCTTAGTTGCCATTTCCTCTTCCGTACACCACTCATCTAATGAGTTTGGGATTTCGGGTAGGGGGGCATATGTATTGATTGTCCACTAGATCCGGATTCCATGCTAGCCATTGTTGTTGAATATTGAGGTGGTGGTTCTAAGTGGAATGATAAGAACTAGGATCATGTGGTGAACCAAATCCGTAATAAGGTTGGTATAAGTTTGGTTGAAATCCCGCAGGAGATTTACACCGGTTGCGTAAAACGGTTGGTTCATTTGGTCTGTAATGATGGAATCCCATATTTTGAGGTGGTGGCATAGACACATTTGGATTTTGTTGGTCACTAGAAGTAGCTATGTTTTTGGCTTTTTTGGAGGAGGTATTTGGTTTTGATGCCATTGTTTCAACAAATTGACAATAACTAATTAAAAATTAACGAAAATAACAAGCTACAATTATATAAAAGGAATTAATTAACAATAATAGCTGATAACGTACTAATAATATAATTGTAAATAAAAAAAGATTAATATTAATAAACTAAAAATAAAAATCAAATAAAGTTGAGTTAGATCTTACAACCAATATCGTAGGAATAGAATTAGGAAATGTGAACGCAACTTCAAAGGTTACTTGAATGATATCCAAAAAATCTTCCCCGAAAGCACAAATAATTTTGTAGTAGTAATAATTTTAAGAGCAAAGTGTTAGTTCTTTCCCCCTTAATTTAGAGCTAATAAAATATACTGAGAGATTTTGGAATTGAGAACTTTGATACTTGAAACTTGAGGAGATTGAAATAATACAGAAAGATGATGAGATGAGTTGTGTGGAAAAAACTAATAATGTTTTGATGCATATATAGAAGATGAAAAAATTTAGCCGTTAGAAATAAAATGTCTCTGAACTGATGAACGTTAGAGACATAACTCAAAGCATATCAACGTTGAAAATTTGCAGGGTATAAGAAATGACAGATGAAATTGAAGCTATGAATTGATGAGATTTAAAGCATGCACAACTTTTATAGCCGTAGCCCATAGCAATACTAACAAAAGTAAGAAAAACTACACTAAATTTAACTGGGTCACACAAACTTTGCAGCTTTAATTTTCTCTCTCTCCACAATTATGCAACAAAACTGTCAAGAAGCATAGTAATAGTACATGATAGTATGTCATACATTGATTGAAAATGACTGAGAAGAACTGTGCATGTATCAGTGTCATAATTCATAAAGACAAGTAGACAACTAGACAAAACTTGCATAGTTGCATTGCATGCATGGCATAAGGCTAAGAATCTAAGATGTATGTAGGCCACTTTTCCACCGTAAAAAAGAGAGCACAGGCACTGTTCACGGGCTCTGTCCACGGGCCAGCCCATGGGCCTGTTCACGGGCTCTGTCCACGGGCCAGCCCATGGGCCTGTTCACGGGCCTGTCACGGGCCATTTCCACGGGCTCGTGCCGGGCCGGGCTTATTTCCCAAATTTCCTAACGTCCAAGGCCCACGGCCCACTGGATGGACAGCGGGCCGGGCCGGGCCCACAGCGGGCTCGGGCCGGGCCGGGCTATTATCGGGCCGGGCTCGGGCGGCCCGCGTGCCAGCCCGGCCCATGCACAGGTTTACCCATTTCCTCTTTCTGGTCGTCGTCTTCGCTGCTCCATTTTAAAATTACAAATTGATTTTTTAAATTAACGTGAGTATATTGAACTCAATACTACAACAATATATTAACAATTGAGTAGAAAGCTGCAATAAAAAGCATTGGGTGTTGTACACCCCTTCCATGCGGCAGGATTTCATTCGTTCGTCAGTGTTCCTGACACAACATTTCCATGTTGTCTGAGCATTTGGTTAAAACGTGGGCTTCCTCACTCAACCTCCTTCTCCTTTCTTTGGAAACGAAGCGTTTCAACACGGTGAAAAAAGACAGAGAAATTCAAATGGGCCATCTTTTGTGACATGCGGCGCGACTTTACTTGTGGGTGGCACGCCATCCGAGGTCCATTTGGTTTAGCAGTCTGGACTAACTAACTCCAGCCAGCCAATTGCCCCAATAAGAAAACTAAAATAAAGCTAGCTTAGTTTTTCCTGCACCAAGTAAAAACCAACCCTATTATACATGCTTCTTAGGAGGTTTAGGAGGAGGAAAGAACAAGTAGAGAAGGAGAAGGCCAGGAGACAGGGTGTGCCTCTTCTCGCTTCTCCTAGGTATATTCATTTCTCCTTCAACCCTACTCCTAATCGTATTAGGGCTCTAATCTTTTGTCCAAAATCCAATCTAAGTGTTACGTGTGACACGATAGGCTTAAATTGATTAGAGCAGTGATGCAATAGTAATTCTTATCACAAATCATAATCGGTTTCTAGCAAAACATTATGGTTACTTAAAATCATTTAAGTATTAGTTCATTTAATATATTATTATTTAATTATTAAATACCGTTTAAGTAATTGCATGCTTGATTCGAAGGACAACTCCTTCAGTCATTGTCCTGGCATAAAGTAAACAAAGATTTGTCACTCTAAGTGATGATGGAACCAAGTTTCAGTAAGAAGCACGCAAATCGCTAATACCAGGCACGAGGCATCTGTTTGAGACCGTAGAGCATGAGTAAACATCAACATATGCGCATAATCAAGTATATATCTTAAAAATAAACTATGAATCTTGAATCGGGCTACTAAGGCTCTATTCTTTTGAACTGAACTAGATTGAATTTAATTTGTTTGAAATGAATTGAACTTACTTTATCTTAACTGAACTAAAGTGAACTTAAATATGTCTGAACTGAATTGAACTGAACTTAATTTGCCTGATCTGAACTGAACTAAACTAAATTTGTGTGAACTGAACTTAATTTGTGTGAACTGAACTGAACTGAACATAATTTGTGTGAACTGAACTGAATTGAACTTACTTGTGTTAACTAAACTGAACTAAACTTGTCCGAACTAAATAGAACGGAACTGAATTTCAATTGATTCAGTCTAAAAGAATATGACATAAGTATAGGGTAAAATCCAAGTGGGAAAATCAAAGGCAAAAACAGTTAAAATTAAATTTATGGGAAAGGACATATACTTGAATTAGTAATTTCTGCCTTAGTAAATGGGCTTCCAGGTGATAAATTCTCCTCTTCTAGAGGGATTAGACAAGGTGACCCTCTGTCTCCTTATTTATTTATTTTGTGTGCTGAGCTTCTCGCTAGATTACTTTCTTCAGCTGCTTCAGGCCCTACTTAACCAATTGGAGTTCCCATGTATTAAGGGATAAGTATTGTTCGATGTCTGGTCAACTAGTCAATTATCATAAATCTGCTTTCCAATAAACTGCTAATATCTCAGAGGCTGAAAAATGTGATTTTGCCTCTATCCTTCAAATGCAGGAAACTAGTGATCTAAGGGACTATTTGGGTTGCCCGATTATTCATTCTAAGGTGACTAAATAAGCCTTTAGCTCTGTGGTAAGTAAAACGACTAGCCAACTCCCTAAATGGAAAGCCAATGCTCTTTCCCAAGCAGGTAGGTCGGTTCTTCTCCAATCAAATCTTGCTGCTAAGGCTAGTTATCAAATGCAAGTTTTCTATTGCCTAAATCTATTACGGTGAATCTAGATAGAACATATAGAAAATTTCTTTTGGAATAAGGAAACCACTAACAAATCCCCTAACCTTATTGGTTGGGATCGAATTTGCAAACCAAAATCGGCGGGTGGATTAGATTTTCGTAAAGCTGAAGCTAACAACCAAGCTCTTCAAATGAAGCTCTTGTGGAAGATTGTTAAAAATGATAATAATTTGTGGGTCAAATTAGTTGGAAAAAGGTACATAAAAATAATAGTATTTTTTCTGATAAAGCTTCTAAATCGGCTTCTTGGCAATGGCGTAACCTCCTAAGTTTACGTGATATTTTTAAAAAAGGTTTACGTTGGCAGATTGGTGATTGTAAAAGTATTAACTTCTGGATGGATAATTGGGTTTTCCAATATTCTCTAAAATCTATCATTACTCCTATCCCTGGTTCTAAAAATCTGACTGTCAGTAGATGTATCCTGCCTTCTGGGCAATGGGACTCTCAGATGCTTCTTTCCTTGGTCCCCCCTCACATTATTTCACATATTTGTTCTATTTATATCCCCTCTGAGTCCCAACCAGATAATCTCATTTGGGGCCTTACGTCTGATGGTGAGTACTCGGTTAAAAGTGGGGCTCTTCTTGCTCAAGGGATTCTTCCCTCCTCTTTAGAAAAAGTTGAATATAACTGGATTTGGAAGCTTAATATTCCTCCGAAAATTAAAAACTTTCTTTGGAAAGCTTGTAATGATGGTATCCCGTCTACATTGCGTCGTGAGAAAAGTCATATTTTTTTGCCGCAACAATGCGTGTTCTGTAATAATGCAGGTGAATCTATAGGCCATCTTTGTTTTGCCTGCCCTTTTACTTTAGATATCTTTTCCCATCTTAGGGCCTCGTTTGATTGGCCAAGCCTCCCTTCTTGTTTAGCAAATATAGATCTTACTTCTTTCCGTTCTGTTTTGGAAGCTTGTCTCTCGCTGTCGTCTAAATCAGAAATTTCGCATTTTTCCTTTGTTTGGTGGTTTGTGTGGTTTTTCAGGAATAAGCTTGTTTTTAATGATGAAGTAGTTTCCTCCAGGAAGGCAAGTGTTATTATTAGTAATTTTGCTTCCTCGTGGTCCAAAGCTCTTACTTCAGAAGAAATTGGCTCTAAGCCTAATCTAGCTGCAAAAACCAAGAGTAATAAACCTCGCACAGGTCTTGGTTCGGCCTGGTCCCCCCTGCTCCTGGCTTCTGCAAACTTAATTTTGATGGCTCCAAATTAAATAATGGTAATGCTGCGCTGGGCTTTGTGATCCGGGACTCTTCAGGTGATGCTCTTATGGCTGGAGCCCGTTCACTTGGTCCTAACATTTCCATCCTGCAAGCTGAAGCTTGGGGTCTCAAGGAAGGAATTATTGCGGCTTTGTCGCTTAATATTTCTAAGCTAGAGATTGAAGGCGATAATCTCGCTGTTATTAATGTTGTTAGGAATATCTGGAAAGTCCCTTGGGAAATTAATAATATCATTTTAGATGTCAATGTTAATTTGCTTAAATTTAACATTTTTCATGTTCAACATTGTTTTCGGGAAGCAAACAAGAAAGCGGACTTAATGGCGTATCGTGGGCACTCTCTCTCGGATCTCGTCTATAATTATCCTCCTTATGATATTGATTTTTTCTCTTTTCGTCCGCAAGGATGTTTTAGGTGAGCGCCCGATTGAAGGGTCTTCCTAAGTTTTCTCTCCTTATTAAAAAAAAAAAGAGTAAATTTTACTACTTTTAATATTGAATGGTAGGTTTTCAAAAAGAGAAAAAATTGAATTGTAATCTTTTTCAATCATAGAGATAAAAAAAAAGAAATGTTTAGGACTGTATATATCCAAATTAGAGGCCGAGTACGTTAACTAGCTCGTTACTCACTTGTTTTGATTTTTTTTGAAAGGAAAAGGGGAAATTTATTGCATATGAGTTTAAAAAATATCACAAGCTACAATATCAGCAAATAAACTCAAGAGTACCTCCCAATCAAACACGTTCTCCTAACTTTAGCGGAGAAGACTTAGCAAGGAGCTGGGCTACAACATTGCCCTCCCATTCAACATGACTCCAACTAACAAAACGAAAAAAGAAACACAAATTGAAAATGTCTTCACACACTAATGACAGCGAGGAGAACGTCGAGATTCCCTTCTGTAGGTGACATACCACCTCTTGACAATCACTCTCACAAATGACCTCATCATACCAACAACTAAAGGCTAGCTTCATAGCAAAAAGTATTGCATTCGCCTCGGCTATTGGATACTCCCACGCACCACGCATTTGATGGACAACAACAGCCAAGACCGAAACATCGTCATCCCTGATAACAACGCGCAAACTCACGAGCCCGCCATTACGAAAGCTGCATCACAATTTATAATAAGCGAACGATAGGAGGGGCTGACCAATGCACTTGAGGTTTTTCCAGGTCAGTCTCATGACGCATAGAAGCTTGAACAAAGGTTTCATAACAGGTGATGTCACCTGCTACAACTTCTTTATAACACCTCACCGAGTCCTGAAATACTTGTTCATTCCTAGCATTCCAAACACCCCAACAAACCATAGCCACCCAACACAAGTCTTCAGTCGTCAGCATTTTGGATATCTTCCACCATCAGTCTGCAAAAGACGAGGATTTACGCTCTGTTAATAGCTCATCCACCAGCCCAACACTGCCCAAACTATCTGAGCACAGTTACAGTAGACAAGAGCATGCTGAATATCTTCAACATGACCTGGACAGCTACCACATTCATCACTAATCTCAGGAATCCTACGGGGAATCCCCTTGTAAGTTGGGAGGGCATTAGAGCAGGCTCTCTAAATGAACGTTTTGACTTTAGGGGGGGATGAAAAGGGATTAGAGATGTTGCCAAAACGTTAATTGTGAGGAAGTAGAATTCTGGTCACCAGGAGAGTTGAGCCATCGGATGAAATTGTAGCCTGATTGGACTTAGTATATGCCATCCTTCGTATAACTAATCAAGGTATCCACGACAGGGGCTTCACTGAGGGGAACTTTTAGGATGTTGTCCGCCTCAAAGCTTAGGAATATATCTCTAACTTTTGTCTCGTCACATACAACCTTTGTTCCAGGCACTCAACTCCACCACTTTCATACGCTCAACATTAGCACCTCATGGTGAAATCACCTTCAATGACGACCCGGAGGGAAGCCACCTATCAGACCATACTACTATGGATGAACCATTTCCAGCTCTCCATCTACAACCTTGAGAGATAACCCATATAGAACCAATAAGACTCTTCTAAGTATAACTTGCGTTATATCCAATCACAACTTCTAAAATCGAAACATTAGAAAAATACGAGCCTTGAGTACCTTACTGTTAGGGTTTTATTTTAATACCGCAAGTGAACGATGTCGTTGCACATACGGGTCGAACTCAGGGAGGTGCAAGACTAAACACTAGTTGACTCTAGACTATGAAATAGCTACACATTCCAAATATGAAGAATAGTCTATAAACTAAAGGTTAAACTAATGACAAAATATGGCAAACTATATGAATATGATAATTAAAACACTAAGATTAAGTATCACCACTAATATGAATTGATCAAAACACGACTCACATCCCAGTTATTCAATTATGGCTTAGGCGAGATTGACATTCCCTTATGACATAGTAATAAAGCACAGCTGCGAACCGAAACTAAATATTCGGTCATTCCTCAATACTTAGAGCTCACTTTCGTGATAGCAAAAGGCCTAACTAACATACATGTCTCCTATTTTCATGGTTTACACACATAATTAGAAGCATTAAGAACCAATGTCAAATAATTCCCAATTCTAGTTCTCACCTATTTTCATGGGAGAATTCAAAACCAATGACAAGATTATCTAAATTAAGACCCAACTTTCGTTGATGAACTCAATTAATAAAACAACAATTTAACACCAAACAAATATTCCTAATTTCAACTCCAACTTTCGTTGATAATATAAAACTAGGGTTAAATCAAGATGCACAATTGACAATAACAACAATCTTATCAAACCCTAAACATATAATTCAATAACATGGGAATTGGAGAATAATTTACATGATCAATCCATACTAGGGCTCAACTTAATCCTAGATAAAAAGACTACTCACTAATCATGACAATAAAAACAATAAACATAATGGAAAACATAATTAAAATAATAATAAAGAGAAGAGAAGAGAATAAAACTTGATTCAATTGAAGATGAATATGAAAGCTTGAATCTTGAATCTCCAAAGTAGCAATAGAAACAAACTAGGGCATAAACTAGAGAGAAAACTAGAGAGGAAAATATCGTGATATTCAAAAGTGAGTAATAGATGTTCTCCTCTAATTAGAAAACCTCTAATATATAGTTATAACTCCTAATACTAGTAGGAAACCAAATTACAAGATAAGGAAGCCAAATAAATCATTAAATGACCGAAATTGTCAAAACCGCGTGCGCGTAAGAAGTTCCTGGCAGACTCGGCCAACTTGCGAAGCCCATATCTCTCAGAATACAACTCGCCTTGGGCCGTGCAACCTATCGTTGGAAAGCTCTTCAAGCCTACTTTCCAATGCCGCTGGAATTAATCAATTATCATAATTAGGGATGGGCATGGGTCCTGGACCCGATCCGGACCCTACTGGACCCGTCCCTAATTTAAGGGTCTGGGTCCAACTTTTTCAGACCCTAAGGGTCCGGGTCCGGGTCTGGGTCCAAGTAAATTTTTTTGGGTCCGGGTCTTGATATTTTAGACCTGGACCCGGACCCAGACCCTACCCTTAGACCCTAAAATAATTTAATATATAAATTTTAACTTTAAAAAAAAAAATTGATTTACTAAGAAACAAAAACACCAATTTGATTTTCTCACTTTGTTTGAAAATTAGACCCTGTTTTTTTCAAACTAAGACAACTAGACCCAGATTTACTAAGAAATAAAAACACCAGTTTGAAAATTAGACCCTTATTCTCACTTGGAAAACACAGTTTCTACTTTCTACCCTAAGTATACAGAACCAAAACGCAACAACTCTCATCGAACAAAGTGAAATCAATGGCTCTTTCTCTCTCCTCTTCTTCATCTTCAACCTTCGAAGCTCTTCATCAATGGCGTCAGGCGAGAAGATGGTGCTTCAGTTCGACCACCCAACCAAGCTGAACGGGTCATTGGAACACTAGTGGAAAAAAACAGAAGGGCTGCGGTGCAAGGGCTGCATTTTTTGAAAAACGCAGCCCTTAATAGTGAAGGGCTGCGGTTAGCCCAAAAACCGCAGCCCTTTTAGTGAAGGGCTGCGGTTAGGAAAAAAACGCAGCCCTATAAGTAATAAAAAGTCAGGTTTTGGGCCAACCCGCGACCCTTTTATAATTAAATCTCGCGCGCGGGCGATGGGCTTAGGTTATATTATGAGCGCACAAATAAATGAACTCCCACTCTCATTTTCATTGAGTGCCGTTTTTTTTTTCTCTCATCTTTCTCTCTCCTCACTCTATCCTCTCCCTTTCACAAATCTTCACCACAATGGAGTTCAATCCGCCGACTACAAACTCCTCTTCGCCTTTCACCGCTTTACCTCCGTCGTTTCGCCTCTTCAGAAACTCCTCGCGAAATATTAAAATTCGTCCATCAACAAGGCTTAAAAACCGAGCTTTTGCAAACAACAATGGCGTCTGAGGTTTTCGACTAAAGAAGAACACTGTCTCGTCTCGTCGCCTTCGCCTTCGCTGCACCCAGATCATCAAAGCTTCTAAAGGTTAAGAACATCAAACATACTGGTAATATTTCTCTTGATGATATTATTGAAATTGAAGCCTAGATCTATGGCCAAGGAATTGAAGAATCGTAAGTCGGAGAAAAAAGCAACGCCCATGGAGAATAAATTGGCGTGTAGTTTGGAGGAGTTGTTTAAGGGTTCTAAGCGTAAGTTGAAGATCGAACGGATTGTGTTCGATGATTCTGGGTAAGTTTTGCCTTTTTTTTAATTTGATTTTTATTTTTGGAAATTGGAAAGTTTTGAGTTTATTTTGGGTAAGGGGTAAAGAGATTTTGGGGACTTGTGTTTCTGTTGGTTGTACTGTTGATGGTAAAGATCCTAAAGATTTGCAGCAGGAGGTTGAAGATAGTGAGGTTGAGATTCCTGAGAATTAATTATTGAGTTTTTTGGTTTGGAAAATCCCTAAATTTATTGTTAAATTAGGGTTGTTGATGGATGAATTTTGCAGTGTCAGGAGAAAAGATGAGTTATATTTGGATCTTTTGATTGTGTTTCTTCTTGATTCCCTTTTTTATATTGCAAATGTTATCCCGGATAATGTTGGGGTTATTTACACAAGTTTTTAGTTGAGATGAGTTTAGTATATGGTGGATTGCATTTTCTTTATGCAGTAATTTTGATCGTCTTTTTTTATGCTACTATTCATCATTTGGGTTGCTCAATTATAGTTTATTTCCCAAATTTTTTCAGACCCTTAGGGTCCGGGTCCGGGTATGGGTCCGCAAAAAAAAATCAGGGTCCGGGTCTAGGGTCCGGCTGGACCCGACCCAGACCCCACCCTTGCCCATCCCTAATCATAATCGAGTCAAAAGTTATGGACAAAAGAGTAGGCATGACTCAATTTCCACAATTCTTATATTAAATTCCAATTTCATTTTAGCTCCAAATTGCACTCAAAGATGTTCATAATGATCCTTATCAATGTAGCTTGCTTCCAATTGTTCCTAAGTACTCAAACTTGTCCAACAATACTCCAATTATGTTCTCAATACCTGAAATTCATCAAATAATACCAAAAACGCACAAGAGGAGTAATATTTTGCAGATTAAGTAATAGTATGCAATTATGAACTACAATGCATCTAAATGCTCCTAGAATGCAACCTAAATGCACCTAAAATCAATATAAAAATATGACACATCAAGCTCCCCCAAGCTAAACCATTGCTTGTCCTCAAGCAATTAGACATAGACATTGGAAAAGAAAGACAACCTACAATATGGGACTACGATAGGGCCAAACACACAATCGAGAACACGAGAGATACAATTACTACACGAACCAAGCATCGAAACATTCTCAAGCAAAGCCGCATAGCACGTCATGTAATGCAATCAACTCTCCTAGCATTCCACATACCATCTCCCCCAAGCTAGACTTAACCAAACCTGAGAGACCTCACTTTAGTCATGTGCACTCATACTCTCATGTGTTTATGGTAAAATTATTGACTCTCAACCTAAATGTCGACTCAGATGAAACATTTACTCTTTAACTTTGACTATCGACTCACTATCCACTCGAAATTATAAAGCAAACAAATCATGAGGACTTTCAAGGGTTGTAATGGGGCTGAGGTTATGGGTAGGAAATGTATTTGGAAATGTGGTGCTAAAAGCCAACTAGCGGAGAAAACAACACTTAACATCTATGGCCATTAGATGCAAACGTCACAAAAACTTCTACTAGAAGTTCAACAACACATTACCATTAAATCAAGAGAGTACCCATCTTTACCAACTCCAACCAATTTCATTCACCTTTTATTCAATCTTTTTTTTCATTTTTTTTTCAGAATTATTTTTCACAACTTTTTCACCATTCTTATCATTTTGCACTTTCACACTATTTCAAGTAACTTTCTTTCAACATATTTCCTTCCAATAATGACCACAAAACCACAAACACAAGCTCAAAACATAAACTTCAACGCTACTCCACTTAGCAAGGCTTGGGTAGAGAAATCATAAAAGGCTAGAGGCTTGTAGTGTAGGTATTAATTCAGAACAAAGTCAGGAAAGGCTCAGCGGGACTAGAGAAAGGATAATATATATGAAAAGAAAATATTTCTGAAAGCTCAGAACAATGCAAAGAACGCCTCAATCATATCCAAATGCTTATAAAGTCAAGTGTCAAAGAGTACCAAGTCAAAGTCAAGATCCATGCAACAAATGAGGAACTAATCACACATGAAAGAACATAACTGACACAGATACGTCAGTTTATAGGCACAAAAGCTCACGTGGGTTAAGATGTCTAAACAGTAAGGTTAAATCAAGCCAAAGAGATCAACCAATCTTACCACAAGCAATCAATCGCGATACAATTATGCTATGAAGAATCATGAACGGGATGAATTATGCTTAAAACCGTAGTAAAGACATCAACAAGGTTCTCAAATAGTGCTAGCAATAGTCCCATAGATGCAACTAAGATGAGATGGAATCTAATATGCTGATGCAACTAAGAAAGCAGTACAATTTTTTTGGTTACACGTAAACTCCCACTCCTAATAAGCAGTACAAACCGTGCAACATCCTACGAAAGCAATAAAATCTATACTAGAAAGCTAGTAAATGATAGAATATCCCCCCCAAGCTAAAATATGCAAGTGTCCACACCGCATAAACCAGCCGTAAAAGGAACTAACCAACCCCAAGACCATCAACTCACCAAAGTTACACACCAAGAGCCACAAAACACCAATCGAACCAAACACAAATCCCAAGAATCCAATGAACTAATGATTCAATCAATGTGCAAGATTTTCAACAAGATGGCAGCAAAACAAAAATCCAAGCAAGAATTCGAGATGAACATTAACAACAAGTATAAGTGAGAAAAGATGCTTACTACCCAATAATTGGGGAGAAGAGTCAAATATGCTCAAAAATCATGTCATAATGCTTCACGAAGGCGAACTTGGACCAATTTGGATGGGTGCCAACTGGAGAGAATCCTATAACAATGATAAAAATAATAACTAAAAGTTCATTGGAAAAAAAATATCAACAAAAGAAAAATCAATAACAAAAAAAAAAATTTCGATTAATAATAAATAAAAAAAAAAAAAAAGGGAAAGGAATGTACAAATAACGGGAGAAAAGTAAAGAAGAAAAAAAGAAAGGAAAGATAAAAGGAAAAAAGAAAACTAAAATGAAAAACAAAAACCCCCTAATTTCTAAAACACCTGCACTCCATTTCCTCTTTCGGTTGTCGTCTTCGCTGCTCCATTGTTCGACCTGCATCATCAACGCATCATCATCCACGGTCCATCATCCATCATCAACGCATCATCATCAACGGTAGCCGTGCGATTCTTTTACGAAATTGATTTCTTTTGCTCTTTTCCTTCACACTATCAGATCAAACCATGGAGATGCGGCGCAGATGGGGGCGACTTGACGGTGGTGGGGGTGCGCTGGTGGTGCGGATGTGGTCGGCGAGGTTGGTGCTGGGCTCATGGGCGGTGTTGTGTGGGATGTGGATGCAGGGAAGTTGTAATGGCTTGATGATTGTTCAGTTTCTGTGTAAATCTTTCATCCTCTAAAACGCGGGTCGCGGAGAGGCGCGGTGGCCGCCGCGAGTCGCGGTATGCTCTCGGCATTTGTCCGCGAGCTGGGCCATTGTACCGTGACTCGTCTTTTTGAAGATCTTCGTCCAGCTTCTTTTCTACGAACATTTTTTTTTATAAACCTATGAACACACCAAAAACAACAATGTAAACAAAATCACACAAAAAGGAAATAAATCAAAGAAAATGAAAAGAAAAATAAGTTTAAACACGGGTTGCCTCCCGAAAAGCGTTCGTTTAAAGTCAATGAGCTCGACTCCTTGAAAATCATGTGGCATTTGGTGGAAGGGATACTACATCACCTTTGAAACTCCATTGGGGTGAGTCAACATCTCTACGCTCCATAGGTGATGCATTTTCCCATCTGTCAACAGCGTCGATGCGAAAACAAGTATCACCCAAAGAAGGAACATGCATAGCTTTATGGAGTTCAAACTCCGCCTTGTCTTCACCCACGTTGAGGGACAACTTACCGTGCTTCACATCAATCAAAGCTCTAGCAGTAGCAAGACATGGTCTACCTAGTATGATTGGGGTGTGCGCATCTTCTGGCATCTCCATAACAAAGAAATCACATGGGATAGTTAACCTGCCAACTTGGAGGGGTATATCCTCTAAAACACCCAAAGGATATCTTATTGACCTGTCTGCTAGTTGCAGGGAGACACGAGTACGGCAAAGATCACCAAAATTGAGCTTTTTGAAGATAGCATTAGGCATGAGACTTATGCTGGCTCCAAGGTCACAAAGTGCTCTCTGAATAGTTACATCCCCAATGGAACATGGAATGGTGAAGCTGCCAGGATCATTAAGCTTTGGAGGGAGCGTATTAAGAAGGATGGCACTACACTCCTCGGAGAGCTCTACTGTAGTAGCTTCACAAATCTTCTTCTTCTTAGACAAAAGTTGCTTCAAGGACTTAGCATAGGCAGGGATTTCACAAATGGCCTCAAGGAACGGGATTTTAAGATGAACATCTTTCAATAACTCAAGAAACTTCCCGTACTTCTTCTCTATTGTAGCCTTTACCAATCGATGAGGGAAAGGAGCCGGCTCTACATAAACTCTAGCAGGCTTTGATGGAGCTTTCTCAACCTCTTCAGCAATGTCGTCTTTATCAACCTTCGATGATTTCGCAATAGGCTTCATTGGTTCCTCTAAAGTCTTTCCACACCTCAAGGTGATTGCACTTACATTGTGATGATTTTTAGGATTTGGTTCTGGCTGCCCTGGAAATTGGGGAGGTGCCGTCTGAAGCTGGGCTACCTGTTGAGTTACATGAGACATTTGTTGGGCTAGTTGTGCAATCTAGGTGTCAACTATCTTGTTGTGAGCATCAAATTTATCAAACTTCTTATTAGTTTCCTCAGAGATTACTAAGAGTCTTTCTAGCAAGGAATCGGTATATGACTTTTGAGGAGGTTGTTGAGAGGGTTGACCTTGTTGTCTCTGCTGGAATCCAGGGGGGGTTGGGATTTCGTGGTGCTTGAGGTTGATTGTTACTCCAAGAGAAGTTCTCATGATTCCTCCAACCAGGATTGAAGGTGTTCGAGTAAGGATCATTTCTAGGTCTAACATCACCATACACAGCGTTGGCTTGCTCTTGTTCCACAATGCTCATATCTAGAGACATGGAATTTGCATTATTCCCTTGGAAAGCATTCATCTCGGCATTAGCACCAACTGATATACTCTTAATTTGTTGAGACAAAGCATCAACCTTACTAGAGAGTGAAGTTATTGCATCAACCTCATGCTTGCCGCCCTTCTTAGATGTTGATCGTTCATTAGACCAATGGTAGCTATTAGCAGCCATCTCCTCAAGCAAGGCCTTGGCTTCAACAATGTCTTACCCATGAGAGCACCTCCTACGCAAAGATCAATAGAAATTCGAACCTCATGAGCCAACCCATTATAGAATGTCTGGATAAGGAGCCATGTTGGGATCTCATGATGAGGACACTGCCTTTGTAAATCCTTGTACCTTTCCCAAGCTTCATAGAGTGATTCACCATCCAACTGAGTGAAGGATGTGATGGCATTGCGTAGCTTGGCCGTCTTCCCAGGAGGAAACTGACAGAAAGCAGTGGCTAGTGCAGTCCAACTTGTAAACTTGTTCGCTTCATGACTCTTCAACCATTCTTTTGCTCTGTCCCGCAAGGAGTAAGGGAACAAGCGAAGGCGAAGAGCTTCATCAGAAGCCCCATTAATCTTCACAGTATCGCATTTCTCAAGAAAAGAATAAATATGTTCATTGGGGTTCTCCATAGGACTGCCACTGAACTGATCTTGTTGAATGAAGTGGATCAGTTGGATTTTGATCTCAAAGTTGTTGGCCTCGACAGCAGGCCTAGCAATGCTAGATGTGGATGTGACATCCGGCATATTATATTCTCGAAGAGGACGAGCCATTGGTTCTCTCCGAATATTTTCCTGCTCCCTTCTTCTTCTCAGCGTTGAGTCTCCTAGCTGTGGCTTCTATCTCGGGATCAAAGACCACGTGATCTACAGATCGCGATCGCCTGCGCATTCGGAAACAACAACTAGTGAAGAAATGAACAAGAAACAAGGTAACAGGTGTAATCTATTAAATCTATAATCGAAATAATTCTAATCCGTAGCCTCCCCGGCAACGACGCCAAAAACTTGTTAGGGTTTTATTTTAATACTGCAAGTGAACGGTGTCGTAGCACATACGGGTCGAACTCAGGGAGGTGCAAGACTAAACACTAGTTGACTCTAGACTATGAAATAGCTACACATTCCAAATATGAAGAATAGTCTATAAACTAAAGGTTAAACTAATGACAAAATATGGCAAACTATATGAATATGATAATTAAACACTAAGATTAAGTATCACCACTAATATGAATTGATCAAAACACGACTCACATCCCAGTTATTCAATTATGGCTTAGGCGAGATTGTATAATCCCCCATAATTTTAAAGGATTTTATAAATATATTTTATCACATATATATTTATATTTTAGTTGAAATGATTTTTATTATTTAAAGTAGGTTGACTATTTTGAAAAGTCAAATGAAATTATTTTAAGAATTTAAGAAAGTTGAAAATATTTTAATTAGGCATGCTTTGAAAAAGGTTTGAAATACGAATTTGATTTGGAAAAGAAGTCTAAGTGGACTTGAGGAACCCAAATTCTAAGTAGATTAGAAAAATGAGTTATATTGATGCTAGGAGTTCTAATTTATCAATCCTAGTTGTCATCAAATTATATTCAAACTCAATCTCCTTTTCCTATGCCCAAAAAGAAAACCCTACTTATAAATACCTTAAGCCCAATTATTTCTACCACACAAAGATTATTTTCATTCTTCTCTCTCTCAAAACTCACGGCACTTCCTCTCTTCCTCTTCCACGTAAATTTCAGATTTCTTCCTCTCAAGTTTTCTTTCTTCTTCTTCAAGTAACGCTTTCTTCTTCGACAAGAAACGTCACAAAACCTTCAAATCCTCACGTGGTGCGTCGTTGCTGCTGCTGCGTGGCTGTTGATTTCCGGCGCCTACATCCTTCTTCTTGGTTCTTTGCTTTGTTGGTTAATTTCTTTTCTTTTTCCTCAAGTTTCCATTAAAGACTATGTTTTTATGCTTTATTTTAATGTTAATCATGATTATTGATTTTAATTTACTGTTTTAATAAATAATCTTGATTCATATATATATTATATTATAAGAATAAAAATTGAGATTTAATTATTATTGTTAGATTGAAGTTTTAATCATTAAAGCATGGATTTTTAGGGTGTTAATTATTAGAAAACCATAGTAGCATGTTGAATACTATGAGATTGGTTTAGATTATGAATTTAAACATGTTTGCATATGTTTAAAGAGGGTTTTATGATTTTATAAGTTGCTGGAATTTCAGAAAGTATTTTATTTATGGAGTTTTAGGAATTTTAATTACTAGTATGGTAGTACTATGCTAGGAATTAAAAGTAATTGAAGTTTTGATAGTAAAATCAACTTTTGAATATGTTTAAAGGGGATTTTAAATATTTTAAAGTTGCTGTCTTTTTATTTAAGAGTATTGATTTTAGTTTATATTGATTTCTAGGCGGAGAATATTCCGTAGGAGACTTTTAAAGGGCTAAAAGTGGCCTGCCGATTAGTTTACACAAGGTACGTACATACTTGTGTGATTATATGATTAGTATCATGTATAGGAACTTTATAAGTTCATATATGATTTTTAGTATGATTGATTTCTACATGTTTTATCCTGTGAGCAAGCATGTTAACTACTAGATTTATTATGAGTAAGAATTGTCATGTTTGTATGGATTTATTGATGCAAGCATGTGGATGGGAACTTTAATTATTAATTCACATGGGGGAATTAATATATTATTAAGATTGATTCATGATTATTCATGTGTTCCCTTACAAGTATTATTTTCACTACTTTATGAGGACTGTGGGCCTTATTTGGTAAGTTGATAAGTATGCCTTTTAAAGGTAAGTTTGATTGTTGACTAGGTTCAACAAATGAGAAAGTTAAGATTAAAAGAAAGTAAGTCTTGGATTGTAAGTTGTGACCACTTATTAAATCCTTAGATAAAAGAAGTTCAGTTGTGAATGTTGAATTGTTATTTCTGTATTGCTTGAGTGTGTGTCATAACAAGTAATAATCTGTAAAGAACGTAAAGTGTAACAAGGATGGTTATAGACTTTAGACTGGTGCACGTCTAGAGTTGGACATTAGGAGTTGGGGTACATGGTGAGCGAGCCATGACTTTTTACTGGAGATGGATTGATCCCCATCCCTTTTTCAGTTAGCAAAGGTTCCTCGATATCGCAGGTCATTTCTGGAATACGTAGTAGCTCCCGTATTTCGTCTTCGTAACGAAGGCTTTAGTAGATAAGACAACTCAGGTCCAATAACTATTCCATTTGAGTAATAAAAAGATGTTTGGAGTTAGTTCAGTTAAAAGATGTCTGCAGAATGTTATATGATTATATTATTATTTATCCCTGCATGTTATTTTTTAGTATCATGTTAGGTAAGTTTATTTATTACTATGTAGTACTCAGCTTTGCTGATTACGTGCTTTGTTTGTATGTGTTGATCATGGCTTTGCCTTATTGATCCTGTGATGACCCAATTTTGGTGAGCAGACTCTCTAGAGCATTGACATTTACAGGTTCGTAGATGTAGCATTATTGGGAATCTGGGAATGGAGAGCTTGTGTAATTTAGTTTGCCATGTTTTCGCATTAGTAGTAACGTATTTTAATAAGTTCGTTTGAGTGAACATTTAAAGTTAATTGTTCATGAAGTACTTAGTTATTTATTTATTTATGACAATAAAGTATGAAGTTCAGTTAATTGTTTTCCGCTGCAAAATTCTGAATAAGCCGATACGTTATCACACGGGCGATAATACTTAGGTAATTCTCTAAGTTTTATATTTTAAAGGTATTTCTGAAAAGAGAGAATTATCGGGGTGTTACAAAGTGGTATCTGGGAGCTTTAGGTTATTTTCAAAATTTCTAGGCGCCTAACTAACTAGCTTACTAGTTATTTGAAGAAATTCTTAGAATTGCTCCTACTTATTCATTTTGAAAACTTATAGGAATATATTATTATATAAATTTTAGAGGTCCGAAAATTTTTATAGGAGACCGAATATTTTTTTTCTTTTCTCCGAAAATTTTATTGTCGAAATTTTTTTTTCTTTCGAAATTTTGTTATAGTTCGAAAATTTCGAATTTCCGAAATTTTCTTAGAATCAAATTTTTTTTTTCCTTCGACTTTTATAATTCTGAAATATTTTTTTTAGATACTTAATTATTATTATCGTATAAAAGTGTCTGCATTATTTTTCATGCCTTTGAAGTTTTACTTGTTGCATTGTGAGAATGGGTAGTATAGGAAGGGCATATAGGATAGAAATATTATATGCCTGCATTGAATAGTTAGTTCAGCATGTTAATATTTTTCTTCCCTGCTGATTGTTATACTTTGTGCCTATGATGTTAATGGCATCTTTTATTATTATTGTTGGGGAATTACGTACAGGGAGAGTACTCAAAATGTAATTGAAAATATTTATCTGTTGTAGATCCTTAATCATGTCTGCCAGAGTAGGGAGTTACCAAAATCCTATTGTATTAAGTGATGATGAAAGTGACGATAATGTACCTGTCATTGATAATGAATATACCGGTTTCGAGTGGGTTATGCGTAAGATATTAAGGTCAGAGGTAGACAGTGATGATGAGCTCATTGTGGAGTTCGACCGTGCTAGGGGTCAAACCAGAAGAGACATTTACCATGCATCATTCAGGGTTGAAACTGATTCAGAGTCAGAGGATGAAGAGCCTTAACCTTCAAGGAGATCTAAACGACAAAGGAGATATGTCAAATATTACGATGAAGACATAGATGAGTTTGAAGATGAGATCTTCGTACCTGAGCTATACATAGAATTTGAGGACAGAAATGATAATGTGTTACCTTAGGTTAGTACATTTTTTTATTCTTACTACTAGCGATTAGAGGAATAATATATTATATAATAAGGTTGGTTAGTGGACCAACAGTGATAGAATAGTTTTATACAACTATTGTTTTCTTTTAGGAAGGTATAATATTATAGTAACATTCATTTTATTTAAATACCCGTTATGGAAGAATAAAAGTTATTATTTAGTTATAAGAGTGAGTAAGAATTTATTCTGGGCACGTGATGGGAATATTTTATTTTCATTATGCGATTATATTCATGCTTGTGTGTTTCTACTTGCATGTTGATGTGAATATATTTTACATGGATGATTATGTGATTATTAGAGAACATTTTATGTTGAACTTGGAACTAGTTGAGAAATTGTTTGTTGATGCGATCTTTAATGATCAAATCAAATGTTGCCTTCTTAGATGGAAATGTGAGTTATGCTGGAACCTAAAGTAGGATTATATTACTTACAGGTCCCTAAGTAGAATGGCTAACAACAACGACCTAGCTGCTGCTATTCGCCTCTTGGCGGAAAAATTGACTCAAGAGTGAGCTGAGCGTCCTGAGACTGCTGGGGAAATGTTCGAACGACTAGCTAAGGTTAAGCCACCATACTATAAGGGGCAAGCTGACCCAACCTTCATAGAAAACTGGATTAGGGAGTTTGAGAAACTTTTTGAGGTTGTGAACTGCCCTAAAAATATGAGAGTGGGTCAGGCTGTGCTATATCTGAAAGATGAAGCTGATTTATGGTGGAGAGAGAGTGGAGCGAAATTGAGTGCTGTTGAAGGATTCAATTGGGATGCATTTGTGACTATCTTGAGAGGGAAGTTTTACCCTGCCTTTATGAGGAAGCAAAAAGCCCAAGAATTCATTAACCTTAGGATGGGTAGTATGACCATCTTTGAGTACTACGACAAATTCATAACCCTGTCCAGATTTGCACCTGAGGTTGTAGCAACTGAGGAGCTTAATGCTCAGAGGTTTGAACAAGGTTTAATTGAGGAGATACAGCTGGGATTAGGGGGAGAGACCTTTACGTCCCTAGATGTTGTGTATGGGAGAACATCTCATATCTATGGTCTGCAGTCAAGGAGAGATAAGAAAAATATAGTAGTAGGTGAAAAGAGAAAAGATTTTATTGCTGGGGGAAACCAAGGGAATTTCAAGAGAAGCCGGAATGGTAATGGGAATTTCCAAGGGAGGAACAACCAGGATAACCGCAGCAAGGGTAGACCTGAGAGAGTGCATCACTGCAAATTTTGTGACAAAAACCATCCTGGGAAAGACTGTAAGGGAGAACCAGTGACTTGTAACTACTGCCAAAAGAAGGGTCATAGGGAGTACGAGTGCTACTCTAAGCATGGTAAAGATCGAAAGGTCGGGGAGTGGAAATCGTGTCGATCGGGGTTCAACCAAATCGGGGAACCAAGGTCCTAAGTCCGGAGGACAGCAGAATACTCGGGGAACTATAATAAGCCCGCAAGTGAGAACCCCAACCAAGGTAAGCTTCAAGGGGAAAAATGTTCGTGATGAGTCGAAAGGAAGCCGAAAAATCCGCCGACGTAGTTTCGGTAATTTTTATATTAACTCGATCCTTGTTAAAACATTATTTGATTCGGGGGCGACTTATTCTTTCGTTTCGTCGTCTGTTATCCGAAGTATGGGTTTAGTAGATTCTGAAGAAATTGATTTGCCTGTTAGTATACCTACTGGTGAGACCACCAAATTATTTAAAAACTTGCCTCTGAAGATAGGGGACTGTGTTTTTCCTTCTGACTTGATAGAGTTTAATCTGGGAGACCTGGATGTAATTCGGGGATGGACCGGCTAAGTTTATACAAGGCCAAAATAGATTGTGAAGTTCGTAAAGTAGTTCTAAGGAATCCTTTGGGTAAGTTGACTTCGTATCGACGTTTTGGGATATCCAAGAACTTTGGGGTCATCTCCGCAATGCAAGTGAAGAAGTTGATGAAGAAGGGGTGTGAGTTATATTTCTATAGTGTGCAAGATGTGAGTAAAGAAGTTGGGGTAAGTATTGAAGACGTTCCAATTGTGAATGAGTTTATGGACTTGTTTCCGAGTGAGATTTCGGGTATGCCGCCTGTTAGAGCTATTGAATTCACCATAGACTTAGTTCCTGGAACTGCACCTATATCTAAAGCACCCTATAGAATGGCACCTCCGGAAATGAGTGAGTTGAAGACGCAGTTGCAAGAATTGTTCGATAAAGGTTATATTAGACCTAGTGCATCACCTTGGGGAGCTCCTGTGTTGTTTGTGAAGAAAAAGGATGGAAGCATGAGGTTATGTATTGATTATAGGGAGTTGAATAATGTAACCATCAAGAACAAATATCCCTTGCCTAGAATAGACGACCTATTCGACCAGTTAAAGGGAGCGAGCGTGTTCTCAAAGATTGACTTACGTTCAGGATATCATCAATTGAGGGTAGCTGATAAGGATGTGCCTAAGACTGCCTTTAGAACGCGTTATGGTCACTATGAGTTCACTGTAATGCCATTTGGGTTAACCAATGCTCCTGCTATATTTATGGATTTAATGAATAGGATCTTCCATGAGTTTCTAGATAAGTTTGTGGTAGTTTTCATTGATGACATACTGATATATTCGAGAAATGAAGATGGGCATGATAAGCACTTGAGGATCATTTTGGAGACATTGAGGAAAAACCAATTGTATGCCAAGTTCTCTAAGTGTGAATTCCGTTTGGAGAAAGTAGCGTTTCTGGGTCACTATGTGTCTAAGGAGGGAGTCTCAGTAGATCCTGCCAAAATTCAAGCTGTAAGTGAGTGGCCAACTCCAAAGAGTGTGTCAGATATCAGAAGTTTCCTAGGTCTAGTTGGTTATTATAGGAGATTTGTGAAAGATTTCTAAAAAATAGCAAGACCTATGACCAACTTGATGAAAAAGGAGTCAAAATTTGAGTGGAGTGAAAAGTGTGAAGAAGCCTTTCAGATTTTGAAAGATCGTTTAACCTCTGCACCTGTTTTGACCCTACCTGATGGGAATGAGGGATTTGAGGTATATAGTGATGCTTCGAAGAATGGTTTGGACGTCAGTTGAAACCCTACGAGGCTAATTACCCTACCCATGATCTAGAGTTAGCTGCCATTGTGTTCGCCTTAACGATTTGGAGACACTATCTATACGGGGTAACTTGTAAGATATTCACAGACCATAAGAGCTTGAAGTACATCTTTACCCAGAAAGACCTCAACATGAGGCAGAGGAGATGGCTAGAGTTGATAAAGGACTATGACTTAGACAACCAGTACCATGAAGGGAAGGCAAATGTAGTCGCTAACGCGCTGAGTAGAAAGTCGAGTCATAGTATGAATGCCTTGATAGTTCCTGAGGAGTTGTGTCGAGATATGTAGAGGCTTAGCCTAGAAATTCTAAATCCTGGGAAGGTCGAGGCAAGGTTGAGTGTCTTGTCATTGGGATTGTCAATTCTAGACGAAATTAAAGAAGGTCAAGTCGGGGATGAGCATCTAGAGAAGATTAAGGAGAAGATGAGCCAGGGAAAAGAAGGTGATTTCAAGATCTATGATGATGGTAGTTTGAGGTTTAAAGGAAGGTGGTGTGTTCCACAAAAATGTGATGAGCTTAAGAGACGTCTTATGGATGAGGGCCATAATACACCGTACTCTGTGCACCCTGGGGGTGACAAGTTATATAAAGACCTTAAGGGTGTCTATTGGTGGCCAAACATGAAGAGAGAGGTAGCCGAGTATGTGTCTAAGTGCCTAACTCTTGTCAAAAGGTGAAGATAGATCATAAAAGACCCATGGGAAAAGTTCAATCCTTAGAGGTTCCGGATGGAAGTGGGATTCCATATCGATGGATTTTGTAATCGCTTTGCCTAGAACAAGGAGTGGCAATGATACTATTTGGGTTATTGTGGACCGTCTGACGAAGTCTGCCGTGTTCATACCAATCAAAGAGACATGGAAGAAGAAGCAACTTGCGAAGACGTATGTTAAGCATGTGGTGAGACTATATGGAGTTCCAAAGGATATCATTTCTGACCGTGACTCTAGGTTTCTTTCGAAATTTTGGAAAAAGGTCCAATTAAACCTTGGGACAACATTGAAGATGAGTACGACCTTTCACCCCCGCGACCGATAGTCGACCGAGAGGACTAACCGGACGATGGAGGATATGTTGAGAGCATGTGCTATTGATTTTCAAGGTAGTTGGGAGGACCAATTAGACCTCGATCGAGTTTTCTTATAACAATAGTTACCATGCGAGTATTAAGATGGCACCTTTTGAGGCCTTATATGGACGGAAATGTAGAAGCCCCATTTGTTGGAATGACTTTAGTGAGAATATAGTCTTGGGGACGGAATTTATTGAAGAATCCGTCAAGAATGTCAGACTGATTCAGGCTAGAATTCAAGCTGCACAAGATAGACAGAAGAGTTATGATGCTGACTTGAAGCGACGTGAAGATGAGTTTGCTATATGTGATAAGGTGTTCTTGAAAGTATCACCCACTAAGGGCGTCATGAGATTTGGGAAAAAGGGCAAGTTAAGTGCTAAGTATGTAGGCCCATATGAGATTCTGGAGCGAATTGGGAAAGTAGCCTACCGATTGGCTTTGCCAATGGAGTTTGAAAAGATGCATGATGTGTTCCATATTTCCCAACTTAAGCGTTACATCCCTGATGAACGTCATGTCCTAGAGCCTGAGCGAATTCAGATCGATAGTAGCCTCACATATGAGGAAAGGCATGTCAAGATTCTCGACAGAAAAGTGCGTAGTACACGAAATAAAGACGTCCACATCGTGAAAGTACTTTGGTCTAAACACAAATCTGAAGAGGCAACGTGGGAAGCCGAAGATGAGATGAAAAAGAAGTATCCAGACTTGTTCCTCGAGGTGAGTTACGAGGGCGTAACTCGTTTTCTTTAAAGGGGATAGAATGCGATAAATTTCACGCTTTTTGTCTATTTTATGAGATTTTTATGCATATGTACGCCTATGTTGGGCAATTTGCACATGTTAGTGCTAAAGAAGTAGATTCTCCGCATAAGAAAGCGTGTTCATAAGTAACACAAGTGTTTTAAGTTAGCAAAAGTGTGCACAAGTAGCACAATTCTTCGTAAACTTTTGCAAAGATGAGTTCAAGTTTTGAAAGATATGTGAGTTTTCGTGTCAAGTTTCGGGACGAAACTTCTTTTAAGGGGGGTAGACTGTAATCCCCCATAATTTTAAAGGATTTTATAAATATATTTTATCACATATATATTTATATTTTAGTTGAAATGATTTTTATTATTTAAAGTAGGTTGACTATTTTAAAAAGTCAAATGAAATTATTTTAAGAATTTAAGAAAGTTGAAAATATTTTAATTAGGCATGCTTTGAAAAAGGTTTGAAATACGAATTTGATTTGGAAAAGAAGTCTAAGTGGACTTGAGGGACCCAAATTCTAAGTAGATTAGAAAAAGGAGTTATATTGATGCTAGGAGTTCTAATTTATCAATCCTAGTTGTCATCAAATTATATTCAAACTCAATCTCCTTTTCCTAAGCCCAAAAAGAAAACCCTACTTATAAATACCTTAAGCCCAATTATTTCTACCACACAAAGATTATTTTCATTCTTCTCTCTCTCAAAACTCACGGCACTTCCTCTCTTCCTCTTCCACGTAAATTTCAGATTTCTTCCTCTCAAGTTTTCTTTCTTCTTCTTCAAGTAACACTTTCTTCTTCGACAAGAAACGTCACAAAACCTTCAAATCCTCACATGGTGCGTCGTTGCTGCTGCTGCGTGGCTGTTGATTTCCGGCGCCTACATCCTTCTTCTTGGTTCTTTGCTTTTTGGTTAATTTCTTTTCTTTTTCCTCAAGTTTCCGTTAAAGACTATGTTTTTATGCTTTATTTTAATGTTAATCATGATTATTGATTTTAATTTACTGTTTTAATAAATAATCTTGATTCATATATACTCCCTCTGCTTTTTTTTATTTGCTACATTTGATTTCTTGGGAATGAAGCCACTACTTTGACCGATTATTTTGATTATTTTATAAGTAAAAATATAGTCATGTGTGATCTTGTTAGATTCGTCTCGACGTGTAGATTCATAATATCAAATTTTTATAATTTTTACTTAAGCGAAATAAGAGATATTAAGAGTTAAATAATGCTTTGAAAACCGTGCAAGCCAAATGTAGCAAATAAAAAAAAGCAGAGGGAGTATATTATTTATAAGAATAAAAATTCAGATTTAATTATTATTGTTAGATTGAAGTTTTAATTATTAAAGCATGGATTTTTAGGGTGTTAATTATTAGAAAACCATAGTAGCATGTTGAATATTATGAGATTGGTTTAGATTATGAATTTAAACATGTTTGCATATGTTTAAAGAGGGTTTTATGATTTTATAAGTTGCTGGAATTTCAGAAAGTATTTTATTTATGGAGTTTTAGGAAGTTTAATTACTAGTATGGTAGTACTATGCTAGGAATTAAAAGTAATTGAAGTTTTGATAGTAAAATCAACTTTTGAATATGTTTAAAGGGGATTTTAAATATTTTAAAGTTGCTGTCTTTTTATTTAAGAGTATTGATTTTAGTTTATATTGATTTCTAGGCGGAGAATATTCCGTAGGAGACTTTTAAAGGGCTAAAAGTGGCCTGCCGATTAGTTTACACAATGTACGTACATACTTGTGTGATTATATGATTAGTATCATGTATAGGAACTTTATAAGTTCATATATGATTTTTAGTATGATTGATTTCTACATGTTTTATGCCTGTGAGCAAGCATGTTAACTACTAGATTTATTATGAGTAAGAATTGTCATGTTTGTATGGATTTATTGATGCAAGCATGTGGATGGGAACTTTAATTATTAATTCACATTGGGGAATTAATATATTATTAAGATTGATTCATGATTATTCATGTGTTCCCTTACAAGTATTATTTTCACTACTTTATGAGGACTGTGGGCCTTATTTGGTAAGTTGATAAGTATGCCTTTTAAAGGTAAGTTTGATTGTTGGCTAGGTTCAACAAATGAGAAAGTTAAGATTAAAAGAAAGTAAGTCTTGGATTGTAAGTTGTGACCACTTATTAAATCTTAGATAAAAGAAGTTCAGTTGTGAATGTTGAATTGTTATTTCTGTATTGCTTGAGTGTGTGTCATAACAAGTAATAATCTGTAAAGAACGTAAAGTGTAACAAGGATGGTTATAGACTTTAGACTGGTGCACGTCTAGAGTTGGACATTAGGAGTTGGGGTACACGGTGAGCGAGCCATGGCTTTTTACAGGAGATGGATTGATCCCCATCCCTTTTTCAGTTAGCAAAGGTTCCTCGATATCGCAGGTCATTTCTGGAATACGTAGTAGCTCCCGTATTTCGTCTTCGTAACGATGGCTTTAGTAGATAAGACAACTCAGGTCCAATAACTATTCCATTTGAGTAAAAAAAAGATGTTTGGAGTTAGTTCAGTTAAAAGATGTCTGCAGAATGTTATATGATTATATTATTATTTATCCCTGCATGTTATTATTTAGTATCATGTTAGGTAAGTTTATTTATTACTATGTAGTACTCAGCTTTGCTGATTACGTGCTTTGTTTGTATGTGTTGATCATGACTTTGCCTTATTGATCCTGTGATGACCCTATTTTGGTGAGCAGACTCTCTAGAGCATTGACATTTACAGGTTCGCAGATGTAGCATCATTGGGAATCTGGGAATGGAGAGCTTGTGTAATTTAGTTTGCCATGTTTTCGCATTAGTAGTAACGTATTTTAATAAGTTCGTTTGAGTAGACATTTAAAGTTAATTGTTCTTGAAGTACTTAGTTATTTATTTATTTATGACAATAAAGTATGAAGTTCAGTTAATTGTTTTCCGCTGCAAAATTCTGAATAAGCCGATACGTTATCACACGGGCGATAATACTTGGGTAATTCTCTAAGTTTTATATTATAAAGGTATTTCTGAAAAGAGAGAATTATCGGGGTGTTACAGATTGACATTCCCTTATGACATAGTAATAAAGCACAGCTGCGAACCGAAACTAAATACTCGGTCATTCCTCAATACCTAGAGCTCACTTTCGTGATAGCAAAAGGCCTCACTAACATACATGTCTCCTATTTCATGGTTTACACACATAATTAGAAGCATTAAGAACCAATGTCAAATAATTCCCAATTCTAGTTCTCACCTATTTTCATGGGAGAATTCAAAAACCAATGACAAGATTATCAAAATTAAGACCCAACTTTCGTTGATGAACTCAATTAATAAAACAACAATTTAACACCAAACAAATATTCCTAATTTCAACTCCAACTTTCGTTGATAATATACAACTAGGGCTAAATCAAGATGCACAATTGACAATAACAACAATCTTATCAAACCCTAAACATATAATTCAATAACATGGGAATTGGAGAATAATTTACATGATCAATCCATACTAGGGCTCAACTTAATCCTAGATAAAAAGACTACTCACTAATCATGACAATAAAAACAATAAACATAATGGAAAACATAATTAAAATAATAATAAAGAGAAGAGAAGAGAATAAAACTTGATTCAATTGAAGATGAATATGAAAGCTTGAATCTTGAATCTCCAAAGTAGCAATAGAAACAAACTAGGGCATAAACTAGAGAGAAAACTAGAGAGGAAAAATAACGTGATATTCAAAAGTGAGTAATAGATGTTCTCCTCTAATTAGAAAACCTCTAATATATAGTTATAACTCCTAATACTAGTAGGAAACCAAATTACAAGATAAGGAAGCCAAATAAATCATTAAATGGCCGAAATTGTCAAAACCGCGTGCGCGTAAGAAGTTCCTGGCAGACTAGGCCAACTTGCGAAGCTCATATCTCTCAGAATACAACTCGCCTTTGGCCGTGAAATCTATCGTTGGAAAGCTCTTCAAGCCTACTTTCCAATGCCTCTGGAATTAATCAATTATCATAATCGAGTCAAAAGTTATGGACAAAAGAGTAGGCATGACTCAATTTCCACAATTCTTATATTAAATTCCAACTTCATTTTAGCTCCAAATTGCACTCAAAGATGTTCATAATGATCCTTATCAATGTAGCTTTCTTCCAATTGCTCCTAAGTACTCAAACTTGTCCAACAATACTCCAATTATGTTCTCAATACCTGAAATTCATCAAATAATACCAAAAACGCACAAGAGGAGTAATATTTCGCAGATTAAGTAATAGTTTGCCATTATGAACTACAATGCATCTAAATGCTCCTAGAATGCAACCTAAATGCACCTAAAATCAAAATAAAAATATGACACATCACTTAGCAACAACACTATCTAGCATCTTCAACAATTGCCATATTTATTTGGTCAGCAAAACGTCATTAAGAGACTCAAAATGTCGAAAACCCATACCTCCCTCCGTCTTTGTTTGACAAACCTTATCCCATGAAACGCATTGAATTTTCTTCTCACCATCTTTAGTGCCCCACCAAAACCTTGCAATAATTGATTTGATATCTCCGCAAAGAGTGATTATTAGTTTAAAATGCTTATCACATACGTAGGAATGGATTGGGAAACAACCTTAATGAGAGAACCTCCCTACCCGCAAATGATAGTAGCTTTTCCTTCCACTGTTTTAACTTCTTACTGACTCTCTCCTTGATCAATTGAAAAACGATTTTCTTCGACTTCCAAAAACTGTAGGGAGCCCAAGATATCTTGAGGGGTATGCACCACGTGAACACCGAGAATCGATGAAATATGATATTTTAACTCGTTAGCAACATTGGGACTAAAAGTGAGCTGGCACCTATCCAAATTACCCACTTACCGAGAGGCAATCCCGTAAGCCTTCAAAATAGTCATTATAGTTCAGCACTCATCTTCACGAGCACGAACAAACAAAATCCTATCATCTGCAAATAGTAAGTGACTAATTAATAACAAGGGAAATCATATTGGACAAAACCTCTACACATAAGATGAACAAATAAGGGGAGATGGGGTCTCCTTGACGGAGATCTTTCTCCGGGGAACAAATCTCCGAATCTACACCATTAATCTACACTCTGAAATTAACAGTGCGAACACATTGCATAAATAAATTCACCCAAGTAGAAGCAAACCCAAACTTCTAGAAAACAGCTTCCAAAAGTCCCACTTAACACGGTCATAAGCCTTGCTCATATCCAGATTAAGGGCCACGTGACCTTTTTCCTATTCTTTTGATTTTTCAAATAATGAAACACCTCAAAAGCCACCAAAGCATTATCGGTAATAAGTGTCCAGGGGACAAGAGCACTCTGGTTATGGGAGACAATAGAAGGGAGAATATTTTTTAATCTATATTAGCTAGGACCTTAGACACTAAGTTATACACTACGTTGCACAATGAAATAGGACAGAAATCAGACATATTAAAGGGGACTTAACTTTGGAGATAAGAATTATTCTAGTATTATTAATGGACACAATACTTGACTGACCCATCAACACACTGATCACAAAATTAGCAACATCTTCACCAATAATGTGCCAAAATTTCTGGAAAAATTTTGCATTTAGACCATCAATACATGGAAATCGACTAGCATGCATTTGGGAAAGAGCTTATTGGAAGATCTCTAGCCAAGTAAAAGGAGCACAAAGCTCCTCATTCTTTCTGCCATGACCCGTACGTGTTTCTAAACTGGCTAAAGATTGAACGAAGTTGGCAGGGTGAGGTGAAGTAAAAAGATTTCTGAAGTACTGCATAGCCACCATTTCAATCTCCTCCTCATCATCCACCCATACGCCACCACTATTGTGTACTTCTCTAATGATTTTACGCCGCTAACGAAGAGATGCCCGGAGGTGAAAACAATTTTGTATTACGATCACCTTTACATAAAAACGCAACCCGAGACCTTTGGCGCCAGTAAATTTCCTCACGATGCAATAGCTCATTGTAAACACAAAATCGTGTCTCCACATGTAGTACCCAGTGATGAAACATACCATAGTCCTAATTGGTCCAGTCCAAAGGAAGAGTGATCTGAAAAGCTTAGCCCAAAATCGTTTTACGAAATCAAAGTCTATTTATTTGTTTAAAACAATTCTGAGTGCAATTCTAAGAGCCCAATTAATTATTCATGACAATTAATTGAATTTTCAAGCCCATTTTCATAAACACGATTAATTATTCCTGATAATTAATTGTATATTGAATAAATATTAATTATTCTTGATAATCAATAAATATTTTCCAAAAATTCAAAGTTATTCAAAAATCAGATTTTTATACCGAAAGATAGCTGATTTCGGATTTCAAAGGATAAACTTTCATAAAAAATAAAAATAAATCTTTAAACGAACGAAAACGACTCAGATCTGCATTGCGTCAAGCGCACTAGGATGCGTTGACGTAACACAGAGGCAGTTTACAAAATCCAGGAATGCACCAAGGACTTGCGTTGACGTAAGGCTTGGGCGCCAAGCGCAAGCCCCATGCGCCAAGCGCATGGTGGTGCGTTGAGCGCATGTGCTATGCACTAGACGCAACAACCTTACACCTAGCGCATGCTAATTTCTTATCTCTTCGCTTAATTTTCGTTTTTCTTTCTCCTATAAATAGTCTTGTATCGACAAACGTTTTTCATACTTCGACATACGCTTTGACATACGACTACGACACACTTACATACATACTTTCATACTACACAAACGCACATTCAAACACATTCGAATACACTAAAACTCTATCGGTTTACATTCAAGCTCCATTAAAGCTTCAGGATTGCTCCTCATGTAGATCGTTACATAAGAGCACAAGACCCAGGCGACAAAGATATTATTCCCAAGGGTCAATTCCAATTTAATTCCTTTTGTACTAACAATATATTTGTCACAATGTAGATCGTAAAGCAATTCACGGTATCTTGTATATTCTAATATCTACTCATCTCTTTTATGTATTTTTCATTATATTATTCATATGCATGATTGTATGTTTTCACGGTTCATCACCGCACATGTATATTTTTGTTAATCAAAGACCTAAATAAATGTTCCTACGCTAAATTCATATAGTTTGGACAATTGAATTAGGGTTCTTGCAATTTAATTGCATAATAACATGTCACAATAACTTTGTCTTTTGCGCGTTTAACGAACCGACATAGATTAAATTTTTTTTTGAAGGGAACCCTCAAAGGGGAACTAATTTATTAAATCATTAGCAGCAAAACAAATAATAGAGTACGGGAACTCATCTTCCCAACATCTTTTACCCATCTCCATAGGTTGGAGATGAGCTAAAGCATGAGCAACACTATTCCCTGCTCTCTTAACAAAAGAAAATTTAACAGACTCAAAACCAGAAACTAAAGCTAGAATGTCATCAAGCACTAAATGAAAATCACTCGAGCCACCAACACCCTTTTGTAGGGCCTGTATCACCTGGAGGTTGTCGCTCTCCATGATAACCCGCGCACAGCTATGCTCCTTGGCTGCCAGCAGTCCAGTAAGCAGCGCCTTGGCTTCGTCCACTCGAATGTCCCAGCAAGCCGTCGTCTGCACTACCACGCAGCACACCAACTCCCCCTTCTCATCACGCCCAGCCACGTCCATCCCCGAACCAACCTCCCCTAGTCATCCCGCATCCACATTAAACTTAAGCCATCCCCTATCCGGAGCCTTCCACTTCGTCGGGTACTGCTCACCTTCCCCAGCCTTCTTCCTATCAACTCGAATGACCTCTAGCGCATCATTGCAGGTTTTGTGGGCATAAGCAACTGTCGAGTTTGGCTCGGCCAACTCATTCTCCATCAATGCCTTGCAACGAGCCCCCCAAATTGCCCAACACAATGTAAAGAATAAACATACCTGCTCCTCTTCTAACACTTCGAACATGTGAGCCCACCAATCCACGACCTTTGTGCAGCCCCTTGGAACCTCATAAGGTAATACGCACGCCTCCCACACCTCTCTTGCCAGTCCACACTCAGCTAAAGCATGTAAACCCGACTCTTCGGCCTCTCCACATAACCCACAAGCAGCGCCCATAGTAGGAACTCGATGACTAAGTCCATATCTCGTTGGAAGCGCCTCCAAGCACGCCCTCCAGGCGAATAATTTGACTCCAGGTATAATGTCCACCCCCACACCTTCTTCCATATTTGAGTAGCATTGGAAGTAGATGCCTCCGTAGAAGTCCAAACATCACCCATCAAAGTTCTATAGGCCGATCTAACTGAGTATATTCCATCTTTCTCCAAGTCCCAACATAACTTATCCTCTGGAAGTCTATGACTAATCGAGATACTCATAATCCTATCCACAAAGAATTAAGCAAATCTCTATTCCAAGTCTTACTAATTGGATCAATTAACGCACCACCTCCACATCAACATTCGCATCACCTCTAGGAGACAAAATTTTCCGAGTTTGAGTGCCCGGAATCCAAGGGTCAGTCCATATCTTAATACTCTCACCATCTCCAACTCTCCACCGCAAGCCTCTTCTAAGCACCTATCTAGCTTCCCATATACCCCGCCAAGTGTAGCTAGGGGTGGACCCTAACTCAGCATCCATGAAGTTGGAAGACGGGTAGTAACGAGCCTTAATAATTTGTTCACCAAGACTTCCCTGTGACATTACAAGTCACCATGCTTGTTTCCTTAGGAGAGCCCAGTTAAACATTTTCATATCACGGAAACCAATACCTCCCTCTTTCTTTGGTTTACACAACTTCTTCCATGCTTCCCAATGAATCTTTCTCTCATTATGTGTTTGACCCCACCAGAACTGAGAAATCAAGGATCTCATCTCATCACAAAACGAGGATGGAAATTTAAATACACTCATCGCGTAGGTAGGAAGAGATTGGGCCACTGCCTTTATCATGACCTCCCTACCAGCTTTAGACAAAACCATCCCCTTCCAACCCTGGAGCCTTTTCCATAGCTTTTCCTTCACCCCTCTAGTAATCACCTTTTTGGAATGACCAACCACTGTAGGGAGGCCTAAATACCTGTCATGGATATCAACCTCCCGAACACCAAGGGAACTCGATATAGACTATCGCCTAGCACCTGGCACCCCACAGCTAAACAAGATAGTTGTCTTAGGGGTGGGAATGAGCCGAGCCGAGCCCGAATAGTGTTAGGCTCGGCTCGAGGTCGAGTTCCGAAAACGAGGCTCCGCTCGAGCTTGATGCTCGTCGAGCCTCAAAAATGGAGCTCGGCTCGGGCTCGTTTCATGGAATGTAGGCTCGGCTCGAGCTCGTTTGAGGCTCGAGGCTCGGGCTCGTTTGAGGCTCGTGGCTCGGGGTCGAGGCTCATGCTCGTTTGAGGCTCGAGCTTATGCTCGAAAAAAATGGCTCGAAATCTCACAAATTTTAAAAAAAAAGTCATACACTAATACATAATTTATAGGCGATGCAAATCTCATCTCCAACAAGTAAACAAAAATTTAAAAAGTCTCCAAGTAAACACAAATAAAAAAAAGTCTCCAACAAGTAAAGACAAATAAAAAAAAGTCTCCAACAAGTCATACATTACAAATTCAAATAAGTTTCACCACCAAAGTTTACAATAATGCAAGTTGGTTCAATATTCCATGCCATGAATGTCGATCTTCACAAATTTTGTGCCAAAACAACTTATGGAATAGGAATAACGATCTCTTTTGGTTGATCGTCTTCAATATCCTGCATTAGTGTACAAAACAATTAAAAATCAGCCCAAAATCAGTAGTAGTAGCATGTAAAAAATCCTTTCAATGCCCAAAACTGCAACAAACAATAATTTTTTTTTTTGCATTACAACTACTAATAAGTAGGCTTAATTATATATTTTAGGGTAGAGATTAAAGTTTTAAAGCTATGCGGCAAGAAAGGCCGCCCGCATCATTCACATCAAAAGAACATCGCCTCTTCATGGGGGATAATATGATACACAAGGATGTCAATGAAGCCAACAACAAAAATAAAGAAAGTTGTAATTTGACAGAAATTATTCAAAGTTTATTAAAGCATATTCAACTCCACCTCACCAGGGGGTGATAAATGACAAACCATCCTGCCATCTCCTGGTTCTCATCAGGTTATATTATTTACATCATAGTTAACAACAAAAACGAAGCTTAAGCATGTGAAAGGAATATTTTTCTTTTGCTTGATAGTTAAGGTACTAGCACAATGACGGTTTCCTTGGCCATTGATCGATATTTTTCATGCTGAATATGCTTAAATAAATACACAATGACAGAAATTCCCATAAACTTTCTCGTTTTGTTGCATACAATTTGACAGAAATTATTCAAAGTTCAATTCTTTTTAACCAAAACAAAAGTAAAAATATCATACCTGTTGGTGGGTCGCCGGCCATGGCTGGTGGTGAGTGAAAGCCTAGATATGTGACGGTGGTGAGTGAGTGCCGAGAGATGCGACGGTGTGAGTCTCGGCCGAGAGATGCGAAGCTATGAGAGAGAGGTGTGAGTTGCGAGTGGGTGTGACGCTGCGAGTGAGAGCGGCGTTGAGGCGAGGTAGGAGCCTGACCAGTTAGGGCCTTAGGGTTTTGGGAGTGTTTTTGAATTTTGACAAATGAATTTTGTCAAGTTGAAATGTTGAATAGGGAATGTGCGTGCAGCGTGGCTGTGAGCTGTGATTCATTTACTTTTTTTTGTTGTGTTTTTTCCTTTTTTTTTAATATAGGTTTTAAATGTTTTGCCTTTTTTTTTACTTACGAATAATAATACTATTTTTTTAATAAAAAAATAACTCGAGCCGTTCGCGAGCTTAGCGTAGCTCGTGGCTCGTATCGTTAGGTCTCGAGCCGATCCCGAACTCGAGCCGAGTCCTGATCGAGCTTTCACCGAGCCGAGCTCGAACAGTTCACGGGCAGGCTTGGCTCATTCCCAGCCCTAAGTTGTCTTATCAAAATTCACTTTTTGTCCCGAAGAAAACTCACAGACATGCAAAGCCTGCTTAATTGCCTTTGAGTCCTGTAAAGAAGCTCTAGAGAAAATTATACAGTCATCATCAAACAAAAGATGATTAACAGAAGGGGCCGTTGGAGCAATCTTAATTCCTCTCAAAGAATTATTTTCCTCAGCCCTACATATAACAAATGAGAAAAAATTTCTGCACACAATATAAAGAGATAGGGGGAGAGAGGATCTCCCTGTCGAATCCCTCTCTTTGGAGCAAAATCTTCAGTGGGCCTCGCATTCACCAAAACCGCAAAAGTAACAGAGCGAACAAACTCCATCACCCTACTCCTCCAACCCGTATCAAACCCGAATCTCATCAGCACTGCATCTAAAAAATCCCACTCAATCCTGTCATATGCTTTGGACATATCCAGCTTCACAGCTAACCCTCCTTCAGCACTGCGGAGGTGCTTCATATGATGAAACAGCTCAAAAGCCACCAAAATATTATATGTAATCAAGCGCCCTGGAGTAAAAGCACTTTGATTAACAGAAATAATTTTATCAAGAAACTTTTTGAGACGGTTAGCAAGCACTTTTGAGACCAACTTATAGACCACATTACACAAAGAGATAGGTAAAAAATCCATCATATACTTCGTCTTACTCTTTTGGGATAAGAGTAATAAAAGTACGGTTGATGTGGCTAAGAATCGAGCCACCCCTCAGAATTGTAAGAACCATATCTGATACAGAAGGCCCCAAAATATGCCAATATAACTGAAAGAACATAGGACACATACCATCAGGGCCAGGAGCCTTGATCGGGTGCATCTAACTAAGAGCAAAACGTATCTCCTCCTCGTTATACTCCGCCTGCAAAATCTCGTTCATCTCCTCAGTCACTCGAGCCTGAAAATGTTGGAGTGCTTCTTCAATCATCGAAGGATTAGAGGACGTAAACATCGAACTGAAGTAGTTCACCGCCACCCTCCCCACTTTATTATCTCCCACGACTTCCACATCATTCTCATCTTTAATGGCTCGAATCGTGTTTTTCTTTTTTCTGCCTGAAGCTCTTTGATGGAAGAACTTCGAATTCTTATCACCCTCCGCAAGCCAAAGCACTCTAGATCTCTGCTTCCAGTAACTCTCCTCAAGAGCCAAGAGATCATCAATCTCTCTCAAAATACATTTCCTCTTGTCCATCTGCTGCGGTGTAAGACCTCCACCATTGAGCTTCTTAAGCTTTTTCTTTTTCTTCTTCAGTTTCTCAAAAGCTGGCCCAAATTTTTCGTTACCCCACTCCTTAAGATCAGCAGCACACATCTCAAGTTTTGAGGCCAACGTAGCACCCCCTAACCAAGCATTATCAATGACATTCTCACATTCATCCTCCTTAGCACAATACTGCTCAAAACGAAATGACTTCTCACCCAAAGCCATTCCACTATCACGAGCCCAAAGAATGAGTTTAATCGGCGCATGATCAGACCACTCACGCTCAAGGTGAAGTAAGTGACCTGTCAGAAACATATCAAACCACACTCCATTTCCAACGGCTCGATCCAAGCGACACTGAATATTTTCTCCCTCCTCTCTCCCATTGTCATATGTGAACTCATACCCCTTGAAATCAACTTCTTTCAGCCCACACACATCCACAACATCCCTGAAATTGTTCATCTGCCACTCAGCACGGTCATTACCTCCTCTTTTCTCACTCCACCGTAATATCTCATTAAAGTCACCCAAACAAAGCCATGGTAAATCCGAGTGTGAGGCAAGAGTTCTTAACAGACTCCAAGATAGATGTCTGTTTTGAACCTCCGGCCACCCATAAAAACCCGTACACCTTCAACTCTCCTCCCTCAAACCCTGCCGCACCTCCATTCGATATGGTGAACCGACATCGAAAGCAACATCACATCTAAATCCTTCCTCCAATACATAGCAAGACCTCCAGACCTCCCCATAAAATCAACAGCCAACCAGTAGTAGTCACCTAATCTACCCTGAATCCTCTCAAACTCCACCCTGCTAAGCTTCGTCTCTGATAAGAAAATCATCGACGGGGGCCTCTCTCCTGGATAAGATCCCGAGGCTAGTAACTTCGGAGGGGATTGCCCAACCCTCTACGCTTATAGCTCATGATACTCATTGGGCTCGGTGGGCGCTCTAAGTCGACCTCGCCTCGCGCAACCCGAATTATCAACAGTGAAATAAGCTTTCTTGGGAGCCAAGTTAACACCCTCTCCCTCGTCCATCATCTCCCTCACCCTTTTACCGCCCTCCGCCAACATCTCATCAGTCTCCACCCCCTCCATGACATCCACCCTATCTCTAGCTAGCTTACGCCATTTTTTTCCTCCCTTTTTAACCCCCTCGTCCCCCTCCCTCCTCCCACGAAACTCCGTATGCACAACACCCCCTCTTTACTCCCTAACACATCTCCTTCTCCACGCAAGCCATCATTGAGGTCAGTAGCTCCTCCTCCACACACCATGCTTCTTCCGCCCTTTCCCTCCTCGCTGCCTTCAATAGCCGCACTTTCTTCCTCTCCAAGGATATCCTCCACCATGATACCCTCCTCCACCTCTCCAGTACGGGTTAAAACAGTCCCATGGGTCTCCGAAACCACTAACACCTCCCTCCCATCACACTTCAGCCCCCAGTCAGCTCTAGTACTTCACCACCCGGTTTTTCAACCCCTTCGTCATCAAAGGGACCCTTCTCTCTCTCACCAAGCAACATCCCCTCCCCTCCCACTTCTACTTCACTAACCACCAAACTCGCCAAAGATTTCCCCTTCAAACCTTCGCCAACACCCCCGCATTGATGGCCTACGCCCCTCCCCATTCTCACTCAGCTTTGGTACAAAGAGTACCTTCCTGCAAGTCTTCACCTCTTCCACCTCCTCTAACATCTTCTGTAACCCCTTCCTAGGAGTAGCACGTAGAGTCTTGCTCCACCCCATCACACTATCCTGCTCATTCTCCTCATCCACGTTACAACAATTTCACTCACTGTGACCAATAGTTCCACACAAAAAATAAAAGTTAGGTAGCCGTTCATAGGCTAGATCAACCTGTATAACACGACCATCCCTTCGTTTCACGTTTCGGTACCTACACAACAGATTAGTAATGTCCATATTCAATCAAACTCGCCTATAATTGTCAAGTTGCACACAGTTCTCCTCAATCTCCATAAAATCTCCCAGGTTCGAAACTAGGGCTTTGCATATTGGTGTAGTTCGACAATTAAAAGGCAAATTTTTAAGCCTAATTCAGAAAGGAGAGTGAGTTAGGGTTACGTCAGACAGTTGTTCGTTGCCCGTGATCTCGTTAAGAAGCAATAATTGGTTATCGAAGCACCATAGTCTCCCTACCATAACTTTTGCTTTGTCTCTCCAATGAAAGAATTGGAAAACAAATTTGTTTGGGCCAATCATGTGGATCACAATACGTTTCGTCAATCCCCACGCCTGTATCATGGTGCGTTTAAATGCCTCCACGTTAAAATTCTTCTCTGTCACTACACGTCCCACGAGGAGTAAAGAAACCTGATCTGTCTCTTCTTCGCCTCCTAAACAACAGCATCGAAAACATCAATCTCAGCATCATTAATCTTAAGTCGTTCACATTGTTTGATTAAATCTCCCTCCATGATTGAAGGAAGAAATCAACCCCTAGGGTTAGGTCCAGCCGTGCGAACAGGTCGAGAGAGCCTATCTTTCAAGGAGAATTTCATAACACTCGACATAGATTAATTTTAAGATTGCATAAACATAGTGCGTGGTTATTTAATTGCATAACACTCGACATGAATCGTGTTAAGTAAAGGCCGACAATGGGCGAATTGGATTCCTGATCATTTTCGTACCCTCACCCCCGAACTCAAACTTCGGTTCATTGACCATTCATAGAGTCAAGATAGGGAGAACTACATTAGATTCATCTCTAAGTTGTCCCTAAGATTTCTCAATATCCAATTAGGTTTAGGAATCTTCCTTTAAAGACTTGTTGGCGACTTCTTTATTTCAAAACGTATTTCAAACAAAAAACTTTATAATGAGCTAGTCAAATATGCGCTCATCCGCATAGACAATAAAAACCCGCCTACACTCGTTAACTCATTACTCACCCTATTTAGTTTAAAAATCACCTCATGCACACCGTATAAGCCATTTGAGGACCACGCATCTTCGACCACATTTTGGCATTTCAAGAAGGTTGACCAAAAATCTTAAAATTAAAGCCTGCACCTTTACCTCTCCCTCTCTTCTTGCCTGTGTATTCCATTAACTTGAGGGGAAGATGATCAGAAGTAACCTAACTAAGTGGTACACACACATTAGCGGGAAAGAATTGAGCCAACCCTGTTCCCAACCATACTCTCCAAACACTCTGTAATCCCCCATAATTTTATGAATTTTATAAATATATTTAAAGTATATTTATAAGTATTTTTAGTATTTAAATAATTAAATTCTTGAGTATTGACTATTTTAAAGTCAATGATTATTTAATATTTAAAGTGGTCAAAGTATTTAAATTATTTTTTAAGATGGACTTTGAGATTGGACTTTGAGATTCAACAATGAATTTAAATAAGTTTGAGTAGTAGTACAAATGAATTTAATATTGGGTTAGAGGAGCCCAAACTTTTGTAGCCTTTTCATATTGTCATCCTTCATTAAACTAACCAAGCAAACCCATTAGCCTAGTCGACTATAATGGGAACCTATGAATACATTACTCCCTCACAAATTTTGCCTCTCATTAAACTTAAAAGACAAAGCCCTAATTTTCTCTCATCTCTCTCCCCTCACTAGACACTCATTATCTCTCTCTCCTCTCCCGATTTTCTCTCCCTCTATCTCTCTTTTGTTCTTCTCGACTGCTACAGCTACCGCCGGCGACACTGCCGCCAGCCACGCCGCACGCCGCCCCGCCACCAAGGCCGCGCCGCAGCCCGTAGGCGTCCCTCCCCCTCGCGCCTTTGTTCCTCTCTCTTCTTTAGGTTTATTTCCTTTCTTTTTCCTCTATATTATTTTAATAATTAGTTTTGATGTTTTAAATATTGTATTAGTGGTTTAATAATTAAAGTTTGTGACTTTATTGTTTTAATAAATAAATTTTTGATTTTAGTAATTCTTAATTAAAGTTATAAATTTTAGATTATATGCTTTATGTTTAAAGAGGATTTTAAATGTTAAAGTAAGGATTTTTAGGGCTTTAAATGACTATTTGGTAGTACTATATTAAGGGATATTAAAGGTTGAAGTTTTAGTGTTTAAAGAGTTTTAAAATATTTTTTAAGAGAGTTTAAAGTACTTTAAAATTGCTGTAATTTTATTAGAGTATTAATACTTGAATGTTTTGATAATTGGTAGGCGGAGACTTTACTTTGAGCGACTTATAAAGAGTTTAAAGTGGCCTCTCATATTGGCTATGTTCTTTTCATCTGGTCTGATTTGAATTTTTGTGATCTGATCTGATCTGATATGGTCTAATCTGATCTGATCTGATATGAACTTCTGTTATCTGGTCTGATCCGATCTGAACTTTTCTGATCTGGTCTGATCTGATCTGAACTTTTCTGTTCGATTATTCTTATTATTATTAACGTCCAAGAAATTATTATTATTATTCTTATTTTTATTTTTATTTTTATTTTTATATTTATTATTATATTTATTATTATTATTATTATTATTATTATTATTATTATTATTATTATTATTATTATTATCATTATTATTATCATTATTATTATTATTATTATTATTATTATTATTATTATTATTATTATTATTATTATTATTATTATTATTATTATTATTATTATTATTATTATTATTATTATTATTATTATTATTATTATTATTAAGCAATTGGAGACTTTTTGTCAATATCATTAAAATTTACAACTCCAACACTTACAACAACTACTACATTCTATTATAGCATTACCTACTTTTTACTACTAATAAAAGTAGATAATATCAAAAAAATTATAACCAACAAAAAACAACAATAATAATAGAATGCCTCCAAAGTTCCAAGTGTATGGACTTGTTGAAATCATTAACTTACATCACTTACATTTATTGTGAATTAGACAATATTATTCTTCTTCTTCGATTGAACGCCAAATTTCTTCTGCTATTTCTTTTTGCACCAAATCCATTTGTGTATTACGGACATTATTAAACATATCACAATCTGATCTTGGTTCAACATCAATGCCTTCTGAAATAGACTTACCCCAACTCGTGCAATCCGATGAAATTATGTAGGGTAAATGCAGACACTATGATAGCCAATTGATATTGAATATCCATGCACGGCATGTTATGCAATATTTTCCACCTCTTTTTGATCAATCCAAAACATCTTTCAATTGCTGTACGTAATAATGAATGGCGGTAGTTGAAATTCTCGAGCATGCCTTGAGGAGGAGGGCCGTCTTCAAATTCTGGCATATGATATCTAACTTCCTTATCTTTAAAAGGACTCAAATATCCGATTGTATTTGGATACCCAGAATCAACCAGATAATATTCCTAATAGTTATAAAAAAAACTTATGTGAATGCAATGTATATATCGTGCAAAAAAATAGTAATCAAAGGAACAAAGATCTATGAATTTATACCTAAAGGAGGATGTGGAAATCGGAATTTAGATTCACTAAGGTTGTGGCTCCATACAGTTACATCATGGGCACTTCCCTCAAAGCCAACATTAACAAACGTGATTAATCTGTTGAATGAACAAGAAGCCATAACATTCCATGTTTTACCTCCTTTACGTCCTCGAAACGCCACACCATCATCATCATTTACAGTTGCATTTATATGAGTACCATCCAAAGTCCCAATACAATCCTAATATACAACAATAAATATATATCTTATCAAAGGTTATCTTTAAAAAAGTGTAATATGAAAATTATAAGATATATAATTACCTTGAAAAAGGGCCAATGTAGTGGAGAATCCGCTACCTTTTGAGTCACTTCATTCAAGTCTTGAAATGGTTTTATGATCTCACTCGATAAAGTAACAAAAACTTATAGTACCTCTCTGAAGTATCGACTTATGGTAGATATGGAGTGCTGAAATCTATCAGCAGCATCTCGGTAAGAAGCTCCTTTATCCATGATGTATAAAGCAATTCCTAATTATTCAGCCACTCCAATAAATCTCCCAGTTGATAATAACCCTATCTCCATGGTATAGTTGACCAGCTCCAAAAATATATTTCTATCTAATCTTAATTGCTCTTGGAACAAATTAGGATGTGCATACAATAATCTATTGATATAATGATAACCATTTTCACCTCCTATTCTCCAAGGTAATCTCTCCACTGGTGTATGTAATCTCTTTAACTCTTCTAATGCAATAATTAACAGACACGTTTGAGCCACATTCCGATCCATTCTACAATGTACAACCAATAACATCACATTAGAATGTGATATAAATAACAAAACACTATGAGTATGACAAAATACTTTATTAATATCAATTCAAATGCTCACAGAAAAGACTAGTCCAACCATCAATCATAACACAAACATTATTATATGATACTACACCAAAAAAAAAGTCACTAAAAAAACCAATAAAAGAACTAATCCTTTTGAAGCAAGTTATTGAAATTGTGAGTCATATTGAGGGATGTAATAATCTCCATCAATTGAGAAGGTAATCGATGTCTTTAATAACATGAGCCTTTGTGTATCTGATGAAAGTCCCAAGAAGTAGTCTCCATTATCACTTTGACGTAAGCATTGCATACACCGGAAAACAAATGCTTCACCCTGATCAATGACCTCCTGAATGTTGTTTAAAGTTGTAGAGATTTTCTCATATTTGTTTGATTGTGCCTCCATTGTACTAGCTTGAAGAGACATTTTTAGAATCTCTAGACAAGAGTTAATGTCACTTATCTTTTGCTTCTTGGCTTTGGAGGCACCACATTCATCACTCTTACGTTACGTGAATCGTATGAGGCGAATTTTCCGTGTTTAATTCAGACTTGTTCATTATGACCTCCACAGCCGCATCCTCGTCAACTTTACCATCACTACCAGAGTTCTCTTCAATGTTCACATCACGGTTACTAAATAAAGATGCATCTAAGGCTGGTGAGAAGCTCCATTTACTAGTTGCAAATGAGCCAGAATAAAGAGCTCGAAGTTTTGCCAAATGGGGAAGCAATTTTTTGAGAAACCTTGTAGGAACTCCTTTATATTTCTGCATTAAATAAGGATATATAACCATAGTTAAATTGCCATATAAAAGAAGATAATACTTAAGTATAATATGAATGAATTAAATTGTCAGTTACCTTTACAAATGAATTCCATCTATCATCTTGCTCAACCTCTAGGCAACCTGTTATGGGATCAAATGCAAGGCCTGTCCATTTGAGTTCCATTTCTTTCCAAACTTTAAACTTTTTCCTCAAGTCATCATAATGATTTCTGCATCGTTTTTTAGTATATTGCTTCCCAGTTTGTACGTTCAGGTTAATTACAATCTTTCCCCATTTTATCTTTGACTTTGGACTTGCTTTCAAATCAATGCATATATCCATAAACTTTCCACTATGTTCTTCTGACCAAGTTGTCCTCTCATATGGTGTAGCCGCAACCATACTTAAGCTCGACCGGGGAACTTAAAATCGAATATAAAAATCCGAATGAAGAATTCATAAATAAATAAAAGAAATGGAGTAGACGTCAAATATAAACATCATGTTATTGGCAGGGAATTGACAGAATATTTAAATGCAGTCTACAGATACAATGGAAATAAGCAAGATACACATCAAAAAAACATATTCACCAAGATATACATCAACATGATCAGCTATAGAAAAAAAACATATTCACCAGGATACACATCAAGATACACATCAAAATTTCAAAAACTATTGTCAATTCGGCTTTATCAAGTATCAACTACATATCCACAATACCCACACACATTTTTCATGACATATTCCTTATGAAAGTAAAACCCTTATTCACAAGTGTATGAAATATGAGTGATATTTGCATCAATAGAATAAGATAATGGAACATAATTACATAAACAATAAGAAGGTAGATATATACTTACAAGAGTATGAGTGACAACAGGGTGGGATTAAGCAACTGCAAGTCTGCAAATATCGCCGTTATTCGTTTGCCGCAATAATCAATGTGCCAAAAGAAAAACTGAAATCCGTAATATATAAGTGTCAAACCTTACTATGTTGAGCACAAAAAGCGGGAAAAAGTAAAAATTTTAATTCTTTTGGCGTTATGGTTTCCCTCCAATATTTTAGCGAGATATTCTTAATTTCCCTCTCAGTAAATTTTCCTTTGATATTTTGTTCCAAAAATCTCCCCTTTCAAATATTACGTATAACATTATCTTTAACTCTTATAAGCAAAATTTAAAAATATATATATTCGATTGATATACCATATTGTTATGGTATATGATGAGCTCTATACTTGCCTTGTATAACAGGCTTTAAAGACAATAGAATAGAAACGCAGGCATTAAGCGATTTTGAAATTTGACAACTTTACCGTGCTACTGGGAAAAGAACAGAAGTTTGTTTCTTGCACACCAAGTGTTTGTTGAAAAGTCTAGCTGGAATTTTGGCGCTGAAATGGAAACTCATAGGGTATTTAGTAGAGTATAATGCCGCTGCCGGAGTACCCATTGTAGGAGAGAAAGAGAGAGTGTGATATCAAGCAGAACTTCAGTGGCAAATCTGAAAATCACCCTGAAGAGGGAAAGAAAAACGAGAAAACGATAGACATGAAAATGGTGTTCTTACTTTTTTTAGCAGGTGAAGAAGTTAGAACTTAGAAGACAAATATTATTGGTAGATGGATCCAAGTGAACTAAAAACCAGCCCAAGTTTTTGAGCTCAAAAATTATGTACTCACTCTACTCATTTTTGGGATAATGTAATGGCTAAGCTATAGACATACATAATCACAAGTCACAACTGCCGCTCATATTTTTTTTGGAAAATTGACAATACCAGTTTTAACTATGGTCGATTTATTAAAATGCTCAACTTTTGATTATCTCACAACAGTTCCAACTTTGGGAGTTAACTTATGTCGTGTCATGTTGACTCATTTACTTAAAACGTGTCACAAACTTTGACCCGAATCCATTTATTTCGTGTTGAGTTCTGGTCGTATTGCCGTGTCATGTCATTTCTTACATCACAATAATAATAATAATAATAATAATAATAATAATAATAATAATAATAATAATAATAATAATAATAATAATAATAATAATAATAATAATAATAATAATAATAATAATAATAATAATATTTAGAAAAAGAATTAAGGATAAGGCTTGAATTTTTTACGTCCGATCCGATCCGAACTTTTACGATCCGATATGCTTTTTTCTGATCTGATCTGATTTGATCTGATTTTTTCTGATCTGATATGAACTTTTCTGATCTGATCTGATCTGATCTGATCAAATCTAAAATAAGCACTAGAGTGCTTAAATAAGTTGAAAAGAACATAGCCATTATATACACAAGGTACGTACATGCCTATGTGTTTTTAGACTAGTATCATGTCCTAAGGTTAGGATTGATATAGTATCATGTGTAGGGAACGTTTATTTTATTAATTCACATGAGGGATTAATAAATGTAGTGTTTATTGGATCATGAAATGTAGCATGTTGTTCCCTGAAATTATTATATTATTTACTTTATAAGGACCGTGGGCCTTGTTTAGTAAAGTTGGATATTTACCTATTGACAAGTTGGTTGGTTGTTGATTTAAGTCAACAAATAAAGGTTGGTTGGTTATTGATCTTAGTCAATAAATAAATGAGATTAATTCTGGGTCAATTGAGTTGTATGATCACAGTATTTAATCCTAAGATAAAAATTGGAGTCTTTGTGTATTCATGTTTTGTGTTGGTTGTCTTATTGTTGTGAGTTCCAACATTCAATAAAATATTAATACTTAAAGTGAACAGTGAATAGCAATAAGCTTTGGACTGGTGCACGTCTGAAGTATTGGACTAGTATGAGTTGGAGTACATGGAGGTAGCCCATGACTTTTTATGGGGCCGGATTGATCATCGTGTCCTATTTTATTTAATTAGTACCTCGATATCGTTGGTCGTGGGAGTACGGAGTCGCGCTCGTACTTCGTCTTCTAAATTGAAGACAAGGTTTGGTTGGACAACTCTATCCATTGACTATTCAAATTTATTAATAAAATAATATGTTGTTTTTTGTGGAGTCAAGTTCAGTCAAGTGAGTCTGATATTTTATTATGTTATTATTTATCCATGATTTAATGAGTATTAGTATCATGATAGGTTATGTGATTTATTTACCATGTAAGTACTCAGTTTTGCTAATTACGTGCTTTTCTGTGTGTCGATCATGGCTGTGCCTTATTGATCATGTGATGACCCTATTTGGTGAGCAGTCCTTCATGATCAATAAAGCATCGACCATTCCAGGTTTGAAGATGATACATCCATTGAGATTTTGGGAAACAGTTTGGAGAGCTTATGTTTTAGCCGCTTTTAATACTTTTTATATTTTTGGTTTAATTATGTTTCATTAGTTTGAGTTTTTATGTTTGGTTTGACTTTGGTAAGATTTTGGGGTTGACTTAGTTTGAGAACATCTTAGACATTAAAATAAATTTATGTTTAATCAATGATTTCAAGTACTTTATTTATTTTCCGCTGCAAAATTCTAAGTAAGCCGATACGTTTTCACACGGGCGATAATATCTTGGTGATTCTCTACATTTTGTGGGAAAAATGTATTTTATAAAATAAAGGATTGTCGGGTTGTTACAAAGTGGTATCAGAGCTTAGGTTTTTATTGGCCTCTCATGCCAATCAAATTTTTTAGGCGCCTAGTTATTTAAAAAGAATTTCCAAGGAAAACAAGCTCCTTCTTATTTATTGTTCTTAAATCACTTTTGATGAATTTGAAACATTTTTTTAGGGTTCAAAAATTTTTTATTAGTTGAATTTTTTTTTATTTTCGATTTTCGTTTTTTTCGGAAGTTTATTAATTCTGAATTTCGTGTGTTTCGGAAATTATTTTTATGAATTTAGGTTTCATCCTATGTACTTTATTATATTTGAGAGATGGGTAGAATAGGAAGGGCACATAGGATAGAAATATTATATGTCTGCATTTAAATGTTCTCGTTTAGTATGTTCGGTGTCCGAAGTCATTTAGTCTTCGGTTATTTTAGTACGAATGTCCCTGTCGGTGCATACTCGTCTGAAGTGTTGTTTAATGATTATTTGCTTGAATACATGTTCAGTGTTTTTCTTCCTTGCTTAGCTGTTTGATGTTATTCATGGCTTTAAATTATTTATTTATTTGTTTATTTTTTATTATTGGGGATATACGCTAAGTGAGAGTATTGTTAATTATAGATGTCGTGTTCAACTGTAAATGGACCATTAGGCATGACTGATAGTGAAGCTGACCGAGTGGGAAGCTACTCCAACCCTATTGTGCTTAGTGACGATGAGTCTAACGTGGAGTCTGACAGTGAGAGCTATACCGGTGTAGATCTTGAGATGCGACGTATCTTGAAGGTAGGCATCCCTGATAGTGATGATGAGGTAATTCGAGAATTTGACCATGCTAGAGGACAAACCCGAAAGGATATTTATACCACTACTTGGAGATCTTATCTGGATAGTGATAGTGATACAGAGTTGGAGGAAGATGAACCTCAACCAAAAGAATTAAAAGGTCAACTAGAGCTGAAGAGCCAAATTATCATTATGTTATTGAAGACATTAAAGATTTTGAACATGAGATATTTACTCCAGAGAAGTACAAGGAGATAAGGATAGGAATGATGATGTTACTCCATAGAGTTATTTATTCATGTTCTAAGATTAGTTTAGTTGAATAAGTAGCTAAGCTACAATAGTTTAAATTTCTTTTCTTTAGCATCTTTACTTTGTTGAGGAATAAGTTTGATAATTTTTGGATTGGAGAAATATTATTATTATTGTTTTTGAGGAATAAAAGTAATTATTTAGTTATTCGAGTTGAGCAAGAATTTATTTTAGTACGCGAATGGGAAATATTTTATTCAGTTATTGTGATCGATTTTGTTTGATCCTTATGTGATTATGGGTGTGAATAATTGTACATAAGTGAATACATGATTGTTTGTGGTTTATAGTGATGAACTTAGCGCTTATAATTCCATTGAATTTTATTTTGATGCGATCTTGTATGACCAAATCAATTTGATGCCTTCTTAGTGAATGGCAAGTAGATGTGAATCGAAACCTAAAGTAGACCTACGTAAAATTTCAGGTCACAAAGTAGAATGCCGAACAACAATACCGCTTTAGCTTCTGCTATCCGCCTTTTGGCTGAGAAATTAACTCAAGAAAGGACAGAGCGTCCTGATCCTGCGGGAGACATGTTCGAAAGGTTAGCTATGATTAAGCCTCCATTCTTTAAGGGGTAGGCTGACCCTACGTTTTTTAAAAAGCTGGATTAGAGAGTTCGACAAGATATTTGGGGCTGTGAATTGCCCTGAGGCGATGAAAGTGGGTCAAGCTGTGTTGTTCTTGAAGGATGAAGCCGATTTGTGGTGGAAGGAGAATGGGAATAGGAATAATGCTGAGGAAGGTTTCAATTGGGATTCTTTTACTACTGCTTTGAGAGGAAAGTTTTACCCTGCTTTTATGAGGAAGCAAAAGGCTCCAGAGTTCATTAACCTTAGGATGGGAAGTATGACAATTTCTGAGTATTAGATCAAGTTCATAGCGTTGTCTAGATTTGTACCTGAGGTTGTAGCTACCGAAGAACTGAAACTCAAAGGTTTGAGCAAGGACTGACTGAAGAGATTCAGTTGGGATTAGGAGGTGAGACCTTTGCGTCCCTAGATATTGTTTATGGGAGATCTGCCTATATTTATGGACGTCAATCAAGGCGTGATAAGAAGAATGCTGTGATAGGTGAGAAAAGGAAAGATTTCAATGCTAGTGGAAATCAAGGAAATTTTAAGAGGTATAGAAATGGGAATGGAAATTTCCAAGGGAGAAGTGGCCCAGTCTGAGAGGAGTTACAATTGCAAAGAGGTGTAACAATAATCATCCTGGTAAAGACTGCAAAGGAGAGCAAATGACTTGTCATAACTGCCAGAAGAAGGGGCATAGGGAATTCGAGTGTTTCACCAAGCAGAAGAGCGAACATAATGGTAATGGGAATGGTAGTCAAGGAAGGTCTGGGTACAATCAAGCGAACAACCAAGGGCCGAAGCCTATAGGATCGCAGAATGGTCAAGGAAGCTACGGAAAACCTGCTAATGAGAACAACAACAACAACAACCACAACAAAACTCTGGGGAAGCTGTTCGTGATGAGTCGCAATGAAGTTGAAAAGTCTACCGATGTACTTTCTGGTACTTTTTCTATTAACTCTGTTATAGTTAAAGCGTTATTTGATTCTGGAGCGACCTATTCATTTATTTCTTCGTCCATCGTAAAGAGTTTGGGGTTAGCAGACTACGAAGTGATTGACTTACCCATAAGTATACCTACTGGAGAAGTTATAAGGTGTACTAAGATGTATAGACATACCTTTAAAGATAGGAGAGTGTGTTTTTCCTTCTAATCTTATAGAATTCAATTTGGGAGATTGAGACGTTATTTTGGGAATGAACTGGTTAGGTTCCTACAAGGCCAAGATAGATTATGAAGCTCAAAAGGTAGTATTGAAGAGTCCTTTAGGAAAGTCAACTTCATATCGACAAATTGGGAAACCTAAGAGTTTTGGGATCATTTCCGCAATGCAAGTGAAGAAGTTAATAAAGAAGGGGTGTGAGTTGTTCTTCTGTAGTGTGCGAGATATGAGCAAAGATGTTAAGTTAAGGATTGACGATGTACTGATTGTAAATGAGTTTATGGATGTGTTTCCAAATGAGATTGTTGGTATGCCACCTAAGAGAGCCGTTGAGTTTACCATAGACTTAGTTCCTGGTATTGCACCTATTTCAAAGGCACCGTACAGAATGGCATTTCCTGAGATGAGCGAGTTGAAGACGCGATTGCAAGAATTATTGGAGAAGGGTTATACTAGGCCTAGTGCGTTACCTTGGGGAGCACCTGTGCTATTTGTGAAGAAGAAAGATGGAAGTATGAGGTTGTGCATTGATTATAGGGAGTGGAACAATGTGACAGTTAAGAATAAGTATCCTTTGCCTAGGATAGATGACCTATCCGATCAGTTGAATGGAGCAAGTATATTCTCGAAGATCGATTTGCGTTCGGGGTATCACCAATTGAAGGTAGCCGATAAGGACATACCTAAGACTGCATTTAGGACGCTTTATGGTCACTATGAGTTTACAGTGATGGCGTTTGGATTGACCAATGCACCGGCTATATTCATGGACTTGATGAATAGGATATTCCATGAGTTTTTGGATAAGTTCGTCGTAGTGTTTATTGATGATATTTTGATCTATTCGAAGAGTGAAGAAGAGTATGATGAACATTTGTGGATAGTTTTGGAGACGCTTAGGAAGAACCAATTGTATGCAAAGTTCTCTAAGTGTGAGTTCCGATTGGAGAAAGTAGCATTTTTGGGTCATTATGTATCTAAGGAAGAAGTTTATGTGGATCTTGCAAAGATACAAGCCGTTAGTGAGTGGCCTAGACCAAAAAACGTGTATGATATAAGAAGTGTTCTGGGATTAGCTGGCTATTATAGGAGATTTGTAAAAGATTTTTCGAAGATAGCAAGGCCGATGACTAGTCTGATGAAGAAAGAGTCGAAGTTTGAGTGGAATAAGAAGTGCGAGGAAGCCTTTCAGACTTTGAAGGAGCGTTTAACCTCCGTACCTGTTTTAACTGTGCCTGATGGACATGAAGGATTCGAGGTGTATAGTGATGCTTCGAAGAATGGATTGGGGTGTGTTCTGCAGCAAAATGGAAAAGTGATCGCGTATGCGTTGTGTTAGTTGAAGACGTAGAGTCGAATTATCCTACCCATGACCTAGAGCTCGCTACTATTGTGTTTGCATTGAAGATTTGGAGACATTATTTGTATGGAGCGACTTGCAAGATCTTTACTGATCACAAGAGTCTGAAGTATATCTTCACTCAGAAGGATCTCAATATGAGACAGAGAAGATGGTTGGAATTGATTAAGGACTATGACCTAGATATTCGGTACCATGAGGGGAAAGCGAATGTAGTCGTAGATACTTTGAGTAGAAAGTCGATTCATAGCATGAATGCGTTGGTAGTTCCTGATGAGTTATACTGAGATATGCAAAGGCTTAGCCTTGACATTTTGAATCCTGGAGAGATTGAAGCAAGATTGAGTGCTTTGTCGTTGGGATCGTCGATTTTCGACAAGATCAAAGAGAGTCAAGTTGGATACGAGCACCTAGACAAGATTAAGGAGAAGATGAAGCAAGGAAAGGAAGTTGATTTCAAGGTTCGTGATGATGGAAGCTTGAGATTTAAAGGTAGTGTATACCACATAAGTGTGAAGAGCTTAAGAGGAAGCATATGGAAGAAGGGCACAATGCCCCATATTCCGTGCACCCTAGTGGTGATAAGCTGTATAAGGATCTTAAGGAGACTTATTGGTGGCCGAATATGAAGCGAGAAGTCGTCGAGTTCGTGTCGACGTGTCTGACATGTCAGAAAGTAAAGATCGATCATAAGAGACCAATGGGGAAGGTCCAATCATTAGAAGTCCCTGGATGAAAGTGGGATTCAATATCAATGGACTTTGTGATTGATTTGCCAAAGACGAAAAATGGCAATGATACTATTTAGGTTATCGTGGACCGACTGACGAAATCTGCCGTGTTCATTCCGATCAAGGAAACATGGAAGAAGAAACAACTTGCCAAGACATATATCAAGCATGTGGTGAGACTGCATAGAGTTCCGAAGGACATTATTTCAGATCGTGATTCGAGATTCCTCTCGAAATTTTGGCAAAAGGTCCAGTTGAATCTTGGAACGACGTTGGAGATGAGTATTGCGTTTCATCCTGTGACAGATGGTCAAACTGAAAGGACCAATCAGACTATGGAAGACATGTTGAGAGCGTACGCGATTGATTTCCAAGGAAGTTGGGAAGACCACTTGGATTTGATCGAATTTTCGTATAATAATAGTTACCATGCAAGCATTAAGATGGCACCATTTGAGGCGTTTTATGGAAGGAAGTGTAGAAGTCCCATTTGTTGGAATGATTTTAGTGAGAATGTAGTATTGGGGACTGAATTTATTGAGGAAATTGTCAAGAACGTGAAGTTGATACAAGCTAGAATTCAAGCTGCCCAAGATAGGCAGAAAAGCTATGTTGATTTGAAGAGAATGGAAGATGAATTCGTTGTTGGTGATAAGGTGTTCTTGAAGGTATCACCGATGAAAGGTGTGATGAGATTTGGTAAGAAGGGAAAATTAAGTGCCAAGTACGTTGACTCATATGAGATTTTGCAAAGAGTTGGGAAGGTAGCCTATAAGTTGGCTTTACCAATGGAATTTGAGAAGATGCATGATGTATTTCACATTTCGCAACTTAAGAGATATATCCCTGATGAGAATCATGTTCTGGAACCCGAAATAATCCAGATAGATAGTAGCCTCACATATGAGGAAAGACTTGTGAAAATCTTGGATAGAAAGGTGCGTAGTACACGCAATAAGGATGTGAATATCGTGAAAGTGCTTAGGTCTAACCATGAGTCCGAAGAGACAATGTGAAGATGAATTGAAGAAGAAGTATCCTGAATTGTTCCTTGAGGTGAGTTACGAGGGCGTAACTCGTTTTCTTTAAGAGGGGTAGAATGCGATAGAATTTCGCGCTTTTTGCACTATTTTATGGTATTTTTATGCATTTTTATGCTTATTCTGGCGATTTGCACATGTTGGTGCAAAATAAATTGATTTTCCGCTTCAGAAAATGTGTCCATGTAGTGACACAAGTGGTTTTAGGATTGGTAAATTGTGCACATGTTGTGACACAAGTATTTTCAAATGGAAGATCTGAATAAAATTTTTGAAACTGTGAGAGTTTTCGTGTCAAGTTTCGGGACGAAACTTCTTTTAAAAGGGGTAGACTGTAATCCTCCACAATTTATGAATTTTATAAATATATTTAAAGTATATTTATAAGTATTTTTAGTATTTAAATAATTAAATTCTTGAGTATTGACTATTTTAAAGTCAATGATTATTTAATGTTTTAAATAGTCAAAGTATTTAAATTATTTTTTTAAGATGGACTTTGAGAGTCAACGATGAATTTAAATAAGTTTGGATTATAGTAAAAATGAATTTAATATTGGGTTAGAGGAGCCCAAACTTTTGTAGCCTTTTCATATTGTCATCCTTCTGTAAACTAACCAAGCAAGCCTATTAGCCTAGTGGACTCTAATGGGAACCTATAAATACATTAATCCCTCACAAATTTTGCCTTTCATTAAACTTAAAAGACAAAGCCCTAATTTTCTCTCCTCTCTCTCCCTTCACTCGGCACTCACTCACTCTCTCTCTCCTCACCCGATTTTCTCTCCCTCTATCTCTTTCGTTCTTCTCGATTGCGCGGCTACGCCGGCGATACTGCTTGCCCAGCCACGCCGCACGGCCGCCGCCCGGCCAAGGCCACGCCGCCCAGCCCGGCCGACGTCCCTTCCCCTCGGCGCCTTTGTTCCTCTCTCTTGTTTTGGTTTATTTCCTCTCTTTTTCCTCTATATTATTTTAATAATTAGTTTTGATGTTTTAAATATTGTTTTAGTGGTTTAATAATTAAAGTTTGTGACTTTATTGTTTTAATAAATAAAATTCTAATTTTAGTAATTCTTAATTAATGTTATAAATTTCAGATTATATGCTCTATGTTTAAAGAGGATTTTAAATGTTAAAGTAAGGATTTTTAGGGGTTTAAATGACTATTTTGATAGTACTATATTAAGGGATATTAAAGGTTGAAGTTTTAGTGTTTAAGAGAATTTTAAAATATTTTTTAAGAGAGTTTAAAGTACTTTAAAGTTGCTGTAATTTTATTAGAGTATTAGTACTTGAATGTTTTGATAATTGGTTGGCGGCGACTTTACTTTGAGTGACTTCTAAAGAGTTTAAAGTAGCCTCTCATATTGTTTACACAAGGTATGTACATGCCTATGTGTTTTTAGACTAGTATCATGTCCTAAGGTTAGGATTGATATAGTGTCATGTGTAGGAAACTTTTTATAGTTCATATGTGGCTTATATTTAAATGGATTTGCGTGTTTTATACTGTTGTGTGAAGCATGTTGCCTATTATGAAGTATTACATGTTTGTATGGATGATTGATGCAAGCATGTGGGTTGGGAACGTTTGTTTTATTAATTCACATGAGGGATTAATAAATGTAGTGTTTATTGGATCATGAAATGTATCATGTTGTTCCCTTGAATTTATTATATTATTTACTTTATAAGGACCGTGGGCCTTGTTTAGTAAAGTTGGATATTTACCTATTGACAGATTGGTTGGTTGTTGATTTGAGTCAACAAATAAAGCTTGGTTGGTTATTGATCTTAGTCAATAAATAAATGAGATTAATTCTGGGTCAATTGAGTTGTATGATCACAGTATTTAATCCTAAGATAAAAAATTGGAGTCTTTGTGTATTCATGTTTTGTGTTGGTTGTCTTATTGTTGTGAGTCCCAACATTCAATAAAATATTAATACTTAAAATGAAAAGTGAATAGCAATAAGCTTTGGACTGGTGTACGTCTGAAGTATTGGACTAGTATGAGTTGGAGTACATGGTGGTAGCCCATAACTTTTCTTGGGGCCGGATTGATCACCGTGTCCTATTTTATTTAATTAGTACCTTGATATCGTTGGTCGCGGGAGTACGGAGTCGCGCCCGTACTTCGTCTTCTAAATTGAAGACAAGGTTTGGTTGGACAACTCTATCCATTGACTATTCAAATTTATTAATAAAATAATCTGTTGGTTTTTGTGGAGTCAAGTTCAGTCAAGTGAGTCTGATATTTTATTATATTATTATTTATCCAAGATTTAATGATTATTAGTATCATGTTAGGTTATGTGATTTATTTATCATGTAAGTACTCAACTTTGCTGATTACGTGCTTTTCTGTGTGTCGATCATGGCTGTGCCTTATTGATCATGTGATGACGAGCAGTCCTTCAGGATCAATAAAGCATCGACCATTCCAGGTTTGAAGATGATGCATCCATTGAGATTTTGGGAAAGCTTGATTTGGAGAGCTTATGTTTTAGCCTCTTTTAATACTTTTTATACTTTTGGTTTAATTATGTTTCATTAGTTTGACTTTTTATGTTTGGTTTGACTTTGGTAAGATTTTGGGGTTGACTTTGTGGTTGACTTAGTTTGAGAACATTGTGGTTCTTTGACATTAAAATATCTTTTAAGTTTAATTAATATTTCAAGTACTTTATTTATTTTCCGCTGCACAATTTTGAGTAAGCCGATACGTTTTCACACGGGCGATAATATCTTGGTGATTCTCTATGTTTTGTGGGAAAAATGTATTTTATAAAATATAGAATTGTCGGGGGATTACACACTAATGAAGACTTCTCTCCCCATCACTCCCATTCCACCAAGAATTGAGACTGCACCTTTAAACTCATTAATTAACTGTTAATCCCTCCAAGGACTCCCGAGCTTTACTTCATTATAGAGAAATTGGTCAAAATCCCCCGCACAAAGCAAAGGATCCTCCCAAGCAACATCATTATGTAGCACTAGTAGAATAATTGTATATTGTTGCGGTTTTTAAGGGCATAAGTTAACCTAAAACTGAAGCAATAGGTTTCTCTGTTGCCATGGTTATACCCAAACACTGCAGCAATAAGTGCATGTTTTTTATATATAAAATTTTAAATTTAAATCTTCAAACTATATTCAACGTTAAAATGCAATTAAAACCAAAAAATAACTAAAACGAACGAGTACTGCACATTGAGTTCATGCATTGAGTGGAAAATAAAAAATACAGAAAATCAATAATTACAAAATTAAAAAGATAATAAAAAATTCAACTAACCTATGAGGAAATGAAACTAGAACTAAAAAAAATGAATTGAAACTAATTACATGAAAAAATCAAAAATCAAATTGAATAAAAAATTACAAAAAAAATTAACTAAGAATGTGAGGAAATGTGAGCCACGACGACGACAACAGCGATCCATGAACGAATCGCGACGACGAGCCACGAGCGACAGCGACCCACGAGCCACGAGCAACAACGATCCAGGATCCACGAGTGAATTTAAGGACGCGGTGCTGCGTTGGGCCTGTTGTGCTTGGCCACCTGCGAGGATAAGTGTTGGCGCTGGTGTTTGGCCACCGACGACAATGAGAGGGGAGAGAGGAGAGAGAGCTTGTGAGGGGAGAGAGAAGAAAGAGGCGTGAGGAGGAGAGATAGGATAAGAGATAGAGAGAGGCGAGGACTGAGGTTTTTTGAGTGAAGCGTGACTCGTGAGAGGATTATATGTGTGACGTGAAAAAATCCTAGTTATTAAATTTTATCGCTGCGGTTCCTTAAGAAACCACATCAATAATTTCTTTTTCACTCTTTTTTCAATTTTGTCACAGCTTATTGCTACGTATGGGTAAAACCGCAGCAGATGAATAGCATCAATATACAACTATTCTACTAGTGTAGTAAAGCCATAAGTTACCAAGAAAGGTGCTTATCCGCGTTCACCGACCAGCCATAAAAACTTGTAATTTTGTCATGGGGAACACCAAACAGGCCCACAAAAAACCCATCAATATGGTGCAAAGAACAAGAAAACGAGTAAATTGTACCTTCTTCTTCCAAAAGAGGGCAAGGCTCCCGCCCTTCCGGCCGAATCAACATAACAAGCCTCATAATCATCAGAGTTAGACCAACTTACACGCATCTCACTACCACTTAGTTTCCTCTCCATCAAGAAAAAGATATCCACATTCTCCTCAAGCAAGAACTTTTTTAAGTTTAACAACTGCCTCCGGGTTGCCAATCCCCCGACAATTGTAACTGAGGAGACTCATTGTACCCGGCGAGGTTGAGTATGCTCAACCTCCGCCGATTTAAAACTATATGTGGAAAGCATCGTTACATCATGGGTCGTCTCACCATTGTTATTGACATCCAAAGAATAAGTGTGCTATGCCTCACATGATCTTGCCTCCCTCTCTTATCGCCACTAAGGCTCTGTTCTTTTGGACCGAATCGAACCGAACTAAACCAATTTGTCTCGAACCAAGGAAATTGAACGGGCGAAGTGAATGAAAATGTGAGAGGAAACTAACCGAACCGAACGGAATTGAATTGAATAAACCCGAACCGAACCGAACCGAACCCCGAATCGAATGAATTTGTAACCGAACGGCGAATTTTCATTAATTCAGTCCAAAAGAACAGAGCCTAACTCTAGAAAAGTCATTCCCTCCTCCTACTTTTTTTTTATAAGTGAGATCAATATATTTCAAACTGCCAACACCAAGTACATCCTAACTTTCCTTGAAGGAGCAATGAACAGAACAACCAGCACTACTTACAGAGATTCAATCCACATTTTACCACTATCACTAATCTTCTTTGGCATATACCCTATACATCTATATTTCACTTAACTATTAATTTGCTTTACAGTATACTCTATACTATGTACCTTCCCAAGCCAAACCACCTCATTTCAAGCATGCCAGACATAGTAGACCATTGCTCCAAGGGCTGCTGCCTGCACTGATCTCTTAAATTTTGATCCCCTTCTTCTCCTGACTAACCATTCAATGATTCTCTGCATACTCATAGTATGATTTGTCAAACCACACCATTGTTTGATTTGCTCAAAACACATTTTGCTAAAATGACATTCAAAGAAAAGGTGATTGTGATACTCAGCATATTCCCCACATAAAGGACAAATATCATCCTCACACACACCATACCTGTGCAATCTGACCTTGGTCTGCAATCTTCCTTGCACAGCCAGCCAACAACAAGATTGGTGCTTAGGAACACCACTTCTACTCCAAATGACAGAACACCAGTGAATTCTTTCATGTTCCCCAGTTAACTTTTGATACACCTCTTGAATTGAATAATGCTGCATTTGATGTATTTGCCCTGCTAGAATAATGCATTTTCAGCTTTTCCTTGACATAGCATAATTGACGCCAGTACCAACTACTAGTGCTCTTAGGCACATGTTCCCACCAAATATCCTGCTTAATGTACACATCATGCACCCACTTCACCCAAAGATTGTCAATCTATTTCTCAACAGCCCACACATACTTTCCCAGGGCTGTAATATTCCATACATGAACATTCCTCACCCCTAGTCCTCCAGTATTCTTAGGTGTGCACACCTTGGACCACTTGACATACCCAGCCTTGCTACTAGAATACTCCCCTGACCATAAGAATGCCCTACAAACCTTTTCAATCTCATGAAGCACCTGTCTGGGTAAAACAAAAACCTGAGCCCAGTAGGAATGAATGATAATCAACACAGAATTGATTAGTTGTAGTCTACCAGCAAAAGAGATGTTTCTGGTGCTCCAAATTCTAATTTTTGCCACCATTTTTTCAAGTAAACTCTCACAATCAGCAACATTAATTCTCCTTGAGAAAATTGGCACACCCAGGTATTTAAAAGGGACCTGCCCTCTAATAAAACCAGATCTGTTCAAAGCCCTCTGAATATCATCCTCCCTCATACCACTACAATACATGGCAGATTTCTGCTCATTAGCTTGTAGCCCAGAAGACTCAGAAAACAACTTAAACCTCTGAGAATCAGGTGAATGGATGTGTAATCCCCTTTGCAGCATAGGAGCAGATCATCAGCAAAACAGAGATGAGTTAATTGCATTGAGGCACATTTTGGATGAAACTTGAAATCAGCTTGCTCACTAACTTTCTTCAAAATCCTTGATAAGTACTCCATACATACTACAAATAAAAGAGGAGACAAGAGATCACCTTGTCTAATACCTCTTTTAGAAGGAAAATACCTATGCATAACCCCATTAATCATCAAGGAAAACTTAGGGGAACTAACACATGTCATAATGTGTCTAGTAAATCTGTCAGGAAACCCCAAATTCTCTAACATTTCCTTCAAAAAACCCCATTCTATTGTGTCATATGCTTTCCTCATGTCAATTTTGAGCATACAACCAGGACTAGTCTTAGCTCTGCCATAAAATCTTACAAGGTCCAGACAAATCATTATGTTATGCATAATTTATCTACTATGCACAAATGCACCCAGATTCTCCATGATAATATCAGGTAAAACATCTCTCAATCTATTGCATAGAACTTCTGTAATGCATTTATAAATGACATTACAACAAGCTATGGGTCTATAATCCCCCACATTGTTAGGGCAAAGCACTTTAGGAATGAGAGTTATAGTGGTGGAATCTACCTCATTAAGCAATCTACCATGAGTAAAGAAATCCACCACAGCTGCCACCACATCACCTCCCATAATGTGCCAATCCTTCTAACACTTCTTCTTTCATCCCTGCTTGCCCCTAACAGCTGCTGGTAATATTTTAGGAGGGCCTGAGTCACTTGATCTGGTTTATCAACCCACTCACCAGCACCATTATGAATGCCAAACACTGCATTCTGCACTTGCCTTTTCTTGATGCTTCGATGAAAAAGCTTTGAATTACTATCCCCATCCTTCAACCATGCACATTTGGCTTTCTGTTTGAGAAAATCCATATATGCATCATGAGCAATTTTATGATCTCTGGCAGCATTACTCTCCTGTCTTCTTAAATCAAGATTCTCAGGATGTTGATGAAGTTGCTCTTGACAACTTTTCAACACTTGTGAGGCTTCAATCTCCTTAGCTTGCAAGTCAGAGTATCCCTCTTTATTCAGCTGTCTCAACATTATTTTCAACCTTTTCAGCTTCTGCACCACTTTAAACATAGGAGTGCCATTGATACTTACATTCCAGCTTCTTACCACCAATTCATCAAAATTTCCAGCAGATTTCCACATAGGGAAATACCTGGATGGTTTTTTTCCTATGTCAGGAGCAAGATGAGAAAGCAGGATCATAGGACTATGATCAAAATCCCCCTCAGGGAGGAATTTTGTTTCAGTGTAAGGATACATCTCCACCCACTCAGAATTGAACATGAATCTGTCAATTTTTGAAAAAATTCTATCACCCTCACCCTGTTTGTTGTTCAAGGTATAGAAGCATCCTGTTGCTTTCATATCTTCCATATTACACTGATCAACACATTCCTTAAACTCCCTGAATTCATTACTTCTCACAGGGGCCCCCATTCTGTCTTCAATGTGAAGAACACAATTAAAGTCTCCCATCCACACCCAAGCAACATTATCCTTCTTCAATTGTTTTAAATCATACCACAATTGCTTCCTACTGACAGCATCATTAAAAGCATACACAAAAGTTCTATAGAACTCCCCACCATTTCTAGACTTGATGAGACAATGGATGAGCTGACTAATGCATTTAAAAATACACACCTGGAAAAAATTAGGATTCTAGAATAACACAATTTTCCCTCCTTTATGACAATGGGAATTGGAGGTGAAACACCAACCAGGACAAACATTAAGGTAAAGGTTTCCCATATTACTAACCTTTACCCTAGTTTCCAAGAGACAGACATTCAGGCCCCTAACATTCCAGCATAAAACCTTACTCATCAGGGACTAGAGGGTTATCACCCCTCCCAACCTCTGAATCAACCATTTCACACACAATGTTCCCAATTGTGACTTCCTCCTCTGCTAACAACTAAAAGACATTGCTAGTACTCACTTCAGCAGCTCTCTGTGGGGACTTCCTAGCTGAATTGTGCACCAAACGAAATCCATCCTTGTCCACCTGAGGCTCATGCTGCTGCCTACTTGGACCAGGCACAGCAGGAGCAGATTGTTCCTTCTGTCTCCAAGTTTTCCTATCTTTCACCTTCCTACAATTTTCAGCAGCATGACCAAATAACTTGCAAACTTCACAATTTTCAGGTTTCCAATCATAAATCACATCCAATTGAACCACTTCATTTCTCTCATTCATGAAAGAAATTTGATCAGGAAACACCTTACTAACACTGGCCTCCACCAAAATTCTAGCAAAAGTCAGCCTCTCCCTTTTATGTGTTGCTTGATTAGTCTTTATTGGCTTCCCAATTTGACCAGCAATCTTAAAAAGGCTTCGTTCACCCCAATATTTGATGTCTAATTTGTGCAATTGAATCCACATTGGAACAATATCCAAAACCTCCTTAGTGAGATCCATATCTGGTGACCAGGCCTTGATCATCAAGGGTTTTTTATCAAAAAATTGCGATCCACCCATCAAAATCTTGTCTCTATTCTCCATGGATGTGAATCTCACAATGAACACTCCTTTGTTTACACTAGCTACCTTATCAACTCCCATATTCCTCCAAATCCTTCTAATAAACCCTTCCATGACATAAATGGGTGGATTGGCCCCTAACACATAGCAAATTATTGATGAATTCCAGAAATCCACTTCCTCCTGTATATCCTCAACATCAATCTTAACACAATTCACTTCATTATTCACATGAATTTCATCAACATTATTCAATCGCACAGGTGAAATTCGAATATTATTAATCTCAGTATGATTAATCACCAGATGATCAGAATTCACATTCAAATTACTACGTTCAGCACTTCTATTTGCAGAATTGTGTTTACCTGGAGTAATCTGCAAGATCGGTGTCAAACCTCCATGATTCGCCTCATTTTCCTTAATCGCTGTCATCCACTCCGAAAAATGACTTCGAATTGCTAATTGTTGTTGTAAATCTCGTAATGATGATCTAGGTGATAAGTGCTCACCAATTTCCTCTAAGCTCTCCTCATCAGAACTTTCAAATTCCATCGCCTGAACACTTAAAATTTCATCCAGAGTACGAGTTTTCTTCGCCTGAGATGACGAAGGACCATTTTGCTGAGAATTAGAGGTTTTGGAATTGACTTTAGCTCGAGTTTTCCTAGCCATGGCAGCTCACTACACATGCTAATGTGCACCGAGAGAAAAACTTAGAGAGAGAACCCTCCTCCTACTTCTACAGCAGTAAACTTATCGTCTTGGAAAATAAGCTTCTGTTTAATTTGCCTTTGGTTGGGAAATGGTCTTTTTAAAATCATCATGAAGTTTCAGCTTAGTCTCTCCTTAATTAGCATTATCACCCCTAAGTAACTCTCGTGGGAGAGGCACGTAACCAACTACCATGAGGGCATGCACACTCCTCCAAATCCTCGTCATACATATCACATTCTTTCGCCCGATGTTCGAACATTTCACAGAGGTAGCAAAAGTCTAGGAGCTTCTCATGTTTAAAATCAATCCATTTTTGTACTCCTCCCGCCTGAAATTTCAGTCCACGCATAATCACCTTGGAGACATCCTTATCCACCCAAAATCTCATGTATTTTTTAAAACCAAATGGATCTGATTCATCATACTTGACAAAAGTCCCTATCTTATTTGCAACCACCATGGTCATCGCCTTCTTTCTTCTATTAACAAGAACTTGATATGCCTTAACCCAGAAGCGAGTAGAGGTGAAGGACATCTCCGTTGGTTGTTCATGACCCTGAATGTCTTTCAATAATAGAAGTTTACCGTCAAAAGACCAAGGCCCATTATCAAGAACCCTACTTCTATCTGCTTTGGAAAAAAAATTGAAACATAAAGACATTGTTCTCGACTTCACCTGCAACCATACCCTTCGAGGGTCTCCATAAATTCTTCATTGTTTTTTTCAAAGCCTCTGGGTTGAAAGTAGTGTTTGATAGCAGTTTTCCTACCAAGCTATGTGCTACCAGTTGGGCCGACACTTCATCATCCTCATAGGAGTCATCGCACACACCAACGTATCTTCCTCGGCCTCCGTCAAAGAGAGCTGCTTCCATTTATTAATCGAATCCGACGACATTCTCCAAAAACTCACCCAGCAAAACTCATTGAAAACCTTAGCAAGCAAATAAAAGCAACGAACCACGAGATGAAGAAAACTCAGATCGAGGGAACAATAGAAAACACGACACAGGAAAACCTATGCGCCCAAAAGATCAACGAAAATGCCCCCACAAGGATAATCTCGGGGTCAAAAATTCCTCATCAATGCTTGAATCAACTCATCAAGGAAACCTCTAGAAACCCTAGAGTCCTTCACTATTCTCTTCTTTTGGTTGAATGATAGCAAAATTTATATTTAATTCTGAATACCATGATTACTTTGTTGTTGAATTGACATAGTAATAACTTTGTAGCTTTAGTCACGTTTTAACTCCATATCAGTTGATTAAATTTAGTATGTAAATCATGTTACTATACTAAAATATATAATTTGCGAGAGTAATGAATTTGAATAATAACAAGTTCACACTATGTTTTACCTAACCCATATATAATACTTCATCCCCTGTTTTTCTATTGCAATATAATTCTTTTGGTCAAACTTTAACCTTATATATATTCAAATATAATCAATATAATTATCAAGTACTATATTGTTAGATTCGTCCCTATTTTCAAATATCAAGTACTTATAATTTTAACCTATATGTAATTAACAAAATTAATGCTCAAAGTTTACATTTGAGTCCCCGAAAGGTATGTTGCAATTAAAAATGATTGCAGGAATTGTGATATATAATAGGATCAATATTCCCTCCATGAAGTAATATCCATTCCTAAACAACACATTAAGTATTTCGAGTTGTGGATCTTAGTCAAAAAAATATGAGAAGCAAGGTTCAAAACTTAAACCTCTTGTTCAATACAAGTGCACTCAGTTTATAAGTCTCAACATTTCTTTCATGTATATCTTTTTTAAAGAGATATTTCATTAATTAAAGGCCAAATGACATCTACAATAGGTATTAAAGAAAAATAAAATACTATCAAACAAGATCAAATCAACTTCGTCTTTGATGAAACTAAAATGAACCAGATCAAATATTGTGGAGCATGCCCCTTGTATTTGTTGTCTCAATAAGCAGCTAATAATGGAACCGTCTATCATCTTGACATAGTTTGGAGAAGAACATACTTGATCTAACCATGTTGACCGCATCCGAACTTCCAATATATTCATGTTGATAGTCTTGAACTTCAACCAATGAGAACAATTTTTCATTCCTACAAACAAACAAACGAGACTCACAACTCCCATAGGGAGAAGGAGGCCTCCGCAACAGAGGAAGCTAAAATTTTCATAGTAGGGCACGAGAAACTCTTATAAAGAGAGACTAACTTATTCAAAAAAAAAAAATAAGAGAACAAACTAGAAACTAAAAACAATAAAGGAAAAGGGGCTTATCATGGATGAAATCATCCATGACAGCCCCTAACTGATGAAAGGGAGAAGAGAAGGAGAAGGGGGCGGTGAGAGAGAAAGTAGGTTTAGGGAGAAATATTGCTCAGTCGAGTTTTTATGTATATACATATACATCTTAGCATGTATAGTTTAATAACTCAAAAAAATAACACTCGAGACTAGGCCTCTACTGGCGCGGTGAAAGATCTTGCCCTAATAACTCCAAATAATAAGGTAAGTTTCACCTGGGTTTTATAATAATTAACCTCTTCTTAATGTAGTAATTCAACCCTGTACAATAAGTAACCTATAACTATTAGAGTGATAACTCCGAAGCATTATGTTGACTTATACTCACATTTGATGTGAGTTTGTCCCCCATATAAAAATAAAGACATAACTAGCATAAAGAAGTAGAGAAAGTTTGATCGGCTACTCTATATTTCCAATTGAAATTTAGAATGGAATCCCATGGAGCTAGCATATCTGTATATGTATTGGAGAGGATTTATCAAGTATGGTATTTAACACCTAATTTAAAAAAAAGGGTAATCAACAAGGTGTTTCTTCACATATCTGTCTTCACATAATTATAAAAAAAGGACGAAAGCTTTAATTTTCCAACGGTCAAATGATGTTGTTAATCTATATAAATATATTAAAAGGCGTTTCTATCAAAGGAACGGTGTCACGTGACACTCTTCTCAAGCTTCTAATACACATGTTTATTATCTCAATCAAAAATATTAACAATGTGTAGTTACTAGGAATCGAATACATGAACCCCGAAATGAAATGTGAAAATTTAACCACCAATCCAATACAATTTCAGTGCTTAATGTTTCAAAGTAAAACATAATAAAGTCTCATAATTATATGCAATTACAAAACATGTAGACAAACTTTTTGATCTTTAACCCTTTTATTAAGTAATAAGATTTACTTACCCAAATTCCATTGAAATTGTTATTTTTATTCTCAATTCCTTAGAAGTTTTTTTTGAACAACTTACCATGCCATGATGTCCATTTTTCAATTTCGTACTATACAAAATATTACGAAAAGCTAATAGAATCAATTATGAAATTTATGAATAATATATTTGCTACTTGTAACTGACCCGGGGCATCGTCTGGGGTAAAATACTAGTACTTAATACAAAGTACACTAGTGGATAAAAACGCAAGGGCTGCGGTGCAAGGGCTGCGTTTTTTTGAAAAACGCAGCCCTTAATAGTGAAGGGCTGCGGTCAATGCAAAAACCGCAGCCCTTTTAGTGAAGGGCTGCGGTTAGCCAAAAACCGCAGCCCTATAAGTAATAAAGGGCTGCGGTTTTTTAAAAACGCATCGTGGTGTTGCCGCAGTGGACAAGGGAGGGTGAGAGAGAAGGGAGGAGGGTGAGAGAGAAGAGGGAGAACGAAGGAGGCGTGAGATTGAGTTTGTGAGATTGAGTTTTAATTTGTGAGAAACCCTTAAAGCCCCCGCAATTCCTTTCACATTAAAGTTATTAAAAAAACGCAGCCCTTTATGAGCTTTTTTTTTTAATAACTTTAATGTGAAAGGAATTGCGGGGGCTTTAAGGGTTTCTCACAAATTAAAACTCAATCTCACAAACTCAATCTCACGCCTCCTTCGTTCTCCCTCTTCTCTCTCACCCTCCTCCCTTCTCTCACACTCCCTTGTCCACCGGCTGCAACACCACGCCGCCGGCACTACGGCCCGCACCTCCGCTGCCCGCTTGCCGCCGTGCAGCAACCACCACTCCACTCGCGACGCCCGCCACCTCCCCGACCGCCTCACCACTGGGACGAAAAATTATCACCAGGCCCCAGACCCTTCTCTCCCCCGTCCTCCTCCTCAAACACATGCTCGCCGTTTTTTTTTTGTTACCGGTGACTTTATCGTGCTCCCGCTACCACCTAGCTTCGTGGATCTTCTTTGCTTCGATGGGGTTTCCTCGCCAGTCGGTCGAACTCCGCTCATCTCTTCCTCGTCGTCGAGCTCCGCTTAAGCCGTCGTCGTCGTCGGAGATAATCTTTCTTTTTCAGATCTATAATTTCTTGATCTTTGTTTTGATTAATGTTCATGTAATTTCAGATCTATAATTTTTTCTCTTATGTATTTTCGATCGTTTTTTTCATTTTTGTTCGTTTTTTTTCATTTTCGTTTGTTTTTTCATTTTCATTCGTTTTTTTCATTTTCGTTTTTTTTCATTTTCGTTCATTTTTCTTACTGTAAATTTCGACTGTTCTTGTTGTTCTTGTTGATATGTAATTTCGTTTTTTTATTTTCATTCGTTCTTGTTGATATATAATTTCGACTATTATTGTTGTTCGTTTTTTTAATAGTTAGTGCCTTAAATTGTTCTTGTTTTTTAACCTGTAAATTTTAATTTGATGTTCTTCGTTTTGTTTGTTTGTTGATTCGTTTTTTGATTTTTCCTGTTGTAAATTTCCTGATATATTTAGGAGTAAAAAATTGCGAAAAACTTTTTTTTTTATATTTTTTTTTGGGTCAAAAGGGCTGCGGTTATGGTCAAAAGGGCTGCGATTATGGTCAAAACCGCAACCCTTTGTACAAAGAAGGGCTGCGTTTTAGGCCCAAAACCGCAGCGGTTTTGGGTCAAAAACGCAGCCCTTCATCAGTTCGTTGTGAAGGGCTGCTACGTAAAGGGCTGTTGGCAAAAAACGCAGCCCTTCCGTTTTTCTCCACTAGTGGTAGTTTCAAAGTCTTACCAAACTTAAGATTCAAAAGAACTAAAATTAAATATTAACAGAGCACCTTCCTAGATATTTCCCTCGACAATAACCTCTAGCAACAAAACCCATATCCCCAATCACCATGATTACTCTATAAAAACTCACCTTTTCAATTTTCAATTTTCAAATTACATGATCCCGTATCCCATTTCTTTTAAAAAAACCATGGAAAATGTGAAGCTATTTGGAGCTTGGCCGAGCCCGTTTGGCAGCAGAGTGATTTGGGCACTTGAATTAAAAGGCATAAAATATGAATATATCGAAGAAGATCTTACAAACAAAAGTTCATTACTTTTAGATTATAATCCAGTTCACAAAAAAGTGCCAGTGTTGGTCCATAATGGTAATCCAATTAGTGAGTCGTTGATCATCCTTGAATATCTTGAGGAGATGTGGCCTAATCAGCTTCCATTATTACCAAAAGATCCCTATGAAAGAGCAATGGTCAGATTCTGGGCGAAATTTGCTGAAGAGAAGGTAGATTCTTAACTTGGTACTACTAGTACTTGCTATGAGCCAATGATGTAGTACTTCCTCTTAATTTTTTTTGGTTTTCTATTGCATTATATGAGATTTCAGGTTTGTCAATACACAATTTTGACCATTAATATCATTAAGCATTTCTTAGTAAATTTTTTAATAAAAATTGACACTGTCAATCCCAATTATTGTCGGTTCACTATGAAAGGTTTCAAGTTTTGTTTATCTAAGAGCGGTCCCATGAATGGTCCCTCTTCCCAAAATGGTCCTTCAAACCAATTAACCAGCTAAACCGGTTAATAATGACATATTAGACTCTTCCAATGACTTCTATTACTTAAGAAAAATGGTTACGAATCAGTGTGTTGTGTCTTAACTAACTTATATAGTAGTTTAATTAAGTTGAAGGACCGTTTTGAGAAGAAACCCAAAAAGTTAGGACCATTATAAGATAATTAAAAGTTGAGATCTTTTAAAGTGAATCATCCATAGTTAGAATCGATAGCGTCTATATATACTCCTTCTGTATTTTTTTAACTTTCTTACTTGGAATCTTGACATTGTTCACAACTAGAGAGAATCTTCTAACTTTTTCTCAGAATATAAGAAAAAATATAGTCATGTAGGATCTTGTTTGATTCATCTCAATGAGTACTTTATTAATATTCAATTGTTATATTTTTTATTAATATGTAGTGAAAGATATTTAAGGTCAAATAAGTGCATTGGCAAACGCGCATAATAAAAGGAGGAAAGATAAAAAAAAAATACAAAGGGGGTATATGTGTGTGTATTTTTTTTTTATTATTATTAGGAAAGAAAACTAGGAGGTGTCTCTACAATGAAACACGACCTAAAACACCCCGGAGGATGTTACAAGTTACAAATAACAAGTAACCAGAAAGAAGAGAAAGGAGGCAGCCCGAACCCAAAGCCCCGGCCCTGCAGCCGAGCCCCGAGCCCAAACCCGAAGCCCGGACTCGAAGCCCGCGGCCCAAAGGCTAAACCTCACCCGATGACGACGACAGCGAACATCGACCCACCACGAACCGAACCACCAATGACGGAGAACGGGCCATCGCGAGAAAGATGGCAAAAGCTGATCTAAAGGCACCACGAGCAAACCCTACTCCGCGAACAAACCAAACACTCACGAACCACCGCGATCAACCCCACACCGCGAGCACCATTCCAAATTGACTGATTTTAGAAATGGCAAAAGATGATCTAGAAGTTCGCAAAAAAACAAGAATCCGACTGAGGACAGGAGAACAATGGACTAGTAGACAAAACTAAGCCATAACAATGGCTAGATCTAAGAGGAAGAGAAGAGGGAGGAAGCTAGAGTTTCAATTTCTAAAGAAATTGATTTGGGGGCTAGGGTTTTTAGGGTTTACTATAAGGGGGACTAGGGGGGTTTCTAGAGAGAAGGCAGAGCCTCTCTCTCTAGAAATCCTCAAGGATTTTTTTTATAGACACTCTTTTTTCGGTATATGTGTGTGTATGTGTGTGTGTAAAGTTTGGTCAACACTAGTACTAAATTCGTTAGAATCTTTTAGGGGTTATTTGGTTTAAGATAGAGAAGGGGAATGGTAATAAAAATAGTTACCTTTATTGAGTGTTGGTTCAAGTCAAGGAATGGAAATAAATGGTAATCATTACCACCAAGTAACGGATTTTGTTACTTTTTTTTTTTTTTAAATTTGGTAAGATAAATTACATTAACGCCCACTCTCAGGACACCTAAATACAACCTACCCCAAAGCCCCCAAACCCCCTTGATGAGAATTGAACCCACAACCTATGGGTGGAAGATGAAAGGGCTTACCACCCTTCCACTCCCTCATTCTCAACGGATTTTGTTACTTGATGGGGAGGGGAAAGTAACAAATTTGGGGAATTCATTAATATCAAGTAATGGTAATGGATTAATGATGGCTTGAATCAAAAAAGAAAAAAGAGAATCCTTAATTGATCCGTTTGTAGGAGCCTAAAAATTGTGAATCAAACAACCCCTAAGCCTCTATTTTATTCAAAGGAAACGGAAAGAAAATAGAAATCAATTAAAGTAGAGCTACAGATTCATCTATATATATATCTAAAACCCAAGACAAAATAAAAATGTGTGTTTCAAGACTTGAACCCATGACCTCTCATTTGATATGCTAATGCACTAACCAACTATACTACAATGCTCATGTTGGTCTTTGTGGGGGGAAAATTAATTTCAAGACAATATTTCTATTTTTGAATACTTTAAATACATGTCTAGTAAATAATCCGGGGCGTATGGTCCGGGACAAGAACTAGTTTTAAATCTGAAAGGAAAGGTAATAAATTGATAATTGAATTTGGAGCGCCCTAGACAACTTACAAATTTGTAATTGGTGCCCGAACAACAGTAATAAACACCAAAAGCAGTTGAATTATCAAAAAAAATAAGCGGACGTTGCATATTGAAGAGCAACACAAAGGAGGAAGAGTGAGTGAGTAATGGGGAGGTAACCTCTTTGTATCCGCTGGAATATGAGAAATACCAACTACCAAAGCAACTTGTTGGGTAACTGGGTTAGGATATGAAACGGATTGTATTATTTTTCTGGCCCAACCAAACATATGAAAAGGGAATCACTAATTCCATTCCTTTTCTAGGCCCTTTCTGTTTTTTTTGGCTAACCATACATGGGTTTAATAATACTTCGGTTAAACTTAAAAGTAGTTTTTATTTTGGATTTTTTTTTATTATAAACCACTTCTAACAAGGGTTTTGACTTTGGCAAATCACTCAAACTAACAGATTTTAGAACAAGATCCATTAAGGAATAGTTATGAGACAATAATTGATAATTATAGGTGAAAATCTTGTAATGTTTTTAGATTCAAGTAATTTTGAAATAGATAATTCATTTAGGGATTGTTGTAATAAAAAAGGGGATAAAGTATGGTATTATAGGTGGCAATCGCATTCAATCCAAAGATCCAAGAAGTAGAGCAGCCAAAGATGGCTGGCCATCCCTCTCAATTTCACCACAGTCCCAAGGACATGAGTCGTCCTCTATAAGATGACGATGCTTGAGCAAAGTGGCCACTTTAAAGGGTTGCATTTGGTAAAAAATCATTAGCAAGTCAATATGGAAGGAAAAAGGAAGAAAAAAGGGTGAATATGTGTTTTCTTTTTAGGGTCACGTGATCCGCACGTGGGGTTAGCACAGGCACATGGGGGGTAGACAAATTTTCCTGCGTAATATAGTGTTTCACAATCTTAAGTGTGTTTATAACGTACTTTTCGACAATTTTTTTAATTAGGTGGTTTTTCACAAAAAATTAAATTTATTAGGTAGAATCTAGCAAAATATCACAGTTACTACTTTGAAAAACCTAACATATGACTTTTTTTTTTTGAGAAACTAACATATGATTTATATATATACTATGTCACAGGGCATAGCCATTTGGATACTTTTTCGAACCACAGGGGTGGATGACCAAGCCAAAGCTAGAAAAGACTGCTTAGATATGCTAACAACTCTAGAAGAGCATGGCCTAGAAAAAAGTACATTTTTTCGAGGTGAAAACATTGGGATAGCAGACCTAGCAGTTGGGAGTGTAATATACTGGTTGCAAGTTGTTGAGCTTACAATGAAAGTTAAATTCTTTGAAGCTAGTAATTTTCCCAGATTGTATAAATGGTTCAACAACTTCAAGGAAGTTCCAAAAATTAAGAGCAACCTTCCTGATCAACACCAAATGTTATTATACTTCAAAAAACTGAGAGTGAAATTGATAGAAGCTACATCTTTGTGAAAACAATAAACGTGTTTAATAAATGGCTGGTTTGATATGTTGTTTATATGAACCAAATATGAGTCCAACTATGCAGCAACGATTACAAGGCTACAAGTACAAGTGACTTGTGATTGAAGTTCCAAGTTCTGTTTGGGTTTTATTTGCTTTTGTTGTTATTTTTAAGCTTGTAATAAACCATGAGATTACTCATAAAGTAATCCATATTAGGAGAGTGTTTTATGATGATAGGCGTGTGCTAATACATCAGGTTAGGGTTTAAATTGTGCTAAATGTAACTCTTTGTAACAACTCATTAAATGAGCTTGAAGAGGGGGGCTTGATTCAAGGAGCTTTTCATGTTCCTTGAAACTGATTTAGGGATGGTTTTACTAGAGTTGTGAGTGTGTGTTTTTAGCTTCATTTTGCTGCTCTTATATCTTATATAAGGAGAGCATATGGTATGAAAAGAACAGATTTTGAGTGATATAAAAAAACCTTGTGTTTATGCATTTTAACTTTGAGTGTGTCTCAAGTTCAAAGTGTACCGTTGCTACTTTGAGTGGGTTCTTGACCAATAAGCTTAGGGGAGGTTGAGTGGGTCTTGCCTCTGGCCCAAAATCCTAAATCATTGAGTTTGTCCTTGTGATTTGGTTCTATCCTTGGTTACGAGTGTTTTCTAGTGTTCTTGTGAGTGTTTTATGTTCCTTGAGTTTAGATTCATCATCCAACACTTTGGAGGGTGTATTTAGATTTACATCATCTGGTATCAGAGCTTTGGTGTGGAAATCTTGAAGAAAAATCGCGTTTTGGTGGTAAAACAAAACGGGCAGAATACATCTAGTTTTTTTATTTGGCTTTGAAGGGCTATTTCTTGGCCTTCAGGAGTCCAAATTGGGTGATTGTTTTTTTGATTCTGCATAACTTTTTGTCTAGAATACTCACAGAAGTTTTCAGATTTTTGTGAATTTTTTAGATACTAAACTGGGCACGTTTTTCACAACAGCGCCAGAACGAAGCAAATCCAGCATATAGAACTTCAAACGAAGATTACTCCTTCATCCGAAAAGATTTTCAAGAGTTTCTTTTTATGATTCTGCTTGAAATTTCCTAAATTTTGTTAATCTGTAAGCCTTTGAGAGTCTCAAGGCCATTTACAGTTTCGTTTTGTTGTTCAAAGTTACGGCAGTATTACCCCTTGTAATTGTAATAGTCAAGCAAAATATATAGTGAAATCATGGCTGATAGTGAACTTGCTAGGATTTTATAAGTCATAACACAAGAATCAAAAAACCTAGAGAGAAAATCAGAAGCAAATGATGAAGATAAGGCTCAACAAAAGACTAGGTTAGATGCTATGTCCGAAATGTTGATGCAAGCAAGTAGAAAACTGAATTTTCTTGAAATGAGGAGGGTGAGATTAATACACCTAGAAATTTTGACGAAGATAGGGGTTTGAAAATTGAGATGCCTGAATTTGATGGGAGGCATGATAGTGAGGTCTTTCTTGATTATATGAGGCAAATTGAAATCGTTTTTGACTATAAGGGGTATGATGATTGGAAAAGATTCAAACTTGATGTCCTAAAACTCACTAAACTTGATGCATTGTGGTATGAAAACCTAAAATCAAATAGAAGGAGAGAAGGGAAAGATAAGATTGATTCATGGAATAGATTAAAGTAGAAAATGAGGGATAAATGGGTTAGTTGAACAAGAGAAATACTTAAAATTGACACACCTTTCACAAGACAATGACATGAGTATTGAAGAATACATGAAAGAGTTTGAGAAGTTATGTCTAATTTGTGATTTACAAGAAAAAGAAACTTTCAAGATAGCTCGTTTTGTTAAGGGGTTGTCTAAAGGAATTAGTAGAAAAATGGAGGTGACTCACTGTGGCACTTTTAGTGATGTTTGTAAGCTTGCTTTGAAATTTGAGGCACAAGCTAAGGAGGAAAGGGAGAAAGAGAAGCCCAAATCTTGTTCTTCTTTCAAGGGTGCTTTGGAATTTACTCCTTCCTATTCTAAGGGGAGTACTTTTCAAAACCAATCATCTTCATCATCTTTTAAGGGGAAAGAGAGAGAAAGGGCCGTAATTTCACCTAGTGAACTTGCTACTAGAAGAAGGTGTTTCAAATGTAATGGGAGGGGTTATATTGATAGTGAGTGTCCTAGTAAATCTGTTTTGAACGCCACTCAAAGTCCCATCATGGATGAAGAAGATAAGGTGTATACTTTTGTTGCTCATGATAAGAGTAGTTTTGTGGATGACGATTGTGAGGAGGAGATTCCTCCGGAGGAAGAGTTGAACATGATGGTAGTGAGGAGAGTCTTGTTTAGTGAACCTCAATGTATGGGGGCTATCTAAGTTCCATACCGGTCCAACTGGACCGCCATTGACCATCATGGTCAAATCATCCAGGAATATACTAATGACTGGAGTAGTGTATGTAGGATGCCGATATTCTTATCATACCGGTCCCTATCAGGCACTTTATCTGTGTTATATACCCGGGCCACTCTTAATGATCCTGGGCCTGATCCAGTACTTACTCAATGAGGCTTATGGGCCTAAAGATAAGTATCAAAAGAGGATAGAATTGTATTCAACCAATAGGAGCAGTGTCCTACCTGCCGGCTCCTATAAATACCCCATGATCTGAGTCATAAGGTACATTCACAAACACTAACACTCTCTACTTGAGATATACCGGCTTTTACCCTTACTAACTTAGGTATCGGATGGGTGTTCCTCGGATCAACCCCCGAGGTTAGTTTACATGTTTTATATTATAGGACTTCAAACCGTCATACGTGGTCAAAGGATACCGGTTTACCCCAACAACATTTATTCCATACAGGAACAATTGACGCTAGAAGGAGGGGAAGAACTATACCTTAGACTTAAGCCACGATCCTACCAGCCAACTTGCCCCATGGATCCTAAGCAGTCATCAGCTGCTGGCAAGCAACCCTTTGGAAGGCCGGAAACTGATGAGAACAATAACGCTACTGAAGGAGGCCCACTCGGTTTCAAAACCCCGCAACCGGTGGTTGTATTCTCCAAACCATCAGCTGATAAGGGCAAAGGGGCTACTGAAACCCCTCAGCCCAACATATTTGAAACCTTACAGGTTACAGCACATGTTCAGTCCTGAACAACTCCTGAGTGCTGTTGAAGTCTTCCAAGCCATGGCGAGTCAGACTCCACTGGTCGGTCGTGCTAGCAGGCGTCCTCTGAATAGGACACACAGTCCTGTTAGGAAGATTCGATCTCTCCTTAGTGGCCGACAGGGTGAACAAAGCTGGCATGATCAGGATCAGGGGGAAAATTTGAAGACCGCCACAGAGTCCGTGGGAGATGAAGAAGAAGAGGATCATCATGATACAGAGATCCAACAATCATCCCAGCCTAGAAGAGAGAGTGAGTATGCCCGGCGTCGAGCACCGGTATCACTTCGTTCCTCTCCATTCTCCACTACCATACTCCAAGAGCCCATGGAGAAGATAAAAAATGCCGACATGTAAATGCGACTGCAAAACAGATCCTGAGGATCATATATCTGCTTATGAAGGACACATGCTGTTATACACCGACACAGACTCTGTCTGGTGTAAAGTGTTCCCTTCAACTTTGTCTGGTTTAGCGCAAACTTGGTTTAAGAGCATTCAGCCAGCAACAATCTATGATTTTCGGCAACTCTCGGCTATGTTTGTCACACACTTCGTCAGCAATAAGCGAAGGGAGAAAACAACTGGAGAACTGATGTCCATCAAGAAGGGGGAAGAAGAAAGCCTGAGGGATTATATAGGCCGTTTTAACTCTGAAGCCGTTACTATCCCAAGCTTGCAGCAAGAGGTTGATGTCCTAGCACTGATGACGGGTTTGAAGGAAGGCACTGCCTTTAGAACCTACTTGGGCAGTAAGAAGTTGACCAGCCTGACTGAAGTTCTCGGTAAAGCCAATGAGTTCATCCGAGGAGAAGAATTTGACAAGGCGGCAACGTCTAAACGGTCTGAGGGAGATGGTAAGGAAAAGGTGAAGGAGAAGGAGAAAACAAATATTGGAAAGACAAGAAGTACGACAGTTTCGGTAGAAGAGAAGAGAGTAACTCGGTGAAAAAGGGCCAGGAAAGAAGGCCAGAATGCTACCACAATTACACTCCTCTAACGGTTTCCAGAGCAGAAATCTATGAGATGCACAAGAAGGATGATAAGTGGCAGCTACCCAGAAATATGTTCTATAAAGACCGTGATAAATCGAAGTGGTGTGAATTCCATAGAGATTACGGTCATGTCACAGATGACTGTAAGGATCTGAAGGATGGGATTGAAGACTTGATACAGAGAGGCTATTTTAAGCAGTATCAAGCTCAAACTGACCAGGAAAGGTCGCCTAGAGAAGAAGACGGTAAAAGAAGGTCGGCAAAGGAGAGAATAACCGAGATACATGTTCACGGTGGTAATATACATGGGGCCAAGGCTAGTTTGAAAGAAGTCAGACACCAGATCAACTACCACAGCACTATAAAATGGCCGGTACCACCTCAGATGCCGTCTGTAGCATTTACGGTGGAGGACGCCTGTAATAGCCCTATTTTTAAGAGCGTTTATTAAATATTAATTATAATTATTAAGTTAATTATGTTTTGAAAATTCCTATTTTATTTGAGTTTAGAGTATGGAGGTTTGTAATATATTAATTTGTTTAATTTTATGACGCTATTATTGATATATTTTGGATTTTAATTTTAAGTTGAGTGGTATTTGGCCAAATAGGGAAATTAGAGTCGGTTTCTTTTCTTTTCCTTGTCGGTGAAATTGGGAAACAAAACCCGAATCTTATCTCATCTCTCCCGTGGCTCTCACAAAACCCCAAACACCTCTAAACTTTCTCTCTCCCCGTGATGACTCTCTCTCGCTCGCAAGCGGTCTCTCCCCTTCCTTCAGCTCATCGATGCTTCACTCCCTCCTACCGGTGGTTCCCCAAGCTCGCCGGAGCTAGGCCTACTGCTCGCGTTTTCTCTCTCCTCGTTTGTCTTGTTGATGGTCTTGTTCTTCCTCCTCTGTTCGTGTTCTGCCGCCGCAGTGCTGCTCGCGTGTCGCCGCGGTGCTGCCGTCGCTGTTGGTTGCCGTCGCTGCTGCTCTTTCTCTCTCCTCCGTCGTGGTGCTGCTGCTGGTGGTTCTCGTCCCCGTGCTGTTGCAGCTGTCATTTTATTGGTTGTCCGGCGAAGTACCAAAGGTACTCTCCCCTTCTCGTGTTGTTATAATTGTTGTTGTTGTGTTGTTGTTGTTGGCAGGCATTTGTTGTTATTGTTAGAATTGTCATAGTCTAATAAGGTTACACAATCAGTTTGTTGAGGTTTATTTGTGAGCTAAGTTAGTTTTGTCTTCTCTTTATATTGTTAGTAGCCAAATTATGTTCTTGGTTTAAGTAAGGTTGTGAGTTAAGTTTAGTTAGTTTAGTTATATAATTTAGAAATATGATTATGAATTGGGAATGCTAGATGTGTGATGTAGCAAGTGTTATTGAATTTATAGTTGATTTTGATTTGAGGATTATGGAAATTGGGATGTTAAAGGTTGATAATTTCTAAATTGGGAATTGGTAATGGTTCCATTTTCTTATTTAGATTAGTTTAAGGATAGTTTATGAATTATTCTTATTGTTGTGAAGTGGTTGTTGGATGATGATTATGGAGTGGAATATCGTTTGGAGATCAATGAAGGAGGTTGTGTTTTTGGAATGATTATGCGTATGAGGTAACTTTTATGTTCAGTAAAATGTATTACTTATGCCCTCATGTGTGGATCTCTTTGTTCTGTTTTTGATAAATAAGTTCGTACTGTGGCCATAGTTATGAATGTGTTGATATGAGTTGATTCTGGAAATATTATTGGATAATATGAATACGCAACTGTTTTGCCGGCTTAGTGTATGAACCGAAAATAGAAAGTGGGCAAGTATGGGTGGAGGATGGTTACTCTTTTGACCTGATATGGTCGGCTACGCCTCATAACGAACCTTGGGGCCGGGTAGTATTGCTAGGCTCCATAACGAACTTTGGAGGCAACGTTTGTCCAAATCCCGTACTTGACACTGATTTGTTTAAGAGAATGAGCTATGCCAGCGTTGTAGCGAAAGGAAATGATTTGACAAATAAAATGTTTATAACGGTCTGAAGTAAAGGTTACGAGTTTTCCACTCATTTTGGAATTTTGTTTGTTTTGTATTTCTTCCCTCAATTTGCAGGTTTGATATTCAGAGCTCGAAATTGAAAGTCGAGTAAGATCAAGATGTCATTGTGGATTAAGGATTGAGTTTGTATTTTAGATAGCTGATTTGAGAATAGTTATTGATAATTTCGTTGTATATAATATTTTGGGAATTTTAGTTGAGATATTGGTGTAATTAAGGATATTTTTCCGCTACGATTTTATTTAATTAAGAGTTGATGTAGATAATGGATTTGAGTATGGTTTCATTAGCAGCTCGGAAGGGCGGGGTGTTACAAGATGGTATCAGAGCAACCTTGCGACCATATGCCGAGTTGGCTACCTAGCGAGGGTAAAAGATTCTTGGGATAGTTTGAAATCGATTTGGGTTGCTAGTGGTTAAGAATCGATGATGGGAAATTAGGATCTCAAAGATTGAGTATATGAGTGTTTGCGCTTTTACATGTGTGATCTGATTTCGTTTATGTGGAAGTGTATTATCTTGTATTGTTAATGATGTTATGCGTTTTGAGAAAATTGTATGATTTGTTGATGTAAATGAATTTCAAACGAGATCCCTGCAAATGAGATGACTGGAATCATATGCTGAAAATTTTGCTCCTTTTATTATCATTGCTCTTCGATTCTAATATTGAGTTCAAGTGGAGATACAAAAGCTGATGGTAGAATTGAGGTTGGATGCCTAATATCTTCCGAGCTTGAGATTTTGGCTTTCTTTAAGTTATTGTTTTCAAGTTTTGAGGATAAAACGTTTAATAAGGGTGGTACTATGTAATAGCCCTATTTTTAAGAGCGTTTATTAAAGGTTAATTATAATTATTAAGTTAATTATGTTTTGAAAAATCTATTTTTATTTGATTTTAGAGTATGGAGGTTTGTAATATATTTATTTGTTTAATTTTATGACACTATTATTGATATATTTTGGATTTTAAGTTTAAGTTGAGTGATATTTGGCCAAATAGGGAAATTAGAGTCGGTTTCTTTTCTTTTCCTTGTCGGTGAAATTAGGTAACAAAACCCCAATCTTATCTCATCTCTTCTGTGGCTCTCACAAAACCCCAAACCCCTCTAAACTTTTTGGTCTCCCCATGATGTCTCTCTTTCTCTCATGCGGTCTCGCCCCTTCCTTCAGCTCATCGGAGCTTCACTCCCTCCTGCCGGCGGTTCCCCCTGCTCGCCGGATCTAGGCCTGCCGCTCGCGTTTTCTCTCTCCTCGTTTGTCTTGTTGCTGGTCTTGTTCTTCGTCGTCTGTTCATGTTCTGCCGCCGCGGTGCTGCTCGCGTGCCGCTGCGGTGCTGCCATTGTAGTTGGTTGCCGTCGCTGCTGCTCTCTCTCTCTCCTCCATCGCGGTGCTGCTGGTGGTGGTTCTCGTCGCCATGTTGTTGCTGCTGTCATTTTATTGGTTGTCCGGCGAAGTACCAAAGGTACTCCCACCTTCTTGTGTTGTTTTTATAATTGTTATTGTTGTGTTGTTGTCGTTGGCAGGCATTTGTTGTTATTGTTAGAATTGTCATAGTCTAATAAGGTTACACAATCAGTTTGTTGATGTTTATTTGTGAGCTAAGTTAGTTTTGTCTTCTCTTTATATTGTTAGTAGCCAAATTATGTTCTTGGTTTAAGTGAGGTTGTGAGTTAAGTTTAGTTAGTTTAGTTATATAATTTAGAAATATGATTATGTATTGGGAATGCTAGATGTGTGATGTAGCTAGTGTTATTGAATTTATAGTTGATTATGATTTGAGGATTATGGAATTGGGATGTTAAAGGTTGATAATTTCTAAATTGGGAATTGGTTAAGGTTCCATTTTCTAGTTTAGATTAGTTTAAGGATAGTTTATTAATTATTCTTATTGTTGTGAAGTGGTTGTTGGAGGATGATTATGGAGTGGAATATCGTTTGGAGATCAATGAAGGAGGTTGTGTTTTTGGAATGATTATGCGTATGAGGTAACTTTTATGTTCAGTAAAATGTATTACTTATGCCCTCATGTGTGGATCTCTTTGTTCTGTTTTTGATAAAAAAGTTCGTACTTTGGCCATAGTTATGAATGTGTTGATATGAGTTGATTCTTGAAATATTATTGGATAATATGAATACGCAAATGTTTAGCTGGCTTAGTTATGAACCGAAAATTGAAAGTGGGCAAGGTATGGGTGGAGGATGGTTACTCTTTTGACCTGATATGGTCGGCAACGCCTCATAACGAACTTTGGTGGTAGTATTGCTGGACTCCATAACGAACCTTGGAGGCAGCGTTTGTCCAAATCCCGTACTTGATACTGATTTGTTTAAGAGAATGAGCTATGCCAGAGTTGTAACGAAAGAAAATGATTTGACAAATAAAATGTTTATAACGGGCTGAAGTAAAGGTTACGAGTTTTCCACTCATTTTGGAATTTTGTTTGTTATGTATTTCTTCCCTTAATTTAAAGGTTTGATATTTAGAGCTCGGAATTGAAAGTGGAGCAAGATCAAAATGTCGTTGGGGATTAAGGATTGAGTTTGTATTTTAGATAGCTGATTTGAGAATAGTTATTGATAATTTCGTTGTATATAATATTTTGGGAATTTTTGTTGAGATATTCGTGTAATTAAGGATATTTTTAAGCTGCGATTTTATTTAATTAAGAGTTGATGTAGTTTATGGATTTGAGTGTGGTTTCAATAGCAACTCGGAAGAGCGGGCTGTTACAAGATGGTATCAGAGCAACCTTGCGATCGTATGCCGAGTTGGCTACCTAGCGAGGGTAAAAGATTCTTGGGATAGTTTGAAATCGATTTGGGTTGCTAGTGGTTAAGAATCGATGATGGGAAATTAGGATCTCAAAGATTGAGTATATGAGTGTTTGCGCTTTTACATGTGTGATCTGATTTCGTTTATGTGGAAGTGTATTATCTTGTATTGTTAATGATGTTATGCGTTTTGAGAAAATTGTATGATTTGTTGATGTAAATGAATTTCAAACGAGATCCCTGCAAATGAGATGACTGGAATCATATGCTGAAAATTTTGCTCCTTTTATTATCATTGCTCTTCGATTCTAATATTGAGTTCAAGTGGAGATACAAAAGCTGATGGTAGAATTGAGGTTGGATGCCTAATATCTTCCGAGCTTGAGATTTTGGCTTTCTTTAAGTTATTGTTTTCAAGTTTTGAGGATAAAACGTTTAATAAGGGTGGTACTATGTAATAGCCCTATTTTTAAGAGCGTTTATTAAAGGTTAATTATAATTATTAAGTTAATTATGTTTTGAAAAATCTATTTTTATTTGATTTTAGAGTATGGAGGTTTGTAATATATTTATTTGTTTAATTTTATGACACTATTATTGATATATTTTGGATTTTAAGTTTAAGTTGAGTGATATTTGGCCAAATAGGGAAATTAGAGTCGGTTTCTTTTCTTTTCCTTGTCGGTGAAATTAGGTAACAAAACCCCAATCTTATCTCATCTCTTCTGTGGCTCTCACAAAACCCCAAACCCCTCTAAACTTTTTGGTCTCCCCATGATGTCTCTCTTTCTCTCATGCGGTCTCGCCCCTTCCTTCAGCTCATCGGAGCTTCACTCCCTCCCCGCCGGTTCCCCCGCTCGCCGGATCTAGGCCTGCGCCGCTCGCGTTTCTCTACTCCTCGTTTGTCTTGTTCTTTGGTCTTGTTCTTCGTCGTCTCCGTTCATGTTCCCCGCCGCCGCTGCTGTGCCGCTCGCGTGCCGCTGCGGTGCCGCCATTGTAGTTGGTTGCCGGCTGCTGCTCTCTCTCTCTCCTCCATCGCGGTCTTCTTGGTGGTGGTTCTCGTCGCCATGTTGTTGTTGCTTTGTCATTTTATTGGTTGTCCGGCGAAGTACCAAAGGTACTCCCACCTTCTTGTGTTGTTTTTATAATTGTTATTGTTGTGTTGTTGTCGTTGGCAGGCATTTGTTGTTATTGTTAGAATTGTCATAGTCTAATAAGGTTACACAATCAGTTTGTTGATGTTTATTTGTGAGCTAAGTTAGTTTTGTCTTCTCTTTATATTGTTAGTAGCCAAATTATGTTCTTGGTTTAAGTGAGGTTGTGAGTTAAGTTTAGTTAGTTTAGTTATATAATTTAGAAATATGATTATGTATTGGGAATGCTAGATGTGTGATGTAGCTAGTGTTATTGAATTTATAGTTGATTATGATTTGAGGATTATGGAATTGGGATGTTAAAGGTTGATAATTTCTAAATTGGGAATTGGTTAAGGTTCCATTTTCTAGTTTAGATTAGTTTAAGGATAGTTTATTAATTATTCTTATTGTTGTGAAGTGGTTGTTGGAGGATGATTATGGAGTGGAATATCGTTTGGAGATCAATGAAGGAGGTTGTGTTTTTGGAATGATTATGCGTATGAGGTAACTTTTATGTTCAGTAAAATGTATTACTTATGCCCTCATGTGTGGATCTCTTTGTTCTGTTTTTGATAAAAAAGTTCGTACTTTGGCCATAGTTATGAATGTGTTGATATGAGTTGATTCTTGAAATATTATTGGATAATATGAATACGCAAATGTTTAGCTGGCTTAGTTATGAACCGAAAATTGAAAGTGGGCAAGGTATGGGTGGAGGATGGTTACTCTTTTGACCTGATATGGTCGGCAACGCCTCATAACGAACTTTGGTGGTAGTATTGCTGGACTCCATAACGAACCTTGGAGGCAGCGTTTGTCCAAATCCCGTACTTGATACTGATTTGTTTAAGAGAATGAGCTATGCCAGAGTTGTAACGAAAGAAAATGATTTGACAAATAAAATGTTTATAACGGGCTGAAGTAAAGGTTACGAGTTTTCCACTCATTTTGGAATTTTGTTTGTTATGTATTTCTTCCCTTAATTTAAAGGTTTGATATTTAGAGCTCGGAATTGAAAGTGGAGCAAGATCAAAATGTCGTTGGGGATTAAGGATTGAGTTTGTATTTTAGATAGCTGATTTGAGAATAGTTATTGATAATTTCGTTGTATATAATATTTTGGGAATTTTTGTTGAGATATTCGTGTAATTAAGGATATTTTTAAGCTGCGATTTTATTTAATTAAGAGTTGATGTAGTTTATGGATTTGAGTGTGGTTTCAATAGCAACTCGGAAGAGCGGGCTGTTACAAGATGGTATCAGAGCAACCTTGCGATCGTATGCCGAGTTGGCTACCTAGCGAGGGTAAAAGATTCTTGGGATAGTTTGAAATCGATTTGGGTTGCTAGTGGTTAAGAATCGATGATTGGAAATTAGGATCTCAAAGATTGAGTATATGAGTGTTTGCGCTTTTGCATGTGCTATATGATTTCATTTATGTGGAAGTGTATTATCTTGTATTGTTAATGATGTTATGCGTTTTGAGAAAATTGTATGATTTGCTGAAGTAAATGAATTTCAAAAGAGATCTCTGCAAATGAAATGACTGGAATCCAATGCTGAAAATTTTGCTCCTTCTGTTTTCTTTGCTCCTCAATTCTAATATTGAGTTGAAGTGGAGATACAAAAGCTGATGGTAGAATTGAGGTTGGATGCCGAATATCTTTGGAGCTTGGGATTTTGGTTTTCTTTAAGTTATTGTTTTCAAGTTTTGAGGACAAAACTTTTAATAAGGGAGGTAGTATGTAATAGCCCTATTTTTAAGAGCGTTTATTAAAGGTTAATTATAATTATTGAGTTAATTTTGTTTTGAAAAATCTTATTTTATTTAAGTTTGGAGTATGGAGGTTTGTAATATATTTATTTGTTTAATTTTATGACACTATTATTGATATATTTTGGATTTTAAGTTTAAGTTGAGTGGTATTTGGCCAGATAGGGAAATTAGAGTCGGTTTCTTTTCTTTTTCTTGTCGGTGAAAATGGGAAACAAAACCCCAATATTATCTCATCTCTTCCGTGGCTCTCACAAAACCCCAAACTCCTCTAAACTTTATGTCTCCCCGTGATGTCTTTCTTTCTCTCCTGCGATCTCGTCCCCTCCTTCAGCTCATCGGAGCTTCACTCCCTCCTGCTGGCGGTTCCCCAAGCTCGCCGGAGCTAGGCCTGCCGCTCGCGTTTTCTCTCTCCTCGTTTGTCTTATTGCTGGTCATGTTCTTCCTCCTCTGTTCATCGTCTGCCGCCGCGGAGCTGCTCGCGTGCCGCCCAGTGTTGCCGTTGTTGTTGGTTGCCGTCGCTGCTGCTGCTGGTAGTTCTCGTCGCCGTGTTGTTGCTGCTATCATTTTATTGGTTATCCGGCGAAGTACCGAAGGTACTCCCCCCTTCTTGTGTTGTTTTTATAATTGTTGTTGTTGTGTTGTTGTTGTTGGCAGGCATTTGTTGTTATTGTTAGAATTGTCATAGTCTAATAAGGTTACACAATCAGTTTCTTGAGGTTTATTTGTGAGCTAAGTTAGTTTTGTCTTCTCTTTATATTGTTAGTAGCCAAATTATGTTCTTTGTTTAAGTAAGGTTGTGAGTTAAGTTTAGTTATATAATTTAGAAATATGATTATGAATTGGGAATGCTAGATGTGTGATGTAGTTAGTGTTATTGAATTTATAGTTGATTATGATTTGAGGATTATGGGATTTGGAAGTTAAAGGTTGATAATTTCTAAATTTGGAATTGGTTATGGTTCGATTTTCTAGTTTAGATTAGTTTAAGGATAGTTTATTAATTATTCTTATTGTTGTGAAATGGTTGTTGGAGGATGATTATGGAGTGGAATATCATTTGGAGATCAATGAAGGAGGTTGTGTTTTTGGAATGATTATGCGTATGAGGTAACTTTTATGTTCAGTAAAATGTATTACTTATGCCCTCATGTGTGGATCTCTTTGTTCTGTTTTTGATAAATAAGTTCGTACTATGGCCATAGTTATGAATGTGTTGATATGAGTTGATTCTGGTAATATTATTGGATAATATGAATACGCAACTGTTTTGCTGGCTTAGTTTATGAACCGAAAATAGAAAGTGGGCAAGGTATGGGTGGAGGATGGTTACTCTTTTGACCTGATATGGTCGGCAACGCCTCATAACGAACCTAGGGGGTAGTATTGCTGGGCTCCATAACGAACCTTGGAAGCATCGTTTGTCCAAATCCCGTACTTGACACTGATTTGTTTAAGAGAATGAGCTATGGCTGCGTTGTAACGAAAGAAAATGATTTGAAAAATAAAATGTTTATAACGGGCTGAAGTAAAGTTTACGAGTTTTCGACTCATTTTGGAATTTTGTTTGTTTTGTATTTCTTCCCTCAATTTGCAGGTTCGATATTCAGAGCTCGGAATTGAAAGTGGAGCAAGATCAAGATGTCATTGGGGATTAAGGATTGAGTTTGTATTTTAGATAGCTGATTTGAGAATAGTTATTGATTATTTCGTTGTATATAATATTTTGGGAATTTTAATTGAGATATTGGTGTAATTAAGGATATTTTTCCGCTGCGATTTTATTTAATTAAGAGTTGATGTAGTTTATGGATTTGAGTTTCATTAGCAGCTCGGAAGAGCGGGCTGTTACAAGATGGTATCAGAGCAACCTTGCGATCGTATGCCGAGTTGGCTACCTAGCGAGGGTAAAAGATTCTTGGGAAAGTTTGAAATCGATTTGGGTTGCTAGTGGTTAAGAATCGATGATGGGAAATTAGGATCTCAAAGATTGAGTATATGAGTGTTTGCGCTTTTGCATGTGCTATATGATTTCGTTTATGTGGAAGTGTATTATCTTGTATTGTTAATGATGTTATGCGTTTTGAGAAAATTGCATGATTTGCTGAAGTAAATGAATTTCAAAAGAGATCTCTGCAAATGAAATGACTAGAATCCTATGATGAAAATTTTGCTCCTTTTGTTTTCTTTGCTCCTTGATTCTAATATTGAGTTGAAGTGGAGATACAAAAGCTGATGGTAGAATTGAGGTTGGATGCCTAATATCTTAGTAGCTTGAGATTTTGGTTTTCTTTAACTAATTGTTTTCAAGTTTTGAATACAAAACTATTAATAACGGTGGTAGTATGTAATAGCCCTATTTTTAAGAGCGTTTATTAAAGGTTAATTATAATTATAAAGTTAATTTTCTTTTGAAAAATCTTATTTTATTTGAGTTTAGAGTATGGAGGTTTGTAATATATTTATTTGTTTAATTTTATGACGCTATTATTGATATATTTTGGATTTTAAGTATAAGTTGAGTGGTATTTGGCCAGATAGGGAAATTAGAGTCGGTTTCTTTTCTTTTCCTTGTCGGTGAAATTGGGAAACAAAACCCCAATCTTATCTCATCTCTTCCGTGGCTCTCACAAAACCTTAAACTCCTTTAAACTTTTTGTCTCCCCGTGATGTCTCTCTTTCTCTCCTGCGGTCTCGTCCCCTCCTTCAGCTCATCGGAGCTTCACTCCCTCCTGCTGGCGGTTCCCCAAGCTCGCCGGAGCTAGGCCTGCCACTCGCGTTTTGTCTCTCCTCGTTTGTCTTATTGTTGGTCATGTTCTTCCTCCTCTGTTCATCTTCTGCCGCCGCGGAGCTGCTCGCGTGCCGCCGCGGTGTTGCCGTTGTTGTTGGTTGCCGTCGCTGCTGCTACTGGTAGTTCTCGTCGCCGTGCTGTTGCTGCTGTCATTTTATTGGTTGTCCGGCGAAGTACCGAAGGTACTCCCCCCTTCTTGTGTTGTTGTTATAATTGTTGTTGCTGTGTTGTTGTTGTTGACAGGCATTTGTTGTTATTGTTAGAATTGTCATAGTCTAATAAGGTTACACAATCAGTTTGTTGAGGTTTATTTGTGAGCTAAGTTAGTTTTGTCTTCTCTTTATATTGTTAGTAGCTAAATTATGTTCTTTGTTTAAGTAAGGTTGTGAGTTAAGTTTAGTTAGTTTAGTTATATAATTTAGAAATATGATTATGAATTGGGAATGCTAGATGTTTGATGCGGCTAGTGTTATTGAATTTATAGTTGATTATGATTTGAGGAATATGGGATTGGGATGTTAAAGGTTGATAATTTCTAAATTTGGAATTTCTTATGGTTCCATTTTCTAGTATAGATTAGTTCAAGGATAGTTTATTTATTATTCTTATTGTCGTGAAATGGTTGTTGGAGGATGATTATGGAGGGGAATATCATTTGGAGATCAATGAAGGAGGTTGTGTTTTTGGAATGATTATGCGTATGAGGTAACTTTTATGTTCAGTAAAATGTATTACTTATGCCCTCATGTGTGGATCTCTTTGTTCTGTTTTTGATAAATAAGTTCGTACTATGACCATAGTTATGAATGTGTTGATATGAGTTGATTCTAGAAATATTATTGGATAATATGAATACGCAATTGTTTTGTTGGCTTAGTTTATGAACCGAAAATAGAAAGTGGGCAAGGTATGGGTGGAGGATGGTTACTCTTTTGACCTGATATGGTCGGCTACGCCTCATAACGAACCTTAGGGGTAGTAATGCTGGGCTCCATAATGAACCTTGCAGGCAGCGTTTGTCCAAACCCCGTACTTGACACTGATTTGTTTAAGAGAATGAGCTATGCCTGCATTATAACGAAAGAAAATGATTTGACAAATAAAATGTTTATAACGGGCTGAAGTAAAGGTTACGAGTTTTCCACTCATTTTGGAATTTTGTTTGTTTTGTATTTCTTCCCTCAATTTGCAGGTTTGATATTCTGAGCTCGGAATTGAAAGTGGAGCAAGATCAAGATGTCATTGGGGATTAAGGATTGAGTTTGTATTTTAGATAGCTGATTTGAGAATAGTTATTGATAATTTCGTTGTATATAATAATGTGGGAATTTTAGTTGAGATATTGGTGTAATTAAGGATATTTTTCCGCTGCGATTTTATTTAATTAAGAGTTGAAGTAGTTTATGGATTTGAGTGTGGTTTCATTAGCAGCTCGGAAGAGCAGGCTGCTACAAGATGGTATCAGAGCAACCTTGCGACCGTATGCCGAGTTAGCTACCTAGCGAGGGTAAAAGATTCTTGGGATAGTTTGAAATCGATTTGGGTTGCTAGTGGTTAAGAATCGATGATGGGAAATTAGGATCTCAAAGATTGAGTATATGAGTGTTTGCGCTTTTGCATGTGCTATATGATTTCGTTTATGTGGAAGTGTATTATCTTGTATTGTTAATGATGTTATGCGGTTTGAGAAAATTGTATGATTTGCTGAAGTAAATGAATTTCAAACGAGATCTCTGCAAATGAAATGACTGGAATCCTATGATGAAAATTTTGCTCCGTTTGTTTTCTTTGATCCTCGATATTAATATTGAGTTGAAGTGGAGATACAAAAGCTGATGGTAGAATTGAGGTTGGATGCCTAATATCTTAGGAGCTTGAGATTTTGGTTTTCTTTAACTAATTGTTTTCAAGTTTTGAATACAAAACTATTAATAACGGTGGTAGTATGTAATAGCCCTATTTTTAAGAGCGTTTATTAAAGGTTAATTATAATTATAAAGTTAATTTTGTTTTGAAAAATCTTATTTTATCTGAGTTTAGAGTATGGAGGTTTGTAATATATTTATTTGTTTAATTTTATGACGCTATTATTGATATATTTTGGATTTTAAGTTTAAGTTGAGTGGTATTTGGCCAAATAGGGAAATTAGAGTCGGTTTCTTTTCTTTTCCATGTCGGTGAAATTGGGAAATAAAACCCCAATCTTATCTCATCTCTTCCGTGGCTCTCACAAAACCCCAAACCCCTCTTAACTTTCTCTCTCCCTGTGATGTCTCTCTTCCTCTCCTGCGGTCTCGCCCCCTCCTTCAGCTCATCGGAGCTTCACTCCCTCCTGCTGGCGGTTCCCCAAGCTCGCCGGAGCTAGACCTGCCGCTCGCGTTTTCTCTCTCCTCGTTTGTCTTGTTGCTGGTCTTGTTTTTCCTCCTCTGTTCATCTTCTGCCGCCGCAGTGCTGCCGTTGTTGTTGGTTGCCGTCGCTGTTGCTGCTGGTGGATCTCGTCGCCGTGCTGTTGCTGCTGTCATTTTATTGGTTATCCGGCGAAGTACCAAAGGTACTCCCCCCTTCTTGTGTTGTTGTTATAATTGTTGTTGTTGTGTTGTTGTTGTTGGCAGGCATTTGTTGTTATTGTTAGAATTGTCATAGTCTAATAAGGTTACACAATCAGTTTGTTGAGGTTTATTTGTGAGCTAAGTTAGCTCTGTCTTCTCTTTATATTGTTTAGTTTTGACTTCTCTTTATATTGTTAGTAGCCAAATTATGTTCTTGGTTTAAGTAAGGTTGTGAGTTAAGTTTTGTTAGTTTAGTTATATAATTTAGAAATATGATTATGAATTGGGAATGCTAGATGTGTGATGTAGCTAGTGTTATTGAATTTATAGTTGATTATGATTTGAGGATTATGGAATTGGGATGTTAAAGGTTGATAATTTCTAAATTGGGAATTGGTTATGGTTCCATTTTCTAGTTTAGATTAGTTTAAGGATAGTTTATTAATTATTCTTATTGTTGTGAAGTGGTTGTTGGAGGATGATTATGGAGTGGAATATCGTTTGGAGATCAATGAAGGAGGTTGTGTTGTTGGAATGATTATGCGTATGAGGTAACTTTTATGTTCAGTAAAATGTATTACTTATGTCCTCATGTGTGGATCTCTTTGTTCTGTTTTTGATAAATAAGTTCGTATTATGGCCATAGTTATGAATGTGTTGATATGAGTTGATTCTGGAAATATTATTGGATACACTAGTGGAAAAAACCTTATATGTCACTTAGTATCTAGTGCGGTTTTTGTAAAACCGCATCCGAAAATCAACAAAAAAATGGGAGGGAAATTTGGCAAACAAAATCTGATGCGGTCCTCAAAAAACCGCATCAGATTAATAAACCGCTGCGGTTTTTTATTAATCTCATGCGGTTTTTGGACCGCATCAGATTTTCAAGTTAGTAAGACCCCAAAAAAACCCGCGTCCCAGCAGCATTTGCAAAATTAATTTTCTTTGGAAAACCCGCGTCCCAGCAGCAGCAAGCCACGTACACTACTCCTCCACACTTAGCTGAAGAATATCGACCACCCACCACCACACCTCACCGCCACCACCTGTGACCGGTATTGAAACGCCGTCCACTGCACCACCGGTGGCCACGACTTCCGCCGTCAACTACACCGCCAACAACTTGTGCCACTGGTTTCTCCCTATTGTGGTTTGCCCAAGCACCACCACACCACTTCACCGACCACCGAGACCGCTGTCGACCTTGCGCACCACAACCGCCAGCGAGCATTGGCACCTGAAGCTAGGGGCCCACCACTACACCGCTGCCCTAGCTTGCGTGCCTCCACTTCACACCTCACCTCCACCTTCCTCCTCCTAAACAACTACTCCTCCACTTCAAGGTTGTTGTTGTTGTACTTAATTAGTAACTTGTTTAGTTTAGTTTAGTTTAGTTTAATTTAATTTAGTTTAATTTAGTTAAGTTAAGTTAAGTTTAGTTTAGTTAAGTTTAGTTTAGTTTAGTTTAGTTTAGTTTAGTTTGATTTGGTAATTCATACTAATTTTAACTTTAAACTTTGTTGTTGATTATTGAAGCTAGCTAGTGACAGAGTGCTAGTGACGGAGTGTTGAGTTCGATTTCCCTATTTACAACCTTGATATTGGTATGTTATCGCTCATATTTAACTTTCTTTAATTTCATATTAGTAAATTGGTTTATATGTGCAAATACGTATATATGTATCGTTGAATTAAGATTAGATGTAAAATGCTTTGTTGTTCAAAAACCTACGTATATATGCATCAGCATATCATATGCCTAGATACCCGTTCGAGACTTACTCATTAGGAGTAAGTCTTGAATAGTCCCCGGTTTGGGACTGTTCTTAGATGTTTAATCTCACTTAGGTGGTGAATGTATGTCTTTATTTCGATTCTATAGAGGAAAATCTTGGCTCGTCGTTTCCCTACTTTTGTTCTCTGGGTACATATGTAGATATAAGTAGCTATATATCTACATCGTGTACTTGGAGAACTATAGGGAAATGCTGCCGGATTTTCCGTAGAATCGAAAAGAAGACATACATTCACTAGTGAGATTAGACATCTAAGGATGGGTTAGGTTGGAGTGATAAGGACCCTTGGAAAGCATACCTAATTTCATTAAATATATATGGTTCATAAACTCTAATCATGTGATGAAGTTCGTCATCGACATGAGGTAATTGTTGCTTGTGTTTAATTAGAGGTCTGATTGAAATGAATCGTGCATGGATGTACGGTAGTCGCGACACGTGTGAATTCGTGGATGGGGTCTATGAATTTTGTGATGCTGCATTAAGTCATCAGGCTGCAACGAGAACCGAGGGATTTTATTGTCCTTGTGTTGATTGTAGTAATGTGGGCATGGTTAGTACCATTGGGTCGCTTAGGGAGCATATCTTTCGTCGCGGGTTTAGGCAAGACTACCATGTATGGGTTTGGCACGGTGAGGAGGGTATATATGATGGTGGGAATGCCATTGTTAACGATGTGCATGAAGGAGGTGAGTTTGATGTCATTGAGAATGACTAGAACATCGAGGACGAATATGAGGATCATGAAGTAGAGGATGATGATGATGAAGGGGACTATATAGAGGAGATGATGGAGGGGGTGGATGATTATGCTGGCAAACGGCCTCGTGTTTTTGAGTGCATGACCGAGGCATCTCGGAAACCATTGTATCCCGGTTGTACGAGGTACACGAAGCTGACAGCCGTGATAACACTCTTTAATATCAAGACGAAAGCCGGTATAAGTGACTCTTGTTTCACTTCCTTGTTGCAAGCCTTTGGTGATATGTTGCCAGACGACCATGAACTACCCAAGTCGAACTATTATGCTAAGAAACTGATGTGTCCCTTCGGTTTAGAGTACCAGAGGATACATGCTTGTCCAAATGATTGTGTGCTATATCGAAATGAATATGAAAATATGGATGAGTGTCCTTGATGTGGGAAGTCGCGTTACAGGCGCGCAGGGGTTAGTGATAAGAAAGGGCCTCCAGCAAAGGTGATGTGGTATCTTCCGATTATACCACGATTCAAGCGCATGTTTTCAATTAAAAAAGATGCTAAGAACTTGTGGTGGCATGCAGAACGAAGGAAGAAGGACAGTTTTATCAAACATCCGACTGATTCTCCTGAGTGGAAAGGTATCGATCGGGTGCATAAGCCCTTTGGTGCCGAGGCCAGAAATTTGAGGCTTGGCCTATGCACGGATGGGATGAACCCATTTGGCACTCTTAGTTCTCAACATAGTACATGGCCGGTTCTTCTAGTTATATACAACTTGCCTCCTTGGTTGTGCATGAAACGCAAGTACATCATGTTGTCGATTCTTATTTCAGGGCCGAAACAGCCTGGAAACGACATAGATGTCTACCTCCAGCCACTTGTTGATGATTTGAGAAAAATGTGGGATGAAGGGGTTTCTGTGTATGACGCACATGCTGATGAGGTATTCACATTGCGTGCCATGCTTTTATTCACTCTTAATGACTATCCTGCTTATGGGAACTTATCCGGGTACAAGAACAAAGGGAAGAAAGCATGCCCAATTTGCCTGGACGACACATCATCTAAATACATTACTACTTGTCATAAAGATGTTTATATGCGCACCCGAAGGTTCCTTCGACGCGACCATCCTTATCGTAATAAGAAGAAGGCATTCGATGGAACAGTTGAGGAAGGGGTTGCTCGTAGACCATTGACTGGCATTGAGGTTTATGATCAAGTCAAGGGTATTGAAACGATATTTGGCAAAGGAGTGAGTGTTGGTGATAAGGGACTTTGGAAAAAGGAGTCTATTATGTGGAAACTTCCATATTGGAGAGATCTAGAGGTTAGACATTGTCTCGACGTCATGCACATAGAGAAAAATGTATGTGACGCCATTCTGGGGACACTTATGAATATTCCACATAAGACAAAGGATATCAAAGGGGTGCGACTGTATCTGGAAAGTGAGGGACTTCGACCAGAGCTATGCGCTCAAAAGAGGGACACTAAGAAAAGAAAGAAAAAAGAGAAAGTGCCTAGTAAAGGAAAAGAAAAGGGAAAAGAAGACGGGTCGCCTGCAGGAATTGAAGGAAAAGGAAAGAAAACGGTGAAGGATGATGATAGGAACTATTTGCCTCCGGCTTGCTACGCTCTATCTAGAGCTGAGAAGCGACTTTTTTGCGAGTCTTTGTACGGCATTAAGGTTCCATCAGGGTACTCATCGAACATGAAAAGATTTGTTACCTTAGACGGTGAGTTGAAATTATCGAGTAAGAAGTCTCACGATTGTCATGTAATGATGCAAGTATTCTTACCGATTGCACTTCGAGGGATATTGTCGAAACACGTGAGACACACCATAACAGAGCTATGTTCGTTTTTCAATACTATATGTAGCAAAAAGTTACAACCGTCGAAGCTTGATGCTCTAAAGACTGGTGTGATAGAGACTTTGTGCAAGTTTGAGATGTATTTCCCACCTGCTTTCTTCGACATTATGGTCCATTTGGTTGTACATCTAGTTCGAGAAATTAAGCTATGTGGTCCGGTGTTTTTGAGGTGGTGTTATCCCTTTGAGAGACATATGGGCTCTTTGAAAGATAAAGTAAGGAATCCTGCTCAACCAGAAGGAAGTATAATTCAGGGGATTGTGAGTGAAGAGGTCAGTAATTTTGTGGCTGAGTTCTTACCTAATGTTGATCCTATTGGACTTCCTACATCTCGACACGAGGGCAGACTCCAGGGTAAAGGTACACTTGGCTCCAAAATGATCGTACCTCCTGTTGAAAGGTGCATACAAGCACACTTATTTGTATTGCAGCATATGGTACAGGTCTATCCCTACTTGGATGAGCATATGGAGGAGTTACGCGATCAGAATCCAGGTAAAGGGCCTAGAGCATTGATGCAGTTGCATAATAAGACGTTTATTGATTGGTTCCATAACCGAGTAATGCGTGAAGTAGATTCCAATGTTTCTGAAACTCTGAAGTGGCTAGCATTTGGTCCTCGAGAAGTTGTGCACTCCAATGAGGGTTATGATGTTAACGGATTTACATTTTGGACAGATCGTCAAGATCAAAAGTCGAGATCTCTGCAGAATAGTGGCTTTTCAGTAGTGGCATCATCTACACAGTATGCAAGTGCCAAAGACAAGTCTCCTATTGATTCTAAATTATTATACTATGGGCGGGTTCAAGATATATGGGAGCTTGACTACTCTGGTTTCACGGTCTGCTTATTTCGATGCAAGTGGGTTGATTATAACCGGCGCTACATAAGAAAAGATGACCCTTGTGGATTTACTCTTGTAGACTTGGGTCGGTTGCGTTATAGTGATGAGCCATTCGTGCTTGCATCACAAGTTAAGCAAGTATTCTACGTAACTGACCCTTCTGATAACAAGTGGTCAATTGTTGTCCTTGGAAAAAGAAGTATACTTGGAGTTGGTGATGTTGAGGATGAGGAGTATGATGCGTTTGAAGACACCTCGCCTTTCACCATTCCCAAGTCCGATGTCACTGATGTCGAGTTAGCGACAAATTACATGCTTGCAGATCACGGGGAAGGGATAATGTTTGAAACTTCATAGGAAGGTGGCAAAAGTAAACAATAGGCTCGACTTCTCAAGTTCAAATTCCGGCTTTCGGCTTTTCAAGGTCATTTGACTTAATTTCTCACTTTTTGTCGTTTGTAATGTCATGAATAGTTCTTATTGGTATGTATATATGTATTACAATCAACTAAACTCGCTTCACATGTTTTGAAACTAATTTTGGGTAAGTGAATGTCATTTCGGGCCTATTTCGGCTTTTCAAGCTCAATTTCTTTAATTTATCGCTTTTAGCCTCATTTCAGGTCATGTATAGTTCTTATTGGTATGTATATATGTATTACAATCAACTAAACTCGCTTCACATGTTTTGAAACCCATGTTGGGTATGTGAATTTCATTTCTGGCCTATTTCGGCTTTTCGAGCTCAATTTCTTTAATTTATCGCTTTTAGCTTTATTTTAGGTCATGTATAGTTCTTATTGGTATGTATATATGTATTACAATCAACTAAACTCGCTTCACATGTTTTGAAACCCATTTTGGTTAAGTGAATGTCATTTCGGGCCGATTTCGGCTTTTCTAGCTCAATTTCTTTAATTTATCGCTTTTAGCCTCATTTTAGGTCATGTATAGTTCTTATTGGTATGTATATATGTATTACAATCAACTAAACTCGCTTCACATGTTTTGAAACCCATTTTGGGTAAGTGAATGTCATTTCGGGCCGATTTCGGCTTTTCGAGCTCAATTTCTTTAATTTCTCGCTTGTAGCCTCATTTTAGGTCATTCATAGTTCTTATTCGTATATGTATCACCATTAGAGTCACTTAAAGTCGGGTCACATGATTTTAACGATATTTCCAATCGAATTATGGCTGGTGCGGGAGGGTCGGGGGGCAAAGAGGTGGGGGTTGCGGGGGCAAGCAGGGCGGGGGTGCTCAAGGGGGGAAGCAGGGTGGGGGGCTGTGCAAGGGGGTGGGCAGCGGGGATGGGTTGCAGGGGTGGTGGGGGGGTGCAGGGGGGACAAGTAGGGTGGGAAGCAGTGGTCTCGGGGTGGGAAGCATGGTGGGTGGGGTGGCAAGCGGGGGTGGGGGCAGCAGGGAGTGGGGGCAACAAGATGGGGAGGCAGCGGGGGGACAGCGAGCGGGGGGGACAGCGAGGGTGGGGAGGCAGGGGGGGGGTAGCAAGGTGGGGGGGAGCGAGCGGGGGTGGGGGACGAGGGGGTGGGGGAGCAACGGAGGGGTGGGGGCAACAGGGGGGGGGGGGCGGCAGGGGGTGGGGGGACAAAGGCGGGGTGGGGGAGCGGGGGGGGGGCATGGTGGGGGCCAATGGGTGGGGGGAGCAACAGGGGTGGGGGGACAGCGGGGTGGGGGGCTGCAGGGGGGCAACATGGGTGGGGAGGCAGGCGGGGGTGGGGGGCAAGAGGGTGGGGTGCACGGTTGGGGCGGCCCGGCAGGGTGGGGGGCAGCGGTGGGGGGCGGGGTGGGGGCAAAGGGGGGTTACATTTGTTTGATGTTTTTTGATACCATTGTTTTTTTTTTGTTAACTCTTGTGCGTTTCTAATTTATTTTTTTATATTATTTCAGGACTTTCAAACATGGTCTGAGATGATGTGATTGTGGAGGAAAAAACTGATGATGATTATGATAAGTCATTGGATGATGATGATGAGTATGATGCGGACAAGGAGGAGGATAAAGGTGAACCGGAAGACATAGCAGATGATAAGGAGAAGCGCTTGCGTGAAAGGGAAATTCGCTTGGCGGAAATAAATGAGGTGCTAGCCGATATTGCTCCCCCTATTGACGACAATGCTAGGGAAGATTATCCATTTAATTCATCCATCGTTGTGCCACGCAATTATGCGGGGATAGAATTGCATAGGACCACCAAAACTCCAAGCATCGTTGCAACAAAGAAGCGAAAAGGAAGGGGTGCGACTAAGGGTTTGAATATTGATAGAAATATCCATATGACCCTCTAGTATGATGATTTGGGTCAACCTTGTGGTAAGTGGCGTGCAAAGTATGGGCAGCATATTGGGTTTTGTATGCGCAAACTCAACATTTTGGTCAAATGGAAAGATGTGCCCGAGGGAATGAAGAAATCATTATGGGAAGACACTTGTGTAAGTTTAATTTTCAACTCATTTAGTTTAAGTTCTCGCATTTAGCCACATGTTAGGACATATATAGTTGTAATAACAACATATACAACCATTAGAGTCAAGAAAAATCACTTCACATGCTTTGAAACCCATTTTGGGTAAATGAAGGCCATTTCGGGCCGGTTTTTGCTTTTCATGTTCAATGTACTTAGTTACTCGCATTTAGCCACATGTTAGGACATATATAGCTCTTATAACAACATATACAACCATTAGAATTAACTAAAATCCATTCACATGATTTTAAACCCATTTTGGGTAGATGAAACCGATTTTGGGTAAATGAAGGCCATTTCGGGCTGATTTTTGCTTTTCATGTTCAATGTACTTAGTTTCTCGCATTTAGCCACATGTTAGGACATATATAGTTGTAATAACAACATATACAACCATTAGAGTCAAGAAAAATCACTTCACATGCTATGAAGCCCATTTTGGGTAAATGAAGGCCATTTCGGGCCGGTTTTTGCTTTTCATGTTCAATGTACTTAGTTACTCGCATTTAGCCACATGTTAGGACATATATACCTCTTATAAAAACATATACAACCATTAGAATTAACTAAAATCCATTCACATGCTTTTAAACCCATTTTGGGTAGATGATACTATTTTGGGTAAATGAAGGCCATTTCGGGCCGATTTTTGCTTTTCATGTTCAATGTACTTAGTTTCTCGCATTTAGCCACATGTTAGGACATATATAGTTGTAATAACAACATATACAACCATTAGAGTCAATAAAACTCACTTCACATGCTTTGAAACCCATTTTGGGTAAATGAAGGCCATTTCGAGCCGATTTTTGCTTTTCATTTTCAATGTACTTAGTTTCTCGCATTTAGCCACATGTTAGGAAATATATAGTTGTAATAACAACATATACAACCATTAGAGTCAAGAAAAATCATTTCACATGCTTTGAAACCCATTTTGGGTAAATGAAGGCCATTTCGGGTCGATTTTTGCTTTTCATGTTCAATGTACTTAGTTTCTCGCATTTAGCCACATGTTAGGACATATATTGCTCTTATAACAACATATACAACCATTAGAGTTAACTAAAATCCATTCACATGCTTTGAAACCCATTTTGGGTAGATGAAACCGATTTTGGGTAAATGAAGGCCATTTCGGGCGGATTTTTGCTTTTCATGTTCAATGTACTTAGTTTCTCGCATTTAGCCACATGTTACGACATATTTTGTTATAATAACAACATATACAACCATTAGAGTTAAGAAAAATCACTTCTTATGCTTTGGCCATTTCGGGCCGATTTTTGCTTTTCATGTTTAATGTACTTAGTTTCTCGCATTTAGCCACATGTTACGACATATTTAGTTGTAATAACAACATACACAACCATTAGAGTTAAGAAAAATCACTTCTTATGCTTTGAAACCCATTTTGGGTAAATGAAGGCCATTTCGGGCCGATTTTTGCTTTTCATGTTCAATGTACTTAGTTTCTCGCATTTAGCCACATGTTACGACATATTTAGTTGTAATACCAACATATAGAACCATTAGAGTTAAGAAAAGTCACTTCTTATGCTTTGAAACCCATTTTGGGTAAATGAAGGCTATTTCGGGCCGGTTTTTGCTTTTCATGTTCTATGTACTTAGTTTCTCGCATTTAGCCACATGTTAGGACATATATAGCTCTAATAACAACATATTTTCAATGATATATATGTATATGGAAATTAATTATTTGTTGGTTTCTTGTTTCTATTGAATTTGTTCCATATTACTCCTAATGAAAAAGGCGTTGTTCCTATCCGCGGTGGCCGAAAGATTTAGTGCTTTCAAAAGCAAACTAGTTAGTGGGTGGATCATGAAACGGAGAAAGAGGAATGAAAAGAAGAATGTAAAGAGGAGGAAAATTGTAAAATCAAAGCAAAATGAGACAGATGAAACAGAAAAGGACGGAGGAGAGGAAGAGCCACGACAACCGAATAACATGCCTTATTAGGTTTGGGGCCATATAAAACGAGAGGATTGGGAGGCATTTGTTGCCCAAAATACTACGCCGGAGATGGTGGTAAGTATTGTGCTATTTATCGCATATTCGACTTTGTATATTTCCTTTTAATACATTTAGATGTGTTTTCAAACTAAACATGCACACAGTTCAAAACAGAGGAACCACTACCATTAAATGGGTTCCTACACTTATGCGAGGGCGAGACAGGTGTGGATTGACGATAAATTTTACCCTTCTATCGATGCATCTACAACGACATCTTCTGCCTCTAACACCGCATCTCTCAAAAGTTGACCAGTGTCGCTGATTGGTGGTGCTCCATGCATAGGCGTGATTCAAACAATAAAATGACCATTTCGCATCCGGGGGACCTTGAAGATAGCAAATGCCGTTGTTAGTAATTGAAATAAGTTGTTTTTCCCCCGCTTCGCCATCCCCCCGCAGCCCCCCGTCCCCTTGCGCCTCCCCGCCGACCCCCACCCCTGGCGCCCGGCCCCCCTCCTCGGACCCCCTCCCCTGCCCGGCCCCCCTCCTCGAGCCCCCTCCCCGTCGCCCCCCTTCCCCCTCGCCTCCTGCCCGGCCCCCTGTCCCCCCCCCGGACCCTCTCCCTGCTGCCCCTCCTACGGACCCCCTTCCCCCGCTGCCCCGCCCCCCTGTCGCCCCCTTCCCCCCCCGAACCCCCTCCCCTGCTGCCCTCCCTACAGACCCCCTTCCCCCTCTGCCTCCCTGCCGCCCCCCGTTGCCCCCTCCCCCTCGGACCCCCTCCCCGTTGCCCCCCTCTGCACCCCCCTTCCCCTGTTGCCTCCCCGCCGCCCCAATGGACTTTGGGAAAGATGCTCTTTACGAGACTTTTGGAAAGGACCACAATGGACATTTGAGGGGTTTTGGTGGTATTCGTCTCGGTGTGAAAAAAGCCTATGCCAAAGATTCCTCCGTGGGTAGAAGATCACGCTCAACGAATCTATGTCACATGTTATGCGGGAGAAGCTTACGGAGGAAATTGCAGAGAAAGTGACGGCTAAAATCACGGAAAGTTTCAACGCGGTCCTTTCACAGTTTGGTATACCGGCGATACGTCCTTTGGATCGTCCATTGGAGGACAAAGCTAGCCATCCAAACACACAAAAATCAGCACCATCTATACTTGAGTTAGAGGTAACTACTATCCTTCTTATAATTTTTAAAACTAAGTAATATAAACTAACCTCAATCCATTTACTTTTGGAAGGAAGAAACGCCTTGCCAGCTTTTACTAGATGTAAAAGATGAGGGTTTGATTGTGGTGGCTGAAGGAAATGCACAACCACGAAGTGAACGAGCAATAGTCCATCACGAGTGTGTGGACAATGAGCACTTGGCGGTTAGTGTAGTCACCATCACTCTTGGTTACGAAGACTTTGCTCTTCCGTTGCACGAACCGGTCGGTTGATATAAAATGTCTTGATCGACGCTCGTGGTGGTTATGTGTTGTGGCCATCGGCATGGGTGAGGTTTTCAGACGAGGTAAAATGAGAAACTAATATCCATATTCATATTGATTTATTTCATACCTATTAAATATTAACTAACTAAGTTCAATGTTTTTCCCTTTGAATTAATAGGTTTTGGAGAGAATAAACAAGCCCAAGGAAAGCAAGGCGGACTCACCTCCTCTAGAAAAGGCGAAGGAGAAGGAGGGTACAAGCAGGCCAAAGAAGGCCATTTCGGGTAAAGGAACGCAAGACTCCAAAGGTTTAAGTTGCGAACAAAACCCGTCTAAAGATACTTGGATTGAGAAACCAACGCTTCAGTGTCTCACTAAGTCATGCTTATGGCTACATGCAAATGTGCGTGATATGCCGGATGATACACATGTGGAGGTGAAGTTGGGTACCACGGAATTCAACTACCACGAGGAAACATCGACATGGGTGTCTAAGGTTGATGTGAAGGAGTTCCTTTGCGGAGAGATGTTGAATGATTCCTTGATTCAAGCCTTCATGAGGTATAATAGTTGTACTTATGAAATATATGAACTTCCTTTGCAATATCTAATAACATATCTATGTTACGTAGTTGGTTGTGCTTTGAAGATTACTCCAAGATGATCCTCGTGGACGCGATCCGTTTGGGTGGTTATGTCCAAATTTTGTCCGAGCTGACAATTGTTTGCAAAACACAAGTGAGGTTAAGGAGTATATTTGGCTATGTCTCAAAACAGCTAAACGTGCACAACATAAGTTCATATTTGCCCCTTGTTTTGAAGAGTATAGTTCTTAACCTTGTATCCATTTTTGCCACTTCATTATTATACAATAAAAGTACTCACATGATTGCTTCCTAACTTTTTTGGGATTTTAGTCTCCATTGGTCGCTCCTTGTGATTTGTCCTTCAAACAACACAGTATATGAGTTTGATTCTGCAGCTCAAGATCCACCACGATCCTTACTCCTCAAATCATGCATAAATAGGTATGTTTGTTACTTAAAATGCTTATTAGCATAATATGTTTCACTAATTTCATCCTTTACCCACTTCTCACATGAAATTAACATAACTACAATTCTATGAAGAAAGTTGAGAGAACAGGACAAGTTCCTCAGTGGAAAGCAATGAAGGTAATAGATATTACTTAAGCTACTTCTTTCTTTTATAAAAAACAAACATGTACATTTCTTACATGATTTTTTATATGTAATTTTATAATTAGTGTGCTCAACAACCCGGGGGAACCGAGTGTGGCTACTATGTGTTGAGGTTCATGTTCGATATATTGTCAAGTTGCAAGGAAGCCGGGGATCTTGAGAAGGTATTATACATAAATAATAAGTAGCTCAATTCACGGCCGATTTTGGCCTCGTACGCTCAATTTTTTTAACTTTCCCGCATTTAGCCACATTTTAGGTCATATATACTTATAACAAGTACATATAGAACCATTAGAGTCATGTAAACTACATTCATATCACTTAAGACCCAATTTGGGTAAATGAATGCCATTTGTAGCCGATTTTGGCCTTTTAAGCTCATTGTACTTATTTTCATACATTTAGCCACATGTTAGGACATGTATAGTTCTAATAGCAACATGTACAACCATTAGAGTCAAGTAAAATCCATTCACATGCTTTGAAACCCATTTTGGGTAAATGAAGGCCATTTCGGGCCTATTTTGGCCTTTTAAGCTCATTTTACTTATTTTCTTACATTTAGCCACATGTTAGGACATGTATAGCTCTAATAACAACATATACAACTATTAGAGTCAAGTAAAATCCATTCACATGCTTTGAAACCCATTTTGGGTAATTGAAGGCCATTTCGGGCCTATTTTGGCTTTTCAAGCTCATTGTACATATTTTCTTACATTTAGCCACATGTTAGGACATGTATAGCTCTAATAAAAACATGTACAACTATTAGATTCAAGTAAAATCCATTCACATTCTTTGAAACCCATTTTGGGTAAATGAAGGCCATTTCGGGCCTATTTTGGCCTTTCAAGCACATTGTACTTATTTTCTTACATTTAGCCACATGTTAGGACATGTATAGCTCAAATAACAACATATAAAACTATTAGAGTCAAGTAAAATCCATTCACATGCTTTGAAACCCATTTTGGGTAAATGAAGGCCATTTCGAGCCGATTTTGGCCTTTCAAGCTCATTGTACTTATTTTGTTACATTTAGCCATATGTTAGGACATATATAGTTCTAATAGCAACATATATAACCATTAGAGTCAAGCAAAATCATTTTTCATGCTTCGAAACCCAATTTGGGTAAATGAATGCCATTTCGGGACGATTTTGGCCTTTTAAGCTCATTTTACTTATTTTCTTACATTTAGCCACATGTTAGGACATGTATAGTTCTAATAACAACATATACAACTATTAGAGTCAAGTAAAATCCATTCACATGCTTTTTTTTTTTTTTTTGGCAATTCAAAATTGTTATTGAAAACCAAAAAAAAATTGGTGAAAAGATACAACCTAGCACAAGGAAGCTAAAGGCTACAAATAGCCCAAACAAAAGAAAAAACAGTCCATTAAGACTAAACAACCCATAAACAACCAATAGCCTCAAAACATACCAACAAAAACCACTACTGAATCAACAGCTTTCTTTCTTGTTCAGTACAATTACAAGCAATATAGAAAATGATTTCCTTAGCAAGTATCTGAGCTGAAATGTTTCCATCAGCAAAAAGCTTCCTATTCCTTTGCATCCAGATGGCATAAATGGCTTCAGTGAAAAGCATCACATAGACTTTGGCTTCAGGACGTTTCCTCTTAGCTTTACTTATAGCAATTCTGCTTTCTTCTGTGAAAGAAGTAGCAGTATGACTCACCCTAAACAGCTATAGCACCTTTCCCCAAACTTCAGCAGAGTAACTACATTGAAAGAACAGGTGTTGAACAGACTCCAGACCAACAGAACACAAGCAACAAACAACATCACACTCAGAATTCCATCTGATTAATCTATCACAAGTGGCTAGTCTATTTTGAAGAGTCATCCACAAAATAAACTTACTCTTGGGGCTAGCTTTATTATTGCAGATGAGCCTCCTCCAATGAACATGCTCCAAACTTCCTTGCAAAAGACTATAAGCTCTTTTAATACTAAATTTGCTATTAATCATGACTGTATCCCAACCACCAATTCCATCTATCAACTCTCTGGATTTTATAATTTTCCTCAGGATCCAAGATATATTACTGTTTATAGCAGCATTGTAAATGGTAGTCCTTCTTCAAATAGTAGGCATTAATCCATTGCACCCACAGTTTATCATCCTTGAAAGAAATAGCCCATAACAGCTTGAGCATAGCAGCTTGATTCCACAAAGTCATATTAACTAGATTCCAGCCACCAACAACTTTGGGATTGAAGAAAGTGTGCCAAGCAACATATATAATCCATTCACATGCTTTGAAACCCATTTTGGGTAAATGAAGGCCATTTCGGGCCGATTTTGGCCTTTCAAGCTCATTGTACTTATTTTCTTACATTTAGCCACATGTTAGCACATATATAGTTCTAATAGCAACATATATAACCATTAAAGTCAAGCAAAATCATTTTTCATGCTTTGAAACCCAATTTAGGTAAATGAATGCCATTTCGGGACGATTTTGGCCTTTTAAGCTCATTTTACTTGTTTTCTTACATTTAGCCACATGTTAGGACATGTATAGTTCTAATAACAACATGTATAACCATTAGATTCAAGTAAATTCCACTCATATGCTTTTGAAACCCATTTTGGGTAAATGAATGTCATTTTGGCCCGATTTTGGCCTTCTTAGCTCAACTTTCCTTAATCTCCCGCACTTACTCTCATTTTAAGGTCATATATAGTTCTAATAAGTATATATATAAGTATTAAAGTCAACTACAGTCCACTCACATGCTGTGAAACCCATTATGGGTAAATGATTGTCATTTTTTTGCCTATTTTTGCATTTTAAGCTCGATTTCCTTAATTTCTTACATTATATTATTTCCTCAATCTCTTTAGAGTCAACTAAAGTCATATGTGTGTTTCCTTATGTTTGTTTTATAAGGTATTCCTCGATGGCAAACCAAAGGAGGGTTCTTTCACCACGGCCGAGATAGACGAGGTTCGGGATTTGCTAGCACGCTACCTTACCGACTTTTGCATGTGAAGATGATGTCCCGGCTTTGAGTTTTTATGTTCTTATTATGTCACTAGCTACTTATATAGGTCCAAATATTTATTTTTGATTTTAGTACTTATTACAGCATTATTTGTAGTACATTCTCAAAATATCATTTTGACTTGTATACGGCGCGTGCGTGATACTTTTATATATATATATATATATATTATATATATAATATCTAAATATATAATATTACTATCTGATCCGGTTTTCCTAAAAAACCGGATCAGAAAATTATTTACTGATCCGGTTTAGGACCGGATCAGTAAATAATTGATATCGGCTGCGAGCCCACCTGATGCGGCCCAAAATCGCAGCAATAAGCCCGGTTTTGACCGCATCAGATGGGCTTTATTCCACTAGTGATAATATGAATACCAACTGTTTTGCTGGCTTAGTTTATGAACCGAAAATAGAAAGTGGCCAAGGTATGGGTGGAGGATGGTTACTCTTTTGACCTGATATGGTCGGCTACGCCTCATAACGAACCTTGGGGCCGGGTAGTATTGCTGGGCTCCATAACGAACCTTGGAGGCTTCGTTTGTCCAAATCCCGTACTTGACACTGATTTATTTAAGAGAATGAGCTATGCCAGCCTTGTAACGAAAGAAAATGATTTGACAAATAAAATGTTTATAACGGGCTGAAGTAAAGGTTACGCATTTTCCACTCATTTTGGAATTTTGTTTGTTTTGTATTTCTTCCCTCAATTTGCAGGTTTGATATTCAGAGCTCGGAATTGAAAGTGGAGCAAGATCAAGATGTCATTGGGGTTTAAGGATTGAGTTTGTATTTTAGATAGCTGATTTGAGAATAGTTATTGATAATTTCGTTGTATATAATAGTTTGGGAATTTTAGATGAGATATTAGTGTAATTAAGGATATTTTTCCGCTGCGATTTTATTTAATTAAGAGTTGATGTAGTTTATGGATTTGAGTGTGGTTTCATTAGCAGCTCGGAAGAGCGGGCTGTTACAAGATGGTATCAGAGCAACCTTGCGACCGTATCCCGAGTTGGCTACCTAGCGAGGGTAAAAGATTCTTGGGATAGTTTGAAATCGATTTGGGTTGCTAGTGGTTAAGAATCGATGATGGGAAATTAGGATCTCAAAGATTGAGTATATGAGTGTTTGTGCTTTTGCATGTGCTATATGATTTCGTTTATGTGGAAGTGTATTATCTTGTATTGTTAATGATGTTATGCGTTTTGAGAGAATTTTATGATTTGTTAAAGTAAATGAATTTCAAACGAGATCTCTGCAAATGAGATGACTGGAATCATATGCTAAAATTTTTGCTCCTTTTGTTTTCTTTGCTCCTCGATTCTAATATTGAGTTGAAGTGGAGATACAAAAGCTGATGGTACAATTGAGGTTGGATGCCTAATATCTTAGGAGCTTGAGATTTTGGTTTTCTTTAAGTTATTGTTTATAAGTTTTGAGGACAAAACTTTTAAAAAGGGTGGTAGTATGTAATAGCCCTATTTTTAAGAGCGTTTATTAAAGCTTATTTATAATTATTAAGTTAATGATGTTTAGAAAATTCTTATTTTATTTTAGTTTAGAGTATGGAGGTTTGTAATATATTTATTTGTTTAATTTTATGATGCTATTATTGATATATTTTGGATTTTAAGTTTAAGTTGAGTGGTATTTGGCCAAATAGGGAAATTAGAGTCGGTTTCTTTTCTTTTCCTTGTCGGTGAAATTGGGAAACAAAACCCCAATCTTATCTCATCTCTTCTGTGGCTCTCACAAAACCACAAACCCCTCTAAACTTTCTGTCTCCCCGTGATGTCTCTCTGTCCCTCCTGCGGTCTCGCCCCCTCCTTCAACTCATCGGAGCTTCACTCCCTCCTGCTGGCGGTTCCCCAAGCTCGCCGGAGCTAGGCCTGCCGTTCGCGTTTTCTCTCTCCTCGTTTGTCTTGTTACTGGTCTTGTTCTTCCTCCTTTGTTCATATTCTGCAGCCGCGGTGCTGCTCGCGTGCCGCCGTGGTGCTGCCGTTGTTGTTGGTTGCCGTCGCTGCTGCTGCTGGTGGTTCTCGTCGCCGTGCTGTTGCTGCTGTCATTTTATTGGTTGTCCGGCGAAGTACCAAAGGTACTCCCCCCTTCTTGTGTTGTTGTTATAATTGTTGTTGTTGTTTTGTTGTTGTTGGGAGGCATTTGTTGTTATTATTAGAATTGTCATTGTCTAATAAGGTTACACAATCAGTTTGTTGAGGTTTATTTGTGAGCTAAGTTAGTTTTGTCTTCTCTTTATATTGTTTAGTTTTGTCTTCTCTTTATATTGTTAGTAGCCAAATTATGTTCTTGGTTTAAGTAAGGTTGTGAGTTAAGTTTAGTTAGTTTAGTTATATAATTTAGAAATATGATTATGAATTGGGAATGCTAGATGTGTGATGTAGCTAGTGTTATTGAATTTATAGTTGATTATGATTTGAGGATTATGGAACTGGGATGTTAAAGGTTGATAATTTCTAAACTGGGAATTGGTTATGGTTCCATTTTCTAGATTAGATTAGTTTAAGGATAGTTTATTAATTAGGAAAACTTGATAAGGACGGTCCCAACTATAGGCGTCCTGCCATAAAAGGTACCAACTATAGAATATCTCACAGCAGACCCAACTTTGTCATGCATTTTACACACTTGGTCCCACTTGACTGGTGACCGATTGAGGTTGTTAAATTTCACTTTTTACTTTTTTTTTTCGAGAAAAACATCTGACCTACTATTCCTTCTTTTCTTTTTCTTTTGCTAAAACCTTCAAAAACCACAATGGTGGTAATCCAAAATCTCAAACTCAACAGTATTGGGACTTCCAGATTACATCCAACAACCACAACTTTGTCCTAACCACCACTCTCCTCCTTACACCACTGTTCCTCTTATCGATATTTCTCTCTCCTCCAAAACACTTTCTCCTCCAAAACACTTTCTCCTCATTTATGCTCTACGTGCCCCATTGGGGAGCTTTCTATGTACTCAACCATGGCGTCCCCACCAACCTCCTTCATCGGTTCAAGTATAGTTGCTGATCTAATTTATTAATTCATACTTTGTAATAATACCATGTAATTTCACGAGGAAGTCGAAGGCAAAATCATTACAAAGCTCACATCTTCTATTCCCATTATGGTGTTCAATTTACTGTCAATGGGTCAGTAAACCTTTAAGTTTTTACCCTCTTTTGTTCTTTTTTTTTTTTCTTCATTTCATTATTACTCAAATTACACCAATCTTGTGATTTTTTCCCCTTAGACTTTTCTGTGTTTTTTATAGGTAATGTCAAAGCAGGGGTTTCCCATAAAAAATAGAAGAAGATGAAGGAGGAGGAGGAGCAACCAAAGATTCAAATTTTCCTCATTGGATGAGCAAACAAACAGCAAGGTTAGGGGACGGAGTGAAGACACTGAAAGGGGATTGATGGAGATTGAAAGATTGGAACGTAAGTAGAAAAGTGGTGATGGTAATTTAGAAGCAACACAAACTTGAGGTAAATAGGAAGAGTGGTGGAGCTGTGGAGGACTCAAAAGGTGGTGGAAATATAATTGGTTATCTTAATATATATGTATAAGAAGAAGGAACAAAGCTTTTAGCCAATTTCATTAATGGTGATGTTGGGAGAAAAATACAAACGCTAACAAGGAGGGGGAAGGGAGTGCCTAGAAGATGGTCATGTGAACCACACGTGATCATTTTATCTGTTGTAGTAGGTAAATGACCTACTAGGACCTCTTTTATAAAATATGACATAAAGTTGGGCCTGTTGTGAGATATACCATAGTTGAGACTTTTTATAGCGGAACGCCGATAGTTTAGGCCTTTCTTATCAATTTTTCCTATTAATTATTCTTATTGTTGTGAAGTGGTTGTTGGAGGATGATTATGGAGTGGAATATCGTTTGGAGATCAATGAAGGAGGTTGTGTTGTTGGAATGATTATGCGTATGAGGTAACTTTTATGTTCAGTAAAATGTATTACTTATGCCCTCATGTGTGGATCTCTTTGTTCTGTTTTTGATAAATAAGTTCGTACTATGGCCATAGTTATGAATGTGTTGATATGAGTTGATTCTGGAAATAATATTGGATATTATGAATACGCAACTGTTTTGCTGGCTTAGTTTATGAACCGAAAATAGAAAGTGGGCAAGATATGGGTGGAGGATGGTTACTCTTTTGACCTGATATGGTCGGCTACGCCTCATAACGAACCTTGGGGGTAGTATTGCTGGGCTCCATAACGAACCTTAGAGGCAGCGTTTGTCCAAATCCCGTACTTGACACTGATTTGTTTAAGAGAATGAGCTATGCCAGCGTTATAACGAAAGAAAATGATTTGACAAATAAAATGTTTATAATAGGCTGAAGTAAAGGTTACGAGTTTTCCACTCATTTTGGAATTTTGTTTGTTTTGTATTTCTTCCCTCAATTTGCAGGTTTGATATTTAGAGCTCGGAATTGAAAGTGGAGCAAGATCAAGATGTCATTGGGGATTAAGGATTGAGTTTGTATTTTAGATAGCTGATTTGAGAATAGTTATTGATAATTTCGTTGTATATAATATTTTGGGAATTTTAGATGAGATATTGGTGTAATTAAGGATATTTTTCCACTGCGATTTTATTTAATTAAGAGTTTATGTAGTTTATGGATTTGAGTGTGGTTTCATTAGCAGCTCGGAAGAGCGGGCTATTACAAGATGGTATCAGAGCAACCTTGTGTGGTATCCGATTTTTGACTGTCTTAATTAACGGTCTGAATCCCACGAAAGTCTCTCATTGGACTATGAGTTTTAGAAAACTTGGAAGTCGCCACCCTATTAATATCTGAATAGGGACAAATTTGTTTAATAAATCGTTTTAAGATCAATTTCAAGAAAAATCATTTAAAACGATGATGCCTTCATATGGATAAGGCTTTTTAAAAATTGGTCTTTCATACCATGAGATAGGGTTCGGGGCTTAGGTTAAGAGGTGCGAACGTCTGGAACTCGTCTCCTCTTCCGTTCTATAGAACGGGCTCTTATTAAATGCGTTATTCAAAAGAAAGAAAATCATATAATTTGCACATATACACATTAACCATTTTTATTTAGGACTAATATATCATTTGTACATGGTAGGTTTGAGCACTGAAGTTGCACTACGTACCACTCATTGCGGGATTGGAATCCACTCATGGATCAAAACCGTCGTAGTTCGAGCTTATGTCTCACCCTAAATGGCCAATTCCACTGGGGAAAGAAGAGGAGAGAATAGATTATGAATAACTCACTTTTAGAATTAAACAAATCTATTTGAAATGAGGTAATCACTCCAATTAGTGATTAAAATGGGGCTAAGATAATCACTTTAATTAGTGATAAAATATGAAGGATTAAGATAATCACCTTAATTAGTGACTAAACTTAAGAGGAAAGATAATCACCTTGATTAGTGATTAACAATGAAGGTTAAGAAGTAATCACCCTAATTAATGATTATTCAAGGTTTAAGATAATCACTTAATTAGTGATTAAATGAGGAAAATAATCGTCCTAATTAACGATCATTAAGGTTTAAGATAATCACTCTAATTAGTGATTAAATGAGAAGAATAATCGTCCTAATTAAAGATTATTAGGGTTTAAGATAATCACTCTAATTCGTAATTAAATGAGAAAAATAATCGTCCTAATTAACAATCATTAAGGTTTGAGATAATCACTCTAATTAGTGATTGAATGAGAAGAATAATTGTCCTAATTAACGATTAGTAGGGTTTAAGATAATCACTCTAATTAGTGATTGAATGAGAAAAATAATCGTCCTAATTAACGATCATTATGGTTTGAAATAATCACTCTAATTAGTGATTATATAATGATTGGAGATAGTCACCCTAATTAGTGATTACAAGAAGTTTGTGTTAACCGCTCTAATTAGCGATTAATCAAGAATTGAAATAACCACCTTAATAGTGATCACATTTATGATTTTCGAGAGGTCTTAGAAGGTTTGCTTCCTAATTGAAGGCTTTTGAGAAATAATCTTTATTGAAGATTATAAAGTCATTTGGAGAGAAATGATCAATTTGAGATCGAATTTGGAGATTTGTGTTTGGCTAATTGGAATTTGGCCATTTAAAGCGAGACACGTGAAACGACCTAAAATCAATTTGGAGATCCTAATTACCAATCTAATTATGTCAAATTATATGATTAATCCATTTGAATATGGAGAACACATTTTTAAAATGTAAGATGGATCATCATACAATTTAACTTAGTTAGATTTGCAATTTTTCCTCTTAATTGAGATTGGGTCATTTGATTCATGTACTATGACATATTGGGTCCAACAAACAACATTTGTAACATTGGTTGCTCATTTTATTAAAAAAAAATTGTGAAATTTTTTATGAACATTATGCATAAACATCTCCATGTTTTTTTTATTAATTGAGTGATGCAACAATTATTTACAAATAAACTATTATTACAACAATACGTACAAAATCTATGATCTATACAAATCTTCAATCTTGATCTTTACCATGATGCTCCTTGATCTTCACCTCCTTGAATGGGCTTTGGAATTCATGTTTATTTGTGAATTTGTGAAAGTTAAAGATTAATTAACTTATTTGATTTTGATTTTTTATGACAATTTTTATTGATTTTTTATTTACATGATAAAATGAGTCATTTTAAGAGAAACTTAAAAGTTCATGATTTTTTATTCACATTTTCATATGAAGAAAACATTTTTTTTTATGAAAGTTGAGTTAATTATTTTATTTCATTTTCCAGATTGCCTTTTTGTTCTTGTACAAAATTAAAAAAATCATAACTTTCTGTATAAAGCGTTAAACTAAGCATATGATACATCTATGGATATATCAGTGAGTTTTATATGTTTTATCAAAATTTCACAAGTTTTTAGTGACCACTTGAATTATGGTGAATTGTATGTCAAAACGGGTCAAAACATGACCTTTATTCAATTTATTCTTTCAAATCTAACTTATTAAACTCATTATGAAGTGAATTTTAGTATGAACATTCTAGACACTTTGAAGAACTAGAATGGAAATTTTCACTTGAATTGGACACTTTTAAGACCTTTTTTTATTTATTTCCTTAACCAAAAGGAAAATTAATTTTTTGGAATTTAGTGATTTACATGAATGATTTTGTAAAAATAATATAAAATTATATAAAATTCATATGAACATGATTTTTATTTTTTTAAAAAGCTACTGATGTTTACTTGAAACATAATGTTTTTAGTTTTATCTAAAGGATTTTATTTTTAACTTTATTGACATAACAAGCATAGGTAGTACTGAACAAAATCAGTTTTGCACAACCAAGTTGTATGATTTTTAATTATTTACACAAAATTCGGTTTTTAGAAATTCCAAAGCCCAGTTGCTGGAAACATCTTTGCATTCATAGAAAAATATTAAATCCTACAACTATTATTCTGATAACACAGACGAAAAATAGAATGAATTACAAAATTAAAACTGATTATAATTACAGAATCACATTTTCTTTTTTATGGAGATGTTTATGCACAACTATCTTGAATTTTTCTTATGAAATCATTTTTTTGTGATGAATAACAACTTGATTAAGGAAAATCACATAATCACATTGTTTCCTAAGAGTCACCCCATTAGAGGTGACTATTCTAGGTGGGGTGATTTAAGGTTGGGAACCTATTAGGACTTCCACATACCCAAATCACTCCAAAGATTAAAAAAATGATAAGAAGAAAACAAGGAAGAAGTTAGTAGATGATTAAGAAGATAATCAAAATAACAAGAACGTTAACTTTACCTTGCTAGCTCAATGATGCACTTCCTTTTTGCAAATTTTTCTACCTTTTTTTGTGATTTTCTTAATTTCAAAGTGAGTTTCTAAATCTTCTTAATTACTAACTTAAACTCTTTTTGTGTTTTTTTTTTCTTCTTTTGATGAACTTCTTTACTTACTAATTATCTTACTAACTTTTACTTTCTTTTGCTTAAGTGAGATCTTTAGAGAGAAGGAGTAGAGAAGATGAGAGTGAAGTTGAATTGTGTTTTTTTCAACTTCCTACTTACTAATTAAATTAAGACTTTGCTTAGATGGAAAAATTAAGGAGAAGAAGAGTATTAGAGAGAGAAGTTGTGAAGTTGAATTGTGTTTATTTCAACTTAGTTTTGAAGTGAATTTTGGAGGGTATTTATAGAGAAATGAGGGAAGTGAACTTCTGATCAGATTTTTCATCCAAAAAAATTTGATCTTCTTCATCCCTAATTACCCTAATGACATCACTCTAATGACTTCACCCTAATGACATCATCAAATCTCTTTGGAAACATAAATATTCTTATTCTTTTTTAGATTTGCTCATTAATGAGGCAAGATCAGATTTTCAGAAAATATTCTTCCTAAAACATCCTAATATGCACAAAAAATGCATTGAAAATCGTGTAAACGAAACTGACCAGAATGCAGCGCCTAGCGCAGGAAGCTGCGCTAGGCACAGCACCTTGCGCCTGACGCAAGGTCCTGCGTCTGGCGCAAGGTCCTACGTCTGGCGCAGGTCTAGCTTGTGCGCTAGGCGCACGATCATGCGTCTGGCGCTTGATTGTGTGCTTGGCGCACACAGGTCTAGCTTGTGCGCTAGGCGCACAATCATGCGTCCGGCGCATGATTGTGTGCTTGGCGCACACCTGACCTTTCCGGAAAAAATCTGGATTTCCCCCTCTTACACATGGGATTTGATTCTTATTCTCACATCTTTTCATGATTCTTATTCTCTAACTAATGGATAAAGGATGTGTTTAGTGGATAAAGAATATATTCTTATTCTTTATCCAATGAACAATGACTTGACCATCAAGGAAACTGATTAATGCCGATTTTGGGATACGACGAAAATCCCGACGCCTAATCGCGACTTGTTTTTTTCATTTTTCCGAAAGACTAACTTAAGATAATGAATGAAAACTCGTCAAATTAATGAAGACGAGCATGATTATACTAGGAATCATTTAATTAAAACGGTGGTGGTAGTATTGACTACAACTCACGAAAATTATACTTCTAAGCCGAAAATGTATGATTAATACGCAAAAATGGAAAATCGTGCGACGGAATGAAACTCGCTCTCCGAGGTGCGCGCTCCACGCTGCATGAAAATTTTGTTATTATTTTTTTTTTCAATACCTTTATTTATCCGAAAAAGGGGTTTAAAATTTGGTGTCTACAGAATGCCTCACATTGGTCGAATTTCGGAGAAAATGATGGCCAATGTTTGAAAAGACACAAAATTTTGACAGAAAATTTCTTTTGAGATAACATATTCTCCATAGAAAATAGTCATCATCAGTGTTATTTTAAAAACATGACTTGCGACTTCTGTTGACACTTTAAGTAGAAAATCCCAGTTAATTTTCTAAATAGGAGATGCGACTTTGACGTCGTCTTTAAATAGAAAATCCCAATTAATTTCCTAAAATTGAGAATGCAACTTTATTGTCGTCTTAGATAGAAAATCCCAATTAATTTTCTAAATTTTGAAAATGCGACTTTATCATCGTCTTAAGTAGAAAATCCCTATTAATTTTCTAAATCTTGAAAATGCGACTTTATCTTCGTCTTAAATAGAAAATCCCAATTAACTTTCTAAAAGTTTTGAATGCGATTTTAATGTCGTCTTAAATAGAAAATCAAAATTAATTTTCTAAAAGTTTTGAAAATGCAACTTTATTGTCGTCTTAAATAGAAAATCAAAATTAATTTTCTAAAAGTTTTGAAAATGCGATTTCATCATCGTCTCTTTTTTTAGTCTTCTGAATTTGTCTTTTGGTAATGCGAGAAATTCCTACAATTAACAGGTCGACTTCAGTTTTTACAGTTTTTCATGGCCTTGATGACAAGTTGTCAAGTCACCATTACTTACTTTTTATGACTCCATGTGTTATCATGTCACCTTAAATTAGGACATTGTAAGGTCATGTCAACTTAGAGTGATGCATTGTTAAGTCATGTCACCTTAAAGGGCTGACCAAAGGTTATTACCCTCTATGGTGGACCAAACCTCATATGGCAAAATTTTATCTGTTTTTTCCAAAATCTTTCGAAATTTTTTTTTATGCGTAATGCTTATTTGCTTTATCGGAAAATGATGATCACTATATAAATATAAATTGATCAAGGTCATTAATTTGAATGATCATTAGGAAAAAGGGATTGTATCAACGTTCTTGATTCATCATTGACACAGTTTTTTTTTATGTTCGGTTTTAGCAAAAAATTGCCATACCACAAATGCTTGGTCATTAGCCATGGTGAAGGATGCTCCTTATTATCCTATGGACAATACTCAAACTCATTATCCATGGCATAAATCATGGATGATCATCTTTTCCATCTATAAAAAGGGGCATGGTTCTTCATTTCCAAAATGCACCACTTCCACTACTCCAATCTTTTCTCTAAATTTTCCTCTCACAAAAATGGTTCTTTCTTATGGAGAAGTTAATGAAATGCAGAGTCGGAAGAAAAAACAACTCTCGGGGATCACAAGAAACATGGAGCAACCAAGGCAATCTTTTTCCTCTTCCCACTTCACTAAGGTGCTTATGCCTTTGCTTTCACTTTCTATTTGTTACGACATGATTCATGCTGCTTCCAAATTTTGGGATGAAACTCGCCATGTCTTCCGTTTTGGAGACCGGGAGATTGTGTCTCTTGTTGAAGAGGTCGAAGGTTTACTAGGCTTACCATCCAATGGTCCAGTTATCACACCTAGATCTCCTACTAGAATTTCGGGAGATTTATCAACGATTTTATATCTTCCTGAAAATCTTCATGGAAACTACCTACAATATGGTGAGGTATTTCTTGCCAACTTATTATTGACTTTTCAATTTGGCAGTTGGCAATTTTCTAACAATGCCAACTATAGGATTGCTAGAGAAAATGCTTGCATTCTTATGATTTTGGGAAGTACCCTCACTAAATGGCCTTTAAATGCATGCCATGATTGGTGTCTTTCACTTATTCCTCAAATTGTTAGCGGGGGTCGTCTTGGACCACTTATTTTGGGGGAAATGTTCCTTGGCTTAGATGAACTCAAAAGAAACCCTCAAAGCTTTGTGAAGGGATGTCCATTAGCCCTTCATTTATGGCTATTAGAAAAATTTTCTCTCATGAAACCCCACAAGAGTCTTACCAACAAAACTAGTCATGTCCGGGAGAGAGGTCTTCTTCCTTTCTTCTATCGACTTAGCAAAAATGGTGGGTGGGAGGATTTTTTCTTATATCAAGACATCAAGTGGGTCACAAGCCACCTTGGCATTAGTGCAATTGTATATTGCAATTCTAGTCGCAGAGGTGTACAATTACCCAGGCTTTGCCAAGTCACTTTCTACCTTCCGTGGAGATGTCTAAGGCAAATTGGTTGGAAGCAAGAGCATATTCCTGCCCTCCAGGCTCTTCCATATTGTACCACTTATGAGGCCGATATGAGTGGTGTACAGAGAATGCCTACTATATGGCAGGGGGCTAAAATTATATCAACGCTACCGGAACCTTCTTTTCCACTGATTGATGAAGATTACCTTCAATGGCTTCTAGCGGATATTGGTCAAGACATAGATTCAGACGGGCCTACCATAAAGAGGAGAAGGGTTTGAGAGAATTGTCATATTTAAAAGTTTGTAGGAAATAAAGGCTTTATGTCTTTTTATGTATGAAATGAAGTACCCCAGTTGGGATGAATAAAACATCTATTTGTGAGAATTATCTGCTTGTGAGAAATTCAATGTGAACACAATTCTAAACACGTGCACACTTTAACATTAAATATGACATGCAAATCATAATTAACTAATCATATGACACATAAAAGCATAACATATAAACCTTAACAGTCAAAGACATGTTTTTTCATTTCTCCTTTTTCCTTTTTTCCTCTTTTCCATTTTTTCTCTTTTTCTTTTTTCGTTTTTTTTTTTCCGTACGTTTTTTTTTTCTCTTTTTTTTCCTTTTTTTTTTTTGCATATATCATATGAATATCTTAAAAACTCATGGTATGTTTATTAAGAATAACCAGATAGGATACAAAACCCACAAACTGCTTGGTTACTTTATCATGACAATTACAATTACTCTGATGCCTAAGCGTAGTATTTCTTCAACTGATCAAGATTAGTGAAATGGGTGAACTCATTTCCATCAAAATCCATTAGCTTCACTGCTCCAGTAGTGGTGACATGCTTCGACCGGAAGAATGGTCCGACCGATTAGGCTTGAATTTTCCTCGAGGATCATGCAACGGAGCTCTATTTTCTTTTAAAACTAGATCACCTTCTTGAATGTCTCTATCTCGAACCCTTTTGTTAGAGTTGAATGTTATGCAATGCTTGTAGTCGGGGCTCATCTACGAATGCAAGCTCATCATAGCGAGTTTTGTGCCACTGGTCTTCCGATATTTCACATTCTGCTATGACCCTGAGAGATTGTATCTCCACCTCAACTGGTAGGATTGGCTCCATCCCGTAAACCAAAGAATACGGGGTTGTTCCTGTTGGAGTCCTAATTGATATCCTATATCCCCAAAGGGCATATGATAGTTTGTCATGCCATTCCCTTGTCTTTTCAGTCATCTTGGCAACAATTATTTTGATTGTCTTATTGGCTGCTTCTACCGCTCCATTTGTTTGGGGACGATAAGGTGAGGACTAATGATGCTTGATTGCATATTTTTCCAGAGTAGTCTTCAAATGACCCTCAAATTGTGATCCATTATCAGAGATGATTTCAAAAGGTATGCCATACCGACAAATGATGTTGTTAATCACAAATTTCGAGACTTGCTTTGCCCCTAGCTTCGAAAATGATGCAGCTTCAACCCACTTCGAAAAGTATTCGATTGCTACAAGAATATACTGATGCCCATTTGAAGCCTTTGGATGAATTTATCCGATTATGTTTATGCCCCAACTTGAAAACGGCCAAGGAGAAGTCATATTATGTAATGACACAGGTGGCATATGATTGAGGTTAGCAAATATCTGACACTGCTTGCAGGCGCGGACAAAGCTGATGCAATCACCTTCTAGAGTGCTCCAATAGAAACCTGCTCGCAAAATTTTACGAGCCAGCATTCTTCCATTCATATGGGGTCCACATTCCCCCCATGAACTTCTTCCATGATGACTTGCTTTTCGCTGTCATTTACGTAGAGTTGCAGAGTACCATCAAACCCTTTGTGATACAGTCTGCCTTTTAGTATAAGAAAGTGAGCAGTTAGCCTTCTGATGGCTATGCGGTCCTTCTTGCCACTTCCCTCTGGATATTGCATTGTTTCCAGAAAATTCTTGATATATTTGTACCAGACATCATCATCATCATCATCTTGTTGAACCAGTGCGGAGACAATTTGTGCTACCGTCACTGTAGGCCCCTTTCTTTCTTCAATTAAAACTGACTGGATCTTTGTACCATTTTCCCATGTTAAATTAACAGCGAGATTGGCTAAAGCATCAGTGAAACTATTTTGTTCTCGAGGAAGATGTTTGAAGCTGGTGTCATCAAAATAAGGGATCAACTCTTGAAGGTACTCAGTGTAGAGCTGAAGTCTCTCATCTCTAACCCTCCAAATTCCTATTGTTTTAGATATGATGAGATTAGAATCTCCATACACAGTGAGATATCTCGCCCCTGCTACCAAGGCGGTCTTTAGTCCATATATACAGGCTTCATACTCGGCTGTATTGTTTGTTGTTGGGAAATCCAGCTTAACAACAAATAGAATATAGACTCCATCAGGATCTACAAACAAAACACCTGCTCCATTACCTATCCTATTAGAAGCTCCATCAAAGTACATGCACCATTGTGGATTGTCAATAAAGCATAAGTACTCATCAGGGAATGCATCATCATACTCATCTCTTGACACTGGTCCTTCTGCTAGGGCTTCAGATATGGCAAGGTATTTTCATGAGATGGATGTGGAGGATGGTTTCCTAAAAACATTTTAAATTCTATAGGCCCGTCTTTTGCCTAACACTCAATACTCCACTTATGTTCAATGCTTTTGCCAAAAGGTATCATCAATGACACCGGGTCAAAATCCCATTCCCTAGAAGACTCAGAAGCGAAAAGCTCCTTAAGGACTCCATGTTCCAGACTATCCAACTAGTCATTTTCTTTTTTCATGTTTTGTTCTCGGACAAACCAGCTTTTGATTAAGTCCAAATTCCTAGCTTCATTGAAGAATATCTCCAATCCCGGTAAAATCTTCTGTTCTTTCCTACTAAGCCAAGGTTCTGGAAATTCGTAGTATGGCTCAGTATCTCCTTGCAGGATGAACTGACTATTGAGGGTAGAAGAAGGTTTTATGGTGTTTTGAGAAGTGCTGTCCAGATCATATCCTAATCCATGTCGGTTCTGCTTGTCTACTACGAGGATTGGTTGCTTCATTCCCCTACCATCATGCCCTAATCCGGCTCCTTGAGTATAACCCATCTTCATCATAATTTGAAATCCTTTGGACAGAGGTTGCAGGGCAATCCCTACAGGCTCTTTGACCGCATTCGTAGGTAGGGCTGAGGTGTTTGTTTTCTGGCGGTAATTGGTCATCCTTAGAGAAGGGATAAATTTCTTCTTTTTGGACCTAAAGGTAGAGAAAAAGAATTAAAAGAAAAGAAGGCTACATATTGCAGAATGCATTGCAGAGTAAAGAAAATTTTCGAAAACAACTTTGCCATATTTTGAATGGAATGGTCCACCTTCGCAATTTTGCTTTTTATTATTCATTTTTTTCTTTCTTTTTTTTGTACTTTATTTTGACCTTTTTAAATGATTTTACTGTCCTTGGGGTTGAAAATAGATTTTTCATTCTTCCATTCCCTGCTTAATACTTGAACAAAGATAGAAAATATAGAGATTATGGCCTGTATCCCCATTGATGCGTCAATTCAGCAATCTGAAATTGCTCCTGTGATGACAGGCATCTTGAATTCTAATCACATTTCCTGAAATACAATGGTTAATATATTTGAGTTGAACTCGAAGGTTGCCTACATATCCCCAATTCTCCAAGTGCATTTTATGGGGAATCAGACTCAACATAGTTCGTTATTTAGAAAGAACTAAAGTTTTTTATTTAATAAAGCAGCTGCACTCATATTGAGCTACCTACGTACCCCAGGTGTTACATAGGTGGAGTGATTTCACAGTGCAAGTGTAAGTGATAATGGGGATTCAAGCTGCACGTAGTTCTCTAATACAAATGACTGAAAGATTTTTTTTTATCATTTATCGATAGGGTAACCCCCTATAGTACTTCTACCGAAGATTTTACCCCTTCTGTGAGACGATCAAGTAGCTTTACGGTAGACAAGAGCTATGTTGGTGATTTGCTTGATGCGATAGCTGAGGGCATGACATTGGTTTGTGCCGTGACCATGCAATTGGTGATAATGGTAGTACTTATGGAGATCTGACCCTACAGGACTTGCCCCTGGGCGTCTAGGAAATGGATGTATCCGACCTTGCTCGACTAATTTGCGGAAGATATCAACTTGGGATTGAGGTTGGGGGCGCGTCGACACTTTCCTTGCGGACACTTCCTTATGGGTTGGACTAATGATGCCTCGATCAATCAGGCTTGCACTTTGTAGTAAAGGTCATGGCATCGATCAGTTTCATGCCCAAATTGACGACAATAAGCGCAGAGTTTGCTCATGTCCGTTCCAGGAAGGGGTAAACAGTGCACATGCACTGGAACTTGAAGTATACCTTGCTTCCGAAGACAATCATACACCATACTCAATGGTTCATCCATCTCAGCATATACCCTTGGATTTGTGTTGGGAGTTTCAAGATCATCCCGAGGTCGTTTTTCTTGTAATTTCAGAGTATCGATGTCGAAACCATGTTGTTCCATATGGCTAAGGGAGGTGTATTTGATAGTAACCATGTGACGATAATAGAAATCGTTCAGGTTCCGTAGCAATATGAGCATGAATTCCCGATCAGTAACAGGGACACGAAGCTGGGCGCGAATGTAAGCGCATCTTGAACAAAATTTTCTAAGCCACCTTGACGCAAATTGACTAGCTTGAACTTCTTGATATCAGTTTGTTTATGCTCGAGAGCCCAATTAACAAAGGCTTGGCTAGCATTTTTCCAACTAGCCCTATCTACACAATCTGAAGAATAGTACCAGTCCAGAGCTGGTCCTTCTAAACTCTTGTCAAACAGCATGGGGTAATCTTCCTCTGGTATGTCCCATGGATGCAAGGCATTCAAAAATCCCACTAAGTGGACAAATCACCGTTCTCATCAAATTTTCTGAATTGGGGTAATTCATGATAGTGATCTTCATGTTGATATCCTGGAAAGAGAATCAGTGACTCAGTATGAACCTCTCGAACAGGGCATACTACATTAAAGTCCAGGTCAAAATCATCAGTCCTAGATCTCTTCTTTGAGTCATGATCGTCATTGTCTTGAGGATGGCCGATATAGGATTCCTCTGGTGCTTCAATTGAGGTATCATGAGTGTCAATGCTTGGAGCTCCTACTTCTTCCTCGTCATCCTCACTATACTCTGGTTCTATTTCTTCAGAGCGTGTATCTGGTGTGGCAGCTGGAACCTCATTCATCCATGAATTTTCAGGTGCTGCCAAAATACAGTGGATAGTATAACCATCCAACCTAGTGCCCTCCACTTCGTTCAGATACAATACCGATTTTCCGGCGTTGGAGATGGTCATAATTTCTGGATCACCAGAAATAGTCACAGCACCCTGATCAGTGAGAAGCTTTACCTTCTGATGTAGAGTAGAGGCTACTGCCCTATTTTCGTGCAGCCATGGTCTTCCTAATAAGAAGTTCAAACAGGCTTGTATGTCAATGACCATGAATTCCACCTTCCTTGCCACGGAACCACATTCAATGAGGAGGCTGATCAAACCCAATACTTCTCTCTTAGCATTATCGTATGCTCTGACCACCTGGTTGGATGATACCAGATCCTCTTTTGAATACCGAAGCCTTGTTAGCACGCGCAGAGGGCAAACATTAATTGCGGAGCCATTGTCGATCAACACCCTAGGTATCTCCCATCCATTTCAACGTATAGTGATGTGTAATGAATTGTTGTGGTTGATATTTTCAGGGAGATCATTGTCTGTGAACATGAGAGTTCGATCTACCCCATGAATGAGCCCCACCATCTGGTCAGGTGTTATAGAAGAGCTTACAGAGGCTTCATTAAGATGCTTTAGAACAGCTGGCCTATGAGGCTGGGAATGCATTAACAATTTTCAGATGGAAACATTAGCATTTACTTCTTTCATGCGCTTGATAGCATCATCTTCCTTGTTACCTTCCTCTATCATTGACTCTTTGCCCTTTTCTTTCCTTCTCAATACCTCCAAAGGATTTTCATCCTCCAAATGGGATGGTTTAAAGTGGCGGCCTGCTCTAGTCAAATGAGAGATATCCACATACTCCTCATCACTAAGATCATCGAGGCAGATTGGGCGCCGATATGTATTTAGAGTGGTGGAATATCCTCCAGTGTTCTTCTCCACAATTGTTAAGACCGAAGAGGCATCTTCATCAGCATCGGAGTCCAAAATGAAGAAGGCACCATCATAGTCCAAAGTTCCAAACATGTCAGAGAATGGATCTTTGTTGAGAGTGAAGCTGGGGTCTTTACAAGGCATCATTTTGACTTTTTCTTGAGTGGAATAGTCATAGACCAGGCACTTGTAACCTACGGCCATCGGCATTTCATACATTTGCGGAACTTTCTTGCGGATTAACTGAACTGGATCGCATTCGTCCGAAGCAGCAGAGATGGCATTAATGGCGAATGAGGGTTTATGATTGGGAAGGGGTTTTTTTTTGTGATGTTAGGCTGAGAGTCATTTGGTTTATTGGAAATGGATCCCAGAGAAAGTTTTCCATCATCCACGAGGTTTTGAATTTGATGCTTTAGAGCCGTGCAGTTTTCAGTAGTATGCCCCGGGCTTTGATGGTATTCACAATTTTGATTTGGGTCATAACCAAGGTAAGGATTTTCAGGAGGTGGGCGTGGATTCAAGGGTTGAATGAGATTGGCCTTTTTTAACTTGGAGAGAGCTTGGGAATAAGTCATGTTCAAAGGAGTAAAGTTCCTTTGTGGTCGCAACTGGAACGCAGACGATGCGCCAATGGCATGGATCGCATTAGTTGTCTTAGGAGCTGCTGAATCATTGTTTGGGGCTCTTTTGTTATTTCCGAATTTTGCATTATAAGTAGTGCCGCCAATAGGTTCATTTTTCTTGATGTCTCCCCTTTTCACAGCGTCCTCAACTAGAGTTCCCGTAGCAATCAAAGCTTTGAAAGTCGGGAAATACTGGTATGCCATATGCTTCTGATAGATAAGAAGAAGGTTTCTCACAACCATTTGCAGCTGTTCCTCTTCATTAGGCCTACTCATCATTTTGGAAGCCTTGTTTCTCCATCGAGTGATGAATGAAGAGAATGTCTCATTGAGGTTTTGAGAAGTGGTCTCCAGATCCCTTCTAGTAACATCAATTTCCTCATTATACTGGTATTAGTTTGAGAATTCTCTGACTATGTCAGCCCAAGTGGATTTCTTTGCATTATCAAGGATGAGGAACCAATGTGCTATAGTACCATCTAAATATTATTGAAACAGTTGAGCCATCAAGGATTCTTCCACTCCCCAGGGACTCATTGCCCCTACATACATTTTTAGGAAATTGGTGGGGCTACCGGTCCCATCACACCTCGTTAGATTAGGCATTTTGAAACCATGGGGTAATCGTGCCTTCGGGAAAAGAGTTAATCCATTAATATCCATCCATGGTTCAGCCTTAGTCATGCCTTTTAAGACTTCTTTAAGCTTGACTACTTCTTCCTCGAGTTTAGTGGGAATTTCTCTCTCATTGTTCAGAGGCTTAAGATGAAAAGGCGAAGCTACTTTCGACTCTGGAGGAAGAGGAGGAGGAGGCATCTGGGCGCTTTGACGCATTATGCCCAACACAGTTTGCTCAATATTATCCCGTCGGGCCAAGCATGGCTCCGGACAAGTCCTCGGAGCTCGAGTCATTGGATCGGGTGGAGGGGTAGAGTTCCGTTGGTGCTCGTTGTTCGGAATTTCGGACATGTTGTTGAGACGTGTAGCGTAGAATACAACTGGTGTAGACAAGGATGACAAGATATCGACGAGAGAACGTTCACTATGGTCGAACTTCGGCGAATCAGCCTAGATCCTGAGCGGGCCCAGGCGGAGTTCCTTTGGAATGAGATGAAAAAGTTAACACAGAAGTTTGTCCAGACTTTGTTTCTTCTTTTTTTATGTTTTTTTTTTGCAGGGAATGAAGAAATGATATCTTTGAAAATTATTTTTTTTTTCTTTTAACCCCCATTTTCAGTTATCATTTATCAAAAGGTGTGAAACCTTGACTTTATCATTTGTTTTGGATTTTTCATTAGGTTTATTTGATTTGTTATTCCTTTTTTATTGGACTTTGGACCTTTTATTTACATTTTAGACTGCCACTCTTGGACTCATTTGTTTTGGGATAATCCACAAACATTTTTCAAAATCAATTTGATAATATATATCCTTCCATTTCCTGCTACTATAGAAATAAGAGAAAAGAGGTATAACGAGGCTTGTGTCCTCATTTTGGCAAATTATAATGCCCCATATATCGTTCTTCTTTGTAGTGATTTGCATCTATTGATTGCTTCTAAGTGCTGAAACCACAAAAGAAAATATTAAATGCAAAAGGGGCCGCACCCGAAGGTTGCCTACGTATCTCCATAAGTGTATTTGGATTTGGGGAAGTTTTTTTCCGGTGATGATTGATTTTTTTTTTGAATGGAGAATCAGGCCCAACGTAGTTCTGATATATGGAGTTTTACATGATTTTCCTTTTTTTTTGTTTTTGCAGCTGCATTCGGAAAATGAGTTGCTTACGTACCTCTTTTAGTACATTACATAGTAGAGAAACTAAGATAGATGCATACAACATTAGATTTTTTGTTTTTTTAGGGGATCAAGCCGCACGTAGCTCTACCTATAAAATACAATAAAACAATTAAATGATTCAGGAACTTCTTAAACTTTTCAGTTTTCAATTTGTCGGGCGCCATGCCATGCATTCTCCTGTCTGAAGACGTCTGTTCCACATTTCTTTCTTTTTGTTGACATATAAGGGGTTGTCCTCTCGGCTGAGGAGCCATGATGCTCATGCCTTGCACACCAGCATGCAAGAATCTCTTGTCTCATAATCAATCTCATCCAGGAATATAAAGGGTTCCATGATGGATTGGATAGCAGCTACTTTGTGTGCTGGACTCTCTTCTCCTTCACACTGAACTGTCCAGGATTCTTTGAAGAGCCAATGGAACTTTTTTTCAATCCTCTTAACTTCTTTCCTGTCTGGTAACAAATTCGGCCGATCAAGGTCCTCCTCGAAAATAGGCCAGTGGAAATAGTATTTTACCAGTTTGAGGGGTCGCGTCTCCGTGTGACCATTGTCGTTCTCCTCATGATTTAGATTACATATATGAGGTATGCGGGATTTTTGCATTGCCACTCCCATTGCTATATCTCCTGGGACTGTGGTTACCCCCTGTGGAGTTATCATCTTCATCTTTTGGTGCAATGTCGACATGATAGCTTGGTTCTTGTGGAGCCATGGTCGTCCTAACAACAGAGTGAAAGGAGCTTCGCAATCAACGATCATGAAATTGACCTCTCGTATGGCTGCCCCAATGCGCAAGATCATGGTTGTTGAACCTATAATTTCCTGTGTCGAACCATCATATGCAACTATGGCTCCTAGGGAGGCTTTTCCTTTTAGAGGAGGACACCCGAGCCACTTGAGGGTACTGAGGAGACAAATATTGGTAGAAGCTCCGTTATCGACCATTACACCTTGGATATGTCTGGCACTGTGATCAACAGCAATGTACAAAGCACTGTTATGAACTGGGTTATCAAGGAGATCTTTATCAGAAAAGGTTATGGCAGAAGTGGTTTCAGTCTGATCTGTGTTGAGGGGTCCTTTTGGCATGTTTTGAGCACAATAAATGTCGGCATAAACTATGAGTTGATCAATTGTCATTGGGATAGTGTAAATAGCTTCAGAATTGGATCCTTGGGGTATTGAAGGAACGTTACTTCCTAGCATGCAGGGGTTGAGGGGAACATCCTTAGGACATGTTTCATCCTCTACCGTTGGCGGTGCGGGGGTGGAATTTCTTGGTCGCGTAGGATTCCCATGGATGGTTATTATTCCCGATGTCGTTGGGCATTTGAGTTTCTGGTGTGCAGGAGAGGCAACGGCTTTATTCGCATGGAGCCATGGTCGCCCCAACAACAGAGAAAATGAGGTTAAAGCTTCGACCACTGTCAAATCTGCATCACAAATCCGGTCTTTATACCCCAGTTGAAGATTGATTGTTCCTATAGTCCCTCCTGAAGAATTGTCGTATGCTCATAATATTGTATTAGTAGGACTTAACAACGTGCTGTTATACCCTAACTCATAAAGTGTTCCTTTGGGGCAAATATTGAGTGCCGATCCATCATCTATTAACACATTAGTCATTTCTCGCCCATTGCATTTCAAAGTGATGTACAAAGCTTGATGAGGATCTAGTTCCTTGGAAAGATCAGCCTTAGTGAAGGACACAATTGGGGGTATCCATGATGGAGGAATAGGAATCTTTCCATCTTCTATTAGCTGGTGGATGGCATGCCGAAGTTCAACGCACCGGTCTGTTTCGTGCCCATACTGATGGCAGAAATTATAGTATAATCCCATGTTCACCCCTGGTGGTAGCAAAGTGTAACAGTGATGCTTCGCTTCTAGAAGGCCCTGTCTTTTCAAACGACTATACATGGTTCCCAAAGATTCTTCCATGTCTGCGTAGATCTGGTTAATAGACCTCCAACGGCCTTTGCCCTTTGCTGAAGCTTTAGTTTGAATTTGCTTTCCAGAATCAGACATTGTGAAATGATGCAGGTTTCGGTTTTCCCCTTTTTTTTTTTTTTTTTTTTTTTGAATGTGAAGAACCTGAAATGTACATACTAATAACGTTAGTAAATGACAAATGAAATTTTTCCCTTTTTTTTTTAGCATGAAATGGAAGAATCCTTTTTTTTTTTAATGTGATTATCCCTTTTGATTAGACACATTTTTTAGTCAATTTTTTTAGACTTGACATCTCGTGTATTTAGACCATGTTTTAATTACATTCTAATTCCTAAACATGACACGCTTTGAACTCGTGATTGTGACTTGTCATTTTCATTTTTCATTTTGTTTTTTTGAGATTTTATTTTCTTAGAAATAAATTTTGTTTTAATTTTTTTTTTGAGAAAAACCAATTTGAATTAATTGAAATTTTTTTTTGGAAAACAATTACCAATTTGTGAATTTTTTTTGAAAATAATTACCAATTTGAATGGAAAAGAATTATGAAGTAATTTTTTTTTGAAAATAAATGAGCACACACACATTTTTTTTATGACTCTTGTGATGAATAAACAAAAATACTCTTAATAATTCAATAATCATTTTGGCAGCAATTCAGCTACACATAATGATTACTGAAATATTGACCGACTGAAAACGGACTGAGGAATTTTTTGAAAGTTTTTTTTTTGCATCATTCAATAACTGAAATAAATAAAGGACATGTGTGCATTGATCCTTGTGTCCTAAAAGTCAACTAAAAGGTGATTTATTTAAGGAGAGATTATGTTAAAGTGGCCTCGAGTCACTTCCATTGTGTCCATCGAGGGTGGACGCTCCTGACAGAGCCGGTCGCAATAGCTCGTGGATGCAGGTTTTACGCCTCATTAATTTGTCATTCTAAAATTCTGACCCTTGCCAATAGACAGAAGTATCAGACCTAATAAGAAAATGATTAAAGAAAGTGCACGTGTATGGATCGATAGACTACCAAGCACACGTAATTTTCACATAAGCATGCTATATACAAAAATTATATTGTTAATAGCCATGATTAACTTTCTTTATTATATATATACATATGGAAAATAACGCATTGCTCAGGTTTAAACCTCATATACTTCAAGTGGAAGTACTGTCCCCAGTGAAGTCGCCAGCCTGTGGTATCCGATTTTTTACTGTCTTAATTAACGGTCTGAATCCCACGAAAGTCTCTCATTGGACTATGAGTTTTAGAAAACTTGGAAGTCGCCACCCTATTAATATCTTAATAGGGACAGATTTATTTAATAAATGTTTTAAAATCAATTTCAAGAAAAATCATTTAAAACGATGATGACTTCATATGGATAAGGCTTTTTGAAAATTGGTCTTTCATACCATGAGATAGGGTTCGGGGTTTAGGTTAAGAGGTGCGAACGTTTGGAACTCGTCTCCTCATCCGTTCTACAGAACGGGCTCTTATTAAATGTGTTATTGTCCATTTTAAAGTAATCATGGCTATTCAAAAGAAAGAAAATTATATAATTTGCACATATACACATTAACCATTTTTATTTATGACCAATATATCATTTGTTGGTAGGTTTGAGCACTGAAGTTGCACTACGTACCAACCATTGCGGGATTGGAATCCACTCATGGATCAAAACCATTGTAGTTCGACCTTATGTCTCACCCTAAATGGCCAATTCCACTGGGGAAAGAAAAGGAGAGAGTAGATTATGAATAACTCACTTTTAGAATTAAATAAATCTATTTGAAATGAGGTAATCACTCCAATTAGTGATTAAAATGGGGTTAAGATAATCACTTTAATTAGTGATAAAATATGAAGGATTAAGATAATCACCTTAATTAGTGACTAAACTTAAGAGGAAAGATAATCACCTTGATTAGTGATTAACAATGAAGGTTAAGAAGTAATCACCCTAATTAATGATTATTCAAGGTTTAAGATAATCACTTAATTAGTGATTAAATGAGATAAATAATCGTCCTAATTAACGATCATTAAGGTTTAGGATAATCACTCTAATTAGTGATTAAATTAGAAGAATAATCGTCCTAATTAACGATTATTAGGGTTTAAGATAATCACTCTAATTAGTGATTAAATGAGAAAAATAATCGTCCTAATTAACGATCATTAAGGTTTGAGATAATCACTCTAATTAGTGATTAAATGAGAAGAATAATTTTCCTAATTAACGATTATTAGGGTTTAAGATAATCACTCTAATTAGTGATTAAATGAAAAAAATAATCGTCCTAATTAACGATCATTAAGGTTTGAGATAATCACTCTAATTAGTGATTAAATAATGATTGGAGATAATCAACCTAATTATTGATTAAAAGAAGTGTGTGTTAACCGGTCTAATTAGCGATTAATCGAGAATTGAAATAACCACCTTAATAGTGATCACGTTTATGATTTTCAAGAGGTCTTAGAAGGTTTGCTTCCTAATTGAAGGCTTTTGAGAAATAATCTTTATTGAAGATTATAAAGTCATTTGGAGAGAAATGATCAATTTGAGATCGAATTTGGAGTTTTTTGTTTGGCTAATTGGAATTTGGCCATTTAAAGCGAGACACGTGAAACGGCCTAAAATCAATTTGGAGATCCTAATTACCAATCTAATTATGTCAAATTATATGATTAATCCATTTGAATATGGAGAACACATTTTTAAAATGAAAGATGGATCATCATACAATTTAACTTAGTTAGATTTGCAATTTTTCCTCTTAATTGAGATTGGGTCATTTGATTCATGTACTATGACATATTGGGCCCAACATGCAACATTTGTAACATTGGTTGCTCATTTTATTAAAAAGAATTGTGAAATTATTTATGAACATTATGCATAAACATCTCCATGTTTTTTTTATTAATTGAGTGATGCAACAATTATTTACAAATAAACTATTATTACAACAATATGTACAAAATCTATTATCTATATAAATATTCAATCTTGATCTTCACCATGATGCTCCTTAATCTTCACCTCCTTGAATGGGCTTTGGAATTCATGTTTATTTGTGAAATTGTAAAAGTTAAAGATTAATTAACTTCTTTGATTTTGATTTTTTATGACAATTTTTATTGATTTTTATTTACATGATAAAATGAGTCATTTTAAGAGAAACTCAAAAGTTCATGATTTTTTATTCACATTTTCATATGAAGAAAACATTTCTTTTTTATGAAAGTTGAGTTAATTACTTTATTTCATTTTCCAAATTGCCATTTTGTTCTTGTACTGACTTACAAAAATCATAACTTTCTGTAAAAAGTGTTAAACTAATCATATGATACATCTACGGATAGATCAGTGAGTCTTTTATGTTGTATTAAAATTTCAAAAGTTTTTAGTGACCACTTAAATTATGGTGAATTTTATGTCAAAATGGGTCAAAACATGACCTTTATTCAATTTATTCTTTGAAATGTAACTTATTGAACTCATTTTGAAGTGAATTTTAGTATGCACATTCTAGACACTTCGAAGAACTAGATTGAAAATTTTCACTTGAATTGCACACTTTTAAGACCTTTATTTATTTATTTCCTTAACCAAAAGGAAAATCATTTTTCTGGAATTTAGTGATTTACATGAATGATATTGTAAAAATAATATAAAATTATATAAAATTCATATGAACATGATTTTTATTTTTTAAAAAATCTACTGATGTTTACTTGAAACTTAATGTTTTTAGTTTTATCTAAAGGATTTTATATTTAACTTTATTGACAGAACAAGCATAGGTGGTACTGAACAAAATCAGTTTTGCACAACAAAGTTGTATGATTTTTAATTATTTACAAGAAATTTGTTTTTTAGAAATTCAAAATCCTAGTTGCTGGAAACGTCTTTGAATTCATAGGAAAAATATTAAATCCTACAAACCATTCCGATAACACAGACTAAAAATAGAATGAATTACGAAATTAAAACTGATTATAATTACAGCATCACATTTTCTTTTTTATGGAGATGTTTATGCACAACTATCTTGAATTTTTTTTATGAAATCATTTTTTTGTGATGAATAACAACTTGATTAAGGAAAATCACATAATCATATTGTTTCCTAAGAGTCACCCCATTAGAGGTGACTATTCTAGGTGGGGTGATTTAAGGTTGGGAACCTATTAGGACTTCCAGATACCCAAATCACTCCAAAGATTAAAAAAATGATAAGAAGAAAACAAGGAAGAAGTTAGTAGATGATTAAGAAGATAATCAAAATAACAAGAACTTCAACTTTACCTTGCTAGCTCAATGATGCACTTCCTTTTTGTAAATTTTTCTACCTTTTTTTTGTGATTTTCTTAATTTCTAAGTGAGTTTCTAAATCTTCTTAATTACTAACTTAAACTCTTTTTTGTGTTTTTTTTTCTTCTTTTGATGAACTTCCTTACTTACTAATTATCTTACTAACTTTTACTTTCTTTTGCTTAAGTGATATTCTTAGAGAGAAGGAGTAGAGAAGATGAGAGTGAAGTTGAATTGTGTTTTTTTCAACTTCCTACTTACTAATTAAGACTTTGCTTAGATGGAAAAATTAAGGAGAAGAAGAGTATTAGAGAGAGAAGTTGTGAAGTTGAATTGTGTTTTTTTTAACTTGGTTTTGAAGTGAATTTTGGAGGGTATTTATAGAGAAATGAGGGAAGTGAACTAGGATTTCAAAGAAGTAGAAAATCAGATTTTTCATCCAAAAAAATCTGATTTTCTTCATCCCTAATTACCCTAATGACATGACTCTAATGACTTCACCCTAATGACATCATCAAATCTCTTTGGAAACATAAATATTCTTATTCTTTTTTAGATTTGCTCATTAATGAGGCAAGATCAGATTTTCAGAAAATATTCTTCCTAAAACATCCTAATATGCAAAAAAATGCATTGAAAATCGTGCAAACGAAACTGACCAGAATGCTGCGCCTAGAGCCGGAAGATGCGCTAGGCACATCACCTTGCGCCTGGCGCAAGGTCATGCGTCTGGCGCATGAATGTGTACTTGGCGCACACCTGACCTTTCCGGAAAAAATCCGGATTTCCCCCTCTTACACATGGGATTTGATTCTTATTCTCACATCTTTTCATGATTCTTATTCTCTAACTAATGGAAAAAGGATGTGTTTAGTGGATAAAGAATATATTCTTATTCTTTATCCAATGAACAATGACTTGACCATCAAGGAAACTGTTTAATGCCGATTCTGGGATACGACGAAAATCCCGACGCCTAATCGCGACTTGTTTTTTTCATTTTTCCGAAAGACTAACTTAAGATAATTAATGAAAACTCGTCAAATAAATGAAGACGAGCATGGTTATACTACGAATTATTTTATTAAAACGGTGGTGGAAGTAATGAATACAACTCACGAAAATTATACTTCTAAGCCGAAAATGTATGATTAATACGCAAAAATGGAATATCGTGCGACGGAATGAAACTCGCGCTCCGAGGTGCGCGCTCCACGCTGCATGATGATTTTGTAATTATTTTTTTTAAAAAAAACCTTTATTTACCCGAAAAAGGGGTTCAAAATTTGGTGTCTACACCTTGCGACCGTATGCCGAGTTGGCTACCTAGCGAGGGTAAAAGATTCTTGGGGTAGTTTGAAATCGATTTGGGTTGCTAGTGGTTAAGAATCGATGATGGGAAATTAGGATCTCAAAGATTGAGTATATGAGTGTTTGCGCTTTTGCATGTGCTATATAATTTCGTTTATGTGGAAGTGTATTATCTTGTATTGTTAATGATGTTATGCGTTTTGAGAAAATTGTATGATTTGCTGAAGTAGATGAATTTCAAACGAGATCTCTGCAAATGACTTGACTGGAATCCTATGCTGAAAATTTTGCTCCTTTTCTTTTCTTTGCTCCTCGATTCTTATATTGAGTTGAAGTGGAGATACAAAAGCTGATGGTAGAATTGAGGTTGGATGCCTAATATATTAGGAGCTTGAGATTTTGGTTTTCTTTAAGTTATTGTTTTCAAGTTTTGAGGACAAAACTTTTAATAAGGGTGGTAGTATGTAATATCCCTATTTTTAATAGCATTTATTAAAGGTTAATTATAATTATTAAGTTAATTATGTTTTGAAAAATCTATTTTTATTTGATTTTAGAGTATGGAGGTTTGTAATATATTTATTTGTTTAATTTTATGACACTATTATTGATATATATATTTTGGATTTTAAGTTTAAGTTGAGTGGTATTTGGCCAAATAGGGAAATTAGAGTTGGTTTCTTTTCTTTTCCTTGTCGGTGAAATTGGGAAACAAAGCCCCAATCTTATCTCATCTCTTATGTGGCTCTCACAAAACACCAAACCCCTCTAAACTTTCTGTCTCCCCGTGATGTCTTTCTTTCTCTCCTGCGGTCTCGCCCCCTCCTTGAGCTCATCGGAGCTTCACTCCCTCCTGCTGGCGGTTCCCTAAGCTCGCCGGAGCTAGGCCTGCCGCTCGCTTTTTCTCTCTCCTTGTTTGTCTTATTGCTGGTCTTGTTCTTCCTCCTTTGTTCAACTTCTGCCGCCACGGTGCTGCTCGTGTGCCGTCGCGGTGCTGCCGTTGTTGTTGGTTGCCGTCGCTGCTGCTGCTGGTGGTTCTCGTCGCCGTGCTGTTGCAGCTGTCATTTTATTGGTTGTCCGCCGAAGTACCAAAGGTACTCCCCCCATCTTGTGTTGTTGTTATAATTGTTGTTGCTGTGTTTGTTGTTGTTGGCAGGCATTTGTGTTATTGTTAGAATTGTCATAGTCTAATAATAAGGTTACACAATCAGTTTGTTGAGGTTTATTTGTGAGTTAAGTTAGTTTTGTCTTCTCTTTACATTGTTTAGTTTTGTCTTCTCTTTATATTCTTAGTAGCCAAATTATGTTCTTGGTTTAAGTAAGGTTGTGAGTTAAGTTTAGTTAGTTTAGTTATATAATTTAGTAATATGATTATGAATTGGGAATGCTAGATGTGTGATGTAGCTAGTGTTATTGAATTTATAGTTGATTATGATTTATGGATTATGGAATTGGGATGATAAAGGTTGATAATTTCTAAATTTGGAATTGGTTATGGTTCCATTTTCTAGTTTAGATTAGTTTAAGGATAGTTTATTAATTACTCTTATTGTTGTGAAGTGGTTGTTGGAGGATGATTATGGAGTGGAATATCGTTTGGAGATCAATAAAGGAGGTTGTGTTGTTGGAATGATTATGCGTATGAGGTAACTTTTATGTTTAGTAAAATGTATTACTTATGCCCTCATGTGTGGTTCTCATTGTTCTGATTTTGATAAATAAGTTCGTACTATGGCCATAGTTATGAGTGTGTTGATATGAGTTGATTCAGGAAATATTATTGGATAATATGAATACGCAACTGTTTTGCTGGCTTAGTTTATGAACCGAAAATCGAAAGTGGGCAAGGTATGGGTGGAGGATGGTTACTCTTTTGACCTGATATGGTCGGCTACGCCTCATAACGAACCTTGGGGGTAGTATTGCTGGCCTCCATAACGAACCTTGGAGGCAGCGTTTGTCCAAATCCCGTAGTTGACACAGATTTGTTTAAGAGAATGAGCTATGCCAGTGTTGTAACGAAAGAAAATGATTAGATAAATAAAATATTTACAACGGGCTGAAATAAAGGTTAAGAGTTTTCCACTCATTTTGGAATTTTGTTTGTTTTGTATTTCTTCCCTCAATTTGCAGGTTTGATATTCAGAGCTCAGAAGTGAAAGTGGAGCAAGATCAAGATGTCATTGGGGATTAAGGATTGAGTTTGTATTTTTGATAGCTGATTTGAGAATAGATATTGATAATTTCGTTGTATATAATATATTGGGAATTTTAGTTGAGATATTGGTGTATTTAAGGATATTTTTCCGCTCCGATTTTATTTCATTAAGAGTTGATGTAGTTTATGGATTTGAGTGTGGTTTCATTAGCAGCTCGGAAGAACGGGCTATTACAAGATGGTATCAGAGCATCCTTGCGACCGTATGCCGAGTTGGCTACCTAGCGAGGGTAAAAGATTCTTGGGATAGTTTGAAATCGATTTGGGTTGCTAGTAGTTAAGAATCGATGATGGGAAATTAGGATCTTAAAGATTGAGTATATGAGTGTTTGCGCTTTTGCATGTGCTATATGATTTCGTTTATGTGGAACTGTATTATCTTGTATTGTTAATGATGTTATGCGTTTTGAGAAAATTGTATGATTTGCTGAAGTAAATGAATTTCAAACGAGATCTCTGCAAATGAAATGACTGGAATACTATGCTGAAAATTTTGCTCCTTTTGTTTTCTTTGCTCCTCGATTCTAATATTGAGTTGAAGTGGAGATACAAAAGCTGATGGTAGAATTGAGGTTGGATGCCTAATATCTTAGGAGCATGAGATTTTGGTTTTCTTTAAGTTATTGTTTTCAAGTTTTGAGGACAAAACTTTTAATAAGGGTGGTAGTATGTAATATCCCTATTTTTAATAGCGTTTATTAAAGGTTAATTATAATTATTAAGTTAATTATGTTTTGAAAAATCTATTTTTATTTGATTTTAGAGTATGGAGGTTTGTAATATATTTATTTGTTTAATTTTATGACACTATTATTGATATATTTTGGATTTTAAGTTTAAGTTGAGTGGTATTTGGCCAAATAGGGAAATTAGAGTCGGTTTCTTTTCTTATCCTTGTCGGTGAAATTGGGAAACAAAGCCCCAATCTTATCTCATCTCTTCTGTGGCTCTCACAAAACACCAAACCCCTCTAAACTTTCTGTTTCCCCGTGATGTCTTTCTTTCTCTCCTGCGGTCTCGCCCCCTCCTTCAGCTCATCGGAGCTTTACTTCCTCCTGCTGGCGGTTCCCCAAGCTCGCCGGAGCTAGGCCTGCCGCTCGCGTTTTCTCTCTCCTCGTTTGTCTTGTTGCTGGTCTTGTTCTTCCTCCTCTGTTCAACTTCTGCCGCCACGGTGCTGCTCGTGTGCCGCCGCGGTGCTGCCGTTGTTGGTTGTTGTCGTCGCTGCTGCTCTTTCTCTCTCCTCCGTCGCAGTGCTGCTGCTGGGGGTTCTCGTCGTCGTGCTGTTGCTGCTGTCATTTTATTGGTTGTCCGACGAAGTACCAAAGGTACTCCCCCCTTCTTGTGTTGTTATAATTGTTGTTGCTGTGTTGTTGTTGTTGGCAGGCATTTGTTGTTATTGTTAGAATTGTCATAGTGTAATAAGGTTACACAATCAGTTTGTTGAGGTTTATTTGTGACCTAAGTTAGTTTTGTCTTCTCTTTATATTGTTAGTAGCCAAATTATGTTCTTGGTTTAAGTAAGGTTGTGAGTTAAGTTTAGTTAGTTTAGTTATATAATTTAGAAATATGATTATGAATTGGGAATGCTAGATGTGTGATGTAGCTAGTGTTATTGAATTTATAGTTGATTATGATTTGAGGATTGTGGAATTGGGATGTTAAAGGTTGATAATTTCTAAATTGGGAATTGGTTATGGTTCCATTTTCTAGTTTAGATTAGTTTAAGGATAGTTTATTAATTATTCTTATTGTTGTGAAGTGGTTGTTGGAGGATGATTATGGAGTGGAATATCGTTTGGAGATCAATGAAGGAGGTTGTGTTGTTGGAATGATTATGCGTATGAGGTAACTTTTATGTTCAGTAAAATGTATTACTTATGCCCTCATGTGTGGATCTCTTTGTTCTGTTTTTGATAAATAAGTGCGTACTATGGCCATAGTTATGAGTGTGTTGATATGAGTTGATTCAGGAAATATTATTGGATAATATGAATACGCAACTGTTTTGCTGGCTTAGTTTATGAACCGAAAATAGAAAGTGGGCAAGGTATGGGTGGAGGATGGTTACTCTTTTGACCTGATATGGTCGGCTACGCCTCATAACGAACCTTGGGGGTAGTATTACTGGCCTCCATTACGAACCTTGGAGGCAGCGTTTGTCCAAATCCCGTAGTTGACACAGATTTGTTTAAGAGAATGAGCTATGCTAGTGTTGTAACGAAAGAAAATGATTTGACAAATAAAATATTTATAACGGGCTGAAATAAAGGTTACGAGTTTTCCACTCATTTTGGAATTTTGTTTGTTTTGTATTTATTCCCTCAATTTGCAGGTTTGATATTCAGAGCTCGGAAGTGAAAGTGGAGCAAGATCAAGATGTCATTGGGGATTAAGGATTGAGTTTGTATTTTAGAAAGCTGATTTAAGAATAGATATTGATAATTTCGTTGTATATAATATTTTGGGAATTTTAGTTGAGATATTGGTGTAATTAAGGATATTTTTCCGCTCCGATTTTATTTCATTAAGAGTTGATGTAGTTTATGGATCTGAGTGTGGTTTCATTAGCAGCTCGGAAGAACGGGCTGCTACAAGATGGTATCAGAGCATCCTTGCGACCGTATGCCGAGTTGGCTACCTAGCGAGGGTAAAAGATTCTTGGGATTGTTTGAAATCGATTTGGGTTGCTAGTAGTTAAGAATCGATGATGGGAAATTAGGATCTCAAAGATTGAGTATATGAGTGTTTGCGCTTTTGCATGTGCTATATGATTTCGTTTATGTGGAAGTGTATTATCTTGTATTGTTAATGATGTTATGCGTTTTGAGAAAATTGTATGATTTGCTGAAGTAAATGAATTTCAAACGAGATCTCTGCAAATGAAATGACTGGAATCCTATGCTGAAAATTTTGCTCCTTTTGTTTTCTTTGCTCCTCGATTCTAATATTGAGTTGAAGTGGAGAAACAAAAGCTGATGGTAGAATTGAGGTTGGATGCCTAATATCTTAGGAGCTTGAGATTTTGGTTTTCTTTAAGTTATTGTTTTCAAGTTTTGAGGACAAAACTTTTAATAAGGGAGGTAGTATGTAATATCCCTATTTTTAATAGCGTTTATTAAAGGTTAATTATAATTATTAAGTTAATTATGTTTTGAAAAATCTATTTTTATTTGATTTTAGAGTATGGAGGTTTGTAATATATTTATTTGTTTAATTTTATGACACTATTATTGATATATTTTGGATTTTAAGTTTAAGTTGAGTGGTATTTGGCCAAATAGGGAAATTAGAGTCGGTTTCTTTTCTTTTCCTTGTCGGTGAAATTGGGAAACAAAGCCCCAATCTTATCTCATCTCTTCTGTGGCTCTCACAAAACACCAAACCCCTCAAAACTTTCTGTCTCCCCGTGATGTCTTTCTTTCTCTCCTGCGGTCTCACCCCTCCTTCAGCTCATCGGAGCTTCACTCCCTCCTGCTGGCGGTTCCCCAAGCTCGCCGGAGCTAGGCCTGCCGCTCGCGTTTTCTCTCTCCTCGTTTGTCTTGTTGCTGGTCTTGTTCTTCCTCCTCTGTTCAACTTCTGCCGCCACGGTGCTGCTCGCGTGCCGCCGCGGTGCTGCCGTTGTTGTTAGTTGCCGTCGCTGCTACTCTTTCTCTCTCCTCCGTCGCGGTGCTGCTGCTGGTGGTTCTCGTCGTCGTGATGTTGCTGCTGTCATTTTATTAGTTGTCCGGCGAAGTACCAAAGGTACTCCCCCCTTCTTGTGTTGTTGTTATAATTGTTGTTGCTGTGTTGTTGTTGTTGGCAGGCATTTGTTGTTATTGTTAGAATTGTCATAGTCTAATAAGGTTACACAATCAGTTTGTTGAGGTTTATTTGTGACCTAAGTTAGTTTTGTCTTCTCTTTATATTGTTAGTAGCGAAATTATGTTCTTGGTTTAAGTAAGGTTGTTAGTTAAGTTTTGTTAGTTTAGTTATATAATTTAGAAATATGATTATGAATTGGGAATGCTAGATGTGTGATGTAGCTAGTGTTATTGAATTTATAGTTGATTATGATTTGAGGATTGTGGAATTGGGATGTTAAAGGTTGATAATTTCTAAATTGGGAATTGGTTATGGTTCCATTTTCTAGTTTAGATTAGTTTAAGGATAGTTTATTAATTATTCTTATTGTTGTGAAGTGGTTGTTGGAGGATGATTATGGAGTGGAATATCGTTTGGAGATCAATGAAGGAGGTTGTGTTGTTGGAATGATTATGCGTATGAGGTAACTTTTATGTTCAGTAAAATGTATTACTTATGCCCTCATGTGTGGATCTCTTTGTTCTGTTTTTGATAAATAAGTTCGTACTATGGCCATAGTTAAGAGTGTGTTGATATGAGTTGATTCTGGAAATATTATTGGATAATATGAATACGCAACTGTTTTGCTGGCTTAGTTTATGAACCGAAAATAGAAAGTGGGCAAGGTATGGGTGGAGGATGGTTACTCTTTTGACCTGATATGGTCGGCTACGCCTCATAACGAACCTTGGGGGTAGTATTTTTGGCCTCCATAACGAACCTTGGAGGCAGCGTTTGTCCAAATCCCGTAGTTGACACAGATTTGTTTAAGAGAATGAGCTATGCCAGTGTTGTAACGAAAGAAAATGATTTGACAAATAAAATATTTATAACGGGCTGAAATAAAGGTTACGAGTTTTCCACTCATTTTGGAATTTTGTTTGTTTTGTATTTCTTCCCTCAATTTGCAGGTTTGATATTCAGAGCTCGGAAGTGAAAGTGGAGCAAGATCAAGATGTCATTGGGGATTAAGGATTGAGTTTGTATTTTAGATAGCTGATTTGAGAATAGATATTGATAATTTCGTGGTATATAATATTTTGGGAATTTTAGTTGAGATATTGGTGTAATTAAGGATATTTTTCTGCTCCGATTTTATTTCATTAAGAGTTGATGTAGTTTATGGATTTGAGTGTGGTTTCATTAGCAGCTCGGAATAACGGGCTGTTACAAGATGGTATCAGAGCATCCTTGCGACCGTATGCCGAGTTGGCTACCTAGCGAGGGTAAAAGATTCTTAGGATAGTTTGAAATCGATTTGGGTTGCTAGTAGTGAAGAATCGATGATGGGAAATTAGGATCTCAAAGATTGAGTATATGAGTGTTTGCGCTTTTGCATGTGCTATATGATTTCGTTTATGTGGAAGTGTATTATCTTGTATTGTTAATGATGTTATGCGTTTTGAGAAAAATGTATGATTTGCTGAAGTAAATGAATTTCAAACGAGATCTCTGCAAATGAAATGACTGGAATCCTATGCTGAAAATTTTGCTCCTTTTGTTTTCTTTGCTCCTCGATTCTAATATTGAGTTGAAGTGGAGATACAAAAGCTGATGGTAGAATTGAGGTTGGATGCCTAATATCTTAGGAGCTTGAGATTTTGGTTTTCTTTAAGTTATTGTTTTCAAGTTTTGAGGACAAAACTTTTAATAAGGGTGGTAGTATGTAATATCCCTATTTTTAATAGTGTTTATTAAAGGTTAATTATAATTATTAAGTTAATTATGTTTTGAAAAATCTATTTTTATTTGATTTTAGAGTATGGAGGTTTGTAATATATTTATTTGTTTAATTTTATGACACTATTATTGATATATTTTGGATTTTAAGTTTAAGTTGAGTGGTATTTGGCCAAATAGGGAAATTAGAGTCGGTTTCTTTTGTTTTCCTTGTCGGTGAAATTGGGAAACAAAGCCCCAATCTTATCTCATCTCTTATGTGGCTCTCACAAAACACCTAACCCCTCTAAACTTTCTGTCTCCCCGTGATGTCTTTCTTTCTCTCCTGCGGTCTCGCCCCCTCCTTCAGCTCATTGGAGCTTCACTCCCTCATGCTGGCGGTTCCCCAAGCTCGCCGGAGCTAGGCCTGCCGCTCGCGTTTTCTCTCTCCTCGTTTGTCTTGTTGCTGGTCTTGTTCTTCCTCCTCTGATCAACTTCTGCCGCCACGGTGCTGCTCGCGTGCTGCCGCGGTGCTGCCGTTGTTGTTGGTTGCCGTCTCTGCTGCTCTTCCTCTCTCCTCCGTCGCGGTGCTGCTGCTGGTGGTTCTCGTCGTCGTGCTGTTGCTGCTGTCATTTTATTGGTTGTCCGGCGAAGTACCAAAGGTACTCCCCCCTTCTTGTGTTGTTGTTATAATTGTTGTTGCTGTGTTGTTGTTGGTAGGCATTTGTTGTTATTGTTAGAATTGTCATAGTCTAATAAGGTTACACAATCAGTTTGTTGAGGTTTATTTGTGACCAAAGTTAGTTATGTCTTCTCTTTATATTGTTAGTAGCCAAATTATGTTCTTGGTTTAAGTAAGGTTGTGAGTTAAGTTTAGTTAGTTTAGTTATATAATTTAGAAATATGATTATGAATTGGGAATGCTAGATGTGTGATGTAGCTAGTGTTATTGAATTTATAGTTGATTATGATTTGAGGATTGTGGAATTGGGATGTTAAAGGTTGATAATGTCTAAATTGGGAATTGGTTATGGTTCCATTTTCTAGTTTAGATTAGTTTAAGGATAGTTTATTAATTATTCTTATTGTTGTGAAGTGGTTGTTAGATGATGACTATGGAGTGGAATATCGTTTGGAAATCAATGAAGGAGGTTGTGTTGTTGGAATGATTATGCGTATGAGGTAAGTTTTCTGTTCAGTAAAATGTATTACTTATGCCCTCATGTGTGGATCTCTTTGTTCTGTTTTTGATAAATAAGTTCGTACTATGGCCATAGTTATGAGTGTGTTGATATGAGTTGATTCTGGAAATATTATTGGATAATATGAATACGCAACTGTTTTGCTGGCTTAGTTTATGAACCGAAAATAGAAAGTGGGCAAGGTATGGGTGGAGGATGGTTACTCTTTTGACCTGATATGGTCGGCTACGCCTCATAACGAACCTTGGGGGTAGTATTGCTGGCCTCCATAACGAACCTTGGAGGCAGCGTTTGTCCAAATCCCATAGTTGACACGGATTTGTTTAAGAGAATGAGTTATGCCAGTGTTGTAACGAAAGAAAATGATTTGACAAATAAAATATTTATAACGGGCTGAAATAAAGGTTACGAGTTTTCCACTCATTTTGGAATTTTGTTTGTTTTGCATTTCTTCCCTCAATTTGCAGGATTGATATTCAGAGCTCGGAAGTGAAAGTGGAGCAAGATCAAGATGTCATTGGGGATTAAGGATTGAGTTTGTATTTCAGAAAGCTGATTTGAGAATAGATATTGATAATTTCGTTGTATATAATATTTTGGGAATTTTAGTTGAGATATTGGTGTAATTAAGGATATTTTTCCGCTCCGATTTTATTTCATTAAGAGTTGATGTAGTTTATGGATTTGAGTGTGGTTTCATTAGCAGCTCGGAAGAACGGGCTGTTACAAGATGGTATCAGAGCATCCTTGTGACCGTATGCCGAGTTGGCTACCTAGCGAGGGTAAAAGATTCTTGGGATAGTTTGAAATCGATTTGAGTTGCTAGTAGTTAAGAATCGATGATGGGAAATTAGGATCTCAAAGATTGAGTATATGAGTGTTTGCGGTTTTGCATGTGCTATATGATTTCGTTTATGTGGAACTGTATTATCTTGTATTGTTAATGATGTTATACGTTTTGAGAAAATTGTATGATTTGCTGAAGTAAATGAATTTCAAACGAGATCTCTGCAAATGAAATGACTAGAATCCTATGCTGAAAATTTTGCTCCATTTGTTTTCTTTGCTCCTCGATTCTAATATTGAGTTGAAGTGGAGATACAAAAGCTGATGGTAGAATTGAGGTTGGATGCCTAATATCTTAGGAGCTTGAGATTTTGGTTTTCTTTAAGTTATTGTTTTCAAGTTTTGAGGATAAAACTTTTAATAAGGGTGATAGTATGTAATATCCCTATTTTTAATAGCGTTTATTAAAGGTTAATTATAATTATTAAGTTAATTATGTTTTGAAAAATCTATTTTTATTTGATTTTAGAGTATGGAGGTTTGTAATATATTTATTTGTTTAATTTTATGACACTATTATTGATATATTTTGGATTTTAAGTTTAAGTTGAGTGGTATTTGGCCAAATAGGGAAATTAGAGTCGGTTTCTTTTGTTTTCCTTGTCGGTGAAATTGGGAAACAAAGCCCCAATCTTATCTCATCTCTTCTGTGGCTCTCACAAAACACCAAACCCCTCTAAACTTTCTGTCTCCCCGTGATGTCTTTCTTTCTCTCCTGCGGTCTCGCCCCCTCCTTCAGCTCATCGGAGCTTCACTCCCTCCTGCTGGCGGTTCCCCAAGCTCGCCGGAGCTAGGCCGGCCGCTCGCGTTTTCTCTCTCCTCGTTTGTCTTGTTGCTGGTCTTGTTCTTCCTCCTCTGTTCAACTTCTGCCGCCACGGTGCTGCTCGCGTGCCGCCGCGGTGCTGCCGTTGTTGTTGGTTGCCGTCGCTGCTGCTCTTTCTCTCTCCTCTGTCGCGGTCTGTCGCCGCTGGTGGTTCTCGTCGTCGTCTTTTGCTTCTTGCCGTCATTTTATTGGTTGTCCGGCAAAGTACCAAAGGTACTCCCCCCTTCTTGTGTTGTTGTTATAATTGTTGTTGCTGTGTTGTTGTTGTTGGCAGGCAATTGTTGTTATTGTTAGAATTGTCATAGTCTAATAAGGTTACACAATCAGTTTGTTGAGGTTTATTTGTGACCTAAGTTAGTTTTGTCTTCTCTTTATATTGTTAGTAGCCAAATTATGTTCTTGGTTTAAGTAAGTTTGTGAGTTAAGTTTAGTTAGTTTAGTTATATAATTTAGAAATATGATTATGAATTGGGAATGCTAGATGTGTGATGTAGCTAGTGTTATTGAATTTATAGTTGATTATGATTTGAGGATTGTGGAATTGGGATGTTAAAGGTTGATAATTTCTAAATTGGGAATTGGTTATGGTTCCATTTTCTAGTTTAGATTAGTTTAAGGATAGTTTATTAATTATTCTTATTGTTGTGAAGTGGTTGTTGGACGATGATTATGGAGTGGAATATCGTTTGGAGATCAATGAAGGAGGTTGTGTTGTTGGAATGATTATGCGTATGAGGTAACTTTTATGTTCAGTAAATGTATTACTTATGCCCTCATGTGTGGATCTCTTTGTTCTATTTTTGATAAATAAGTTCGTATTATGGCCAATAGTTATGAGTGTGTTGATATGAGTTGATTCTGGAAATATTATTAGATAATATGTATACGCAACTGTTTTGTTGGCTTAGTTTATGAACCGAAAATAGAAAGTGGGCAAGGTATGGGTGGAGGATGGTTACTCTTTTGACCTGATATGGTCGGCTACGCCTCATAACGAACTTTGGGGGTAGCATTGTTGGGCTCCATAACGAACCTTGGAGGCAGCATTTGTCCAAATCCCGTACTTGACACTGATTTGTTTAAGAGAATGAGCTATGCCAGCGTTGTAACGAAAGGAAATGATTAGACAGATAAAATGTTTATAATGGACTGAAGTAAGGTTACGAGTTTTCCACTCATTTTGGAATTTTGTTTGTTTTGTATTTCTTCCCTCCATTTGCTGGTTTGATATTCAGAGCTCGAAATTGAAAGTGGAGCAAGATCAATATGTCATTGGCGATTAAGGATTGAGTTTGTATTTTAGATAGCTGATTTGAGAATAGTTATTGATAATTTCATTGTATATAATATTTTGGGAATTAGTTGAGATGTTGGTGTAATTAAGGATATTTTTCCGCTGCGATTTTATTTAATTAAGAGTTGAGATTTGAGTGTGGTTTCATTAGCACCTCGAAAGAGCGGGCTGTTACAAGATGGTATCAGAGCAACCTTGCAACCGTATGCCGAGTTGGCTACCTAGCGAGGGTAAAAGATTATTGGGATAGTTTGAAATCGATTTGGGTTACTAGTGGTTAAGAATCGATGATGGGAAATTAGGATCTCAAAGATTGAGTATAAGAGTGTTTGCGCTTTTGCATGTGCTATATGATTTCGTTTATGTCCAAGTGTATTATCTTGTATTCTGAATGATGTTATGCGTTTTGAGAAAATTGTATGATTTGCTGAAGTAAATGAATTTCGAACGAGATCTCTCCAAATGAAATGACTAGAATCCTATGCTGAAAATTTTGTTCCTTTCGTTTTCTTTGCTCCTCGATTCTAATATTGAGTTGAAGTGGATATACAAAAGCTGATGGTAGAATTGAGGTTGGATGCCTAATATCATAGGAGCTTGAGATTTTGGTTTTCTATAAGTTATTGTTTTCATGCTTTGAGGACAAAATTTTTAATAAGGGTGGTAGTATGTAATATCCCTATTTTTAATAGCGTTTATTAAAGGTTAATTATAATTATTATGTCAATTATGTTTTGAAAATTCTTATTTTATTTGAGTTTAGAGTATGGACGTTTGTAATATATTCATTTGTTTAATTTTATAACGCTATTATTGATATATTTTGGATTTTTAGTTTAGGTTGAGTGGTATTTGGCCAAATAGGGAAATTAGAGTCGGTTTCTTTTCTTTTCCTTGGCGGTGAAATTGGGAAACAAAACCCCAATCTTATCTCATCTCTCCCGTGGCTCTCACAAAACCCCAAACCCCTCTAAACTTTCTGTCTCCCTATAATGTCTCTCTCTCTCTCGCCTGCGGTCTCGCCCCCTCCTTCAGCTCATCGGAGCTTCACTCCCTCCTGCCGGCGGTTCCCCAAGCTCGCCGGAGCTAGGCCTGCCGCTCACGTTTTCTCTCTCCCCGTTTGTCTTGTTGCTGGTCTTGTTCTTCCTCCTCTGATCATGTTCTGCCGCTGCAGTGCTGCTTGCGTGTCGCCACGGTGCTGCCGTTGTTGTTGTTGTTTATCGTCGCCGTGCTGTTGCTGCTGTCATTTTATTGGTTGTCCGGTGAAGTACCAAGAGTACTCCCCCCGTCTTGAGTTGTTGTTATAATTATTGTTGCTGTGTTGTTGTTGTTGGCAGGCATTTGCTGTTATTGTTAGAATTGTCATAGTCTAATAAGGTTACACAATCAGTTTATTGAGGTTTATTTGTGAGCTAAGTTAGTTTTGTCTTCTCTTTTTATTATTAGTAGCCAAATTATGTTCTTGGTTTAAGTAAGGTTGTGAGTTAAGTTTAGTTAGTTTAGTTATATAATTTGGAAATATGATTATGAATTGGGAATGCTAGATGTGTGATGTAGCTAGTGTTATTGAATTTATAGTTGATTATGATTTGAGGATTATGGAATTGGGATGTTAAAGGTTGATAATTTCTAAATTGGGAATTGATTATGGTTCCATTTTCTAGTTTAGATTAGTTTAAGGATAGTTTATTAATTATTCTTATTGTTATGAAGTGGTTGTTGGAGGATGATTATTGAGTGGAATATCGTTTGGAGATCAATGAAGGAGGTTGTGTTTTTGGAATGATTATGCGTATGAGGTAACTTTTATGTTCAGTAAAGTATATTACTTATGCCCTCATGTGTGGATATCTTTGTTCTGTTTTTGATAAATAAGTTCGTACTATGGCCATAGTTATGAATTTGTTGATATGAGTTGATTCTGGAAATATTATTGGATAATATGAATACGCAACTGTTTTGCGGGCTTAGTTTATGAACCGAAAATAGAAAGCGGGCAAGGTATGGGTGGAGGATGGTTACTCTTTTGACCTGATATGGTCGGCTACGCCTCATAACGAACCTTGGGGGTAGTATTGCTGGGCTCCATAACGAACCTTGGAGGCAGCGTTTGTCCAAATCCCGTACTTGACACTGATTTGTTTAAGAGAATGAGCTATGCCAGTGTTGTAACGAAAGGAAATGATTTGACAAATAAAATGTTTCTAACGGGCTGAAGTAAATGTTACGAGTTTTCCACTCATTTTGGAATTTTGTTTGTTTTGTATTTCTTCCCTCAATTTGCAGGCTCGGAATTGAAAGTGGAGCAAGATCAAGATGTCATTGGGGATTAAGGATCGAGTTTTGTATTTTAGATAGCTGATTTGAGAATTGTTATTGATAATTTCGTTGTATATAATATTTTGGGAATTTTCGTTGAGATATTGGTGTAATTAAGGATATTTTTCTGCTGCGATTTTATTTAACGGTTTTTTCACCAGGTACCCCTGAGGTTTCACAATATTTACCTGGTACCCTCGCGTTTTAAATAATTAACCTGGTGCCCCAAAGGTTTTGAAAAATCACCAGAATACCCTTAATGACTAACGGACGTCAACTCCGTTAGTCATTAGGGCTAAATCAACGAAATTAACCCCTAACTAACCTAATTAATACTAATTAATCCTAATTAACTATAATCAAACCTAATTAATACTTTTACACCCTAATTAACCCATCTCTCTCCCTAACCCCTAACCCCACCACCCCACCACCCCACCACCCACTCCGCCACCCTCCCACCACCCCCTCGCCCCCCTTCCCAACCCCTCCCCCCACCCCACCCCAGCAGCCTAGCCCCCCCTCCCCCACCCCCCGCGCATCCCCTCCACCCACCCCCCACCCCCGCGCAACCCCTCCCCCCCACCCCCATCGAATTTCGCTCCCTTCCCCCACCCCGTTGATTTTCGATTTTCGATTTTCCGGAAAGGAGCAATCGACGGGGGGGGGGAGAGGGGAGGGGAAATCAACTCGGGGGCCTAGGTAGGTCATGCTTGAAGTCGGTCTCTTACCCAGGGATCAGGTTCACAAGGGCATTTGTAGTCCCCGAGGGCCTGCACCATTCAATTGTCGATTAAGTTGGGGGAGGGATCCTAATCGGGAGATCTCATGGTGGAATTCCTGGTGGTTGATGTACCGGGAGCCTATAACGCCATCATTGGGCGTCCACTGATTCATGAAGCTCAACCTGTGGTGTCAACATATCACCTGACGATGATATACACGTCTAACACTGGAAAGCCGAAAAGGCAGAAAGGAAACCAGGAGTCGGCTAGGGCATGTTACTTGACGGCTCTAAAATCCTCATCTCATAAAAGACCGGCATAATCTCCGCCAAGCGAAGGGTAGAAAATAATGCCAAAAGGGATCTGTCCATGGAAAATTTCTTAGGAAGGCCGACAGACTTGCCGCGACCTAGCCCTAAAGGAGAAACCGAAGAAGTATGTCTCGAAGTAGATAGACCGAAAATAACGGTCAAGGTAGGAGCCGATCTGGGGAAGGATGTGAAAGTGAACTTGATTCGTTTGCTAAGAAACAATGCAGATGTCTTCGCATTCTCAGCAGATGAGATGACGGGGATCGACCCAACATTCATGATTCAGCAGCTAAACGTCAATGAAGATGTAAGACCGGTAAAGCAAAAGAAGAGAAACTTCTCGGCTGAGAAGAATTCGACAATCAAGGAAGAGGTTGATAAACTGCTCGCGGCAGATTTCATCGAACCTTGTGATTACCCAGAGTGGCTGGCAAATGTTGTAATGGTAAAGAAAGCCAATGGTTCATGGAGGATGTGTGTCGACTTCACAGATTTGAACAAGGCGTGTCCCGAGGACTGTTACCTGTTGCCGATAATTGACTAGTTAGTAGACTCAACTAGCGGTCACGCACTGCTAAGTTTCATGGACGCCTTCTCAGGGTATCATCATATCAGCCTCCTGGAGTCTGACAGAAGCAAAGCCGCATTCATTACAGATGCCGACGTCTATGCATATAAAGCCATGCCTTTCGGACTGAAGAATGCAGGGGCTACTTATCAAAAGCTGGTCGATAAGATATTCGCGGCTCAGAAAGGCCAGAATGTGGAAGTCTATGTGGACGATAGCATCGTCAAAAGCATCACGGAAGAAGCCCACATTACCGACCTAGAAGAAACCTTCGCAACTCTCCAGAAGTATCAGATGAAGCTGAACTCTAAGAAATGTGTATTTGGGGTAAGATCCGATAAATTTCTAGGCTTCATGGTAAGTGAAAGGGGGATAGACGCGAACCCCGACAAGATCAGGGTAATAAGTGTGCTATCGGAGCCAAAGAGTATCCGGGATATCCAGAAACTCACCAATATGATGGCGGCACTAACTAGGTTTGTCTCCAAGTCAACAGAGAAGGCCTTACCGTTTTTTAAAATCCTGAGGGGAAATAAGAAGTTTGAGTAGGGAGATGAGCATATGCAGGCATTCCAAGCCGTGAAGGAGCACTTCACGAAGCTACCGACCATAATCAGACCCGAAACAAAAGATAAGCTCCAACTCTATGTATCGGTGTCCGTGAAAACGGTAGCAGTAGTTTTACTGGTCGAGAATGATAAGCAGCAACATCCAATCTACTTTGTCAGCCATGTCCTGGCAGGAGCAGAGCAGAGCAGAGCAGAGGTGATAGCGGCAAGAAATCTCATACCATATTTTAAATCTCATACCATCCAGGTGCTCACTAATCAGCCACTAGAAAAGGCCCTCCATAAGCTGGATACAACCGGCAGGTTACTCTAGTGGGCGATTGAATTGTCCGAGTTCGACATAGAGTATCGGCCGCGCACCGCCATCAAAGCGCAGGCTCTGGCCGATTTCATAGTTGAAACCACATACGAAGATAACGAGGAACCTGCCGGCCCTTGGCAAATATCGGTTGACGGTTCGGCAGCCCAAATAGGAGCTGAGGCCGGAGTAGTCATGACATCTCCAGAAGGGGATACATTTGAGTATGTCGTTCATTTTGGGTTCAAAGCATCGAACAATGAGGCAGAGTATGAGGCAGCTATTGCCGGGATCAATCTGAGCATTACGCCAGGGGCTTAGAAAGTTAAAATGACAACAGACTCCCAGCTCATAGCGAGTCAGATAGAAGGGACATACGAGGCTAGAAAGCCTGTAATGCAGAAGTATCTGAACAGGGTGAAGCAGATAACGGCCCCATTGCAGAGTTTCGAGGTAGTCCTGGTACCAAGAGCAGAGAACATGGCCGCGGATGCCTTGTCTAAGTTGGCAAGCTCGAGTGCAACCGATCTGAAGAGAAGTGTCATGATCGAGATATTGCCGGAAAGAAGCATAGATGCCGCCCAATCCGAGGTAAACACGACCAGTCAGGGGAAAGAATGGTATGATGAGATAATATCATACAAACTGACTGACAGCTTACCACAACATAAGATGGCGGCGAAGTGACGCGCTCGCTGTAAACACGTCAAAGATACCTAAACTACCCAATATAGGGCAAGTAAAGGGTCGAATCCACAAGGACTAAGAGAAGCACCAATAAGTATCCATTTATGATAAGCTAAACAAAGTCTATTTTTTGAAGATTTAAAGATGAAAAGACAATAAGAAAAATGACTTTATGAAGCTCATTCACAAACCAAGCAATCACAATGGGAATCAACAATGGGGATCAATTGAGGGGAATTGTTCATCCATTGGTACTCTAACCACTCTCTCGAGCTAGCTAGATTGGCCTAGTCTATTACCGAAGACCTATTCTCATGGCTAACGCATTCAACCAAGCATATCCATAAACATGATGAACTTAAACAAGCAAACTAAGTCCCCTAGGCTAGGTAGTCCCTATTCTCATGGTCCTTCAAGCCTAACAATCGATATGAGGCAACCCCTTAACTTCATCTCTTGATCCTTCACTAAGGGTACCTAAATTATGCTCCTATGATGGCCAATCACACAAACATTCATGAAAATGCCAAATCAATTAACCAAAATTATCCCAAGTCAAAATCCAATGTTGGATTTAGAGGTTCATGAACTCATTAATGGCTTCAAACCTTCTCAAAAAAATAGCTACTCACAAATCATGATAAATTATAAACTAAAAGACATTAACAACTATTAACATGAACTAAAACAATAATCTAGGATGAACAAGTAAATAGAGTGAAAATGATATGAAAATAAGAAAATAAAGCAATAAAATATGAGAGAGACACTAGTACAATAAATGCTTATTGCTGCGGTGGTATTGCTGCGGTTTTACCCATACACAGAAATATATCACGACAAAAGAAAAGGTAAAATATAAAATAACCATATTGCTGCGGTTTTTTAAAAAAACCGCAGCAATATTGTTCCAACGGAAACTTTTTGCAAATAGTTGACCATTTGACCAATCATATTGTTGCGTTTTCTATAGCAAACCGCAACAATATATTTCCAACGGATATTTTTTGAAAAAAGTGGAATATTTTTTACCAGACCTGGCGCTCAAATATTGCTGCGGTTTCTGTCAGAAACCGCAGCAATATATTAAAAAAATATTTTTTTAACATTATTTTAATATATTGCTGTGGTTTCTGACAGAAACCGCAGCACTATCTGAGCGCCAACTCTAAAAAAAACACGGGTTTGTTTTGTTTTGCTTCACTGTTTCTCTCGACTCTCTCTCTCTACTCTCACACTCTCTCTCTCTCTCTCTCTTTCTCTACTCTCACACTCTCTCACTCTCTTACAATTTCCGGTGAAAAGGTTCCATTTTCTGGCGACAAGGGTTCACATTACTCGCGTTTTTCCGGCGACAAGGGTTTTTGGTTCGGTTTTTCGCCCCTCTCCTCCGCTTCTTGCTTGGTTGGTTCGGTTTTTTCGCCCCTCTCCTCCGCTTCTTGCTTGGTTGGTTCTGTTTTTCGCCGCTCTCCTCCGCCACTTTCGTACTTCACTGCCGGCGCCACCCTCTTCTTGTCATATTAGGTTAGTTTTTCATAATTTTTTTTTAATTTGGTTGTTTTCTTAATTAATAGTGTTTTAATGGATAATTTGGCTTCAATAGTAGTTTAAAATGCTTAGTATAAAGTATATATATGATTAGTTATAAGATTTGAGGATTAAAAACTGATTTTGTGATGATTTTGCTTAATTTTTTGCATGCCCTAAAATGTTATACGGGATTGTTTTGGCTTAATAAGTTCTTGTTATATTTCAAGTGATATGCCTTCATATTGATAGACTCACCAATGGGAGGGGAAGGGAAATCTAAGGAATGGTTTGGTACTTGTTGTTTGGTGATAACATGAAATCGCTTGAATGCGATTGTTGTTTGGTGATGACTTGGAATCGCTTGAATGCGATTGTTTTTATGTACATCATAATGCCTAGATACCCGTTACTTACTCATTAGGAGTAAGTCTTGAATAGTCCCCGTTTTAGGACTGTTCTTAAACGTCACATCCTACTTAGGTAGTGAATGTGTGTTGATTCTTTGATTCTAAGTGAAATACGGTTAATCATTTCCCTAATTTGTTCTCCGGGTGCATATAAGATAAGCAATTATCTTCATCGTGTACTTGGAGAACTGAAGAAAAATGCTGCCGAATTTTACTTAGAATCAAAGATGATACATGCAGTTACTAGTGGGATTGGACGTTTAAGGATGGGTTAGGTTGGAGTAATAAGGACCCAATGGAAGCATGCATTGAATATTAGCTTGTTGTGTTATATTTATGTGAATTTTCTAATTGATAATAATTTTTTATGTATGTGTGGGGGTTTTTAGAAATGGATCGAAGTTGGATGTATGGAAAGCGGAATACGTTGGAGTTCGTACAAGGTGTGAATGAGTTTTGTAAACGTGCTGTAGAGCATCAACAACTTACTTGCGAGGATGAGTTTTATTGTCCATGTGTTAATTGCTACAATGTGAATACGATTTCTGATATTAGGACCATAAGAGATCATATTATTCGTCGAGGATTTAGGGCTGAGTATTATATTTGGTTATGGCATGGTGAGAAGGGAAAATATACTCAGAATAGGGTTATTGTTGATGTTGGCACTAGTAACTCATTAGAGATTGATATGTCGAATGTTGGGGTTGAGAATGAAGTTGTGATTGAAGATCATGTTAGGATTGAAGGTGATGATGTAGTAGGTAATGAAAATGACCACGGAGATAATAGTGACACTGAGGATGAAGAGTTTGGTGATGATCGATTAGGTGAGATGTTGGAAGGGGCCCGTGACCATTTTAATGAGCGGCCACGAGTGTTTGACACTTTGTCTGAAGCTGCTGGGAAACCCCTTTATCCAGGGTGTACAAAATACACTCAATTGAGTGGGGTTTTAACTCTTTTCAACATCAAAGCGAAACATAACTTGACTGATGTAGGCTTCACATAACTCTTAGAAGCTTTACAAGATATGTTTCCTGAGGGTAATTTATTACCAAAATCCACCTACTATGCCAAAAAATTAATGTGTCCTTTGGGTTTAGAATATGAGCGGATTGATGCATGTTCGAATGATTGCGTGTTGTATCGAAATGAGTATGCGGACCTTTATGAATGCCCGAGGTGTGGTAAGTCCCGCTATAAATTGCAGGATGGGGTTGAGCCTGGGCCGGGCGATACGGGTCCTTCTGCGAAAGTGTTGTGGTATCTCCAATTGTGCCAAGGTTCAAGAGGCTCTTTTCTATCAAAGAAGATGCAAAGAACCTAAGATGGCATGCTGATCGGAGAAAGAAAGATGGGATGCTTAGGCATCCAGCAGATTCTCCTCAATGGAAGGCTATAGATTCCAGATATAGGGAATTTGGTCAGGAAGCTAGGAACTTGAGACTTGCATTGTGTACGGACGGAATGAACCCTTACGGTACTTTGAGTAGTCAACATAGTACTTGGCCTGTTCTTTTAGTGATATACAATCTTCCTCCATGGTTGTGCATGAAGCGGAAGTATATTATGTTGTCTCTCTTAATTTATGGGCCTAAGCAAATGAAATGATATAGACATCTATCTTGCACCTCTCATCGAATATCTCAAAAAGATGTGGGACGAAGGTGTTATGGTGTTTGATGCGTATTCCAATGAAGATTTCAGGCTTCGTGCTATGCTATTCTGTACTATAAATGATTATCCTGCTTATGGCAATTTGTCGGGGTATAAGGTCAAAGGAAAAAAGGCATGTCCCATTTGTGAGAATGGTATGGAGGCTACAGATTTGCCACATTATGGGAAACATGTCTATATCATTAATAGGCAATTCCTACATAATTCTCATCCATATCGAAAGAAAAAAGCACCATTTAACGGGTTAGTTGAAAATGCTCCAGCTCCTAGACCGTTGATCGAAAAAGAAGTTTATAATCGTGTTAAGGGGATGGGCACAATATTTGGTAAGGGGGTTAAACCTTCGGAAGACGATGGTGTCATTTGGAAAAAAGAGTCTATATTCTGGAGACTTTCTTATTGGAAATACTTACCAGTTAGATATTGTCTCGACGTAATGCATATTGAAAACAATGTTTGTGATGCAATTATTGGTACTCTGTTGAATATGCCGGGAAAGACTAAGGTTGGTCTAAAGGTTCGTAGAGATATGGAGAAATTGAAGATTCGGCCTAATTTATGGCCAAGGGTTAAGGAAAAAACTAAGAAAGAAAAGGGAACAACAACGTATTTGCCTCCAGCTTGTTATACATTGTCTAGGCAAGAGAAACGATTGTTCTGTGAGTGTTTATACGGTATTAAGGTTCCCACTAGATACTCATCTAACATGAGAAGACTTGTTTCTATGACTGATCTGAAATTAATTGGGCCGAAGTCCCATGACTGTCATGTGTTGATGCATGTGTTTTTGCCGATTGCAATACACGGGATTCTTCCAAAACATGTCAGGCCTGCCATCACGAGGTTGTGCTCATTTTTCAATACCATATGCAACAAGGTACTTGACCCTGATAAGTTGGATGCTTTGCAAAATGAGGTGGTGAAAATACTTTGTAAATTTGAGATGTATTTTCCACCTTCTTTTTTTGACATTATGGCTCACTTAGTCCTTCATTTCATAAGAGAGATTAAACTGTGTGGTCCTGTGTTTTTAAGATGGGCATACCCTTTTGAGAGACATATGGGTTCTTTGAAAAAGAAAGTGAGGAATCCAGCAAGACCAGAGGCGAGTATTATTCAAGGAATAATTGCCGAAGAGGTTGGAGGATATTGTTCTTCTCATTTTGCTAAGGCTGTGACGATAGGTCTTCCAAAGTCCAGACACGAGGGAAGGTTAGAAGGCAAGGGTGGTGTCGGAATGCGACATATTTCGCCTTCATTGAGTGAGTTGAATAAAGCTCATCTTTTCGTGTTGCACCATGTTACTGAAGTTAATCCATACTTAGAGAGACATATGCGTGAATTGCGCCACAAAAACCCGTCAAAAGGGGAGAGGGCGTTGATGAATGAGCATAACAGGTCTTTCATTGATTGGTTCCACAATAAAGTAATTGGTGAATTGTCTGCAAATAACCATCATGTACCCGATACAATTAAGTGGTTGGCATACGGTCCACGTGACAGTTTTAAATCGTATGAGGGGTATGATATCAATGGATATACCTTTTACACTAAACATCAGGACAAGAAATCAAAGGTGGTACAGAATTGTGGGGTTTCAATGGTTGCATCATCTAGGGAGTATGCGAGTGCAAAGGATAAAACTCCGATTGATGCTAAACAATCATATTATGGGATCATTCAGGAAATATGGGAGCTCGATTATTGTGACTTCACTATGCCTATTTTTCAATGCAAGTGGGCAGATAATAGACGTGGTTTGCGAACGGATGAGTGTGGTTTTACTCTAGTCGATATGAGTCGTCTGCGTGACACTGAAGAACCTTTTATCCTCGTATCACAAGCAAAACAGGTGTTTTATGTATCTGATCCTGTAGACACTCAGTGGTGCATTGTTGTTAATGGTAAAAGGCGAATTTTAGGAGTAGGTGATGTTGACGATGAAGAAGAATATGATAAGTTTGATGATATCCCCCCTTTCTCAATCCCAAGTGATGATATGATGGATGTGTCTGATACTGAAAATAGTTACATGCGAATGGATCACCAAAAAGGTATAACGGTCATCGAGCAACCTATTGACCAAAATTAAAGGTAAAAAATGTTCTATATGAGTAATTTGAATTATAAATTGATGTACTTATAATAGATTTCATTACAATAATGTGTTGATATATATTGTTTTAAATTTTGTTAACACTTTTTGTTGTTTCTATGTATATGCTACAGATATGGCTAGTGACGGCTCGGGCGATCAGTCATCGGATTCCGATGAACCATTTCACCCGAAAAAGGAGGCTGACCTGGGGGAGGACAGTGATCGTGCTGCAGATGCGTTTGATGCTTGGATGGAAAGAATGGAAGTAGAAGCTGATAGGAATGCTTTACTTGACATTGAGGTGACATCTGATCCACGTCAGCCACCCCCCTCAGGTTCACGCTTATTTGATCATTGTAATATTGAATATGTCATTTATTTGTTTGCTCTCTAATTTAGTTTCCTTATTTTGATTCTTAGATCCTCGTCAGACCAGTCCATATTATGGTGCACAAGGGAGGGGGAGGGGGAAGAAGTCAGGTGGGAAGACAAAGGCATCTAGAAAGAGTAAAAGAGGTCCCACGATGAATCTCCACAACACAGAAGATATGTACTTACAGTTTGATGAATTGGGGAGACCAACAGGTTATTATTGCTTGTAAGATAGTTATAATTTATCATGCTTACGATTTAATGTTTGGATTTCTAATTGTTTTTTCTATTAGGTACGTGGCGAGCCAAGTATGGTATTTGGGTCGGTCTTTCTATACGCAGGCTTAACATCAATTGGAAATGGAAAAACATTTCTCCTGCCCTGTTGGATTTGATGTGGACAGACACTATGGTAAGATATGTTTCATTTACAATTTTGGGATTTACTGTTCTAATGCTGAGCTAACGTGCTTATTTATTTGTTTATGATGGAAAACAAAATATGTTTCACCTTCCGGACGAGATAAGCTATAGGAGGTACTACTTGACTGCTGTGAACTCTAGATGGAGGGATTTTAAGAGCAAATTGGTATCTGGTTGGATCACAATGACCAGAGTCAGATCAAAGAAAGAGAAGCTAGGTGATACTCCGCCAGATGTATACAAGCACATCAAGATGGAGGATTGGCTTACCTTCAAAGAGGCTATGACGTCATATGAGGCTGTAGGAAGTTTATAATCAAATTAACTTGGTTTTATTAACTTAATGTGTTTTTTATTGCAGAAAAAGCGAGAAAAGGCGCTTGAGAGTGCAAAAAAGAATACACATCATCACCACTTAGGTCAAAGGAATTATGGGAATGCTAGAGAGTTGTGGAAGATGGAGAACTTCTGTCCACCTAGTTTTGATTCTGGATCGTCATTTAGTACACCATCCTCCTCGGTGTCCTCTCATGATAATCGGGGTGATGACTGGTGGTGCGCGATGCATAAGAAAGATCCAGTCACTAAACAGCGATTTATTCCAATTGAGGAAACAAAGATTGCAGCTGACAAATACGTATGTATATCACTATAACTTTTAGTTTGACATATATATGTTTTTTCATTATTATATACATTATTATTTGTGACTTGTTTTTTGGGCAGTTGGAGTTCAAGGAGAAGCAAGCCAAGGGTGAGTTCACTGCGGTACGTAACAAAGACGCCCTTTTTATGGCTCTTAGAGAGAAGCCAGATCATTCGGGTCGTTGTTATGGTTTTGGAGGCTACAATGTTGGCTGAGGAAGGCTTTTGGTCGTCCACCTCCTAGGAACTATTGGAGCTCGAGTCGGGAACAAGAGGAAGCATTCATTTAGAAAATGACTGAAAGGTGGAGAAATGACATTGCAACATATATGCAGAATGTGGCGCTTTCACAGCCCACTCAGCTACCTACTCCATTTGTTGCACCATTTGTTCCATCATCTGCTTCACCATCTACTGAGCCAGCTACTTTTCAGCCCACTCAGCTACCTTTTCCGCCATTTGTTCCATCATCTGCTTCACTATCTACTGGGCCAGCTACTTTTCAGCCTACTCAGCTATCTTTTCCGCCATTTGTTCCATCATCTGCTTCACCATTTGTTCCATCAGCTGCTTCACCATCTGCTGGGCCATCTACTTCACAGCCCACTCAGCTACGTACTCCACTATCTGGATTTTCCGACACTCATTCTCCTCAATTGAAGGTACATATATTTATCATATATACATGTGCTTTATACAAATAATTATCATATATACATGTGTTTTATACAAATAATTATCTTACATAATTAGAACTTTACGTTATTGTTAGGACGAGACTCCATGTCGATTGTATTTGATAGATCCAACTAGTGGAAATACTTGTCTAGTGGCAGATGCACATTCTTATGCTTTTGATGAGACCACTACAGTTCATGGGTCTAGAATGATGAATGATCACCTTCGAGTGAAAATTCATCGTTTTGTAGAGAAGTATGGTCATTTACCACTACCTGTCCCCGTCCCTGCATATGAAATCGACACTACAGAAACTGCTTTGGGTACGTGGGTGCAATGGCAAAAAAATTTAGTGCAAATATTAGGTGATGAGGTAATTGTTCAAATTTTATCCATTTTTGTAAAAATAATAGCATTAAATTTAAAAATTACATAATCTTAGGCGCGTTCTCAAAAATTATTATTAGGTTACACCGACACCTAAAAAACAAAAGGGGATTTCGGGGGAGGCTGTTAGATGTCCTAGCCAGCAGCTTTCAGCCGGTTCGGCTACTCGTTATAGTCCAATTGTCGATGATGTATCGTTATTGGAATCCCTCACTGAGAACTGTAAGGAGTTAGCAGAGTCGCTTGCCCTTGCCGTCGCAGACGATGATACCGTTGTTGTAACTTTGCCGAGCTCATTGTTCCATTATTCAGAAGATGCCACCGCTTATCTGACCAAGGAGGATATTGCTCAGTTCCTGCAAGGGGAGATGCTTAATATTTCTATTATCCAGGTGTACATGAGGTAACAATAATCAGAGTTATGATTTTTTTTTACATTTGATTGTATGATAGTTGTATTTTCCACATAAAATTTACATTTGTCTATTTTTTTTAGGGCAACGCAGTCTGACTTGGATGGATTTGGGGCTGCTGTTCGAGTTTGTTGGATGTGCCCGGAGAGTACCGCGGATGTGAATGCATTGGAGAATGTAACGAGGTACATTCAGTGTGCTTTGACTGGATCCGTCGTTGCTGGTGCTAGTATCATCTTCGCGCCAATCTTTCAAGAGTAATATTCTATCTTAATAGTTTTACAAATATTGATTGTTGCATGACATGTGAATTTTTTAAGTAATTATTGTTATTCAATCTTGCAATAGCCGTCATTGGATGCTCCTTGTCATACATCCTAAGCTCTGGATAATTTATGTCATTGATTCCGCTAGCTATCACAAGGAGCGGAAGTTAAAGATTAGACCGCCTATGATAGGGTAAGTTGATCGATTTGATATATTTTAAATCAATTTAAATTATAATATAAAGCAAATAAAGTGTAAATCATTTGATGTTGTTTTATGTAGTGCTTTTAGGAGGTTTTGGATGAGCGGCAACGAAGTTCGTCGGGACAAGCTTCTTTGGGGCTGTGTTCAGGTATAATAGACTTATTTTATTCAATTAAAAGCATATGTCATTCTCATTATACGATAAATTTCCTCATTTTCTTAAAACTTTTGATAAAGTGCCCACAACAACAAGGAGGCACGGAGTGCGGTTATTTTGTCATGCGCAACATTTTTGACGTACTCACTTTATATTCTGGTTCGGAGGATTTCGATGAAGAAGTAAGTTTTTGTTCACTTATTATTCATTTCATATTTTATATATTTAACTATTTAAGGCTAACTTTGGTGAATTATTTTCAGGTTGCTCGTACCTTTACCCGCGATCCTTATGCTATCTATGTTGGATTGAATCGTATTTATTTCTTGTTGAACTTGGAATTTGGATTGTGCATGGAAGTTGGAGGAAAATTGGTTCTTAGAGGATCATGGATGATGGTTGTTGGTTGTTGGATGAATTTTGGATTATAATTTGGTTGTTGGATGAATTTTGGATGATGGATGGATGTTGGATGAATTTTGAATGATGGATGGATGGTTGTTGCATATAATATTGTACAGGTTAATTCCCAATTATGGGTTTATCCAATTTACAAACGGAGCACTGCCAAAATTTATGCAGAAAATATTCAGCTTGCTGCATTCTGCTTCTTGCATGAGGAGGTTGGTGGAACATACGTAAATATAAAATAACTTTTCATTAAAAAAAAAAGCAGTATATTGCTGCGGTTTTCCCAGAAACCGCAGCAATATACTGTATTTTTTATAATAAAAAATATATATTGCTGCGGTTTCTGGGAAAAACCGCAGCAATATCCATATTTTTTATTATAAAAATAAAGTATATTGCTGCGGTTTATCCCTGAAACCGCAGCAATATACTTTATTTTTATAATAAAAAATATTCATATTGCTGCGGTTTGACCCATAAACCGCAACAATATGTTGTAATATTGCTGCGGTTTAAAACCGCAGGAATAGTTTAATTACCTATTGATGCGCTCTTAATTGCTGCGCGGTCAAAACCGCCGCAATAGGCCACTTAATGACCGCAGCAATAAGCATTTATTCTACTAGTGAGAGTAAGAAATTCTCATTAAAGTTGCAAGGAGCCTCCAAATCTTCAAGTTTCCTTCTTAGATTCTTCAAATTTCAAGCTTTCAACAAGCTTCTCTCACTTCTCTCTCTAGAAGATGAGATTTTCTCTCTCCTAGGGTTCTAAGAATTTCAAATCTCACTTTATTAAAATATAATGTAAATTAGCTTCTTCTAAAATGAGAGAGTTTACCTTATATAGTCCTAAAATAAACTAGACATAATTACAAATTAACCCCCATTAAAAAAGAGGATTTAAAAAGAAAGATTTTCGGAAAAAACCCAGCGACCCGGGCGGGTCAGTTGACCCGAGCGCTCAGGTCATTTTTCAGTTTCGTTAGTTTATTTTAAAACGGCCATATCTCACTCGTTTGTCATCGGAATTGGTCTTGTGACCACTCGTTGGAAAAATATTGAGCCAAACTTTCATCTCCAACTTGAAGCGCTCAAAAATGTTTTGTGTGCTGAAAGTTATGGCCATTTGAATTTTACCCTTGTGCGCAAACCCTTCCAATTAAAACTTCTTATATTTGCCCCCGGAACTCGGTTATGCTTCCTTGACCTTCCTCATCGATATTAATATTCGGGGTTGTGCAAGTGTCCTCCAAGCATGCTCCTAAGTCCTGAAAAGAAACAAATCGCCCAAAGAAAGAGCATACAAGAAAGAAAATTGCACAAATTAAGGAAATAGCAAACAAACTAGCCTAAACTAACTCAAAAACAACTATAGTACCAACTAAAAACTATCAAAAAGTAAAGCAATAAACAAGACATCACGAAGAAAGTTAAAAGGCAGGCCATGTGGTTCTCCATTTTCCAAGGACAGTTATATAAAAAAGGGCTCTCACTCCCACTCCTAAGGTGCATAACGGCCAATGAGGCCACGAAGATAATAGAAGAAATCCACGAAGGAGAATGTGGAAATCATATCAGAGGAAAAACACTGGCATTAAAGGCTCTGAGAGCCGGTTTCTACTGGAAGACAATGTTGGCAGACGCACAAGCTTACGTGAAAAAGTGCGACATGTGTAAGAAATTTGCCCCCGTCATACACCAACCGGCAAATGATTTGCAGCCTATCCTAAATCCAATCCCCTTCGCTCAGTGGAGGGTGGATATCATAGGACCATTTGCACCGGCATCAGGAGGTAGAAAGTTCCTGATAGTAGGAATTGACTACTTCACAAAGTGGATTGAAGCAGAGCCGACTGCAAAGATCACGGCCAACCAGGTGAAGAAGTTTATTTGGAAAAATCTTATCACGAGGTTCGAAATCCCAATGGGAATTGTTATGGACCATGGCGTCCAGTTCGATTGTGGGCGGATAAAAAACTTCCTAAGTCCTTATGGCATTAAGTTCGCATACTCATCGGTATACCATCCGCAGAGTAGCGGCTAAGCTGAGGCCGCTAACAAGCAGATCCTGAATGCACTGAAAAAGAAGTTAGACGACTTGAAAGGGGAGTGGGCCGATATGGTTCCAGCAGTATTATGGTACAACCTGACCACTGAGAAAGACGATACAGGGGAAACCCCTTTCAGGCTGCATTTGGGGCCGAGGCAGTGTTACCGGTCGAAGTTGGGTTACCAAACTGGAAAATCCTAAACTTTGAGCCTGAGCTGAAAGATAAATTGCACAAGGAAGATCTCGACCTATTACCTGAAGTCAGAGTAGCAGCAGAGCTTAGATCGGCCGCCTACAAAGACCAGATAAGCAAGGCCTGCAACAAAAGAGTGCGAAGCCGGCCCATATAGAAAGGAGATTTAGTCCTAAGACGCGTAGCGGCTACAGGCAAGGCCCACACTGATGGCAAGCTGACGGCTAACTGGAAAAGACTCTATCTGATAAAGAAAGAAATCGTCCCAGGAGCGTACCAGTTGGCAGACATGGCAGGAAAGCCACTCAAGAACAGCTGGAATGCCAGCGTGCTCAAAAAATACTTTGTTTAATGCTTTCCTAATTAGGTTTAATCCTTAAAACGGCATTGTTGCCGCACTAGCATTTTTTAGCAATAAGGCATTGTAGCCGAAACTCGTAGCATTAATGTTTGTTTAAATAATTCTGGTGTATTCGGGAAGAACCACTTATAATAAGATGAGCATCTTCTGACCCATTTTTATGCACAGTTCAAGTAAGTTCCTTGACGGCCAATGACCTAATTGGATCTGCCGTCATGATAAACTAAAAATACAAATGACTCTTTACTCTCGATCAATGACCTCTGCCGAGAGAAGAGGAGCACAACAAATACTATATCCCTTGTCGGTCAATGACCTCTTTGGATCTGCCGACAAGAGGGAAAGAACTTTGTAACTCTCCTACTGGTCTATGACCTACTAGGATCTACCGGTATGAGAGATGTTTACATTGGCTAAAGCTAATCTTTGGCGGTCCACGACCTAAGAGGATCTGCCGGCACAAGAAGGTTAAAGGATAAATTTATTAACGGCCTAAGAACCTACGTGGATCTGCCGTTATAAGAATTCGTTACTTATTTCTTTTTATTTGCCGTACACAGCTACTGGCGAATGAGTAAGAAAAAGGATAGCGAAAAGCAATAATAAAAATAAAAAAAGTAACCGACAACGCAGTTACTGAAATACTTAACTTCATTGATAAAGTCATAATTACATCCTAGCTAAAACTAGGTATAAAAAACAGATAAAAGAAATCGGCCACAACCGGCACAGCACAAAAGGACAAAGAAGGGAAAAGCGGTGAAGGCCTAGGCTAGCGCCTTAGTTGTTAGCACCCTCAGACTCGAGAGCCTTGTCAGTCTCTGATACCACCACCGTATTGGTCTCAGTATGAAGAGCCTTTGTGGCCTCATTAGTTGACGCAGCTGCATCCTTCGGGTCAGGACCATCAGGCACCTTCTTCAGATCAACAATTTTAATTCAGTGTCAATCACCTCATTGTTAACGGCCTCCTCTGCGGCAATGTCCCGGTCCTCATGCTCATCAAACTCGACACGAGTGTCGGCATTAGCAATGTCAGCTTCAGTGACCCCGTAGTCGAGAGTTTCGCCTTCGATCGGCATCTCGAAGTCCCGGCGGCCATGGGCATCTTCTACCGCTCCCCAATTGATACCAGGGATGACATGCTTAGCGCATCGCATAGCAGCAGCCCATCCCCAGTTGTACCGATTGGCCAAACGGGTGACGAAGTCCATGGACTTCCGGTATTCGGCCACAGCATTGGCCTCCCGGTTGCTGACGGCCTGAAGTTCCTCCTAGACCTTCTACAATTCAGTAGCCTTGTTCTTGAGGTTGATCTTCACTGACTCATTGAGAAGTTTGGCCGATTGCAGGTCCTTCTTGACCACCGTTATGTCATTCTTGGCCGTTTTGAGCGCATCTCGCTCAACAGTGATCGTGACGAGCTCCTTCTCCTTGCCGGCCAGTGTGTCCTTGGTGACCGCATGTTCATCTACCTCGTTGAAGTAGGCACCTTGGAAAAACCGGTAAAGATCGCAAAGTTCTTTACCGGAATGAGCCGAAATGAAATATAAACAGAAGCAACCAAAAGTTAGAGATGCAAATAAAACCGGGAGATAACTCACCACAGCAAAACGACAACTTACCCCAGCAAGGTTATGAGCATGAACGGCAGTAGCAGCCTGGATCTTCTCAACAAGCATTTTATACTTCAACTGCAGGCCCTTCAAGAGCCTGTAGCCGAGATTACCGCCTTCCATAGGACGGTCTAAAAGCAAAGACTCATCGTCAAAGGAGCCGTCATAGACTGGCGACCGGGCCCATCTCTTCTTGATGGACTCCGGTATATCAACCTCGGCTTGCTCAATGAAGCCGGCTTTTCACAGCATGGCGAAATGATGCAATTCTGGTATCATGGCCGGCAATGTCAGTTGTTTGTAGATTTTCGGCCGTAGTGAAGAAGATCCTACTTCTGCAACCCGCCCCTTCAGGAGGCGCTTGGGGTCTTTATCCCCTTCCTGAGATATGGGGACAGCAGTCTCCTTGGTCGCAGGCCGCTTGATATCCTTGTTCCCATCACCCTTGTCTTCCGCTTTCCTCTTTTGAGGAACAACGGCCGGCTTCTTGATGGCCGGATTTTGGGGGGTATTCACTGGAGTTTTGGCCTGATCGCCATCGTCCCTGCGGCCCACGCGACGACCTTGTCTGCCACCTCTGCTACCCATGATGGGGGAATTGAGGTAAACTTTCTTGCCGGCTTGGGAGGCATGTTGGAAATCGGTATAAAGTTTCGATTCAGGTGAAGTGCGTCCCGGATTAAGTGTTCTCGGCCTGCAAAAGTATATATTAAATATTATAAAAGGGCATAATGCACAAACATAGAAAGGATGATTATGGTAAAAAAAAAAAAAGACAATAAATGCGCTATGTTCCCATCTCTTACCGTGAGGTTCCGCCTGGCAGAAGCCCAAAGCGGATTAAGCCGCGTTACGCAAAATATACTTCGCATGGGGTAACCAAATAAGAGGAACTGGCACTGGCTTAGGCCCTTTAGGGGACGGCTTTGAAGATGCCTCAAAGTAATCATTGGCCTTAAACTCCTGGCGAGTCGTCTGCTTGTCGGGAATGTGCTCCATTCTCGGCCGGGGCCTTGTGAAATACCGGCGTAAGGGAAAGTCAACTGGTACCCTCACGCAGAAGAATCGGGGTCGCCATCCCTTCAGGGAAGTCAACTTCGGGTATACCGTTAGCTTCCCACCCTTGGTGTACAGAGACATCCATCCACCTTGGCCGAGTTCTTTATCGGCCTTGGATCGCTATTTCTTGCCCTTCCCCTTATCCTTAGCAGAACCATCTTCCTTGATCCAATGGAGTTTGCAAAAAAGGTTCAGCGTCTCGGGAAATCGCTTGTAGCGCATGGTCCAAGCGTACGCGATGAGGTTACGCCATCCTAACGACGTAAGTTGAGACAGGCGGATGTTCCAGGCCTTGAAGATCTTAACGATAAAAGGGTCTAAGGGAAATCTTAGGCCGAAATCCAGTTGGTGCGCATACACCGCTACGTGCCCAGGCGGGCAATCCGTCACCCGGTATCCCTCAGACGGCATGATCACCTCATACCGATCAGGGAAGGAAAACACCTGGGATCCTTTCCGGCAAAAGTCGTTCTCTAAGGCCGTCTTGCGCCAGGCAGTGTCGATCTGCACGAAAGAAGGACTACCCTCTTCACAAGCCGGCATGGACAGATCATCCAAGGCCTCATCATCATCATCTTTCGGGATGACTTCCGGAGGATCCTCATCGTCATCGGCTTCCAGCGAAGTCGACTCAGCTTCCGACATCATTCCGCGAACAATGCTATTCATGGCGTCGGCATTGACAGAGGACACCTCTGTTTCATCCATATCATCATCTTCCTCCAGTTCAGAAGTGCGGACACTGGGTAAACCCTCCTCCAATACCCCTACCGGTCTAGAGGACGAGGGCTCACCAGGGGGAGTAGTAGAAGTACCGGCTATAGAAGGGAAGAGCAAGGGAGAACGCTCGGCAAGCCCTATCATAGTGCCATATTGGCCTAAAACCGGTACCGCTACAGCATCGCTAAGGGCCCTAAGAGCATGTACAATGGGTGGGTGAGCTTTTGTTGGTCTTTGTATATTTTCCATTCTCTCTCCTTTCCTCCTTCTTACACCTCACATCCCACTAACTTCCCACCAACTCATCTTTTTTTTCTCACAATGGGTGGGCTAGTCCTACTTGGCTTTTTTATTTCTCTCTCTTACTTTTGGTATACTCCATCATATACTCTCTTTCCTATCAAAAATGTTTTTATTTTTATATAGAGTAGAGTTGTATTCATGTTTTAGGTAGGAGAAAGTTATTAGAAAGAAAAGTAGGTTGTGAAAAAATATGGTAAAATATATCAAATTTAGGCTCAATTTATAGATAAATTTTTTTTATAGTTGTAATGTAATTTCTTTGAACAAATTATAAACTGATTATTTTTATTTACTTCGAAACGAAAAAGCAATCTTGTACAAAACAAAACAGCAACAATAAAGCATTATTGATACACATGGCATCAACCCATTTGTTGCTATGCACACCATCCAAGGCATAGTTGGTCTAGCATTCCAGAACAACCAACTCCAAGGGCCAATTGCCCCAATAATAAAACCAAGTAAAGCTAGCTTTACTTTTTGCTAGACCAACCAAAACTCCCCCCATTGCTCATGCTCTAACGGCGGTAAGAGGAGAAGCATGCAATACTGGTTCGACAAGAGTTCTACCAGAATTACTATAGTCATTACCGGATTTACTCCTACGCTCTATGGTCAAGTCTATTACTAGTGAGCTTGCAGAAACTACATGACTAGAGGAGGATGAGCTATTGGAAGCAAAGTCACTATCGACCATGGATGGGGGGCTTTCAGAATTATTTTGTGAATCAGAATTGGAAGACATGCTTAAAAAGTGAATTAAGAAGATCGAAGGAAATTTGTGGGAAAAGTACCTGGAGAGAGGAAGCTGATGAACAGATTGCACGAACAAACTCCCAAACAGTCAAGGGAGAAACGGATTTCCACGCCCAAATCAATCGGCATGAAAGCTCGAAAAAGTGATAAATTGTGATTCGGAATTTGACGACGAGTAATTTGCACTTATTTCTGATGGATTTGAATAAGAATTGGAGGAGTTATGAGCAAGAGAAGATCTGAATTCAGAGAGAAAAATCTCCTGAGTTTGGTGCAAGTTTGAAGGAAGTTCGAAAATGAGAAGAGGGAGGAGGCAAAACCCTATTTATAGCCAAACCAGTGGCCCGGATCAGATGACGCTTCGACTTCCCGTCTGCGATCATGCCACGTGGTATTAGATGCGAACCAGTTGTGGGGCAGTTACCTGGGAGACAGGCTATACCCCCGCACGAAAATTGAGGCAACGTTTCGTATTCAGTAGGCCAACCATGTCTCTCGAAGCTCTTACCGGCCTTGCATGATTAGAAGATTGAGATATTAATTCTTACAACACCCATGACGGTTTGATGCTGGTTAAGCAGGACATAACTATGCCGCTCATGCCGCCTGGGGGCTAGTTGTATAGGGGCTATCTAAGTTCCATACCGGTCCAACTGGACCGCCATTGACCGCCATGGTCAAATCATCCAGGAATATACTAATGACTAAAGTAGTGTATGTAGGATGCCGGTATTCTTATTATACCGGTCCCCACCAGGCACTTTATCGGTGTTATATACATGGGCCACTCTTAATGAGCCTGGGCCTGATCCAGTACTTACTCAATGAGGCATATGGGCTTAAAGATAAGTATCAAAAGAGGATAGAATTGTATTCAACCAATAGGAGCAATCACTAGTGGAAAAAGTTCAACCACTCCGGTCAAAATAGGCCTTACGGATCCGGTTTTTGGTCTGGAGCAGTTGGGGTAGTAGCGGTTAAGAGGAATTAACTGATTCGGTTCAAAACCGGATCAATTAAGTAACTTAATTGATCTGATTCTATACATGACCGGATCAGTTGAATGACTTATGGTGTCAAAAAAAGCACTTTATACAAAGCACAGTACTGTGCTTTATATAAAGTGCTTTTGCCTGTTTTTAAATAAACTGCTTTGCTTTGCTAATTGACGAAATTCTTTTACCCAAATCAACTGACATTATCTCAAATTATTCACATATCTTTTTTATTCACAGTTGACATTATCTCAAATTATTGATAAGTGCGTTTCTAACGCACTTTGCATACTCTTTTGTAGCTTATTTTGATCATCTTTCTCCCATTTCATCCCTCTTTATTCTCCATTTCCCCTTTTATTTCATTCACTTGATCATTCTTGATCATAGTGACATTTTGCTAGATTTTTAGTCATTTTTGACCGAATTTCTAGTATATTTGCTTTCACCCTATTTTGCCATATTCTTAATATAGGTGGAACTACCTAAGATGGTTATGAGTTGTAGAGTTGGCCAGAGGAAGCAATGAAAATAGAGCACACGTTGAGAAATGGTGTGTTTGCACCATGTCTCGTGTCCGCTCGCACAAAAGAGCACATATAGTGCAATAAAATCTTGTATGGGGAACTTCAAATAGACATAACTTTCAAACTACAAACCAGATGAAGGTAATTATAGTTGGGGGTGAAAGCTCGTTTTGATAACTTTCCAACGACTAGTCATAAGCTTGATTTGGATATAAAATGAAGAAGTTATGCTCGTTTTAAGTTGAACTATCCGACCAGATCAGAAAGAATGGTGCGCCCGTACCTGTTACTATGGTGCGCCCGCACCACTTAATTTCGTCAGAAAAATTTGTAAGGCTCGTGCCTATTAAAAACAATAGAAGGTTATTATTTTCGACTTATGCTTTATTCCATAGACTAGAGAGTAATATTAGGGTTTGTATTAGAGAGAAAAACACTTTAGTTTTGTCTAAGATTGGAGTTTTTAAGATTAAAGTTTGTGATTTCTACACATCCAAGGTACTTTTTATTCAATTAATTTCAAAATTTCAGTTTTTACTCTTCTTTTTCATTGTCATTCTTGGTTCTTCTATATTATTAGATCTCTTATATTGTAGTTTCATAATTGCTTATTGTTATTAGTTTAATCATCCCTCACTAGTGGAAAAAAACGAAAGAGCTGCGGTCAAAACAGCCCTAAGTGCAGCGTTTTTGGCCAGCAGCCCTTCACTAAAAGTGAAGGGCTGCAGTTTTAAACCGCAGCCCTTCACAACGAAGGGCTGCGGTTTTGGGCCTCAACCGCAGCCCTTCTTTGTACAAAGGGCTGCGGTTTTGACCATAACCGCAGCCCTTGTGACCCAAAAAAATAAAAAATAAAATATTTTGCATTTTTTACTCCTAAATATATCAAGAAACCAAGAATATATTAACAAATTCTACAAACGAAATTATTTACAGACCTTTGTGACTGCATTTTTTTCATTACAAATTCTTGAAAAATATTTCTCGTCACTTAAGAGTACTAAAATTGAAAAAGTTTGAGATACAACTAATCTTAGTAACACCAGTATCAAGAATCAAGGAGAGACTGCGAATATTAAATCATAGAACGGGTAAGAAATATGAATCAACGGAATGATTAATACATCTTATTCCATTAAAAAAAATTCACATTTCAGTTCTACTATGCAAAGATTCAAAAACTTAATAGTCTTAAACAAACTAGCAGAATATAATCACAATTCAAGAACTTCAAAATTCGACAAAACAATGAAAAAAAACCTAAAATTGACAAAAAAATCACGACCAACAAATCTCGAACCATGCCGGTGAGGGGGGAAAATCCGGCGAGATAAACGAGAGACTGTGCGCGAAGTGAAAAAACCGGCGAGGTGGTGTGAGCGAAGGAGATCCGAGAGCCGAAGAAGGAGAGACGAGAGACGAAGGGGAAAAATCCGGCGACGATGATGGCTCGGTTTTGGACGGCAATGCGGCGACGACGATGGCTCGATCGGTTTTGGACGGCATTGCTGCGAGGACGATGGTTCGCTTCGAGAAGTCAAAGACCTGGGAGATTTGTGGTGCTTGAAGATGAATGAGAGAGAGAGAGAGAGAGACGAATGAGAGGAGAGAGGTTAGTGGAAATTCTGTTTGAGAGAGGAGAGAGAATGATGAGAGAAACGGCGCTTGAAGAAATTTGTGCAACTAGGTTTCATTTGTGTACCGCGTGAATTAAGAACATCAGCTAATTAAGGGCTGCGGTTTTGGGCTAACCGCAACCCTTCACTATTAAGGGCTGCGGTTAGCCCAAAACCGCAACCCTTTATTACTTATAGGGCTGCGGTTTTCGGCTAACCGCAGCCCTTCACTTAAAGGGCTGCGGTTTTTGGGCTGACCGCAACCCTTCACTATTAAGGGCTGCATTTTTTAAAAAACGCAGCCCTTGCACCGCAGCCCTTGTGTTTTTTTTCCACTAGTGCCTTAATCATGTCTAGCCCTAGATTATTTATAAATTTCATGTTTTTATTCTTAGAATCCATGATTAGTGAGTAGTCTCTTATCTATGATTAGGGTGAAAGTATGGATTAAGGTTTTCATGTATTGTTAATGTGATTGTGATGATCTAAAGATGGTTATGCATTGATCTTGGTGTTTTGAGGCCTTAGGATAGATTTTGATCACATTTATGCTTTGGTATTATGATTTCAAATGTTATGATCTTGATCGAATTTTGAACTCTTTTATCATCCCCATGAATCAACTTAATTTTTAGGCCAAGATATTGGGTAGAAATTCAGGGGATCCTTTATTAGGGGTTTTCTGAATTCATTGGATCTCTTAATCTATTGACTAAAGACCATTCGAGAGAAGATTTAGTTGATTGATTAAGCGATCATTCTTGAGGACCATTCGAGAGAGGACTCGAGTATTTTAGAGGAAAACTAAACCTTGCATAATTGTCGTCTTTGAATCACAATTGCATTAATGATCGTTGTTCCACTTTGATTCAGACTAGTAAACTTAACTCTAGTGTCTTACTTATTGATATTTAATCTCACATTATTTGCTAGTTCTTTGATAATAGTTAGTCATTAGTCGTTAACAAATCATTCAAAACCCCCAAAAATCCGTCAATTAGGTAATTTATACTTTTTAGACTTTGATTAATCCCAATTTCCTTGTGGATCGACCCTTGACTTGCCTTTACTACGTTCTTAGTAATTGCTTGTTATGATGTACAAATATTGTTTGAAAAGCGATTTTTGGTGCCTTAACGACACACTAAAAACCTCGTATCAATTATTCACAGTTTTCATATGTCTTTTTTATCTCAAATTATTCACAGATTTGTGATAATGTTTTCATTTGTCTTTTTTATCTCAACTTGTTCTATGACTACATTATCTCAAATTATTCACAAAACAAATGAAATAAACCCCAAATCTGGGAAAACGAGATAAATTCGTGAATATTACTAAAGAAAATAAACGAAATAAATTTACCATAAATCTGAATTTCAAACGAAAATAAACGAAATACACAACTAAAAACGAGAAGGAATTAATCCTAAATATAGAATTACAAACGAAACGAAAATAAACGGAAAAAAATCATGAATATTAGAAACAAAATAACGAAATAAATTTACCATAAATCTGAATTAGAAACGAAATTACAAAAACATAAAAAATCAATCTATAGATCTGAAAGTACGAGATTCCAAATCGAAAAAAATAAGTAATTAAAGATGTAAAACCTCAAACTTATCTCAGATACGAGTGTTGTTCACTGATTTTTGGCGAGCGACGAACTGACCCCACCACTGACAGGTGTCATCAACCCACCTTTGATGCAAACCTTATTTTTTCGGATAGATTCAAGAACACCTTCTGGAATGTTCTTCATGTTCCCATGAACCTCGTATTTCTCGAAGACAATAGAAGCGTGCATTGCTTCCATGACTTGTTCTACTGCGCTTGTTACCAAGGGTTCGAATCCGTCACCTAGGATAAACGTCACCGTGCGTGTGTTGCCATCGCCTGGACGAGACATGTAGGTCACCGATCGAGTGGTGCAGCATCGGAGGGCGGGTGATGTGAGTTGTTTTAGGATTTGGAGGGATTGGTTGATGATGATGGTGGATTTAGGAGAGGGAGCTGATGAGAGAGGGATGAGAAGGGGGTTTGGGGTTTGAGAGAGGGGGTGAATCGAAGAAAGGGGCTGAAGAAAGGAGAGTGGTGTTTAGGGTTTTGTGGGGAGAGGAGAGAGGGAGTAGGGATACGAGATGAGGATTCAGGAATAACGCTTAAAAGAATGTGGGTTGGTGAGCGTTTTTTTGGGCCTGGGCCAATTTACTGATCCGGTTTCATTAAACGACCGGATCAGTTTATTTAATCAGACTTGTGCGCAACAAAACTCGAACTTACTGATCCGGTTCGATAAATGACCGGGTCAGTTAATTTTAATTGATCCGGTTTTTTCGGATCTGTTATCTTGTGACATATAAGGTTTTTTCCACTACTGAATGTCCTACCCAGCTTGGGACACTGTCGGCTCCTATAAATACCGCATGATCTGAGTCATAAGGTACGTTCACAAACACTAATACTCTCTACTTGAGATATACCGGGTTATATCCTTACTGACTTAGGCATCAGAAGGGCGTTCCTCGGATCAACTCCCGAGGTTAGTTTACGTGTTTTATATTGCAGATCTTCAAACCGGCATACGCGGTCAAAGGATACTGGTTTACCCCAACAGCATTTGTTCCATACCGGAACACTCAACATGAACTAAAACAAAGAAGCAACTTGTTCCACACTAGATGCAAGGTAGGTGAGAAGACTTGTAATGTGATTATTGATGGTGGTGCATAAGTGGATGTTGTTTCATCCGAAGCCGTCAGCAAATTAAAGCTACCAACTAGAGACCATGAAGAGCCTCATAAGCTTAATTGGTTGAATGATGGTACTAGTGTGAGGGTGAAGAAACAAGCCTTGGTGACTTACTCCATTGGAGGGTTCGAAGATGAGAAATGGTGTGACATTCTTCCTATGGATGCGTGTCATTTGTTACTTGGAAGGCCATGGCAATTCGATCATGATTCGGAGCATAGAAGCCAAACTAATGTATATCTTGTAACTACTAAAGATGGTAGAAAAATGAAATTGCTTCCCCTGCCCCCGAAAGTTGCTAAAAAAGAAAAAGAGAAAAGCAACTATCATGTAATTTGTAATGAAAATGCAAAGATAGTGGAAAAGAATGGGGGAGGGAATGCTTTGGTTATGGGAGCCAAAGAGGATAATGGTACTACTTGTAATGACTCGTCTCCTTTGAATGAGTTGTTAGAAGAGTACAAAGAAGTAATTCCTAATGACATGCCCAAACTTCTCTCTCCTATAAGAGACATTGATCATGGCATTGACTTTCTTGATTTACCCAACAAGGCAGCCCATAGATATGCCTCGGAAGTGAGTAACAAGCTTGACAACAAAGTGCATGAATCGGATGGTACCTTAGTCTTTTCAAAAATAGACTTTAGGAAAGATTACCATCAAAAGAGATCTCAAGCTAGGGCTACATGGAAAATGGATTCCAAAACAAAACAAGGGTGTATGATTGGTTATTAGTGCTTTTGGCATTCTTTTATAAGAGGTTCAATAAGTACTTTACTATTTTCATGAGTCCATTCACCGAATTGTTGAAGAAGGGAGATTTCGAATGGGGTGATACAACAAAACCTTTTGAGAATGCCAAGTATTTCCTTTGTGACGCGTCTATAATGAAGAGTGTGAGTCATCCATTTCATTTGAAAAGTTTATCTCTTTGCTTGAATGATCCTAGTTTGAGGGCAATCTTTTTCAAAGAAAGGGGGAATGAACCAAATATGAGTCCAACTATACAGCAACGATTACAAGGCTACAAGTACAAGTGACGTGTGATTGAAGGCCAAAAATCTGTTTGGGTTTTATTTGCTTTTGTTGTTATTTTTAGGATTTTTTTATTTTTACCACCTTTTAAAATCCCAACTTTTAAGATAACCACCTTATAAGTTCATTTTTTTAAATAACCACCTTATATAACCTAAATCTCTTTAAATACATATCAATTGACAGATTTTGTCCAACAAATTGGTCTTAAAGAAGGGTTAAAACCTTATAAACAGTCTAATGAATAAAGGTGGAGGTGATGGAATCATTCTTAAACCCTTTATGAGGATAATTTTTTGGGATATTATCTCAGATAACCCTGACTTATAGGCCTTTTTCCAATATAACCCCGACTTTGGTAGCCCTGTCTCCGATAACCCTGAACTTGATTTTTGTCATTAAACCTAACGGAATAAGACACGTCGTTAACTATTCATCCTCTTTCTTATGTTCTTCATCCTCTCTCTATTGTTCTTCACCATTTTCTCTCTCTTGTTCTTCAAGTCTTTGTTACTCTTCAATTTATATTCCATAATATGTTTTAATTTGATTTCCTCACTCTTATTCTTCCTCTCTCTAATTTTGTTTCCATTAATCAGTCCTTTTTTTTAATTTGCTTGGTTTTTCTTATAGTTTGTTTCCTTACCTTTTGTTTTAGAGGAAATCTCATCTAACCTTGTTTTGGAGAATCTGCTTTTCCATTTTTTATATCTCTTCAAGAATATGCAGGCTTTTGTTTTAGAGGAAATCTGGGTACAAGACTACAAGTGAATTAGTCCTTGTTTTAATTCTGCCGGTTATGGTGGATATCCTTGATGGAATTTGGTTGACATGTAATAGCTGGCTTTGCGCCTGATTAATGGAAACAAAATTATCAAAAAAAAAAACGTTAGAGGAAAAAACGTTGCTGCTGCCAAAACCCAAAAACCCAAAACCCAAAAACCCAAAACCCACAAAACCCAAAACCCAGATTCACTTGTACCTAGATTCACGCAGAGGAGAGAGAAATTCTAAGTTCCTTTTGAGTATGGAGGTCGAAGATGATGTTGGTGTTGTTGTTGTGGTTAATCATGGTTGCAACCACAAAATCCCATGACCCATAGAATTGTGAGGAGAGAGAGAATCATGGTTTAATTTTGGATTATTCTCTTTTGAACGAACTTGTTTACATTAATGGTGAATCTTACTGTACCCAGATTCACTTGTACATTCATGACCATTTTTCAAAACAAAAAAGAGGAAGAAATTTTGGAGAAAGTGGTGAAAATCATTGATGAATGCTTGAGAAGAGATGAAGAACAAGAGAGAGAAAGAGATGAGTTTGGTTTTTTTTTTTTAAAAAAAGGCAGTAATTATTTTTGTTTGAAAATAGTTAATGCCGTTAACAATTCCGTCAGGTTTAATGACAAAATACAAGTTCAGGGTCATCTGGGTAAAAAAAAAATGTCAGGGTTATTTGGGAAAAAGGCCTATATGTCAGGGTTATCTGAGATAATATCCCTAATTTTTTTGACAGAATTTGTCAATTGTTAGGTATTTAGAAGGATTTAGGTCATATAAGGTGGTTATTTAAAAAAATAAACATATAAGGTGGTTAATTTGAAAACCTTGATTTTATAAGGTGGTTAAAGTCAAAAAAATCCTTATTTTTAAGCTTGTAATAAACCATGAGATTACTCATAAAGTAATCCATGATTAGGAGAGTGTTTTATGATGATTGGCGTGTGCTAATACATCATGTTAGGGTTTAAATTGTGTTGAATGTAACTCCTTGTAACAGCTCATTGAATGAGTTTGAAGATGGGCTTGATTCAAGGAGCTTTTCATGCTCCTTGAAACTGATTTAGGGACGCTTTTACTAGGGTGGTGAGTGTGTGTTTTTAGCTTCATTTTGCTGCTCCTATATCTTATATAAGGAAAGCATATGGTATATATGAAAAGAACATATTTTGAGTGATATAAAAAAACCTTGTGTTTATGCATTTTAACTTTGAGTGTGTCTCAAGTTCAAAGTGTACCCTTGTTGCTTTGAGTGGGTTCTTGAGCAATAAGCTTAGGGGAGGTTGAGTGGGTCTTGCCTCTGGCCTAAAACCCCAAATCATTGAGTTTGTCCTTGTGATTTGGTTCTATTCTTGGTTTCGAGTGTTTTCTAGTGTTCTTGTGAGTGTTCTATGTTCCTTGAGTTTAGATTCATCATCGAACACTTTGGAGGGTGTATTTAGACTTACATCATTTTAGTAGCTGTTTTTAGCAGCTATAGTTTGATAGTTACTTATTTGGATGTAATGTGGAATTGTAGATGCTAAGTAGTGATGAAACCTTTCAGGTGATAATAAAAAACTAGAATGCAATCATATCTACATTAATCGTTGTATTTTGAGCATTACTCTAAAATTACTAATAATAAGTTATCTAAAGACACATTATACTTTAGCCAAAACTGAATCAAGAAAATTCAATTTTGAACACGGAAACATGATCAAAAGTAGGGTCATTCCTGACATTTTATAGGCCCTGGGTAAAAATAGAAATTTAAGGCCTCTTATATATAGCCATATTGGTAATGGTGGAGCAAGGATTTCACCACTAATAATAATTTCTTTTTTTAAGAGTAAGTATAGTATTTTATGTAAAGTTATATTGCTCGGACTCAGGTACCCATATCCGAAACGGGAACGTGTCCAAGTGTCCGACTTGGCTATTTTTTGGCTCTTTTTCAATTTTTTGGCCCAAAACAAAGTGTCCAAGTGTCATAGCCATGTCCCAGTGTCGAGGATCTGACATCAATACTTGAGGTGAAATGAAGAGTCCGATCAACAAAGATGTAAAGTAAATATTAATTTTGAAACTAAAACTTATTAATCCATAGCATATTAGTGTGATGTTAAGAAAATAAGATTAAATCTAATATGTTTGAAGTACAATACTAGTAAACTAACGCTAATGTTTACAAAAATAAAAGGAATCTTCAAAATGAATATACAAAAATGTAAAAAGAAGTAACTAAAAAATAAAAGCAAACTTTCTTATCCTAGACCTTTTAAAAGTTTCAAGATTGGCTACTGTTCATTTGAATAGTGTTCTGAGTCACAAATGCCCGTAATTTACTGTTCACAAGCTCCTCATGTGCTGCTCGCGTGCTTACAAGTTGCAAAGTTTCCACACGTCCCTCCATTATGTGCTTCCATGTTCCATCCATCTGAACCACACGTTCCTTTCTTTCTCTCCTCTTCTTCACGTATCTCAATCTCTCTCCTACCATCCATCCCCTTTCCTCTCTGAAATCGAATCGAAAATTCGAAGAAACCCTAGACCGCCATTCTTGCTTCCACCAACTTTCATCGCTTCCACCACAAATACCAAGCCAGTGATGATTTACGACCTCGAGTGCTCGTATCATTTGATAACGACGGCGATGCTGGTGTCATTCTCTCTCCTCCGGCGACAACATCCCGATTTTTCCATTCAACGGCGACAATCTCGGAGATTGTGGAGGTGAATTCATCCGGCTGGAGCTTGAATTGTTAGACAAGAATGGCGATTCCTCTGCTTCCTCTAACTTTACTTTTTCTAATTTGTATTCTACTTTGGGTTAATCCTTTTTTTCCTTCTCTGAGATATGTAGTTGCCTATTCCGCAGCAGGGACGCCTCCGAGGCCACCGAATATCAGCTTTGTGATAAGTCATATCAACCTCAACAGCGCGGCGGGGGGTTCGACACTGATGGTGGTGGATCACAAGGCAGGTAGCAGTGGTAGTTATAATAATAATAATAGTATTAATAGTAATGTTGTTGGTTTTGATATTATGATGTCCAATTTTAATAGTCCTGCTGCGAAATTGTCGTTGAGGAAGAGGCCTAGGGTGAAAGTGGAGGAGAAGTTTGGGAGGAATGTGAATTTGGGAGGGAATGTTGGTGGAGAGGGTGGGATTAATGTGAACGAAAATAGTATTAATCACAACACGAATAATAATAATAATAATAATATTAATAATAATAATAATAATAATAATAATAATAATAATAATAATAATAATAATAATAATAATAATAATAATAATATTAGTAGTAGTAATATCAATCTTGGTTCAACAATGCAGGGGTTGGTACTTGATAGAGGAGGTCAGGAGGAGTTGTTTGAAGCCCCTGGTTAAGGATTTGGTGAATAATGCGGTGAATGGGACGGTAATGGCGGGTAGTGGTGGTGGTGGTGGGATCAAGGGAGTCGGGGCTTTGGCATTAAATGTCGTTCCTTTGAATTTTTCAGGGCCGAATTTGGTGGGGAATAATGGTGGGGATGTAATGGATGAGAAATGGAGAAAACAACAAATTTTGGGGCTTGAGGTGTATTCGAGCGTTTGGAGTTGGTTCAAGATCAAATTAAGTTGTCGTTGGAGGAGCTCAGGTCAATGGGGAGTTAAAAGTTCGGTTCTCGAGGGTGATCGGAGTAGGTTAGTTGATGTGGGTTTGTGAGTTTCTCTTATTTATTTTTCCTGGTTGATCAATGATCGCATATCAATTTGCCGATTATATATCTCGTAGGTAGTACCTTTGAGTTCATAGATGTTCTCTTTTTAAGTTTGACATAAAAGAGAGCTGTTGAATAATGTTTATTCTGTGTGTATAGCTCTTTGCTCAATGCAAAATTTCATGTTTAGCAATGATTTGATTAATAGAGAACGCAAGATTCATATTGACATATTTTGCATGTTATGGTTTGCTTCAGGGTTTGTTTTTGAGCGCCCTGTATGTTTAGTAACTGTTGTTGAGGATGACGCTGGCTCTTCTGGTATGAATGGTTGTTGCTACCATAACTATGATTACATGTGCGTGAAACATTTGCTATCCCAATACAATTGTTGTAGAGTATGAATAATCCTTAGCAAGTTGTTCAATTTTCTCTTTCCATTTATCTCTTCTCTTTTTGGTTTTAGGTTTTGGTGTTTCAACTTCTGAACCTTTAGTTGTGAGTAAGCCGAAACTTAAGGGCGTTTAATAGGATTATAGTCATTATACACCACCATAAGGCTCCCCTGTCCTTTTTATTTTTGAAATGGAGTTTGTCTTGCCTTGGTGCATCATATAATGTTTCTGTGTGTTTATATGTTAATTGCCAAATAATATTACTACAATATGAAATTTGAGATTCCATGTCTTAGTTTTGTTTTAAATTTTTTTTTGAGAAATCTTGGCATAACAATTTTCTAGAGGGGATCAAGGTCATGATCATGCCTCATATTACACTAGAATATAAGTTTTCCCAAGTTGATTAACTCTACTACATTCACTATCGCCTTATTTTTATATATGTATAGGAGTTGATACTGATAAGTTCTTCTTGGGTGAGGGTGAGGTGAGGGGGTTTATGGGGATTCGGAATGGGGAGCTTTTCAGCTCCAAAAGTATGGGGGAGTAGTATGCAACAACCAGGATCTTCAAAAAGCCTGATGAGTCATGTGTCAATGCAAAGGGAGACTCTATATCCTTCCAGTTTCTTTTCAATAATATTTGTTGAGATGTTATATGTTTGTTGAACATTTGACTTGCTGCTAAACTGAACATTAACCACAATCATAATAGCAGCTTGAATTTCCTGATCTGATACATTTTTGTAGTGGGGCAGACATACAGAAGTTGTCTTCAATGTTCACGCCTTCAATTGTTGCAGTTTTTCTTTTAATGACTTTTGTATCTACAAGGAAATATATGTGATGTTTAAGTACATTGAATGCAAAAGATTTCGAATTCTATCATTATACAGGCAATTCTTGTATTTTTTATTAAGTACCAAAGAACATTACTTATTTTCTTCGCTCTAGACAAGTTATTATCTACATTTGAAACCATCAACTAGATAACACTTTAATAGTCATCAACTTACTCAACTAATATACTTCGTATATTTGAATCTTGAGATTGCTCGAATTAAAGCATATTTAATGTATTATATAAGATGAATGCTGAATGTTTACCTGATTCATTTCAGGCAAGTACTTGGTTGTTGGTTGATAGATGACAAGCTTGTTTCCCTACAAGAGAAAAACCATTAATGGAAAGGTATATGGAGTTTTGTTACATGTGCCTTGTCTCTCAATCAATAAAATCTATGTGCTGAAAAAACTATGCTGTATTGCAGATATATGTTGCTTGTTTCTATCTCATTCACGTTTTCTATGATTATTGAGCGAAAGGAAGTTATTGGTTAAGGCCGAATTCATATATAGGCTTACGGATCCATGGCTAGAATAGAGGGGAAAAGCCAACATAGAGAACCTTTCGGTCTCATCGCTTTTGCATGATACTTCCAATCTCTAATCCTTAATGGTTGCAAGGGTGCCATACTGCCATTATATCCATCCCGTGACTCCCAAAGATAGTATATATTATCCAATCCGACAAATTCTTATACCTAGAAAAAGGTCACAACAATTGGAGCTTATCTTATTTTCTGATATGATTTTATATAGGTTACACTACCTTTTCTCTACCCCTTCCACTCATTATTGAAGTTGGGAAACAACAGCGAACTTCATGCACCACAGCACGCATCTGCAATTGCTCATTTTCTACTGCGATTAGTGATTAGCATGATAATGCTTCGACTGTTTAGGGGTAAATCTGCATAGAAGTGGAGCTTTCTAGACCGTGAATCGCAGCGTAGATGCCGATTATTGCATTTGTTATTGTTGCATGATAATGCATTGAATTTGTCAAAATCATATCCTAGACCTTTTAAAAGTTGGAAGAATGGGCACTATTCATTTGAACAGTGATCTGAGTCACACAACCATGCAAAACACTGTTCATAAGCGCGTCACGTGCTGCTCTCGTGATCCAAAAAACTTCGGCCCACCACGCGGCCTTCATGTGGCATTAGGCGCCTACTCAGCTGTGCCCAATTCCATCTGAGCCACAAGTTATTCTCTCTCCTCTTCTTCATGTTTCTCTCCTCTCTCCTCTTGCGACTGCAATGAAATCTTCCCCATAATGAAACCCTAATTTGTTTTGGGTGAAATTTCGTCGAATGTTTTGGGTAATACCAGCTTAAAATCGTGTTCTGAGCCTCGAACACGAGCTCATTGGAAAATCTACTAAATTCAGCAGCTCTACCTCGATTTCGGCGTCGGAGAAAACGCCGGAGGAGGATGTTGTGGGTCCGCCTAAAGTTTCTACTGATGATATTGATGCTGTTTCTAATGATCCTCAAATGTGCGGCCCATATGTTACTAGAATTTATGAATATCTTTGTAATATTATGGAGGTAAGATTTTCGAATTAGTTTCATTATTACAGTTTTTATAGGGATTAAAGCAATATTTACAGTATTAAAGGTGTGAATTTGAGAACCCTTTTCTTTAATTTGATTTTTTTTCGATTGATTGATGTGATGCGTTTTGCGGGAATTAGGGTTTATGATTGAAATTGATTTGGGTTTTTGTAGCAAGAAGTGAAGAGAAGGCAACAAGGGGATTACATACAGAAGATTCAGAAGGATTTGAGTGCAAATATGAGAGGAATTTTGGTGGATTGGTTAGTTGAGCTTGCTGAAGAATTTAAAGTTGTTTCTGTCACTTTCTGATACACTTTATTTGACAATTTCACACATCGATCGATTTTTGTCGACGAAACCTATTAATCGACAACGCCTTCAGCTTCTGGGTGATTCTGCAATGCTTATTGTATCGTTAGTTTCTGTGGTTTTTGGGTATTTTAAATTTATTTTAAATGATTTTTTTTATTTTTAAAATTGAAATCCTTTGTTCTTGATTGTAGAAAGTATGAGGAAATAGATCCAAAATCCGTGGAAAAATTTCGTGATATGATAGAAAATACCTACACTAAACATGAGGTTAGTGATGTTTTCTTTTTTCTGTTTTAAGTTATCTTAAATATCAAATTTACTGAATCTGAATCTGGGTTTATATTGGTATTGAGAGTTTTGCTTTTCATTGAATATCAAGGTTGTAGAATTGGAGGCTGAAGTGCTTAAAACCTCAATTATGAGATGGGAAATCCTACGGCGAAGACATTTCCCAGGTGAGAATCGAGAGCGTGTTGCAATGATTGCCTTATGTTTGATCTGTTTGTTTTTGGTGGATATCTTTCTAGATCGTGTATCGTCAAGCTTCAAAGCACCGTTAAGTTCAATCACGGAGGCATAAGTTCTTGATTTTTTCTTTCAGATTTTCGTCCTTTTACCTTTTCAAAGACTTTGCTCTAATTCGAATTGAAAGAATGGCCCACGGTTTTGATAAATTTACGTTTCGATACATTTTTTTTTGTGATTTATGAGTTAGGTCAAGTTTCTTCTCTTCTACAACAAGATGCAAGCAAGAACAACGCATAAGGTTTTATTTCTTTCCATTTTCTCTGTCTTCATTTCTTTTTTTGTGTTTGATCTTGTGAAGCAAGTTAAGATCTAGAGTAATGTTGGATCGAAAAACTTAGTGGGTATCTCAATAGTTTCAATATTTGAGGAATTAGATAGATTTTGATTAGTGGGTGTTTCAAAAGATTCAATATTTGAGTAATGTGATTGCTTTTGTTAAGTGGTGTAAAGTTTCGATCTATAGTGTCAATTTATTTGATTTCATTTCCGTGTCTGAGTTTATTCAATATAGCATCTCAATTATATTTGATTTCAAGAGATTATTTAATATGAGCTTATTCAATATTGCACCTCAATCATCACTGTGTCTCTCTCCTTCTCTTCATTTCTAACCTAATCATCAAATTTTATCTCTTTTTATCTTCATTTTTCTCCCTTTTTGCGGGAATTTCATTTCCTCTTTATCGTTTTCTAGGGTTTCTATTCAATTACTTTTCCCCTTTTGTCTTTAATTCTTCTTCAGTTGGTTTAGGGTTTTCGATTTTGGTTCGTTTTCTGCAAATTCCAGTTCATACTCTCTCCTTCTCTTCATTTCTATCCAGATCATCAAATTTTATCTCTTGTTATCTTCATTTTTCTCCCTTTTTTTGGGAATTTCATTTCCTCTTTATCATTTTCTAGGGTTTCATTTCAATTATTTACCCCCTTTTGTCTTTTATTCTCCTTTAGTTGGTTGTTTGATTCGAATGTGTTCATCGTATTTTAGAATCGCAAGCTGGATTTGGTTAAAGAATTTCTATTCCTATTTTTTCCCTGTACATTTTTCTCCCTTTTTGCAGGAGCTGGTATATTTTCAAGGCCACACATTGATTATTCCTCAAATTTATCACAAAACCCTCGAATTTCATTTGGTAATTCATTCACTTAACTTTATGGGTTTTCGATTTTTTGTTCATTTCTGCAAATTTTGGTTCATAATTTTGTGAATTTTGGAATTTATGTGCCTTTTGTTGCAGGGTAATCTCAGAAATAAAGATGATGTTTGAGAAGTCTTTCCTATGATCAAGTATGGCTTCCCTTTTTTATTTCCCTTTTCCTGTATGAGTGGTCTAATAATTTTGTAATTATGATTGCTTGTTTATGGGTTTTGATGATTCTATGTTTCTAACATTAGCAGTGTTTTCTTGAGATTGTGCTTTTTGTTTTTCTTTATGATATTGCTTTTCTGTTTAATGTTTCTTTTTTGGATATTGCGTAGCTGGTCCGATAAAGAACATGTGTCATTTATTTAAGGCGGCCCTTCTTCTTACTTGCTTTGCCGCCATGGTATTGACCTTTGTTTCCTTATGTCTGATCAAAGGCAAATCTGAGCCTCTTCAGCTCACTTCAATTCATTTCCAACTGGGTTCCGAAGGCTATTCGCTGGCATTAACGCAGCCTTTGCTGCTAATCTTCCTTTTGAATTAAGCGGTCTTCTGATAGGAACATGAACCTTTTGTGTAGTTAGTTAAAAAACAAGTTCTTTGTTCCTATGCGACACCCCTACTACTTGCCATTTAGTGCTCGCTTTTGGTTTGAAAAGGCAAGTCGTAAGTGTTTAGTTAGTTAGCCAGCTAGCTTTAAGTTTGGGCCCTTTTTTTTTGCGTACAAACAATCTCTATGAGCACTCGCATCAATTTAGTAAATCTGTAATCCTAACTTTACTACTTTATCTTATCAAGTTGGAGTGCCTATCTTCAGTTGGATTTCCTATGCTTTGTTGGAATTACTCTGTTTTCATGAAACAAGCATACCTGTTCTGTTAAGTACTGGAATCCTACTTTGCTTGGCTTCGTTTCAGTATGCACAATCTGCCTTAATAGTAGCAGGAAATCGCAGAAATTGAACTGCCTCAGGTTTTAACATTATGCTCACAACCTTGGTTCTATGTACAAAGCTACCTACTGTTAGCAGCTCACATGTTAGCAGTAGCACATTTGGTGGTATTGTAAATAGGCATATCACAATCTAACAGTGGGTAACTGTACATAAAAACAAGGTTGCAACCAAATCTTGCCCCACCTACACATAGTTAGCCTACAATCAATTGCATCTCACTCTAAATTCTTTGTCGTAACTCCCTTGTTTTGGTATAAAACACCCCTTCCACATCTTTGTAACCATTACCCTCTCACCTCCTCTTCTCTCCACCTTACAAGGAATTGTTCTTTATTTTCCCTTTGCTCTTCATATCTAACTACGTAAAGCAACCTTCCATAGCTTGGTAAGTTATCTTAAACTTATGAGCTACATTAACAATTTTATTTACAGCTTTGCGTCAAGCTATTACAAAGTGCTAAACAACATTGCCTTTTTTTTTAGCAAGCTTCCCAAGTACAACTAAAAAGTGTACGGTGTATTAGCAATGGAAGGAAATAATGTACGCGCTTCAGTAGCGGAGATACTTGCAAAGAAAGTAGGTGCTTGCTGTGTGCACGTTAGTTCACTAACCGCTACACTATATCTTTGCCTATACGGCCTCTATTCCAAAAAAACACTAAATTCTGTTTCATACTCCAGCAGGTTCAGACAACAATCCCTGGAGAAACTCACTGGTTACAAGTTCGTATTCTTGAACCAAATATTACGGATCTGCATACATATACTGCATGCGCTTCATGTGGCAAACGTATTGCGTTGCCAAATAATGTGTCGTACAATTGTTCAAATTGTTTGAAAGAGACCTTAGCTGTGCCAAGGTATACATATCCTTACATATATAATCAGTTGTGCGCTTTAACAAACCAATAATAACGGTTTCCACTTGATTAAAGGCTCCGCTTGCGGCCCGAGAACGTACGACACTCACGGCACAATATTTCTTACTGCCTACACTGAACAATGTGAAGTGCTTTTCAAAATGCCAGCCGACCGTGTTAACAATCTATCGAACGATGTAAGCATTCTTGCACTTTACACTTTTACTTACTTTGCATACGTACTCATAGTTGATTTATATGCTACATCGATCTAATTACATCCTCTTGCTAGGCCTTTACCGACATCTTTCGTGAACTAATGACAACAAGGTTCTTGATCCAAATCACACCAACTTCATCTATTTCCAGAAATAGGGTGCTGCAATGGAGCCTCCTCGCTATCTTGCGGGAATAGATTGTAGCTCCGTTTTAAAAACACTTCAAGAGGCACACGCAAAAGCTCCAAGTTAATAACAAGTTCTTAATCAAAGTTGTTAACTTAGCTATTAGAATTGCACTTGAAATAAACTTATTTATGTATTTTCTTTCCAAGTGCAATTAACGAGAAAATATACCGTGTTTGCACATCGTTCGTCATTGATTTGCCTAATCCACTCAATACAACGTGTGTACTTACCGCCCGTTTGGAATACGCGCAAAACAAACATTTCACTACTCATGGATAACGGACTACAAATACCACGATTACACTATTTTGGGGCGCCGCGCGCGGAGCAACAACTAGTCTTATAGGTAAAGGAATTTTCAAGATGATTTAAAAAAGAAAAAAAAGAAAAAATAATTTTTTTTAAAAAAAGTAAACTTTCCTCAAGGAATTTGAAACCAAGTCTTCTGTCAAAAATAATGCATAGCTAACCATCAAATTAAACTAGTATTTTTTGCATACTATTGTTGTTGCTTTCTTTTATTTAAACTCCTTCTAAAATTGGACCCCTTTCTTTTTTTAGGTTGTTGCCTCTCTAGACAACCCCTAGGGTCGGGCCTGATCAAAAGCCAAAATTGACTTTTATAACAATAAAAAAACAGCCGAAATTGACTAAGCTCGAACAACGAGTGAAAATAAATGTTACTAAATCTAATGGTGTCCCATTGTGTTGAGTGACCTAATTGTTAATAGAAAAAAGTTAACAAATATCCCCTAGAAAACAAACCCTACATAGCATCTCATGTACATGTGTATGCTTTTCCTTTATACACTTACTTAAGTCCAACATTATCTTTACCAAAAGGTCCCTATTTAATATCTTGAATCAACCGCAAAATGCTCAACTATGAGTTATATATTGGATTTTTGTCCATAATTACCTTACTTTACGCCCTTTTGCGGAACTACCTTATTTACAAAATGTTGTACAAAACTAAACATTACGTTATTGTTTGTTGACCACTACCTAAAAACTTTTTTCGGCGTTGACTTTATTTTTCCGGTAAGTAAGACCCATGTGCAGGTCACATGACTTGTTATGTTTCTTATTTTATTTCCCTCTTCTATTTTTCCCTCCCTTTCTAAACTAATCTCCCCCTTATTTCTCCCTCCTCTTTTGCCCTAAATTTATCGTTGTTTCCACTGCCATTTTGTAATCAATTTGCTGAGCACAAAGGCGAGCAAATAATAAATCACTTGCCTTAACTTCTTGAACAGTATAAGCAATTACTCATTGTGACTCAATTTGCCTAACTGAAACGTCATCAAGGGGTAAGTTTGTAGGAAAATTGACTTTTTTTGGGTTTTCTTCTCTCACAACAGTAGAAGAAATTGACTTTTTTGCCTAAATTTAGGAATTTCAGTGGATTTTGTTGACTTTTTTGTGTGCTCAGCAAATTGATTACAAAATGGCAGTGAAAACAACGATAAATTTGGGGCAAAAGAGAAGAACAATAATACTATCCTGATTAGGATGACGACGACGACCACAATGAGTTTGGAATAATAGTGTCATCTATACTCGTATTTGAATTAATAAGCACTTCGCTTTTAAAAGTTGGTGAATATAAGTGTTTATACGCCTTGATATTTACGTAGAAATTAGAAATGTTCAACGTGAGAAGTAAACGCACCATACCGCAATTTAAGAGGAAAACAAACATCATACTCTCAAATTAGAGCAATAGCCCTGAGGGTTCTGACAATCATAATCATCAAAATTAAAGTTGGACAATCTCTATGATCTGATGATCTCCATCCTCTTTAGTCTTATACACATTGGCAAATGAAACATAAATTTCAACTCACACCTATAACCAAACTAAACCAACACCCCGAGCTGATTCACACAAATAGATATTCCTATATTCTGTTCTCTTTTACAAGAAAACTCAACTACTAAAGAAACAAAACCGTCAAAAGAAAAAGAACTTTTTAAGAAACAAAGAAAAACAAAAACAAAGAGCAGGTAAACAGTAAACATCATCATCTGCTTGCATAATCAGGTTTCTTAAAAATCTGTCATAAAACTATGGCTTCTCTAATCTGGGCTACTAAGTACAGGGTGAAAAAACAAAGTTCTCCTGCAAATATAAGTTAGAACAAAGGTCCAGTCCCGCCTTCTTTATCTGCATCTGGGACACTGGAGTAAGCAAAAATAACATTTGACATCTCCCAGCCCCAGTCATCTCTCCTCGAAACATTCAAGTGAGGCCAACGGTTTATCCGGACATAGTTTCGCCTGAGCTTTCCATCAGCGTACCCGGTAACGATTGTGTAAGCACATTCATGGCCACCCCATACCTTGTCTTCAGCGTCTGCAGTCTGGCTCCCATCGGCATGGAAGTAACGGTGCATCGAAGGGCCTACACCTCCCCAGTATGGGTCCAGATTTTTCCAATAATCAGGGGCAGCCTGGTAATTGAACACATGACATAATTGAGTTCTAAAGAGAATTGCCATATTTGGAATACAGGTAGGAGCTAAGATGGTCTTGATCATAAGACTAAAAAAACTAAAAAAGTATGCAAGATATACAAAATCACACAGAATCTTAAATTCAGTCAGAGTCGTCTTTCCACTCAAAATGAACTAGGGTGAATAACAATGATCTTTGTAAGTTGCAAGTCTATAAATTTAAACAATAAGGCCATAACATAAGGGTGTATTCTCTTCACCTCGTTTTCTGAATTTATCTGAAATGAACTTATTGAAACTTAAATAAACTTATTGAAACTTATGAATTTATAGGAACTTATTGAAACATTTTATAATATATGAACTATCTGAACTTATAAACTTATTTTTTAAGGTACAGAGAACACATCCGAAATATAACGCTATGGCTTCACATTATGAATATGGTTCCTGTTCTATATTTGTATCCTATACTCCTGTTATACAGCTTTACAATCAACCCAAATTAAGATAGAATGGATCAAAGGTTAATTTCTAAAAAAGGTTTAAAGTAAAAATTAAGATCTGATTCGTACTGTTATAGTCGCAGATAGACAGTTCACAAGTATTGTAAGAAATCCACAAATTTGAAATGAATATGCACATAATCACAAAAAGTTACTATATCACGAGTAGAAACATACCTCAGTGAAACGGAACTCCCAAGAATGGTCACAGAGATCGTCCCTCATGATACGGGTCTTTATGCAGAAAAGGTTAGTAAGTTAGCAAGACAAGACAGAATCAACAAGTGCACTCGATACACCAGCTTATACTTTAAAGAAAGGGGACAGGTTAAAACCAATTGGGACAAGAAATGGAAGACTCACCCGCTTACTGTCAATGACTGCACGGGAAAAACAAGCCAATTTCGACAATCCTGGAACTTTCGACCACCGAGGTATATGTGCTTTCCCAATCCACAGCTGCTTACACTGAAATGATGAAGTACACTCATCAGAATAATTACTCCATTTCCTAATAAAGGAACATCACAAGTGCAGAAATCAGTACAGCCACAGGAACTCAGGAAGCAGAGCAATGCAGCTGTATTATCAAAAGGGACATGATAGAACCGAGGATGACTGCCACCTATATTAGTCGAACTCTTCATTTGACCTCAAGTCCCCATGTCATATTTTCAGCACTTTTCTGGACAAAAAACCATGGAAAGTTTTAATTAAATTGCCGAGTCTGACCCTTGGACACATTCTTGGGTCTGACACAAGTGACGTGATCCAAGTAACCATAGACTCCCACCAGAAGTATCCCAATTCATATGAACATGACTCTAAAAGACGTCTATAATTTAAAGGCACACGAGCACGTAAAGCAGAAAAGAATTCCAAAAATGGCCTCCTTGAAGTTAGTTTCCAGTGGCAGGTGATCTTTAAAGAGTTCATCTCTCAGTGACTAGAAGTACTATATAAATTAACCTCAGAAGTGGGCTGCCTTCAGCTTGGGTTTCAAACTCCATACAAATAGAAATAGCTGCTTTTACAAATGAACTAACCTTCTACTAAGAGCAGAACTGGTTTACGTAGAATACCTCATATGAGAGACAACCAGTAGACAATTTAAGTTCATGTTCATTTCTAATCTACAAGAATTTTTCGAATTCTCAGACTATTCACGCTCTTCTCCTATTGATGATCTCCTTTGGAACTTAGTATCTATTCTAAATTTAAAGGTCAATATTATCGATAATAAGGGTCAATTAAAAACAATAGTTCTTAACAATAGAAATTGACCTATTATTTCAAGACTATCCATAATCAAAGTGGTCTAATTCAGAACAAAGAGACTAACCCCCCTTCAACGTAACTTGATTAAGAACACTATGAGTAATGAGCGCACACTATTGCTTCAAATGTACAGCAGGATATTAATGCGGAAAATGACACGCTTGAATCTGTTTAACCCCATTGCTACACAATTACACAAATATAGGATATTAACACAAAAAATTGGTTTATAATTAACAAAAAAAAGTAGTTTAACACGACACAACATGAACTGGACACGAAAATAATGGCTTAGTGTTTAGGTATCTCAACACGTTTAATAAAACGAGTCAATACAACATGCTTTATATTAATATTTTCAACCCCTTTATATATGACACAAACATAGACACAAACACGAACTTTTATCCGCTCTACGTACAAGTCTAACGAAAATCCTTCCAGTCAACTCACATGAACTTCTCTTATAAAACAAGTTGCCTAGCCAGAGTCAGAGTGTATCAAGCGGTGGGCAGGTGGAGAGAATTACCCTTACATCTCCTAATTGTTGAGTAAACACCAAATTATCCCTAATTCCCTATCGTTTTGGCTTATATAAAATAAATAATTGAATTGCTTACCATTTTATTCAGAGAATTCAAAAAGAAAAAACAACAAGCATATATTACCAGTAAATAACAAACAGGCTTAGATAGAATTAACATTTGAATTACATAGTACTACCAGGCACCAGCAACAGTAAATAAAAGAATTTAGTATAGTTTGTTTTGACACAGAATTTATTTATTCATTCATCATTGAAAAAAAAAGAAAATTATATACTATATATTTTTTTATTATTTTGAAAGAACCAAATTATGTATATAGATAGACAGTAGATTACAAAAAAACATAAATAACGGAAATTGAATATAAAATAAAATAGAAAAGAATTAAATAAAGAGTGAGAACAAAAGAAAAGAGAAAAAAAAAAAGAGTTACCAAGGGAGACCAAAGCGAATCAGAAGAGGCAAGAGAAAACCAAGAACGAGACACGAGAAGAGAGCGTGCCAAGCTGCGTGCATCCAATTTCTCCATTATTTTCATTACTATATCTTCACCCAACACATAAACCATTGGATCATCTTCTTCTACTTCTTTACTTTCTCTCTCTTCTCGCCATGATCCTCGTCGTTGATGCTGTTTTTCCAAACTCATTGTCGTCGTCGTCGTCATCGTCATCCTAATCAGGATAGTATTATTGTCCTTCATATTCAGCTTCATCTTCTTCTCAGCATTTATATTATCCACCGCCCTCAACATACTTGATCTCGCCATTTTCAGATGATGAATTTGGTCACAATTTTTGTTTTTTATTTATAACATGGAATTTTGGCCCACCGATAAAAAGAGAGGGAGAAAGTTTGGCCAATGACACGTGGGTGATACGATGTCGTATTTTTATTGGTAGGGGTGAGATTTTGGATGTTGGGAATCTGGACTTATTTTATAACGACTGTTTCCTCAAGGGAAATAGAGAGAGTTCACCTGAAGAGAGATGAATGATGATACTTGATAGGATGGAAACACCAACTTAATGTTACTTGAGTTTTGGGTTTATCGATGACATAAAACTGTTATATAAACTGTTATATGCACGGTATGTGTGCAAATCTGCAAATGTATATAAAAAGTTAAATTGTGTAATTATATTTTGTCAAGTTCTTGCTTTAACTAAAACAAGATAATTAATGAAATTGAGAAATATTCCCTCTATTTTTTCATAGTTCTCATCTGGCATCTTTACATTATTCACAATTAGTGATAATCTTCTCAATTATTCTTAATATATTTTTGTTGGATTCGACTCAATGGATACATTATTAATATTCAATCGTTATAATTTATATTCCCTCTGTATTTTTTTATCTTTTTCACTTGGAATCTTGACACTGTTCACAATTAGGGAGAATCTTTTAAATTTTTCTCAATATATAAGAAAAAAATATAGTCATGTGGGGTCTTGTTTGATTCGTCTCAATGAGTATTTTATTAATATTCAATTATTATATTTTTTACTAATATGTAATGAAAGATTAAGGTAGAATAAGTGCATTGGCAAATGTGCAAAGTCAAAGTAGGAAAGAAAAAAAAAATATAGAGGAAGTACTAATATATAATAAAAGATATTCCAATTTAAGAAAGATGTTGACAAACGTGCACAGAAAAGTGATAATGTTAAGAAAAAACAAATGGAGTACCTGTTAAATTTGATAAATTTACCATGTAATTTGAGCTTGTCACAAAGATGAGTTTGATTGTATTTTATTTAAGGGTATATTTATAATTTAGGTTGGACACCAAGTCTCGTTTTTTCTTGTATAATAGATATTTTTGGTAATTCATGCAAGGAAAACGTCCAATTCTTCTTAAATTTTTTCAAAACGCTCCTTAATTTCTAAATTGAAAAATATCATCAGCATATATCTATATATATTATCTTTGCATATATGATATATATCCAGTATTAATTTGGCAACCACTGTAGTGTGACGAATTGATTATCCTTCGTCTTCCGTTATTTTTATGTTTATTTTGGCTTTCTTCTTCGTTAAGGTATCGTCGTTTATCGTCTTGTATCTTGACCCCCAAACACATAAAAATTAAAAAAGCTGGTGGTATATGAGAGAGGAGTTCATATTGTTGTCAGTTTTGTTTTTTGTGCTTTTTCCAGTTTTCAGCGGGCCTACACGGCTACAACTACTTTTTTGGATTTTTTTGGTTGCGTTGGCGTGATATTAGTCCATCTACGGCAGATATTTTTACCTAGATATTTTTGGAGTTGACAACATGGCATGATATTTGTCCAGTTATGAGAGATATTTTTGCCAGATATTTTTGGAGGTTCTCATTGGAACTCCAGGCGGGCATAATAAGATCTTCGATTTTGATTCTTTTGTTTGGTTAGTAGGTGACGTGAGTCGAATTTCTTGCTCATCAACCCGACCCAACAACATAGGTAAAGGTTAAGCCTATTGAGTAATGGCGGATCATTTAAAGGGCAAGACTGGATTTGACCCTGTACAAGGTTTGAGAAAAAAAAACCATTACAGTTTTGATATTTCATATGTTCAATACTCACGGCCCAATGATCTAATACCAATGACCTAACAAAATAAAAAGTAAAGTTGTGCTTGTTGATCTGAGAGAAAAGTAAGTTGTGTGCACAATACAAAGTGGGGTTGTAAGTTGCAAACTCTACATTCTCTGTTGCATCATATCTAGAGCTGTCAGTTTGGTTAATAAACCGCTTGGTTGAACCGAAAACAACCGAAATTGAACCGAATTAAACCGAACTAGAAAGAATCGTAATTGAAATTAACCGAAAAATGATGAACTGGAACTGAAATAAACTGTAAATGAAAAACCAAAAATGAACTGCAATTGAACAGAAACAAATCAGAATCGAAAATAATCGTGAAAACCGAAAAGTTGATCGATCAACTGAACTGAACTGAACTGAATATGTAACTGAATTCACTGAACTGATTCAAACTGAAACTGAACTGAACTGAAACCATTTTAAACTGATTTTAAACTGTATCCGAACCGAATTCACATATTACCCAAATTCATGATAGTACTCCAATTCACATACAAATTTTATCATGATAATTTTTATTAGTACTTGAATTTATGACATACTTCCTCCGATCTTTATTAGTTTATCCGTTTTTCTGCACGGAGTTTTAGGAGAAATAATGTTGTGGGGCGTAGAAAGCGAAAACCGTTATTTTATATTAAAGTTGAATGTATATGTGTGATGGAAAGTTAAGACCCGACCCGGTTGTGACTCAACCCAATTATTACCGACCCGTTACCACCCGACCCAGTTACCACCCGACCCAAAACCATTCCGACCCAATACAACCCAACCCAAAACCATTCCGACCCAATTTCACCATGTTATAAAGATGTAGGTGGTTGTGTGGATGTGAATGAAGAATTATGAGTGGATTTAATCATCTTCGCATCCAATTTCATTACATTTTCGCATCCATGACTCATAAATTTATCCGAATTTCCAACTGAAACTCGATTATTATCAAATTCTCATGACACATGACCCTTTTTCTTGTTCCTTATTCAGTTCTTTAAGGACTTCTTATTGCAATAATATGAGTTATGATGTCTACATTCTCATCTTTTCTTTTTTCTATTTGATTGCAATTTTTAGATATAGAAGTCATTGTTATAGTCCTCTCACGATCAATTATATAATCATTATCATCAAAAGATGATGCCCATATGCTGCAATCCATAGCTATTGCATATTATCAGTAAGTAAGATGCAGGCAACATTAAAAACAAATCAACAGAAAAAGTCTTCCAAGCTACATCCAAGAACTTCCTGCCCCTTGTCGCCAGTCACTGTTGTTCAAGTAGCACAGACATACGACCACAGTTTAGGTTAATTCAACTTCCAATTTTTCTAATCAGCAATTGAGAATTGAAGAAGGGAACAAATAATGTGTGAAGTGTTAACTTACCCGGAACTGGACGGATCTTGGCCATCTCGGTTGTTTGAACTCCCAGATATCAACTTGTACTCCGGCGTGATCGACGAGAGAGAAGTGGGAGTCTCCCAAATTTCAGATTGAAAAAAAAAGAGATGTATCAGATTCAACAAATGTAGAAAAATTAGAAAGACCCAGTTGGTTAAAAACTTTCAGATACACCAAAAAAAAAAAAAACTCAAAATATTTAGATATCAAAAGTTTACAAAGGAACGAAAGAAGATAGATTGAAGGGGAAACCCGGAACTTGCAATTCGAATAAAATTAATTGAAACCCAAAATTAGCAAGAGTCAACGAAAAAAACCGGGAATAAAAAAAAGGCAAAACAAAAAATATATGGTTTGGGGGTAAATCATTAATACATATAGAAAATCAAGAATTAAAAAACATGTGTAAATAAATTCCCCCCAACATTGAAGAAACTCTTAGAATGAAGACCAATTATCGGATTCCATGAATTTGGTTAAAATTTCAAGATTAGAAGTATCCATCAACACATATTGTTCAGAAATGGAGACCATAAGTGAAAATTGTTAGGATCAACCATTAGGGGTTTGGCTGAATGAAAGAGGAGATGGAAATTGCAAACCTTAGAGAACAGAGAAGGAACCAGGAAGTATCATTGTAAATAATTAAGGGGGTTATTTCTATTGTGTGGAACATTAGTAAAATCCAATCAGATATCTACACCAAGTTTTGTTTTGGAGGGTATTTAGTATTTACCCCGCCTTTTTTCCCTTGGTAAATATGTTTATAATTTTGGAGGGAAAGTTCCCTCCTAAATTTTCATTCTAAACGGCCAAACTCCATGCTCCTAATCCCTAAACTTCAAACCCAATTCTCATACCCTATAACCCCGTTTCCAAATAATCATAATTATTTCACAAATTATTAAAATAGGCGGTCTAATTTTAACATAAAATTAGACAAACCTAAGCCTGGATTTTTCTAACAAGCTCATTCCATTTCAATCGACCCAACACTATCCTAGTCATCCCTTCTCTTCTCCTTCCTTTTATTTTCTTGATTCTCGAACTACAACAGACAATTTCAAAAAAATTACCCGACATTCTTACCGAACGGAATAAACTAGTCATTAAATGGATTAAACTAGTCACTAAATGGGTGGAAAAAGAGGAGAAAGTAGATGGAATAGGTTACAAATAATAGAAAAGGCAACAGTGTATAGATTAAAAAGAAATGAACCAAAAAGGAAAGTGTTTAGATTAAATTACCGTAATACCGATACGACGATACGTATAGCAACTCAAAGAGACGGATGATCAAATAGACTCGAGACTCCTAAGTCCTATGTTACTATCTTAGTATCTTTTAAGATCCACAACTGAAACATCAACGATGAAAATCGATCAATCTAATGATGCTTCGATTATTGTTAACCGTGTAATAACATTGATGATCGACCTATCTTGTTGCAACTGAATTAGATACTTTCGGTTCCGAAATGAATTCAACTTAAAGATATGATTAACTTAAGTAGAGTACTTGTTATTATCTTGAATTAAACTTAGGTACCTGTTAAAGTAGATGTTTTGAGTTTCAATATGAATTTAACTTAGAGACGAATAACTTAAATGGAGTATTGTTATATTGAACCAATCTACTGAGTTACATTGTTCTACATTGGTTGCAACTGAATCATATACACCAATTAACTTATCACTTATATCAAAGTATAAAGTATCTTTACCATAAATGGTCAATGTAAACAGAATACAAAGTATTTCATAATACAAAGTTTCTTTAACATAAACAATCCATGTAGATCATATACACCAATTAACTTATCGACTTATATCAATATATAGATCTAAATATCTAATGCAATATCAGTAATTCAGTATACATTAGTCTTGTGCAATAACAAATTGTTTCAATTTGTTTATGTGTTTAGATGTATTCGCATATATAACGTCTAATCGACTAAGTTAATAACAACTTCACTTATCAACTTGTTTTGCTTTAGCAATATCACTACAAGAAAATCACAAAATAACGACGGCCTATCAGCGACGGCTAGGGAAACCGTCGGTAAATCCATAGTAAGCGACGGCTTTAAGCCGTCGTTGATTACCGTCTGCTTTTATATCATTTAACGACGGTTTAGCTGTCGTTGATAACTAACGACGGCTAAAAGCGGTCGTTGATTTTGTGGAATTAAAGCGAAATTTTTTTAGCTTGGGCGACGGTTAGAAACGGTCGTTGATGTCCGAAGGGGGGGGTTTAATTGAATCGGTGTTTCATCGGGTTTTATTTTCAACAAAAAAAAAAGGAGGGAAGTAATTATTAAAAAAAGGGCGAGCACAAGAAATGGCGAAACCACCTCCACCCGCCTTTCCTCCTTCCTCCAGCCAACGGCAATGACGAAACCCACCTCCACCTCACTTCGCCGGCGGTAAGCTTTACTTTCTCCTTTTTTTAAAAAATTTTTGTACTCATGAACCAAACCCTAACAATTGGGTTTTTTCCTCGTGAGAGAAGTGAACTTCGAGCGACGACCTTGGGCGACGAAGTTGCATCGACTCTTCTGCGGACCTACATTTCGCCGGTGGTAAGCGAAGGCCAATATCTTTTTTTTTTTTTTAATAATTTGTGTACTCATGAAACTAAACCCGAAAAATTTGGTTTTTGCTAATTCTTGTTATTTCTCCTAAAAATTGGAATCTTGTTTTTGTCGGTTTTTTACTCACATTTTGTTAGTCTTGCTTTATTTTATGTAGGGTCGTGAGGGCCGGCAGGGGGAGTGAGGGGGAGGGCGGGGGGCGGCTGTGAGGGGGAGGGCGGGGGGCACGCAGCCGGCGGGGGAGAGGGGGAAGGGCGGGGGGCTGCAGTGAGGGGGGGGAGGGCGGGGCCGCAGCCGGGGGGGAGTGAGGGGGAAGGGCGGGGGGAGTGAGGGGGAAGGGCGGGGGGGGAGGGCGGGGCCGCAGCCGCCAGGGGGAGTGAGGGGGGAGGGCGGGGGGGCGCAGTCGTGAGGGGGGGGCGCGGGGCTGCAGCCGCCAGGGGGGAGTGAGGGGGAATGGCGGGGGGCGGCACTGTGAGGGGGGGGCGGGGGGAGGGGAGGGGGGAATGGCGGGGGGCGGCACTGGGGGGGGGGGGGGGGGGAGGGGGGGCGATGCCGCCAGGGGGAGGGCGGGGGGGAGGGGCGGAGGCGGGCTGCCGGCCAGGGGGGAGTGAGGGGGGGAGGGCGGGGGGAGGGCGGGGCCGCAGCCGCCAGGGGGGAGTGAGGGGGGGAGGGGGCGGGAGGGTCGGTGAGGGCCAGGGGGGAGTGAGGGGGGGGAGTGCAGGCCCGGCAGTGAGTGGGGGAAGGGCAGGGGGGAGGGCGGGGGGAGTGCGAGGCCGAGGGGTCGGTGAGGGGGAGGGCAGGGGGGAGTGCAGGCCAGGAGGGGGTTAGTGAGGGGGGAGGACAGGGGGTAAGTGAGGGTTCGCTGTTTCTAATATCTTACATTTTATTGTGTTTTTTTTAATCTTACGCGTTTCTACTTTCTTGCAATTTAGGTAATCATGTCTAATCCTAAGGCCCGCGGAGGTCGAGGTGGCTTAGGTGGATGCCAAGGTCGTGGGACTTTGACTCCGAGGGAGCTTTTTCAGTCACCAGATGTACAAGGAAGCCAGAACCATATGTCAGAGACACAGGGAGATGATTCACAGGCACGTGACATTGGTGACCACGTACCGGAGACTTCGATGACTCATACGGAGGAAGGTGAAGGTTCGAACCGTGCACCAAGAAAGGTTTTAAGCCCTACTGGATTGTGGTAAGTTCGTAAGCCTTCATTTCATGATATTTGTATGCAATGATATTCACAATTCACGTGTTTGTTTGGTTTTCAATTCAGGTTTGATGATAACAAGGTTAGTGGGTCCATCACTGACATTTTCCAGGGCCATTTTCGACAACCATGGTTCAATTACACTGAGGTCGATGATGCAACAAAGAAGCATTGGTGGAACATTTTCACAGTATGTATGAATCGAATTATGAAAAATGAAATTGATTATATTACTTTATTAATATCTTTGTTTAATGTTTGACTAAAGGGTATTTACGAATGGCCTCCTGAGTTAGAAGGCCTAGTGAGGAAGGATTACAAGAAAAAGCTTCATCTCGTCTGCGAGACTTGCGATATCTGGGTGGTTAAGAAAGCCAAAGAAAGGCCAAAATGGTTGGGGAGACGATATACGAAGACATGAAGAAGAGAAGTGAAGACCCAACATTTCGGGAAAAATCTGAAAAGGCGAAGAAGAACCGAAGAGGTGGCTCCCTGTCTAATCCAATTGAGCCGTCACACTTTCAGGGTTCTATTTCGGCGGCACAACATGCTAGGAAGATGGTAAATATGTTTCATATCTACTACTTAGTGTAATTTACATGAATATGTTCCATAAAGCCTTTGTTAATTCAACAATGTCTACAGGCAAAGAGTAGAGGAGGAGTACTCCCTACTGCTCCCGAGTTGTTCTTGAAGACTCATTTCAAGACTGTTCCTGGAAAAGGAGAAATTCCAGCAAACAAGAAATCAAAGCAAATCTCGGTACATACTTCTAAACATATATTTATAGGCAAATATGATTGAAAAGTTTGATGGTAGTTTAAGTTAGAATCAAATATAGGCCATTTAAGGTTAAGTAGGAAATTGAATGAATAAGAGTACTTTGATGCTAGTTTAAGTTATAATCACCTCAAACATCATATATGTAGTTAGTTTAATGTATTTATAAGTTGTTTTGATTGAAAATACACAAAGTAGGAAAGTTAAAACCCAATGTAGGCTAATATAGGACATTTTTGGCCTTTTTACTTGAAATTGAATGAATACGAGTACTTTGATGCTAGTTTAAGTTATAATCACCTCAAACATCATATATGTAGTTAGTTTAATGTATTTATAAGTTGTTTTGATTGAAAATACACAAAGTAGGAAAGTTAGAACCAAATGTAGGCTAATATAGGCCATTTTAGGCCTTTTTACTTGAAATTGAATGAATACGAGTACTTTGATGCTAGTTTAAGTTATAACCACCTCAAACATCATATATGTAGTTAGTTTAATGTATTTATAAGTTGTTTTAATTGAAAATACACAAAGTAGGAAAGTTAGAACCAAATGTAGGCTAATATAGGCCATTTTAGGCCTTTTTACTTGAAATTGAATGAATACGAGTACTTTGATGCTAGTTTAAGTTATAACCACCTCAAACATCATATATGTAGTTAGTTTAATGTATTTATAAGTTATTTTAATTGAAAATACACAAAGTAGGAAAGTTAGAACCAAATGTAGGCTAATATAGGCCATTTTAGGCCTTTTTACTTGAAATTGAATGAATACGAGTACTTTGATGCTAGTTTAAGTTATAATCACCTCAAACATCATATATGTAGTTAGTTTAATGTATTTATAATTTGTTTTGATTGAAAATACACAAAGTAGGAAAGTTAGAACCAAATGTAGGCTAATATAGGCCATTTTAGGCCTTTTTACTTGAAATTGAATGAATACGAGTACTTTGATGCTAGTTTAAGTTATAACCACCTCAAACATCATATATGTAGTTAGTTTAATGTATTTATAAGTTGTTTTGATTGAAAATACACAAAGTAGGAAAGTTAGAACCAAATGTAGCCTAATATAGGCCATTTTAGGTCTTTTTTACTTGAAATTGAATGAATACGAGTACTTTGATGCTAGTTTAAGTTATAACCACCTCAAACATCATATATGTAGTTAGTTTAATGTATTTATAAGTTGTTTTGATTGAAAATACACAAAGTAGGAAAGTTAGAACCAAATGTAGGCTAATATAGGCCATTTTTGGCCTTTTTACTTGAAATTGAATGAATACGAGTACTTTGATGCTAGTTTAAGTTATAATCACCTCAAACATCATATATGTAGTTAGTTTAATGTATTTATATGTTGTTTTGATTGAAAATACACAAAGTAGGAAAGTTAGAACCAAATGTAGGCTAATATAGGCCATTTTAGGCCTTTTTACTTGAAATTGAATGAATACGAGTACTTTGATGCTAGTTTAAGTTATAACCACCTCAAACATCATATATGTAGTTAGTGTAATGTATTTATAAGTTGTTTTAATTGAAAATACACAAAGTAGGAAAGTTAGAACCAAATGTAGGCTAATATAGGCCATTTTAGGCCTTTTTACTTGAAATTGAATGAATACGAGTACTTTGATGCTAGTTTAAGTTATAACCACCTCAAACATCATATATGTAGTTAGTTTAATGTATTTATAAGTTGTTTTAATTGAAAATACACAAAGTAGGAAAGTTAGAACCAAATGTAGGCTAATATAGGCCATTTTAGGCCTTTTTACTTGAAATTGAATGAATACGAGTACTTTGATGCTAGTTTAAGTTATAATCACCTCAAACATCATATATGTAGTTATTTTAATGTATTTATAAGTTGTTTTGATTGAAAATACACAAAGTAGGAAAGTTAGAACCAAATGTAGGCTAATATAGGCCATTTTAGGCCTTTTTACTTGGAAATGTTTGAATACGAGTACTTTGATGCTAGTTTAAGTTATAACCACCTCAAACATCATATATGTAGTTAGTGTAATGTATTTATAAGTTGTTTTGATTGAAAATACACAAAGTAGGAAAGTTAGAACCAAATGTAGGCTAATATAGGCCATTTTAGGCCTTTTTACTTGAAATTGAATGAATACGAGTACTTTGATGCTAGTTTAAGTTATAAACACCTCAAACATCATATATGTAGTTAGTTTAATGTATTTATAAGTTGTTTTGATTGAAAATACACAAAGTAGGAAAGTTAGAACCAAATGTAGCCTAATATAGGCCATTTTAGGCCTTTTTTTTTACTTGAAATTGAATGAATACGAGTACTTTGATGCTAGTTTAAGTTATAACCACCTCAAACATCATATATGTAGTTAGTGTAATGTATTTATAAGTTGTTTTAATTGAAAATACACAAAGTAGGTAAGTTAGAACCAAATGTATATTTACTTGAATATGAGTATATTTAACCAAATGCAGGAGACGTACAAGAAGAAGCTGGATCATTGTACCACTCGGGGGTCACACCAGAACCCCGATCTCGTTGTATTGGGAGACAGGTGGGGGGGAGGAACCGAGGAAAAGTTCAGGGGTTGGGTCAGGGAGATCATTTGTACTACAACTCTTCATCAGGGCGAGGAGATGGCGGCTCTTCACAACCATATGAGCCGTCCATTTTATCTCAGATTGAGGCGCAGGTCGATGCAAAGGTCGCTGCGCGGATGGAAGAGGTGGAGGCAATGGTCGCAGCACGGGTGGAAGCGTCAAGTCGGGCCATTGTTGAGGAAATGATGAGGAACATGTCTAGTTTCGGCCACATGTCCTCAGGTTGCAACCCAGGCCCCACTCCACATCGCAGACCAGACGATGACCCAGGGTTTGGTGGTGGCGGTAGTGCTACACGTACACCCTTGACAAAGGTAGTGTTTTTGGTTTCGGCAACTAGGTAACTTTTATGCATTTAGTGTCAATATTTATCGGCATCTCGCTTTGTTTCTAGATGTGTCGGGTTATTTTTTTTGGAACCCGACTTCTACTTTATTTCCCGACATCGGGATCTATTTTGTGTACATAATTGTAATCTATTTCATGTAATTATACAAGTATCAATGCAAATTACAAGTATCAATGCAAATTGTAATATATATCAAAATTGCATATTTTTGTAATTGAATGCGATGGAGGAACAGCTTTAGTGTGGTCCACAAGCATGCAGCTGTGCTGGTACAGGTTTAATTATTGGTAACAACAAAAATATTCTAAATAATATTATTTCAAAAAAACGACGGCTAAACATTAAATCAACGACGGCTAGGCAGTCGTTGTAAGGTATACTATGCACCCAAGGACTTCCACTTCAACGACTGCTTTTACATAATAGCGACGGTTTATAACGTACGTTGATGTGGCCCATACAACGACTGTTTATAACCGTTGGTGAATTACCGACGGTTTTTAACGGTCGGTACATCAACGACGGTTCCAAACCGTCGTTGATTTAGCGGCTGTTTAAAACAGTCGTTGGTTTGGTGCCAACGTCGGTTTTTGGAAACGGTCGCTGATTACAAGTAAACCGTCGTTGAATTATTTACCGACGGCTTAACGGTCGTTGATTCCAAATTCAGCGACCACCCGTGCACCGACTGCCATTTAACGACGGTTTAGCGGTCGGTAATGTTTTACCGACGGTTTGCCTTAAATTGCCGACGGCTTTTAGCCGTCGTTAAATGCGATCTTTCTTGTAGTGTATGTTTTGTATTTGCGACATATAAAGCTTAAGCAAGGTTCATTTTGATAGATCATTGCCCTTTTCAGTTACATTGTAAGCTTACATTGATACATTATATAATCTAGTGTCAACTTGTTTCAGTTAAATTAGATATTTGAAATTTAAAATAATTGTAACTTATAAACGATTAACTACATTGGAGTGTTCTTATCTTCATTTATGTTATCGTTTCACATTGATACAATATCTAATAACCTTATACTAACTTGTTTCACTTTAATATTATTTTCGATATCGTAATGGAGGCATGGAGCAATGTTATGTTCAATCAATTGGTCTTGTAACTTGTAAGAGACAACATACTCTTAATTTAAAACTGGACAACGGTCCAATCCCAATATTAAGAAGAGAACAAATCATCTTTGTAATATAGTGACTAGTTTAATCTAATTAGTGACAAGTTCAATCCATTTGGTTCTCACATTATTTAATCGTTGTAGTTCGAGATTCGTTGTAATCCAATATCAATTTGGTTCACTCGAATATTATGTTTTAAAATCAAAATGGATACAACTTAATCTTACTTTAAATTAAGCAAAGTGATTTTCAATTACTTTACTGTCACACATAGATACCTTGATCTGATATTATATTAACTTATTTTACGTCGATTATATGTTTTTCAGCCTCAGTGACTAGTATCGTTATAGACTTATAGTAAGCCCTTATAGTTAAAGTAAGACATTAATATAATCAACTTTTTAAAAATGTCTAACTCGTCTTTTGAGGAAGTTTATAATAATTTATATTGATATGAGACGTCCTTTTAAAATCAAATATGATATGATTTGCATACAACTAAAAGTTTGAATATCGACTTATATAAATTTGTCTTATTCCAAATCATATATATCAGTAATAAAATACACTTTTACCAATGTCACTTTCATACACGTTTTTATGAAGTACAACTATTTTTTTCGAGGCAATTGCGGAAGTGCCGACAACACTTATTTGTTGCATTAATTTTTAACCGGACCTGAAAAAACATATGGCCAAAAACCCGACATGAAGCTCAATTTTTCTCGAACAAATACAAGAATGTGATTAACTTCTACCCGAACCGATGTGATTATCGCCGAAGTTATGTGATTTTCGTCAATAACTGAAATTAACCGAAACGAAACTGAAAATAACCGCAACAAATTTTAACTGCTATGGATTCAACCGTTGGTTGATTTAACTGTTTGGATAAAACTGATTTAAACTGCAACTGATCTGAACTGAAAATGGAAAGGAAAAAAACTGAATTAAACTGAACTGAAAGTTTGTTAACTGAACTGAACTGAACTGTTAATTATTTCAACTGGTATAAACTGAACTGATATCAACTGAACTGTTTGGTTATAACCATAACTGAACTGTTGAACTGAATTGACACCTCTAATCATACCATCTCATCTCCCATCAAAATAAGGTTTAAGGTTTTTTTTTTTGGTTTCCTTGTTAGTTGTTAGTGGCTAATGTTTCATGGATTTTGTTTGTTTTATTACAGTTTTTTGTTTAATTGATGTTTACTTTGCACATAACTTTATAAGAATTTTTAGCATCAAGTACAATATTGATAATTTTAAAATGTTGAAAGAGCGTCAACCCTTACTTTAGTTGTTTCCCAAAGAGTGGGAGTGTGGTGCTTGTATCTTTAATATTTTAGCTAATATTTTTATATGTTGCCTCTGATTTAAATAAGTGCAACAGTTTGACTTTTTTGACTTTTATGTTTGCCAACGGACAACTTTGACCATTAAAATATCTAATTATGCATTTGTAAGAATTATAAAAAGTTGATATTATGAAAAAATTCATTGAAACATATCAAACAACATTGTATTCGATCGTTTTTGTTTTCATATATTAGTAAAAGATGCGGTCAAAGTAAGATATGTGAATAGTGCAAAAGTCAAAATGTTGCACTTAAAAAGAAACAGAGTAAGTTTTTTTTTTACAGAATATATTTATTTGTTTACATTGGATTTGCAAGTAATATTCATATGTTTTGGTAGTTTTAAAATTCTATATTTCACATTGAAATTTTTTTTATACCAATAGAAAAAGTTTCAAGATACACCACTGCTCATAAGATTAGGAAGAATGGCCAAAAAAAAAGATTTCAGCGTCAAATTACCTCTATTGAAAAGACCAAAAAAGAAAGTTTTCATAACCTCTCGGGTTGCAAAATTCTCAACATATGGCTAGAGTTGTCAGTTTGGTTAAAAACTGATGAGTGAACTGCAAACTGATAGCCAACTAAACTGAATAAATTAAACTGAAGTGACCCATAACTGAAAAGTACAATAATCAAAAGCCAACTGTTTAAAGTTAACTGTAACATAACTTAATTGAAACTGAACTGAAACACGAACCAAAACACAAAAAGAACTAAAACTAACTGCTTCTAAAACTGCTTTAAACTGAACCGAACTGAATTAATTAAACTGAACTGAAATCAATTGAAAACCGTTCTAAACTGATTTAAACTAAACTGAACTGAACTGAATTCTACGAAAGTAAACCGATAACTGCTTTAGATTGTTTTTAACTGTAACAAATAATAATGTCTCTTGGTTATCTTACTCATAACTGAATAATGTCATAAAGTCCTAATATACAAAATTTACATATTACAAGGAATACAACTTGAATGAATCTTGAAGAAATTGTGATGAGATAAGCTCTCTTTTAAGCAAATGTTATGATTGCTAAAATTATATGTCGCCTTAATTTACTAAATCTTACTACATGATTGCTTAAAAAACAAACCAAATGTTATAATACCAGAATTCACTTTAACCATTAATATTATTTCCCCTCTTGTTCCCTCACTTTTCGAGCCTTAATAAATAAAAATGAATGATGTAGGTGGCCAAGGTGAGTAATGCAAGCTGCCAACGGAAGATCTAAGTAGCATTTACTTTATTCTTTCTATTTAAATGTTAGTCTTTGTTTTTTTTTTTTTTTCTTGATAAGGAGAGAAAACTAGGAGGTGTCTACACAAGAGACACCCCCTAAAGCACCCCAAAGGGTGGTTACAATAAGCATCAAGTACAGAAATAACGAAGAAAAAAGGAGCACTAAGGAACTCGAGTAGATGATCCGCCGCGGCACCACACCATCACCCCAGGCCCAAATCGAGTTGAACCCTTCTCGGGGGGCAAGACAAACACCACCGAAAATGAATAAGCTCCCAAATCTTCACAAGGGAAGCACAATTACTTGAGGCCACACCAAACAAAACCAACCACAAGACTAACACCTAAAAAACAAGAACTAAAATAGACAGAAAAAAGAAAATAAAAAAAGAAACAAGAAAACAGTAAATGAACCCATAAATCACCGAAGCCGCGGCAAAGAACCAGCCGATATGAACACCAACCCACCGCGAACAAACCTCCGGCGATGAGGAAACCCACAATCCACCTCAAGAAACGAACTGAAAAAGAGAGCTCAGAAGCTTCGGCCATGAACGACAGCCAATCGACCACCACTCACACCGCGAGCAACCATTCCCAAGAAGACTAAAACCGATCCACCGCGAACAAAATGGAACGAAAACATCAGCGATGAGAAACGAAACATCGCGACTAACAGATTAGGGGCTAAAGAGAGAGAAAGTCCGACTAAGGACAGAGAAATTTGACTAAAATGAAAATAACTAAGTCATAGCAATAGCTAGAACTAGGAAGAAGATGAAGAAAGGGAAGGCTAGGGTTTCAATTTCATTAGAAATTGAATTGGGGCTTTTTTTAGGGTTTGTTATTAGGAGGAATTTCTAGAGAGAAGGCAGAGCCTCTCTCTCTAGAATTCCCCCTTTTTTTTGTCTTCCTTTAAATGTTAGTCTTTGTAATTATAAGTAAAAATATCCTTATAAATTCAATTGTTGGGCTTTTGGAATTATAAGTAGAAATATCCTTCTTAATTTATAAGTTACCTTTGTTAAATATAAGTAGGAATTATGAAATAGGTAAAGATAATTTAATATTATAGAAGTAAAGAATTTGACTGAATAAATTGAATGAGATATGCTCAAATCAAAATGTTTAGTTTATGTTATGTGATTTAAATTCTATACATTTCATATAATATTCATTCATAAATAACTCAAAAGTAAAACAAAATGCCAAATTTGATAAGAAATATGAAAACTTAACTTTCATTAATTACTCAAGTATTTTACTAACATATAAAAAAACTAATAAATGGTACAAATTCACAAGAGTCTTAAAATCTTCAATCTTTTCCTTCTTTGAATCCAAGAGTCTAATCTTCAACTACAACAAATAGTAAAAACATAAATAATAAGACTAAAGTATATTAAACAGTTAAATGGATAAATAAAAAATAGACAAATATAGCACAATTCAACCTTACCATATTTACCTTGACCGTTATAATTAGGGAATCCAATAGAAAAGATACTGAAATAGATGGATTTTTTAAAAAATTGGGCTCTCAAGAATGTAACAAAATAATCCTTAGGCTAAAAGCCTTCATAAATTGCTAACAAAATTTCATCATCGAGCACTTGCCTCAAAATGATTCACCACTTTGTGAAAACTATGATGTCACCAACTATGAACTATGGGCATCAACTCATTTAGTTCACCAAAAAAAATCAAACTATTACAATTCATTCAAAAAGAAGCACCATTCTTCCACCAATACCAAAAGTGCAAACAAACGAGAGTTCCCAACATAGTTCACGGGTATCAAACATAATTAACAACAAATTGGATTTTTAAAATCATATTGAAGCCTTATTCCAAATGGGACAATATCAAGCTCAACAGATCAAACCAACCAAAAGGGACAATTAGCACCAAAAGGGACAATACCCAAGCTCAACAGATCACAACTAACCCAAACAAATCCATCACATTGACAAAAGGGACAATACCAAGCTCAAAAGATGACAACCATTCAAAAAAATCCATCGTTGTCCAAAAATAGATATTTCTCAAGCTCAATAGAAATGGCAACCAGCAGAAAACAACCAGCAAACTAAATAAAATCAGCAACCAATAGTTGCAAAACCAGCTCAACTTTTCTCGAAATTCACTGAGTAGCAACAAAAAACAACAGTGGGGACTCAATACACTACTGGAAGCGAAGTAAAATCCACATCAACCTCATTCGAATCTATTGTACAATCCCTATTGTAACGCCTATTCGAATCTATAGTAACGCCTATCACTGTCTATTGTAGATGTGTTACATTATGTTATTATTCTCGTTACAATAGAATGCAAATATAACGAGTATAAAATTGTAATATTTTACAGAAATTGCAACATTAATTGGATCAAATGTAACGCCTTAAAATTAAATTGGCTATGGTAACACTTGCATGCAATATAATGAAATAATTAATTATTGTTGATATTATTTGCACCAGGTTTAAGTGGCAATTTTATTGAGTATAAATATAAAAAAAGAACCTAAAAATATCTTATATAATAATAATAACTGGAATGCATTAACTTTAAAAATAAAAAACAGATGATATTAAATCAAATATTATTCTATACATCAATATCATCATGAAAATGGTATTATCATCTACAAAATGTAAAAATGTAAAGCTACGCAACTAAAATATGATAGATATAATAAAAAAAACCATTCAAAACAAAAATATATAAAATGAAGGTAGAGATTATTAGAAGTCATCTAATATGAAATAAATAAAATGAAGGTAGAGACTATTTAACAGGCATCTACAAGAGACAAACACTTAATTAAATGACTATAGTGTGCCTAGACGAGATACGCACTTAATAAATTATGTGATATTTGAGTCATATCATAATTCTTCATAAATATCATAAGTATCGCAAAATCACAATCACAAGTATCGCAAAATCACTTACCTTTTCGCATTTCTATTATTCGAACGTCTGAATCATAAGTAAAGCAAAATCACTAATCAATCACCAAAGAAAAAAAAGCAGTATAACAAAAAATGCAATGATATCAATGTTGTTATGTTCCAGGATATGGCAGGTAGCATGATATAGCAAGTAGCTGCTCAATCCAAGTAACACTACAACGAATAACATTACATTTTCATACTTATAAGTTATAACCACGCATTGAGCAAGTAGGGACACCTTTATTTGCTTTCCTTGCAATTATCATATTTTCATAAGGAAGGAAGCTACTGAATATAAAAATTAAAAGCCACACCAAACGAAACCTCTTGAAACTAGAGTAGAATAGTAAGCTAATGTTATAAATCTATAAGACACTTCATCTTGAAAGCTCATGATGCAAGATACCAACCATGCCCTAAGGGAAGAACACTAGAATTACTAACATCAGATTGAAGATAACCAACAAAATTAGACACATTGAAATACACATTATTCCCCTAAACTAACAACTACTACGTATTTTCCAATAGTTCTTAGCTTTCTGACAATTTGATGCAAGCCAAATTGAGATCAAATCTAAAAAGCCACAATACATGGTAATTAAATCAAATCAGATCATATCCAACAATCCTCACCCAGAGACATAACAAGTAATAACCAATAATATACTCATCATTAGATCAAAAGCACAAGCATAAGAAATAAATACTCACCAGAATTCACAAGCAAAAAGATTAGTCATTGAAGATGACTTTATCAGCCATATCCATCAAGGGCTCCAACCAATCGGTGAAAACTTCCTCGCAAACAAGTAATCATGAGTAAAATTAGAGCGCTTGAGAACGTAGAGATGAAGGAGAAGGGAATTATAATTTGGAAATGACTTCGGATAACACAAGGAAGCGAGAACACCAGTTACTAGAGCAATTGCATAATACTATATGATACTGTTAGACAACATCTAAAACATCACAAATTTGGTAACAATCAAAGCACATTCAATCCTCATCACATAATATAAGTGGCGAGCACCAAATAACAACAATGATTGCCAATAATACAACCTAAATGAATCAGATTACGCCAATAAATTAGTTCCTTTTGAGCTTCACCTCAACATAAAGTGACAAACAAAGCAACTTAGGCAAAGATATTGTCATTTGTACAGTAAACACAATAATTATCAAGCTAACAAATGAAACTAATAGCTGAAAAAAAGCATCAAAACTGCCGAATTCCAACATTGTCATCAAATCGATCACCAAAAATCACCATAAGATGCCATAAGTAAACACATTCGCATCCAATTTTCTAGAAAAAACAAACAGACGAGTTTCAGCATAATTCTATCGATTCAATTTAGTCAATTCTAGTTTAATCATGAATCAAAAGCATAACAATTTGAGCATGCTAACATCACAAGTTCATACCCTCAGCAATATAATTCATAATTAAGAATTTATAAATCAACCACAAACTGAGAGGGAGAGAAACGGTGCACCGCTAATTCACGACATCAACACTCAAAGCACCGGCGGCAAAGGAGGCGGCTCCAGCAACACAAACAAAAGAGAGAGAACTGCAGCAACAACAAACGAGAGGAGAGATAAATAGGGGTAGCAAACGCCGCCAACTTGCGACCAAATCTGATGCGAAGCTACGGCGAGCTGAGCGCCGGGGGAAATGCAACAACATGTAGGAGAAAGAGAAAGATGCGAGGAAGAGAGGGAAAACGAGGGTTTGAGGTTTGGGGGGAGCTGAAACACGGGAGGGAAAGAGGGGGGAATAGGATGAAGGTTTTTGGCTTCATTTTCTTAATTTTATAAACCCTTTATACATTAACTAAGAAGTCATGACACCAAATAGATCTCACATCTCATCTCAAAACCACAACTAATTATCACCAATTTAACAATAGTAAATAATTTTCCTTCAAAAATAAAACTAATATTTTGTTTTTGGTATTTTACCTCATTTACACCAAAAAAATCAATTGTACTGATATTGTTAAATAATAGCACATTTAAAACAAAAGTTGTCATTTTTTGTTAGAAAATATAATACCAAATATATTTGTATAAATAAATTTACTAAAGTTAAATCAGAATATAAAATTTATAATATCAACAATAATAAATCATTTTTTCAATTACTAAAGATATATTGCAATTTAGGGGTGCAATAGAAGAATTGTGTATTTTTCCTTTATTTTAATTTTTTTGAGTAAGGGATTGAACAAAATAACTTTTGATTCAAAGTTAATATTTCCAATAAACCAAAAAAATGCAGACACCAAATTTTTTTAACGATATTATCGATCGTCATAGGTATGACCTGTTACAATATGTTAAGTATCGTTACAATAGCCAACCCCGTTACAATAGGTACTTTTTTCCGTTACAATAGGTATACCTGTCGTAACGACATAGAATCAAATGTAACGCGTTAAGTACAATCGTTACATTAAGTTACATTCTGAGTTAAATATGTTTGGACCTGTTACAATTGACCCCTTTTTATCTAACGATTTAAGATATTGTTACAATTGTAGCGTTACATTAAGCCTAAAAATGTAGTAGTGACTTCAAACCATCAAAACCAAAAATACGAGGAACTAGGGGGGAATTGAGATATGCTTCAACAGCAGACTGTTCTTCCCCTTCCGAGGAATTAACCGCCTCAAAATTTTAAAAAAAAATTTAAAAAATCATATTTATAATTACAAACATTGTAAATAAAATAACAAATAAATAGGAAAAACCATATATTAACCTCAAACATATCACACAATGAAAATGAATCAGATGAAGAAGTATGGAGAAGATTGAGACGATGCACCATAATTAGAAAATGAGGCAGCAGTAGCAGAATTGTTGTAAAACATGTACAACTCCATGAAGGCATCATACACTGCCTTCACTCTCACCTCAACCTCAGATGGAACATACAACAACTGGTATAAGCTCCTCACAAACCTAAGTTTGTAACGAGGATCCAGCACAACAACAATGGATAGGATAACAGAATGATGGGACCAATATTTGTCATATTTCTCCATCATATCCATGCACATAGTCTTATTACTCAAAATACAATGATCGTGCACAACAACCACCAATTTTTCAGTGGCAACAACGTAACATTAGCAAAATAAAGATTTGCAGTGGGAATATAGTCTGAACTAGAAAACATATTAGTAACTTCATTAAACGACTCAAGAAATTTGCACACAAATCCAATAACATCTCATTCAACAGCAGAGAGGCCAAACTCAAATTCAGATTCCCGAGTTGCATACAAATCTAATGCAGACCTAGCTTGTAATACTCTCTTCATCATATGATATGTAGAATTTCATCTCGTACAAACATCATATTTTAAACTACCAACAAAATCAGATTTCATTATCACTCACACATTGCTCAAATTTAACCTTCCTAAGATCAGAATCATCAAGTATAATTAACAGCTTCACGCAATTTCAAAACACTTGATCAACAGTTTTCATGCCACATTGAACAATGAGATTCAAAATGTATGCACAACATCGTATGTGAAAAAACTTACCATTGCATGGCAAAGGAAAAGAAGAATGCAAATCAGATTTCAAACGAGTGATCATAACATCCATAAAACTTGCATTGTCAACAGTCATAGAAAAAGCGTTCCCTTCCAAACCCCAATCCTTAATCATGCCCAAAATCAAAGCATAAATATTAGAACCTCTATGAGGTGGGGGATAATATTTGAAGTTCAAAATATGAGACCTAATTAAGAACCCAATCATTATCAATGTAGTGTGATGTAAGTGTCAAGTAACCACGTTTAGTAATGGCAGACCAACAATCACATGTGAAACAAACACGGCTACTAATGCTAGCAATTTTATCACGCAAAGACAGCTTTAAATTTTCATGACGCAAAGTGCAATACCTAAGTATGGTATTTCTAGAAATGTGGTGAACCTTGGGATTCAAGTATGTATGCAATTTCCTAAGTCTTTCATGTTCAACAATTCTCATAGAATAACCATGACATAGAATAGCTTCAACAAATAATTGAAAATAAACTTTCTGGTCAAAAGAACTACCAAACTCTAGATTTTCAGCAAGAAAAACTTTATAAGCATCATAAGACTTAATGTGACTAGTTGCATTGGAAATGCAAAAACTAGGATGAGCCTTGTATTTGGCCTTTCCACAATACTTACAAGTGGCATAAATCATTGCATACCGCATTTATCATGTTCAACACTGCACTTATAGTGATCTCATATAGGATCCCTTCTCTTACCTTCCGGAGGACCCTCTCGCATCCTCTTCTTTGGAGGAACAACAGGGGTCACAACAGCATTAGAACTAATTGTCTCAGCAACATCTACATAAAAAAAAGAGTTATTATTTATTTAGTCCATGTTAAAGCAAAACAAGACACGAATGATCAACACATGACCTGTATTAGAAGGAGAAGGAGGACCACAATCTTCAAATTGAGCATCATAAGGGTCTTCCATACTTCAACTCAAACTGAAAGTACATACTAAAAAAGGAAAGAGGCATAATTAAAAAAAAACAGAAGGTAGATAAAAAAGATAACACAAAGGCAGAACATGAAAAATAAAAACATGGAAAAAAATGGAGGCAGAAAATAAAATATGGCAGAATATAAACAATAAAGAAAGGAAATATAAAAAAAAACAAGGAGAAAGAACATGTAAAAATAAACAAGAAGGTAGAATAAAACAACAAAGAAAGGTAAAAATGATAAAAAAAAAAAAAACAAAATAAAATCGAAAGCATGTTAAGTTAGTTCATTAACAAGGCATACTTAGTTTGTTAATGAAGCGAGACAGATTAACTTATAAATTAGTAAAGGTAAAAAGGATAGAATAAATTAGTTAACTTGGTGAGACAGATTAACTTAGTAAAGTTACATAACGTCAGTAAATCGGGTCAGGGTCCACGACTTAGGGTTAGGTTTGCGCCAGGGTTAGATTTAGGTCATGGTTTTGGACTTTGGGGTTAGGGTTCATGTTTAGCTCAGAAACTCATAATATGGACTACGTTGAAAATGGGCCAGACAACCCAAATTCAACGAAGCCCATAAAACTATTGATAAGTGCGTTTCTAACGCACTTTATGATCTCCTTTTGGTTTGGTTTGATCCTCTTTATACCCTTTTCTTCCCTCTTTCTTCCTCATTTCCCTCTCTATTTCTTTCACTTGATCATTGTTGATCACTGTGATATTTCGCTAGATTTTTGGTCAATTTTGACTGGATTTCTAGTACATTTACTTTCACCGTGTTTTCCCGTGCTTTGATTGCAGGTATGATCTTTTCTAAGGTCAAGAGTTGGGAGACACGGTAATAGGCGGGAGTCTCGAGGAGTTTGCACGCGCCAAAATGGAGGAAAGAAAGTGTGAGCTGAGAAGTTGTGCGTCCGCACTGCCTCAGCAGTGCCCGCACACATTGGTGCGCCTGCACCTAGCATCGGTGCGCCCGCACCGCCCCACAGATTCAGCACTCTTCCTGTCAGTCATATAGGTGCACCCGCACCAGCTCTGAGGTGCGCCCGCACCAATTTCATGGTGCGCCCGCACCTTTCCTGCGAAGTTTGGCCACCTGATCAGTAGCCTTGGTGCGCCCGCACCACCTCTTTCCGCCAGAAATTTGTAATACTCGTGACTATTAAAAACAATAGATGGTGATGATTTTAAATGGATGCTTTTATTTCCAGAGTTTGGAGAGTTGATGAGGGTTCCATATTAGAGAGAAAACACTTTGCTTATTCTAAGATTTGAGATTCGTAGATTATAGTTTGTGATTTCTACAACATTGAAGGTACTTTTTATTCGATTTAATTTCAAAGTTTCAGTTTTTATTCTCTCTTTTCATTGTTATTATTTGTTCTTCCGTTTTATTAGATCTCCTTTATTATAGTTTCATAGTTGTTACTTTCATTAGATTAATTATCTCTTAATCATGTTTAGCCCTAGATTAGTTATAGATTTCATGTTTTATTACTTAGAATCCATGATTAGTGAGTAGTTTCCTATCTAGGGTTATGGTGAAAGTATGGATTAACGTTTAAATGTATTGTTAATGTGATTGTGATGATTTAAAGACGTTTATGCATTGATCTTGGTGTTTTGAGGCCTTAGGATAGAAATTGATCACATTTGTGCTTTGGTATTTTAATTTCAATGTTCTTAATTGAATTATGAACTCTTTTATCATCCCCATGAACCAACTTAATTTCTAGGCCAAGATATTGGGTAGAAATTAAGGGGATCCTATATTCCAAATTCATTGGATCTCTTAATCAATTGACTCAAGACCATTCGAGAGAGGATTTAGTTGATTGATTAAGCGATCATTCTCGAGGACCATTCGAGAGAGGACTCGAGTATTTCAGAGGAAAACTAAACCTTGCGTAATCTAGGCCTTTGAATCACAATTGCATTCATCATTGTTGTCCACTTTGATCCATACTAGTAACCTTAACTCTAGTGTCTTCCTATCTTATATTTCAACTCGTGTTATTTGCTAGTTCTTTGATAGTAGTTAGTCATTAGTTGTTACTAAATCACTTAAAACCCCCCAAAAATCTCTCAATTAGGTAATTTAGACTTGATAGACTAGGATTAATGCCATTTTCCCTGTGGATCGACCTTTGACTTGCCTTTACTACGTTCTTAGTAATTGCTTGTTAGGTTTTACAAATATTATTTGAAAAGTGATTTTTGGTGCCTTAACGACACACTAAAAACCTCTTATCAAAATGGCGTCATTGCCGGGGAAAACTTGTGCTATTAATTGAAGTTTATGTTAGTTTAGTTTTGCTTAGTTGATTTTTCTTTTATTTTCTTTTTGACTGTGGTTGTTATTTGCTAATCCTCTACTTAGCTTTGTTGTGTTACATGAGAAGAAGAGCTCACAAGTACAGTTCACCCACTTTTCCTCTAGATCCAGAAATTGACCGTACCTTGCGAAAGCTTCGGAAAAATTTGGAAGATTTGTCTTTGGGTTCCGAACCATCTTCACCAGCCTCAAGTACAACATGTGAAGTTGAGTCAGAAATGGGTGAAGCAAATCCACAACTCTTTAGGGATTTTAGAAATCCGGGTACCTATGTTCTTCAAGGTGGTATTCGACTCCCCACCACTACTTGGGAGGAAGTCACAATGGCCTTTCTGAAGAAATACTTCCCATAGTGGAAGACAGCAGACATAAGGAGGAAGATCTCCTCATTTGAGCAAGAGAACGATGAGACACTTGCGGAAGCTTGGGAGCGGTTCAAGGAGATGATCCGTTCATGCCCTCACCAAAAATCTCCTCATGCGATTCTTCTATGGTGGCCTTGATCCTAAATCACGTGCCAACCTTGATGCTGGAGAGGGAGGTCAACTTTCTAAGATCCCGCAAGATCAACTTGAGTCCACAATTGAGGAAGTAATTAAGAACTATTGGGTGGACGACGAAGAGGTGCTCAACCTAAGAAGAGTGGGAAGTTTTAATTGGATCCCATGGATCAAATTCAAGCTAAGATGGATCAACTTGACAAGAATCTCTCCAAGATCAACCTCGCATCATCTAATCCATCACATGTAACTTCTTTTTCTTGTGATATTTGTGGAGGTACTAATCATGATACTTCTTATTGTGGATGTACAAATTCGGAGCATGTGGCGGCAATAAACTCAAGAGGAGATGGTTACCATGGAAACCAAGGGTATAGAAGCAATCAACAAGGAGGTTCGAAACAACCCCAATTAAACTACAATCAAGGCTTCAACCAACCTCAATAAGGATGGAATCAACCTCAACAAGGGTACAACCAAGCTCAACACCAAGGGTATGTGCAAGGGTATAACCAAAAGTATAATCAAGGTGGTTCATCATCACAAGGGTCTAATGTCTACCAAGCTCCACATCAAAGAGTCAATACCCAAAAACCTCCCTCTAATCCTCCGTTCCCCAAATAAAATCCCGAACCCACTCCATCTCCCGATCCAACCTCTCTCCAAATTCTCCAACAACTCCAATCCATGAACCAAATTCTCCAAAACCATGAGCAAAAGTTTCAAGAGATACAAGCACATAACAAAATGCTTGAAACCCAAATTGCCTAAGTAGCCGAGAAAACCCCATCTACTCCCACAAATCAACTTCCGGGCCAACCCATTCCTAACCCCAACCTCCACCAAGCCAAAGCCATCCATTTGAGGTCAGGAACAAGTTATGAGGGTCCTAAGATGCCTACTGAGGAGGTAGAGAAGGAAGAAGAAGTTGAGGTTGTTGAGAAAGAAGTTGAAGTTGAAGAGGGTGATAAAGGAGAGAATGTGGAAAGAGATGAGCCACAAGTCCAAGTTGGGGATAAAGCTCCAACGCCATCATCTCCACCAACTAAGACTTATGTGCCTCCGGTTCCCTATCCTCAACGGTTAGTGGAGAGAAAATTGAGTGACAAGTTCACCAAATTCCTCAATGTGATGAAGAGCCTTCAAATCAACATTCCATTCCTTGAGGCTATGTCTCAAATGCCGACCTATGCCAAATTTTTGAAGGAGATCCTCTCCAACAAACGGAAGCTTGAAGATGAGCTCATCACTTTGCCCTACCAAGTGAGTGCTCTTGTGCAACGTGTTATGCCCAAGAAGCAAAGGGACCCCGGGAGTTTCACCTTACCGGTGAAGATAGGTGATATAGAGCCTAAGGGTGCATTGGCCGATTTAGGAGCGAGCGTGAGTTTGATGCCACTGTCTATTGCTAAGCACCTTAATTTTCCTCTTCATCCAACACACAAAACTATTCAATTGGCGGACCGCACTGTGAGAGTCCCCCATGGTGAGTTGGAGGATGTGCCAATCCAAGTAGGGTATGTGTTTGTGCCCTGTGATTTTGTGGTGATGGATATGGAGGAAGATCCGGAGACTCCTCTTATTCTTGGAAGAGAGGCTCTAAAGACATTGGGTGCCGTGATCAATTGCAAAAATGATACAATCACGGTTGAGGTAGCCAATGAGCGGGTAGTATTTGAGTTCTCTAAGACTTTGAAGAGGCCTATGATTGAGAGAATTTGTCGGGTCAGTCTAGTGGAGAATGAGATAGAAGATGCTGCGAGTGTGGTTCACACCGGGGATGAGTTGTATGCTTCTCTTACCGAAGCCTCGAGCTTGGACATGGAAGAGGTGAAGGAATTCTCCATGCTTCTTGACACTACCATTGAGGAGACACAAGATGAAGCATTTGAGGTTCTAGCTACATCCATTGACGAAGAGGAGTGTTCTAAGCCTCCTCCCAAGGTAGAGTTTAAACCCCTTCCCTCTTCTCTTAAATATGTTTTTCTTGATGATGCATGCACTTATCCAGTTTTTTGTCAATTCGAGTCTTGATGACATTTCTATATCAAAATTGATTGAGATACTACAAAAATATAAAGATGTTATTGGGTACTCGATAGATGACCTTAAGGGGATAAGCCCTTCTCTTGCTATGCATCGTATCCATCTCATCGATAGTAATGCCTCATCCATAGAGCATCAGAGAAGGCTCAATCCTAACCTCAAAGAGGTTGTGAAAAAAGAGATTATGAAATTGCGTGACCCGGGAATCATCTACGCTATCTCCGATAGCAAGTGGGTGAGCCCGATTCACGTGGTTCTAAAAATAGGAGGCATGACTATTGTTGAGAATGAGAAAGGAGAAACTATCTCTACAAGAACTGTTACCGGGTGGAGGGTTTGTATTGATAAAAGGAAGTTAAACAAATCCACCCGCAAGGACCATTTTCCTCTCCCCTTCATTGACCAAATGTTGGATAGGCTTGCTCGTCATTCACACTTTTGTTTTCTCGATGGTTACTCCGGATTCTTTCAAATCCCTATTCATCCGGATGACCAAGAGAAAACCACATTTACTTGTCCGTATGGGACATTTGCATATCGAAGGATGCCCTTTGGTTTGTGTAATGCCCCATCTACTTTCCAAAGGTGTATGACAACAATCTTCTCTAACATGCTGGAAGATTTCATTGAGGTGTTTATGGACGATTTTAGTGTGCGTGGTTCGTCTTTTGACACATGTCTGGTTAATCTTGAGTGTGTATTGAAAAGATGTCAAGAGACGAACCTCATCCTGAATTGGGAGAAGTGTCACTTTATGGTCGAGGAAGGCATTGTCCTTGGGCATAAAGTGTCGAAGAAGGGCATTGAAGTGGATCCGACAAAGGTTTCGGTTATTGAGAAGCTTCCGTCACCGAACTCGGTGACGGGAGTTCGTGCTTTCCTTGGACATGCGGGTTTTTACCGGCGTTTCATCAAGGATTTTTCTCAGATAGCCAAACCATTGACGAATCTACTTCAAATGGATGTAGATTTTGAGTTTGATGAGTCTTGTATTAAGGCTTACGAAACTTTGAAAAAGGCCCTCACTTTTTGCCCCCATTGTGCAAGCTCCGGAATGGAGCTTGCCTTTTGAACTGATGTGTGATGCTAGTGACTTTGCAGTGGGCGTTGTTCTTGGGCAACGCAAGGAAGGAAGGCTACATGTCATAGCCTATGCAAGTAGGACCTTGGATGATGCTCAACGGAATTATGCAACTACGGAGAAGGAGATGTTGGCCGTAGTCTTTGCATTTGACAAATTCCGGTCTTACTTGACCTGCAATAAGGCTATTGTGTATACGGATCATTCTGCGGTCCGTTATTTGATAAGTAAGAAAGATGCAAAGCCTCGGCTCATTAGGTGGGTGCTACTTCTTCAAGAGTTTGATTTTGAGATGAAGGAGAAAAAGGGGACGGAAAATGTGGTAGCTGATCATCTTTCTCGTCTCCCTCTTGATGAGAAGGTCTTGGATCCTGACGAGACCCCTATTGAAGAAGATTTGAGAGAAAAAGCACTATTCGCCATTCTGAATAATGAGATTCCATGGTTCACGGACTATGCGAACTACTTGGCTTGTGGGATTGAACCTCATGGTTTCAATTCTCAACAACGAAAGCGATTTTTCAAGGAAGCTTCGAGGTTCTATTAGGATGACCCTCTCTTGTTTAAGAAGTGCGCCGATGGTGTTTTTAGAAGATGTGTGCCCAATCATGAGATCACTTCAGTGTTGAACCATTGTCATACCTTAGCATGTGGAGGGCATGGTGGAGCAAGCAAAACTGTTGCTAAGGTGCTCCAATGTGGTATGTTTTGGCCATCATTGCAAAAAGATGCTCGTGAGTTTGTTTTGAACTGTGATAGATGTCAAAGGAGTGGTGGCATCACGAAGAGACATGAGATGCCTCAACAAAACATTCTGGAGGTTGTGCCCTTTGATGTATGGGGAGTTGACTTCATGGGCCCTTTTGTCCCTTCTTTGGGCAACATGTACATTCTTGTTGCGGTTGACTATGTAACAAAGTGGGTTGAAGTCATTGCCTCCCCCACCAATGACCACAAGGTTGTAACTAAACTCCTTAAGAAGATCATCTTCCCAAGGTTTGGGGTACCCCGAGTATTGATAAGTGATGGCGGTTCACACTTCGCCAAGAAGCAACTAGAGGCCCTCTTGAAGAAGTAGGGGGTGAAGCACAAAGTCGGCCTTCCCTATCATCCCCAAACTCAAGGCCAAGTTGAAGTTTTTAACCGAGAAGTGAAGAATGTCCTTGAGAGAGTGGTAAATAAAACAAGGAAGAATTGGTCTTTGAAGCTAGATGATGCTCTTTGGGCTCTTCGCACGGCTTTCAAGACACCTATAGGAACCACTCCCTACCGCCTCGTGTATGGCAAGGCTTGTCATTTGCCGGTTGAACTCGAGCACAAAGTTTGGTGGGCAATCAAAGAGCTCAACATGGATCTTCACTTGGCGGGAGATGCTCGGAAAGAAAAGCTAATTGAGCTTGAGGAACTCCGATTTGATGCATATGAGAGCTCGAGATTGTACAAGGAGCATACGAAGAAATGGCACGATCACCGGATTCAACACTGAGACTTTCGGGTTGGAGACAAAGTCTTGTTGTTTAACTCAACGCTAAAGCTCTTCCCCGAAAAATTAAAGTCCAAGTGGTCGGGACCCTTCCAAGTGTTGAAGACTACACCCTATGGAGCCTATGAGATTTTGGGCGAGAATGGTCCATTTTTGGTGAACGGTCAAAGATTGAAGATCTACCACGATAATCAAGCCCTCGGTACTGTTGGTTGCTTGATCCTTCGGTCGCTCGAGCGCTCCTCTTGAAGATCATATCCTTTTAGTCAAGCTAATGACTTAAAACAAGCGCTACACGGGAGGCAACCTGTTTCTCTCCTTCTTTTCCTTTTTCCATTTTTTGTTTTTAGTTTGATTTTTGTTTTACCGGCTAACCACGAGAATTAAATTGAGCTGGAGAGGATTTGTCTCTTATGAGAAGTCGAAATTTTAAACAAACAAGTTGTTGGGCAGACCGAATATGTCATCTTTTGGCAGAAGAAATGGTGCGCCCGCATCCCCCTGAGGTGCGCCCGCACCATTCGAAAAAATTTCAGAAAATTTTCGAATGGTGCGTCCGCACCCCTGAGAGGTGCGCCCGCACCACTCTGTCTGCAATAAGTGGACTTAAACAGGAGCCTTGGTGCGCCCACACCACATAGATGTGCGCCCGCACCAATTTTCCGGCAAAACTCAGCATTAGGCAGGAAGTTTGGTGCGCCCGCACCAAACCCCAACAGCTCTAAAATTCCCGATTCAGCGTTTTTTTTCGGCTCACTCACTCCTCCTCTCTCATATTTCGAACTCTCTCTCTCCCTCACTCACCTTCTCTCACTTCATCTTCTCAAGATCCGGCGACCAACTGACAATTCCGGCGACCTCCGCCCACATTCTCACCGGAAAAATTATCTCTTTCATCTCTATAACAATCAAGTGCATCAATTTGGGGGGTTTTGCAAGATTTGGATTTCTAGGGTTTTAAAATTGGGGATTTTCATCTCCAAGTTGGTAATCTCTTTCTAAATTCTTGTTTTTCATTTATAATCTTGTTATTTGGACTACAAGTTTGTTTTCATTTTGATTGCATGCTTGTTTTTCTTCTAGCTTTGGTTTGTTCATGAATTTTGCCCAAATTTGTGATTGGTGTTGTGAAGAACTAGTTTAATTGTATGTTCTTTGTAGAAATTTCATGGTCTATGAGATTCTTGTGAGCTAAATTGAACTATTTGAAGTGATTTGTTGAGCAGGTATTGATAAACATGTTGGATTGTTGATTGTGTGAGTTGGAGAATTTTGTGAGTTTGATTGAGTTTTCGGAGTAGAATCAATTTCTTGCTTGTTAGCAACTTCGTTGCTATTGATTGTGGGATTTATGTGCTGGTAGATTTTTTTTCTTTCTAGGTCTTTTGTGTGTTATTAGCGTGGTGATTTGTTTGACCAAAGGTATTGAAGAGTCCTATTGACACGGCCTCGCCCTTTGTTTTTCCCCCGTTTGAAAGAAAATATTCCTCAAATTGTTTTTAAACACCACCATGGGAAAAAAAAGTGGCGAAGGATCATCCTCCCGGGCTAAGAGATCTAAAACAGGGTCCTCCTCGCAGGGACCCTCTTCTAGCTCTAATCCCCCTCCCATCTACCCTCTCAAATTCCCGAATGCTGCACACCGTCAGATTTTTGCACAGCTTTCGAACCGAACTCTGCATCCCACGAAGTTCTATGACTCTGATACCTGCAAGCACCTTAATATCGACACGATAGTAAGGGAGATGGCAGGAAATCTAGGGTTGTCGAATTTCCTTCCAGTATGGGAACCTACTTATGACCAACTAACTCTTGAGTTCTTGAGTTCGTTGAACATAAGTCGGGAGCTGGAATCCGATGCTCTGACTATCCAAGCTCGTCTTTTTAATCAAGTCAGAACACTGTCTTTTGACGAGGTATGTGACGCATTTGGGACGGACTCTAGTGCCCCATGTGATGCCCCCTCAGCAACAATTTGGGAGGGGTACAATGAACAAGAGTGGTGGGCCAAAATCACTGATGGCACCACTCAGTTTCGGACGAACTCGTCCAAAGCTTCTGAGATTATCCATCCTGCTCTCCGCTACTTTCATAGGATGTTGGTTTATACCTTCTTTCCTAAGCAAGAAGTCGGGCAATTGAGAAAGGAAGAGCTATTGGTTCTCTGGTTGGCCACTGATGGGGCCTGCCGTGGCGCCCGAATAAATTTTACAGCTATCTTCCTTAATCGATTGCAAGAGATTAGGGGGGTACTACGGTAACCGGGGAGATCATTTGTGGTGGAATGATCACCCGGCTAGCGTCTTACCTCTCGTTGGACGATGACCTAGCCCGCTTAGAAGAAAGCGTGCCTACTGTTGTTCAGTCCAACTTATTGGATGGTGCGGCCCTTCAGCAGATGAAATTTATGCGTGGTTTTATGAAGACCAGTTGCATTTGGCTTGTGGGAGGGAGACCCTACTGTTATATGGACACTGAGTTCATTTGGAACCCCCCCGCTAACTGTGATAACCCATGGCGGGTTCCCCCTTCCCCTTTTGACCTAGTTCATTGCTCTGATATGACCTAACTTCAGTCCACCACTGTGGATAGGGTACCGAGGGTTCCGAGGCCCGACCACCGCATTCCCGTGCATGAGGGGGCCGAAGCCTCTTCCTCCCAGTCCTTTGATATGGCCTCCGTCATGGCGGCCACAACCCAGATGCAGACCACTCAAGTGGCCAATCACCGTGCGGTTACTGCTACTCTTGACGGTATCCGCACCGACCTTGACCATGTGTCTAAGGTGGCTTGGCGAACTCATCTCGCTAATATCCGCTCCAGACATGAGCCTCCATTCCCTAACCACCCCTACTACCCTCCTGCCTTCGACCCTAGTTCCGGGCCATTTGAGGAGGCACCTTTCTGTCCCTTCCCCCACTACCCGCCTTACTTTTCAGACGGGTATTCAGGTGCATTTTTCCCTTCTAACCCCCCTCCTGATGGGGGCAATGATGGGAACTCTTAGGTGATCTTTTTGACCCCTCCTCCCCCTCCCTCTTTGTGCAACTCCGAGCACGGAGTTTCGCTTAAGCTTGGGGGCCTATGCATGCATGCTTATGTTTTTGGGAGTTTGGGGTCCTAGGTGGTTATTTAGGTGGGGTTATATTAGTTGTGGGTTCGAATTGGTGATTGGTTATTCTACTTGGTTTTTTCCCCCCACCCCTGTTTCATCCAAATCACCCTTGTATAGCTTATTTTTAGTTTGTTTTTAGAAGTTTGTTTTTAGCTTAGTTTTGGTAGTTTGTTTTTGGTATGTTTGCATTACAAAAAAAAAAAATTGTTTTTCCTTTTACAGCATTTAGGGAAGCTTAATTGCATGTATGATTTGTGGCTAAGAATGTTCATAACTTGACCAGAAGACCTTCTTTGCATTTGGCTTGATGATTTTGGAAGCCTCGTTGTGACGTTAGGTGATCTTTGAGATCGGTAACTTTTGGTAGAGTCTCTTTGAAACTAGGCGAGTTGGTTGATTGGATTGCCTTGTCCCTTGTGCGGTGAACCCCGAAGGAGGGCCAAGAACCTCGTAAGACTCATTTACAACCCTCATCATTGATCGCCTAACTTGTGAGTTGCATTTTAGCTCTCCAAGATTGCATAAGACCGAGCCTATAGATGATTTAGGGCGTTTCTTTTTGCTAGAAATAGGAGCTCAAAAGCCAAAAAGCTTTTATACCTGCATAATTATCCACTTCTCAACCCATTTGAGCCTTTCTATTCTATTTTTGCTTAACCCTCATATTAAGTCATGGCCAAACTTTCCCCAAAGTGGAGTACATGTCTAGCTTGTGTTGAGTTGTTTTGATACTAAGTCTTTGGTTGAAAGTGAATTAATGTGCGTGTATAATTGCAAAAGTTGAGGGAAATTGTGAGAAAAGAAAGAAAACAAAAGAAATAAAAGAAAGAAAGAATGCTCTTAGTGCTTCATTTGGATTGATATTGAAAAGAAAGAAAGAGTAAATTGTTGAGAAAAAAAATGTGTTCAAAAAGTGAAAATCAATGTTCCAAAAAGTAAAAATCAAAGTGAGAATCAATGATGTGTGAGATTTCGATTTGAGTTGGTGTTTGGACTAGCTTAGGGGAGTTTTTACCCCCTTGTGTGTACTCTACTTTACCCTTTTTGCACCACATTCCTAAATTGTTATCCACACCCTTTAACCTAGCCCCGTTACAACCTCAATAAAGTCCCTTTTGACTTCTAGATTGAACTTGGTCAATTAGCAGTGGCGGGTGAGATTTTGTGTAAGTCATGATAAGGGACATCAAAATGTGGTAGAGGCGAGCTATTATGGTTGAGCATCCCTAGGGGGGAGTCAAACTCGGGACTTGGAAGTAGAGAGGAGTGAGAAATCACTCTTAGAAAGCCTATTTTTCAAGGGAACTCGGTTGATCGGTGGATTAGATCCCTTAAGTCACTCTTGTGCTTCCTAATCATCTTCCCTCTTGTGTTTGGTCGGTCTCCTAAATCTTGTTATGAACTCATTTAGCTTGCATGTCATGTTTGTAGCTTTGCTTTTATAGCATTTAGATTAGTTTGTTGCATGATTTTTTCTTTTTCCTCTTTTTCACTTCCTCTCTTCCTTCTTTCTCATTCTTGGTTTACTTGAGGACAAGCAAAATGCTAAGCTTGGGGGAGTTTGATAAGTGCGTTTCTAACGCACTTTATGATCTCCTTTTGGTTTGGTTTGATCCTCTTTATACCCTTTTCTTCCCTCTTTCTTCCTCATTTCCCTCTCTATTTCTTTAACTTGATCATTGTTGATCACTGTGATATTTCGCTAGATTTTCGGTCAATTTTGACTGGATTTCTAGTACATTTGCTTTCACCGCGTTTTCTCGTGCTTTGATTGCAGGTATGATCTTTTCTAAGGTCAAGAGTTGGGAGACACGGTAATAGGCGGGAGTCTCGAGGAGTTTGCAAGCGCCAAAATGGAGGAAAGAAAGTGTGAGCTGAGAAGTTGTGCGTCCGCACTGCCTCAGCAGTGCCTGCACACATTGGTGCGCCCGCACCTAGCATCGGTGCGCCCGCACCGCCCCACAGATTCAGCACTCTTGCTGTCAGTCATATAGGTGCGCCTGCACCAGCTCTACCACCTCTGAGGTGCGCCCGCACCAGCTCTGAGGTGCGCCCGCACCAATTTCATGGTGCGCCCGCACCTTTCCTGCGAAGTTTGGCCACCTGATCAGTAGCCTTGGTGCGCCCGCACCACATCAGTGGTGCGCCCGCACCACCTCTTTCCGCCAGAAATTTGTAATACTCGTGACTATTAAAAACAATAGATGGTGATGATTTTAAAGGGATGCTTTTATTTCCAGAGTTTAGAGAGTTGATGAAGGTTCCATATTAGAGAGAAAACACTTTGCTTATTCTAAGATTTGAGATTCGTAGATTATAGTTTGTGATTTCTACAACATTGAAGGTACTTTTTATTCGATTTAATTTCAAAGTTTCAGTTTTTATTCTCTCATTTCATTGTTATTATTTGTTCTTCCATTTTATTAGATCTCCTTTATTATAGTTTCATAGTTTTTACTTTAATTTCATTAGATTAATTATCTTTTAATCATGTTTAGCCCTAGATTAGTTATAGATTTCATGTTTTATTGCTTAGAATCCATGATTAGTGAGTAGTTTCCTATCTAGGGTTAGGGTGAAAGTATGGATTAGGGTTTAAATGTATTGTTAATGTGATTGTGATGATTTAAAGACGTTTATGCATTGATCTTGGTGTTTTGAAGCCTTAGGATAGATATTGATCACATTTGTGCTTTGGAATTTTGATTATATTAAATGTTCTTAATCGAATTATGAACTCTTTTATCATCCCCATTAATCAACTTAATTTCTTGGCCAAGATATTGGGTAGAAATTAAGGGGATCCTATATTAGGGGTTTTCCAAATTCATTGGACCTCTTAATCAATTGACTAAAGACCATTCGAGAGATGATTTAGTTGATTGATTAAGCGATCATTCTCGAGGACCATTCGAGAGAGGACTCGAGTATTTTAGAGGAAAACTAAACCTTGCGTAATCGTTGCCTTTGAATCACAATTGCATTAATAATCGTTGTCCACTTTGAGCCATACTAGTAACCTTAACTCTAGTGTCTTCCTATCTTATATTTCAACTCGTGTTATTTGCTAGTTCTCTGATAGTAGTTAGTCATTAGTTGTTACTAAATCACTTAAAACCCCCCAAAAATCTCTCAATTAGGTAATTTAGACTTGATAGACTTGGATTAATCCCATTTTCCCTGTGGATCGACCCTTGACTTGCCTTTACTACGTTCTTAGTAATTGATTGTTAGGTTTTACAAATATTGTTTGAAAAGCGATTTTTGGTGCCTTAACGACACACTAAAAATCTCTTATCAACTATGTAACCTGAACTCAAACCCTAATACGCAGGCCACCAAACCAAAACCTATAAAACCTTAGAAACCCTAACCCACCTAATTCTAACCGTCAGACATAGAAAAAAAATAAAATAAACATGAAAAACAACATTTGAAAAAACATAAAACAACATAAAAACTCAAAAAACCACATTTAAAAAACATAAAAGTGCATATAGTTATAAATCACATAGTTGTAATTCAAATATAAATCGTAATTCATAAAATATCATAATATAGAAATAAATCAAAGTATAAGTGTTTCCAAATAAGCAAAAAAAAAGTGGATCTTAAGAAAAAAAAATCGAAATTCACATAAACAGTAAAAACGCAACAACATATGAAGAGAAAAAGATAAACTAGTAAAAAAGACAAAAAAAAAACGCAAGAATATATAACGAAATATAGATCTAACTGAAAAATGAAGCATATAAAATTTGCATCAAACTGATAAATAATCAGATAAAATTGTAAAAAAACATAAATTAAAAAAATAACTGTAAGAAGTATAAATTAAAAAATGCATTAAAAGAATAAATAGAAAAAAGGCGTAAAATTATATAACCATTAAACAGATCCAAACAATTCTCATGAGAAACATCAACTAAAAAACAGATCCGAGCAACAAAAATAGAATAAAAAACAAACACAAACATATATATCTAACTTGCAAAATTAAACCAACCTGGAATTAAACGCAGAAAAATTTGATAAATGGTCACCGGTTTTGCTTCTTCGATCTTTCAATCTTCAATCCTCCCCTCTTAATCTCTTCGTCTCCTAAATCTTCTACGCTTCTTCAGTTCATAATTCTTCTTCACATCTTCATTCTTCACCAAATTTCAGCCACGTTTTTTTGATAATTAAATTTCCGGTTTGTAAAGAAATGAATAGACAAGGGAGAATAAGAGAGAAAAAGTGCGGATTTTTAATGGACGAAGTGGTAAAGTGTTTAAGAGATTGAGAGAAAAATGTCGAGAAGGAGGCGCCACCGGATTTTTGTTCAAATGAAGTGCTAGGGTTTCTTCTGTTTGTGAGGCTATTAAAATGAGGCTATTAAAAGGGAGGATCCTCGTAGGGTTTCATTTAAAAGTTTGACAATACTTTGGGCCAGGGCCCAAGCCTAATAACTTCACGCCAAATCAAAGCAATGAACGGATTTCTACAACTCGTTTACTTATTATTATTATTATTATTATTATTATTATTATTATTATTATTATTATTATTATTATTATTATTATTATTATTATTATTATATTATTATTATTATTATTATTATTATTATTATTATTATTATTATTATTATTATTATTATTATTATTATTATTATTATTATCATTATCATTAAAAACATATATATGTTGATCGACCATAATTCTTCTAAAAATCGAAACACGTACATAAACTTATAATTGATCATATAATTGTAGTAATCAGTATATAATACTCATCGTTACTCTGATTGATTATATATTTAGAGCAAATTAATTCAATAAAGTAATTTATGTTAAACGAATTAAAGCTTAATGAAGATTAACTTAAATGAAGTATTGTTATCTTGAATAAGCTTGTTGACTTACATTCACACATTAATCTTTTTCAATAACAACTTGTTTCAATTCAATTACATGTTTTCAATTCGAAGTTAATATATCTTAATAACGATTATTTTGAATGGAGTACAACATTTTGAACAAGTTTATAGACTTACATTGATCTCGTTGAATAACATGATTCTTCATTGTTTCAAATCAGAAATGATATTTTTCTCAAACATGATTAACTTAAATAGATTATTGTTATCTTCAATTAGCTTATCGACTATATTATTACTCATTGATCTCATTCGATAATAACTTGTTTCAATTCAATTAAATGCTTTTAGTTTCAAAAACAATTGAACTTAAATACGGTTAACTTAAATAGAGTATAGTTATCTTGAATTAGCTTGTCGACCTACATTGACACATTAATCTATTTCAATAACAACATGCATGTTTCTGTTCAATTAGATGTTTTTAGTTTCAAAAATTGCATTTCATATAAATATGATTAACTCAAGTGTTGTATTGTTATATTGAATTAGCTTATCGACTTCCATTAACACATTCATTTAGTGCAACAAGTACTTTGAATAATTCAAGTAGAGTTTTCAAGTTTCGAAATGCATTATACTCAAGGATGATTAGCCTAATGATTACCTACTTACATTGACTAATCTATACCCTTATCCTTCATATTAGCTTGTGTTTGCATTAATATTTACTCGAAAGGCAATACATGGATCAATATACAATTCTATAATCAATATACAAATTAAAGAAGTAAGATTGTACATGCGAAAATGAAAAAGGTTAAATTGAAAATTTCAATATCAATCAAATATTAAATCTTTAATACAATAATTTCAATGTAAATGGGGCAATTTTCAACATTGCTTTTGTAGACACACTGTAGACACGTCTCTTGATGGTATGTCGCTGGTTCCGACAAGAAAAACTGAAATGATAACAAGTCCAACTGAGGCCAAAGCACCTGGTACGACAAATCACTTGGTCTGAAACACGGCACGAAGGCAAAAAGGATGTATATGTCATAACCGATATTGGGGTTACCCGAACAGTATGGTTTTATATACAAAACTGAAATGAACCGAAACCAAACTGAAAATAACCGTTTAATAGTTAGTAATAAGTCAATCCCAACTGTTTCAAACTGAAATTGTATGGGACAAACCAAAAGACAACTATAACTGAACAGAAAATTGAATGAACTGAATCGGATTAAAACTGAAAACGAAAAAATTTAAACTGAATCAATTTTGACGAAAAAAAGTGAAATCAATTGACCTGAAGTCAACCAAATTGTTTGGTTTGAATCAGATTTGAACCATTTAACCGAATTGACACCTCTAAATAGGGCCAACAAGCCAAATTGGTGAACAAGCGTACATCTTATTACCACTTTGATAAATTCATATATATAACGAAAACTTTGAAACGTCATTGGTAAAAAAAAACCTACTATTCATTGCCACTCTGTTAATTGAGATACGAGTCAAATTAACCAAACCTTTTTGCTGGATATGTAAAACAGAACACATTTATTTCATTTATTCATTTTATCATTGTAAATGTCGTATTATAAAAATTTTGTGTCATTTGGCCTAAGTTGCAAATGTTTTAACCAAAATGGCCATAAAAAGTTGCAATTCCTTTTACCAATCAGGTACCAAAGCTTTTCTAAATACCAAGTATCATTGGGTTGTGTATTTTTCTAACCAGTTTGGCAAATTTACCTTGAATATTAGTACTTCTTTGGGAATTGCGACACCTATCCATGATTGACTTATATCGAAAGTAAAATATAGCATATCATTCCAAAATACCTATCTAGAAATTTTAAATCAACAACTAATTTTAAAAGTGCGTGAAGTGTATCTTAAGAAAAATATAATAAATTTTAGAACAATTGCAAGGAACCAAACAAGGATAAGTATTCTTCAATGGTATTGTTCCCATACTGTATTTTCCATGTAAAATCATTTTCCATTCCTTCCAATGAAACAGAGCATTACTAAAGTATCTGTAGATTACAAACAATACATAGGGAATTAAAAGTGATCTACAAAAGCCAAAATCTTGAATGCCTTTGGTAAGTTTAAAGAAGAAACTCACATTCTCCACAACTAGATCCTGCCTCGTACAACATTTACAAGGAACTAGGCGAAACAAGAAATTTTAAGCAGTAAGCACATACTGGAAAAAGTTATATAACAACCTGATGGCACAATTGAGGCCAGAAATTCTGAGACACTGCTTTCTATATATTAAATCAGTAAAAAGAATGGGATTATACAAAACATACTTCACAATTTTCTCACATCTATGCTTGCTTGAAACTCTGTTTTATTTGTCATTTCTACATCCCAGATGATGTCCGATTTATCCTTTGGGCACCTAGTTTTGGAGCAGCAGGTTTTGCTCCTCGACCTCTTCCAGCTGACAAGGGCTTGGCTTTCGTCATGGGAGGTGGAGCAGCTATGGCACCCCACAAGTCATCATCGACGGTTTTTGGAGCTCCCAAACTCATAGCCTTTGAAGTTGTCTTGGGAAGAGGGGCAGCTATGGAACCCCACAACTCATCATCGTCATCTTTAGCTTTTCGTACAGTGCTTTTTGGCTGCGAACTTGAAGCTGAAAATTAAAAGCGACTATCGTGATTCAACTTATTAGAATAACCAATAAACTATAAATTAACGAAATATCCAACAGGTCTTATAGAATCATGGATCTGTTACAGTAAAGTTAATCTTATTTGAGCGGTTCCGCAAACATTTTTATTGGCTATGCTTGCTCGAAACTAAGACGGCAAGTTAGCAGTAGATCCAGCAATGGGGTACTCAGGACCCACACTTTGGTTCATTTGTCAAGCAATTAAATTATTAACCGAAAATTACACAATAACCAATTTCCCCCACACACAACAGATGAGACCTATGTAACTAGGACTCGGGTACTCACTTTGGTCACAGGTACGTGGACAAGTGTCTAACTTGGCCATTTTAGGACAAATTTCATGATTTCAGCCCACGATGAAGTGTCGAATTGTCCATACCCATGTCAGAGTGTCGTGGATCCGACACGGGTACTTGAGAATGAAACAAAACCAAGGGTCTGAGTAGCATAGGTTATGAGCATGCATAGGCTTTCACGCTTGCTTTTTGATAATTTAGTGATATAAAAATTTTCTTGCCAGCTCGATGATAAAAAGCTAGATTTTCAAGAACATATGCTTGACTTCTAAGCCATAAATGAGATGGAGCCTACTTTTCCTCCAAGGGCCTCTATAGCTAGCCTGACTGCTTAGCTATGTAAAATTTACATCCTTGTCACTATTAGCAATCATGCATATCAGTTACAAAATATGAACGAGTGAGCCATGGGTTTTATACATCCAAGAAGCTGGACATGAAAGAATTTTGCACCGGGCCTATTCTATTACTTGGTCAGTTTAAATATTTATTGGGTCAAGAACCATGGAGATCAATATACCTGCTGATTTTGGTTGAGACAATGCTGGCTTAGGCTGTGCAACTGGCCGCTTTTGAGCAACCTGGATGTTTGCAAGCGCAGGAGATGGTTTTGGCTCTTCAAGCGGTTCAATATCATCCCACCCTTCTTTGTCACTATCATGATCATCAAGTCCATTATCAAGTTCTCCCCAGCCATCTGTTGAGGTCGGGGATGCTGGGACCGGGTGATCAACTAGATCCATACTGGAACTTGTGCGAAGAGGTGTCAGCATTGCACTTGTAGCAACAGCATCCACAACTGAAATCATTAACAAAGTGAGCACTAACCGCAGGAGGCATAGACAGCCCAAATAACTACACATACCCATAATACTAACTATGTCGCACATGATGTGATTAAGTTCCTGCTGTTGGATATCCCAAATCATATGACAAAGCAAAAGGGTAAACTAAAGATTGGGATTTTACTGAATATAGATTGAACTTGTGCAAAAAAAAAGAAAATAATTGTATCGCCTCAACTTTGAGAGAAATCCTTTATGCTTAATCAAAAGGTTAGTATGCCATTATTAATTGAGATTCTAACTAAGCATAAGGGCAAAAATCTGGAAACAAGCAACTAAACACATGGTAGAAATTCATGGATTCATCTAAAAGTTCATTCCATTTGCTCTTTTCAGCAAGTGTATTTACATCTTGTCTTCATCAAAAATGGCATAAAGTTTGGCAACATTTTGACATCTATACATTTTAGGACTAGCACATAGAAACGCCATTTCTGTATGAGAAATCAACCAATGCTGCAAAACATACACAAAATGTGCTTTCACCCTATTAAACCCAGAAATGAGACACTTCAACATACAATGCAGAACCTCATTATCCTCTTTTCCCAGGCAATGAAGCAAATAGGTCTCACAAAAAGCATGAACCAATGGACTCATGCAGGGAACTAGGAAAGTGACAACTATTCAAAGATAACTCAAGATACATAGATATATATTTAACATGCACTGCTACAATAAACCACCTGCTATTAATCATACAAACTTGTACATGTCTTAAAGGTCAATATTGAGCGACTTTGGAAATCATTCAGGATCAAAAGGACGCACCTGAACTAGTATCAGAGCTTGTTGTAGCAAGTGGTGCACTAGAACCCCCAGCGGCAACCGGCGCTTGCTCAGAAGCTTTACCTTTTAAAGACAAATTACTCATAGCCCATCTGCAATATAATTATGTCATTTCTATATATTTTAGAGAAAAAAGCTTGGAAACTGTCACTAGCTCAAAATATAGTTAAGCGTCAAAACCAATCTCCGAAATGAAAAGGCAAAGCAAAAGGACAATCTAGCATTAATACGTTGATGATCAAAACAAGTGATAGCAAACATATAACCTATAACCCATTTGCTATACACAGGAACAACAAACTCCAATGCTTACATATATCTTAATACAACTATCTCAAGTTTCAAACAAAATCGGCAGCCAAGTAAAGGAAATAAATGGGTCCAATAAGAAGACCCATAAAAAATATAAACAAAAAAGAGATCCATATAGAAGTACAGAAATTATTGGATTATCAAATGACAATATAGTGGCATAATTATCTCCCAGGCCCAGCAACTTTATTTATTTATTTTGAAAGGTAAGGAAAAAGTCATTGGGTGGCCCTCCTTGCTAGGGGTAGACCTAATGTAAATAATAATAATAAAAATTCAATGCCCAGCACGTGCAATAAGCAATATGTCGGAAATAAATTGTACGATGTATAAAACAGTTAGTTTAGCTCAAATGAACCTTGGATACACTGGAACATGATTATGAGGACATAAACTGCTATACTGTTACTGAGGGAGCTTGCATAAATCTGGTAGTGCCTAAGATTTCTTTCAGTCCTCAGTTACATTAATAAACAAACAAATCAGGCAGGCTTTCAGAAGTTACAGCATTCCTTTAAAAAAATTTTGTTCAGGAAACATGTCTTAACTAAATCCAGAACATCCATTCACATAAAACTGCTACATGTTAACACAACATGAAAAAGGGGGGAATTTAAATTTCATCCAGACAGATTTCCCAATCAAGAAAAATATAAATTTATGCTTAATGGCTTAAGCTTATGTCTAACCTCTAAGCACTAACAGTCAACTTCTTCAATCTATACCTTCCAACAACAAAAGGAAAGCAATAACTTTTCACAGATTACAAGAGATAGAGATAAACATGTCAAATTACTTACCCAAGCAAGCTAGAATTTCCAGGAGCTCCAAGATTCGTCATACTTGCATCTCCTGTATCACCCTGTCAATAAATACATACCAATGGTAATTGTAGCCTGGTTAAGCATGTCAAACTTATTAAGTACAAATGTACCATGGGGAACAAACAAGTGAATATCACAAGTAAAACACAGGACCATCAGAATTACTACACGAATGTCCATGCTTTAACTTTGGGGGAATTTCTAAGGGGTATTCAAGAAAGAAAGGTAATAGTGGACATACCTTCACCTGATTGGGCCATCACCCCTCCCCCCCCCAAAAAAAAAAAAGAATAAAAATAAAAAAACAAAAAAAGGTATGAAGGATCATAAGCAAAAGAACGTGATAGACCCTCATGATTAGACACATAGAATTTTCAATATTGACTTGACCTGAGAAAGCAAACTTGAATAAGTCTAGACTCAATCACAACTAAATCTAAATAACCCGATGACCTAGACATTGACCCGACCCAACAGTCCATCCAATTTGATATTATCCCTACCCAATAGCCATCATAACAAAACAGTAACCTACCTTTACTTGATACAGCCTGAAATAGCAGAGACTATAATTAAGCTGAACTCAGATGCACTATGCATGTAAACTGGACAAAAGCCAGAACCATTACAAAGTAAACTCAATTTGAAGTTTGAACATAACTGAAATGCTAGGTTGCACGAAGTCAGAAACAAGGACACAATGAAAAAAAAAATCATTTAAAGAAAATAGATACGACAAGGTAGTGGAAAATATTAATATTACAAGGGAAAAAATATACAATCTGCCAAATTTAATAAAATGCCACAACATAATATTAAAAATACTAATCATAACAATATTTAGTATTATTACTATTATTATCATTGTAATAAATTAACAAACTAATAATGCCTACTTCAATTAATCAATCTGCATTCTTTCCAATTCCAATCTACATGGCTTGCTTCCCAAGTCTGGTATCTTAGGTAGAATATTCAGGGTATGACTCGTATGAGATAAAGATAATTGATGAATCGACACAAAAAAATTCAGTAAGATGAACTCACAATCCTTAATTAGTTCTCCAACAATCATCAAATATTATCCTTTTCTAATGTATCTATATAAACCAAATTGATAACAAAAATGATGAAAGTTATCCAGATCTACATATATCTTGATACATTGAAAACAAAAACAAAAAAAATAAGGAGATGACACGATTGCAAAAAATAAAAAATAAAAAAAATCAACAAAAGGAACGTAAGATGTATGACATATGCCTATACATAAGCGCTACCCAGAAAAATAATGAAAGTGATACCTATCAGAAACAAGCAAAGATCTGCTTTACCAATCACTCAGATTGCGAAAGGAACAGTAAGGGACATAAAACCTGTGACCCTAGAGCTAAATCACCAAATTTGCTGGACAAGTAAACTTACAGTAGGATTAAATTATATATTTTGTGATTAGTGGTGTTGCCTTATTAATAATAAGCCAAGGGGTAAATATACTACTCCTAGAAACCGCTCTACCAGTGACGATCAACCACTTGTAGACCTCCACCCCTTTGGCATGCTATTCTTGAGCAACTGCCAAGTGCCAAACACCTTCCTATATTGACACTGGTGGTGGTAATGGTAAAACCCGAAAGTACATAAAGTCACATAGAATAGATAAAACAGACCACCACCTTGATCAGACTAAGAGCATGAGCAGGCCACCCGATTTTCATAGAAAATACAAAAATTGAAGTTAAAGCCCAAAATCTCTCCAGAGAAAAAGGCCCAAATTTCAGATTTCAAAACACATAACTCTCGCCTCCAATAGTTCTCTTTCCATGGCTTATTCAATGCAATGGAAGCATCATCCAAATAGCTGTTAGCTATTCAACCCATCACTCGATTCTTTATTCTCCTCCCCAAAATACAACATTAATTCCCCAAAGTACAATATCACCATCAATTATTGTACATAGTTTATTTAAATAACAGCAACAATTGAGAAACGTAGCATCTTTAATAAATCCGTTTATCTCAATTAATTTCACTATTTCCACGTGCTCATCAATCAGCCAATTATCAAATGACTAAATTTCTCCTCCTTAGTATGAATCTGACAAAGCTTTGTCAATACACTCATCTTAAACCGTTCTATCGATCTTCTTTTCGGCTGCCACCAAATGATCTCTGCTACTTAATGAATTAGCGCTGATAGAAATTGAGAATGATCTCATGGAGAAAGTTGATAATGAAACATAATTGGTGATTTTGCTTCCATAAACACTAGGAGGGTGCTGCTTTTTGAGTAAAAAGTAGATACATCATCAATTATATGAAGCATAAAGTTTAAAGGAATAGGTATGTGCTCGATTTAGTAAGAAAGCAATCTTAAAGGTATAAATAATATGATAATTATTTTTTGGACTTTGAAATCGTGCCTTTTCATTCTTATAATTAGTAGAGCACCTGTTACATGTTTGCAAAGGCTCAAACCACAATCCATTTGACCAAAGCTCCACTTGTAAAGAGAGAGAGTGAAGGCAAACCTACGTCGACACCTTCAGGCCTTGAGATAAGAATTTACATCAATTATGGTGAAGATGTGATCCTTCACTACTTAAATTCTGTCAACAGTATCCTAGAGAGAGAGAGAGAAAGATAGAGGGAAGAAAACACTTCCACAACCATTATGCCAAAGCACATTCATCCCATCATGATGTCCCAGATGCCATCCTTTGGCTGTCATATTTTGCCATTTGAGGTTCTAGATTCAAAATTCGGTGAAACTTGACCATCATACGGTAGGATTTAGCCACCCCCAAGAAAGATGTGTGTGTGTGTGTGTGTGAGAGAGAGAGAGAGAGAGAGAGAGAGGAAACTCAAAGGGATGCAATGGAATTTGAGGGGAGTAATTGGGATGCACAGAAGCTTTGGCGGATTATGATGCCCTCGTGTGCAGAGAAGGAGCAAGGCCATGGTAGAAAAATAGGAGGATAGAAATGAATCTGTGAAGTGAAAGGCAAAACTAGAACTTAACTGCAAGTGGGTAGAGAAGGAGAAGGAATCAGATACAGGTCCTGATTTCACTCTATGATCAAACCAAATAGCAAGAGATACATGTTGAACTGAAATTTTTCCATATCCATAAAAAATACAGCAGCCACACTTTTCCTGGAAGGGAATACTTTGGTATCCAATTATCATTAGAGGAAATAGGTCATGTATATGGCCCCAAAACAATGACAGGACAATAAAGGTATAAAACTATCAAAAACGACGAAATCAGATTTTTAAGGTCATTCTCATTCACCAACTCCAGTCTTCTTCGTATTTGTACAGGAAACTCGAGCCCAAGCATGGTTCAAAACTTCAAATATATGGTTTTCATCACGGTTGTGGAAACGGTTGCGGTTTTGTGAGAACAAAATGGATACGTTCAACACTATAGATCCCATGACTGCTATTTGCTTGCCTCTTCTTCTCTTACCTATATCTTTTTAGGTTGATTTATGTCATTATTAGAGGGAGGTGCAGGGAGCAATGGGAATCTCCGGAAAAAAAAATCTGAGAAGTAGCGTCTTGATACAGGAAAGGGCAATAATGCCTTGTCACGGTTGGTTCGGCCGAAATTTCGGCTTATTCAAATCCACCAGTTCAGAATGGTCAAATTTAGTTCGTGAAAGTTGAAAAAAAAAAACCAATACGGGCTTATTAAATTGATTCCGCTGTATCTTCAAACCATGTGCCCAAGTACATAGAAACATCCCCAAAAAAAACAAAATTGGAAGGGGAAAACGAGAAATGTTACAAATACCTTCTCATTATACTGCTTCACAATCTGCAAAAATTGGTCAACTGCCTGAAACGACTTGGATCGAACATCACTAGATATAAGAAAGAAAGTTTCAATTACTGCAGCAAGCTAAGAATAATGCAAAGGAAAGCCAAGATAGGGTAAAGAATTGGTACTGGAAATTCGTATGTAAATATTGGAATAACCAAAAGTGAAATTCATTTACATCAACAAAACATTTAAAGTAGCACAGAGGGAGTTGCACACACACACATAACATATACTGTGTTTCTATATGTAAAGTGTATTCACCTTTTTAGGTCAAACCTTGACCTCGATATTCTCGCATAATGTATCAGTAGAGATAATTAGAAAGTCAATACTATGAAACAATTATTTAATTTAAATCTAAGTACATATCATCATATTTTGACCAATCTGTTCCCAGAGACTTTTTAAGTCAAAGTTTGACCTAAGATGAAAAAGAAGAAAGAAAAAAAAAACACATGGAGTAGAATTATTACAGATACACACACTGTGATCATATTAAAGTACCCTGAACATACAAAATGAACAATACTCTGGACCTTAAGATAACTAAGATTTGCGGCTGATGACCCGCGAGTCTCACTAATGGCACAACTGTGCACATAGTACGCATTACAGTAATGTGCAATCAGAAATGGCATAATATATAGGTATGAAGGATTCAGCATATTTCATTAGTGGGTATAAGTTTTGTGTTTGAATAAAAAATAAAAACTACTGTCCACTTCCATCACTCCAAAGTCATAATCTTTTCCTATGTCTCTATTGTAGATTTCATAATTGTTTTCTACTTGTTTGTCGTATCGAAATTCCTCCTAAAATCTTCAATTAGATCCATTTATAAGATGCTCATCAGCACTAGGAGGCTTCTCTGACATAGAGCATAAATGATACTAGAAACTAGAGACTGCAAACACCATTTCGCAGTAATGGTCTTATCCATTAAAGACTCAGTACTAGTCTTATCCATGAAAGACTAAGGAAATGTTAATAAGTGCCAAAAGAAATTAAGTTCCTCAATTTTGCTAGACAAACACTGTGTTACGTGCCACTATACGGAAACGTGGGGGCCACGTTTCCCGCCCAGGGGGCCCCGCGGCGAAAGGGTGCGGGGGGGGGCTAGGGTCCATCGAGGCTGCGTTCCGCGTTCCCCTTCCGTACCACGCCCGGAACGTTCTCCGTTCCTTGTAACAATGCCCCAGACCACCTCATACAAGGAAGAAATTGCTTTACACACATTGAAAAGTTCAAAGAAAGGGGACCTGTCGGGATCAATAGTAAGCACCACAACATTTGGCAGAATCCTTGTTGCAATTTCTGTGACATCATAATAAGAACTCGTGGCGCACAGGGCCATTATTCCTGCCAAAACAGAGAAAGATGGGGGGAAATATTCTATATATAAGCAACAGAAATCAAAATTACAGAGACAAAGTTGGTGGATAACATCTGACTCTAATACCTGCTCCTCGTGCTGGGGGGAATGTATCGCGTAATGCACGAACTGTAAAAGCATTTATGAGGACCCTCTTCCTTGTCTAAAAAAGCAAAAAGTATTCAGTGTTGGAAAGAAGTCATCTTTCTTCACATTAGAAAATCATAGTAATGATAAAAAAAAATAAAAAATAAAAAAACTGTGCAACAGATTTGTCCAAGACCAAGACTTGGTTCAAAAGAACAAAAAGTCAAATTTATCAAAAACAAAGTGCCCCTTACAGCATAGAAGTAGAAGACCATTTAAAGAAAATATAAACAGATAAACACAAAGACCACAAGGAACTTGATTACACAAAATTCAAAGCTGAAGTCACATCCAAACGGTGGTAATAGTTCCAACAACAACAAAGCCTTAGTCCCAAAATGATTTAAAGTCTACTAACATGAACCGTCACAAGAAATCGTCTCCATGAGAAATGAAACAAGAAAAGTAAATGAATAAGGTGGCAACAGTTGATATTAAGAAAATAGGATCAGGACCATCATGAATATAATCTTCTGTAACCACTCAAAAAAAAAAAATTTACTGCAAATAAGCTCTGACTCATCCATAGTGATTAGCTGATGACCGACGTTAAGAGTGTGTTTTCACCTCCCTACCATCAACGGTCAGCCACCTGGTGCCAACAGCCCAACCTCGCCATAGAAAGGGTCTCGGAAGCCCAAGATGCATGCGGCCTTATCTCTAACAAGGTCAATATTCAAACCAGTGGAAATAATATTCTGAAGGACCAGAAAACAGCATTTTCTGGTAAGAAGTTATAAATAAAAGCTAATATGGGTAAAGGCAGAAAAGTCCTCAATGTAAAATCATGGTTTATCCATAACTGAATCCCTATAAAAGGTTTCATCTTCGATTAAACTTTAAAAATAGTTTACATATAATTTTTAGATGTTTGATTGAATAATCAAAATATGACGGAAGATTTCATCAGAAGACTTCCCCACATGAACCATTGTATATGGTCAATCAGAAAAACATGTTTAGGCCAACCAGACAGGCAGATACGCCAAAATATACATTTCAACCCCAGGTATCTTGGTCAGTAATGCCTTGATGCATACTGGAAAACAAATTCTATAAAGCTGCAGGAAATCGCAACTAATGGTTTTACAGACTTAGACAAAAGAATCAACCAGCCTGATACCAAAGAACTAGCAGGATGATCCAATTTTACAGACTGCGATGAAAGAATATAAACATGAACCACAAATCCACAATATAAGATTTAAATTCAATGGTTTTACAGATTATGATGCAAAGAGTGCTCCACCTCCAACATTCACCCACCAATACAAGAATCTACTACATTCAGTGGTGAGGAGAGCATGAGAAAGACTGTGCAAACAAAACCTAAAAATAAATGCTTACCCCTTCATTGAGATAGTTTGCCATATTTCCCAGTAATATAGTAGTATTTGTTCTAATTGCTGGCTCTTCATCAACCTGCAAAACTTATAAGCATAAAAGTCAGACAAACTAATTGAGAAATAATCCCACCTAATTTACAATAATCCTGACGAATGCAAAAAGGACTGAAAATGGGAAGGAAATAAAAAAAAAAAAAAGCAAAGATGTCTACTAGAGTGAGGGAACTCGAGTGAAGGAACTCATCGAACACCACAATCAAAGTCAAATAAATACAGTGAAGTGTCATACCAGAGTATCTTATGACCACAAAATTGTAAATTCTATTAGAACATAATAAAAATAATACCTGCAGCTTTGAGAGATACTTCAACAAAGAACCTGACATTGTACGTTGAGAAAGCTGCAAATAAACATATAAAAAACAACTTCAGAGAAGATATCAGAATACAACCACAACTCGGCCTCCTCTACGTATTGTTACAAACTACTTATTCCATTATTCTGAATAAAATCTAATACATGCCTATTACTTAATCATCATAATGCTAGGGCAAGATATTGCAGCAATAGTCAAGCTTGGTAGAAGTAATAGGAGTCAATCATAGAAAGGCATCACGAAACGTCAGCATTAGACAATGGAGAGAACATATGGTAAGATAAACAATGACTCATCCAACTGTAAGCACAAGATATAAAATACATAACAATGTAAAGAGAAACAAAACTTTTTGTAAATGACGTAAAAAGAGCATCTATCAGAATCAAACATCACATTTTGGGAGTTTTTAGTACCTTTGGCGCCAGAACAAGAATCGATTTTAATGTCAACTCTCGAAGAAAAGCTGATGTATCATTGAATCCAGTAGCAATCTGAGGATAAACCTAATCACAAATAATAGCACAAAATTAGTACTTTACTACTAGAAAGCAGGGAGAAAAAGAGTACTCATTCTTTAAAGTTGCTAATGGATAAAGAAGTGAATTTCACAAAAGAATCACTGCAGGAATGAAAAGGATTTAGTAAGCTGTGATTGTTTTCATACTTGTTCATCTACAGTTTGGGCAGATAATGACGGTCCATATTGATCAATATGCTGCAGCAATGCAACTCTTGTGCCTCGATCATTAGATGTAAAGAGCTTCACAATGGTTGGCAGCACCTAGAAATGAAAGACACGGACAGCCATTTCAGTAAATAAAGAACAAGCATGAGGCACAACAATTCATGCCAAAGGCCAAAAAAGGCATATGCAGATAACCAGATATGTAACCCCCTTGCACAAAAAGGAGAACCAGAAATATCATGACCTTGATATTAAATTCTTCAGGTGGAAGCCAAGAGCCCATCTTCATCAATGCTGTCAAAGCAGGAGCACCTGCTGAGCCAAATTCTAGAGCAGAAGCTAGTAGTGGAAGTATCTAGGAAAAGTGAAACTGGGTGATTAGAGAGATAGTGGAAAGGCAACATCAAATAAACATTAAAAGGTTCAACGAAAACATATATAAGCAAATCTGAAATTCAAATGAGTAGTACTTTCTTCAGCACGATTTGGCGAGGAAGTTGGTCAGACAGAGTTGGAAGCTTGCGGAAAAATGTATCTTTCTCCACACTGTCTTTCAAACTGAGAACCTCCATAAAATGTATTGTATCCACCAGCTTATTTTGAAAGTATTCTGAAAGATCATAGTGGGGCAAGTACTATCAATTATACCTCTAGGATCTTGTATGCACAATGCTGCTAGTTCAGGAGAAGATATATACTCAAGTTTGAACACCTAAACCAGAAAGTTGCCAACACATACCGCTATTTTCTATAAGCTTGGAAGTATTTAGTCTCTTGGAAGGCATGGAACTCAATAGCCTCTGATAATCTGGAAGCAGCGACTGACATAACATAAATTAAAACACATAAAAAGGTAAGCACTGTCAGCTACTCACTATAAAAATTTTGTTACTGATCTAAGGCTATAAACTTCACTTTGGGAATAAGGCTTAGTTGTTGTTTTTTATCTAAGGCTATAAACTAATTATACATTTAAAACACAAGACAAGGAGACCAAATGTTATACCTTTGGAATTGAAGCAATATTTCGGAGTTCCTCTGTCTTAGTTAGCCTCGTACCCGAGAAGATCTCATAAATTAGACAACCTGTAAATTACAACGAATTTTTTTAGATATGCATAGAAATTATAGAGCAATAATCAGAAAGCACCATATGCTTTCTTTTTTCTTCTTTTGGCGTCACATATGCTTTCAATTTTCATTAGTGTTTAAGAGCTGTAAGAGTACAAGTTCAAGAATGAAAACACGAAAGTTATAAAAAAAAAAAGCAGAAAAGTATCCAATAGGGAAAATGTAATAAAAATAGAAAATTAGCAGCATATATGAGCTTTATTGAAGAAAATTCACTACCTATTCTATAAACGAACATTAAGGCAACAGGTTCCACCTAAATAAGTAACATTACTATAAGCCATAACAACCTCACACACCAGAAAAACTCGCAGTTTACAGACCACTGGCTTGACAACATGTCTTCCCTCACACATAATTCTCCTGAAATCTTAAACCCAGAGGCATCGATGTTACAAGCCTACAACACGATAGGAAGAGTCGAAACAAGAATCACAGGAGCATATGTGCTGTTTATTAAATTAATACTTCCTCTGTTTCTTTTTAAGTGCAACACTTTGACTTTTGCACTATTCACACACCTCACTTTGACCGTATTATTTACTAAATGATCATATAAAATGTTGTTGGATTTGTTTTAAACATACATTATCATGCAAATCCTTATCCATTGCCCTAAATGGTTGAACATCACACGGAATCATCAAGTCTAGTAAGTTCGGTTCAAATAAGTTCAAGTATTATACTTTGAATTCACACAGCTATTATACCTTTGGTGTTGTGTGAATGAGACGCACAGCTGCTGTACATGCATTGCAATGTAGCTAATGTGTACAGTACAATATGTTTGATATCATAGATGTACATTGAATAACTTCACCACCTAACCCAGCGAAAAACAAATGCGTCTTCGATAGAAGATACATAGGGTATGAGTTCTTATGCAACATTGCTTCCCTTGGCTTCTATTGTATTAAGGTTCGCCTAGGGTTATCTACACGATGATGCAAAGCATGGTTGTCATACTCTCTTACTCTATTTATCTCTTCTAGAGAATACCTAATCCTCTTTCAAATTTCTTCTCAATAATCTCAATTAACAACAATCTGTTTATCAGTCAACCTCTCTTCTGAAATGTTAACACATCCTTGACGTTGCCAGGCTGCACCAACAAACCCAAATAACAATAAACTTGGTCCTGTGGGATGTCCCAAGCCGAAGTCAGCAAAGAGACCCTCATAAGTTTCTTTGAATTGAAGATGATAAAATCTTCTTCTAACAATTCTGTTGCTTGTAAAGGAAGGTAATGGAGAGAGTTTATGGAGGGATAGGAAGGGAAGTCTTGTAACATTTCTTTATCCATTTATATACTTTGACAAAGGTAAACTAAGTAAGCAAGCAAAACTCACTGGAACTTAACAAATTCCGCCAAAGGGTCAATTGAAAGCAGAATTGTCTCCATTGTTAAGTTTTCTTTCAGTTAGGGTGATGTCATGGATTTGGAATTTAACCAACTGTATGATTCATTGCCTTTGCAACCCACTTTATTCTTTCATTTCAGAAAAACTCTCCTAGTATACTCTTCTCGTCATTGTAAGAATCCTCATCTTAATCTTAGAGATAACAATTTACTTCCACTTATTAAAGAACAGGCTATTTCTCTGCAGTATCATTAAGTTCAAAATTATGGTCAAACATCTAAATTGTACAAGAAAGATAAGCAGCTGAAAACAAGAAACGTGCTTACCTATTCCCCAGGAGTCAATTGCCCATGGGGTAGAGTTTCTAATGGCTACCCAATCAGACTTAGCCAGTTCCGTTGGTTTGTATTGTGTGCCAACAAGCCATGCATATTGCTGCATAGAAAGAGAGCAAATGATCAGCAAACACGATTCTGGTAAATGTAAAGTTGTAACTCTAAGCACAAAATCATCTGTAAAAAAAATTACTATCATCAAAGACACTCTAAAGTCTAAACAAATTGCTTTCATTGAATGCCAAAAAATACTGGACGTTTTGAAGCTTGTCCAGAACATAGCTCCAGACGTTGGGTGCAACTTAATTCCCATTATATAGCAACCATGTCTCAACTAATGCCTAACCCTCCCCCCCCCCCGCCCCTCTTATGAACAGGTAGAATTGCTTGTCTCCACTACAATTTGCTTTTGTGAGCTTCGTACAAGAAACTTGCCTCTACTAATGACAACCAGCCCCCCTTTCCCCACTCCCTTTAGGAAGGTCTGCATACAAGAAACTTAACGTAACCAGTCTACTCTAGACTGGTGAAAGACACTTTTGTAAGTCCAGACAGCAACTTTATTTCCCCAAGATAAAGTACAGAAAAAGAGAAGCTGAGACTAGAGTATGCAGACTACAAACATTTCACATATAGAGACTGACCACTAACAACTCTATTTAGGTTAATGGAAAGAAAGACTCTTTTGGTAGATCTGCACTTTTTTCCCCAAAATTTAGTAATGAGGAAAAGACGTTTAAGCTAGAAATCTGCAGAGTGCACACTGCAAATATCACTTTCTAGTCACATAAACTTGAGAAAGAGTAGGCCATTTTTGAAAGCAAAGAAGGGACCACAAGAAGGATGGTTACATCCCCTTTCGAAATCAAAAAAATGGTCCCCACTACATACTTTAGCATCAAATTAAGCTGGATTTGTACTATTAAAGGTGCAAAAATGTCCGTATGTAGCAAGTATGGTGAAAAATCCATAATCGGGAATTGAAGCAAGTATATTGGAACGGAGTAAGTATATCATTAAGCACTTTATATATACCATCTCAAGCTTCAGTGCTAAAAGATAGGTGGGCCAATAGCAGAATATTATGTTCCTTTTTTTCAAATATGTATCACCAAACCATTTCTCTTCAAGGGAATGTTTCATCTTCCGATTTGTGTATTCTCCTGTGATCTAATACAATTTACTTGATCAGTAGGGAATTCGATGCTAGCACGTGAAGCTAGAAGCTCATCTACAAGTACTATAAGAGCCCAAACCTTCAATAATTACATTTCCCTTCCCATTGTGACTCAGTTATAGTGCTACTTAACTTCAAGAAATTCATAATTTTACACAATGATTGTTGTATCAAAACTTAAAGTTGCACAAGGACCAATAAAATGCCGAAAAACATTACCAGCATTGATCCAGCAGAACCTTCCTTATTCCCATCAAACTCGGATAGAACATCAAAAGCATGCAACTTCCAGTCCAGAGTTTGAGTAACCACCACACTCGCCAAGCAAACATTTGCATGAATCTGTGGCAGCAAAAGCTAGCTAATTAAATCAATGAATCATATTACCAAGCAACACCGTTAGACACATTCAAACGTAGATATTGAACACAATGGAGTAACTGTGAAGACTAAACTTGACCACTGCATTCAAGATTGTTCTATAAATTCCAACAGCAACTATTAGAGGTCCCAAAGAAAAAGAAGATGCCGTTTAAATTTTCATCCCCAAAAAACATGAGGGAGAAAAATAAAGTACACTAGAATCCAAATATTATGACTTTATGACCTCCACAGCACAGCAAAGGGAAGAAAAGCTCTTCTTGCAGAAACTCAACACACATGGGCAATTAATATGAAGGCACCAAGCCAAAAAACTAATAAAAAAATTCAAGGAAATCTAAATGCCTGATCAACACGAAAAAGCCAATTGTAAGAGAGATCACCAGCAACTAACAAAAACAAATATAAATGGAAAAGGGTAGAAAAGCAAGTAGCAAGTTACAGCGAACATAAAGCCCACTGTCCTCTCTGCCACAGTGATGAGATGAAACCGTGAGTTCAAATAAGCACATCTTATTGCAACATAAGCGATGAATGTTCTGGATGGCAAACTTAACAGTTTGCAAAGAATCAAATTAAATGAAAGCCGAGAGACGAAGAATAATAAGAACTAAGAAAAAAAATCATTGACAGTTCATAAAGCCGCAAGTAGTAGAAGAGAAGTCTTACAAGCTTACAATCATTATTTAAAAAGCTGACAGCTTTAGCTATCTGGTGCAGTCCCCAGGCATAATATTCATCCCTGTCGTCAATAGCGGAAGGAAACAAAACATAATACACATCAATAAACTTCAAGTAGCATTCTTTCAAGATGAAGAGAAACATTGTTCACGAGAATAAAGAGTAGAATTCAAAATGAGGATCTCTGATGGGGATCATTATAGCAGCAAAAATTAGAACTTCACTTCCATAAATCGTAAGAGATAAACAACAGAGCTATCATGTCAGGAATTCAACAAAAAGTATAACCTGCCATTGACAAAAGCATGGACAAAAACACAGCCACTCCGTTACCGGATGCCCGGGTTGTAATGTATATTGGATACCACAATAAAAAACACGACATTCTCGCCACATCAGAACGCTTTTTCCCTTTACATCCACTATTTTGTCAAGATTGGCCGAAAACAAAATTACTAATCAATTATGTAGCTGATGAAACATACTCTCCGTGACCTAGAATAATTGCAACACATATCATATTCGGGTATCCCAAAATAAGCTGCTGCATCAATCGGGGATACACGACAGAAGGAATTGTTCTAGGGGTACGTTATTGATAGGTAAGGTAGGAAATGGATGATCCTATCTGGTGAAATACCTAGTGACAACTGACAAACTCCTATGTTCCTTTTATTGCAACAATTCCTCTAATGGCTATGGCCCACAGATTATTATTTCTCTCTCAATTGGTGGTCCCCACTATCTCCTTTCCAATTTGCTTTTCTAACAAGATTCGCAATAAATGGCCACGTTCCTCTCACTTTACTCCTATCCTATCAACTTTTACAATAAAATAATCCAATCTCTAACCAATGACCAAACTTCCCTTAAACTATGTGTGAAGCCTACTATTGCAATTATTTTGGGACAGATTATTTTTTGACTGAGATGGTATAAGTTTAAAAAATATTCATTCACCACAATATTACCCAATATATTGGGATATGTTTAGTCGTATTATCTAAAAGAGTATATGTTTGTATCTTATTTGAATGTTCAAAAACAAAGAATAGATCATAGATGCTGTAATCAACTGCAACATATGGACAAGTTCAACAACTATTAGAGTTTGCACTGCAATTTTTACTTCCTCTTGCAATTACTCCAAGCCTGCATGTTCATGCATAAGCTTTGTATTGCTTGTACGTTATTGAGCTCGAGCCCAACTCGAGGCTTGAGCTCTAGCTGAAATCATCATCAATATTCTGGAGCACCCCTAACATCGATAATCTCGGCTCCATAGCACCCCTAGCATAAATATTTATAGCCAGCTCAAAGCTAAATTGGTAAGCTTAAATGATCTATTTATCCTCTAAATTCAACTGTCAAAGAACATACTATAAAATTGAAGTGGTGCAACGTAAACTTTTAATTTGAAAGACACTTCTCTATGCTTTTAAATGCTAAATGACATATCCGAGAATCCCAGCTAATTCGAGCTTATAGATCCAGAAAGAGGGGTTCAGGATCATTAAGCAAAGGATTCCTTTGGAAAATCACCTCATCGTTGGTCACCGCATTTGCCTATTTAAGGGCTTGTGCCTCTTGGATCTACTTGCCTGATGTGATTCTTCTTTTGAAAGAAATGAAATTCTTAGATTTACCCATAAGAAAGGTATATAATATCGTCAATGGATAAGAGGGAGGAAAGACAATTCAATAAGAATGAAGAGCTCAATAGTGAAAAGAAAAAATCAGAAATAGATAAAGAGGATACATCTCAATTATCTGCTCTAGAAGATGCTAGCCGGTGTAACTAGAAACTTGGAGTTTAACAGAAAGAAAGAAACTTAGAGTTGTATGATAGGTCAAACACCATAAAATAATGATACCTAAATACTAGAGTAAGCAAGATTTATTTACATAATGTTAAATCAACAAATAATTAGTTAGATACACATACCTCTGCTTGCCATCCAAACCCAACTCCTTGATTTTTTCTGACAGTGGCATAACAGGTTCAGTTACAATATAAATTGTGACCTTGGTAGTAGACCCATCATACATCTCTACCTCAGTACTGTGAAGAAATGATAATATATTGGGATGTCTAACCTGCAAAAAAGCAAAATAAGTATCTTCAAGTGAGCACATTTACGAGCAGAAAAGCACGCATGGAAGTATACAACTTCCCTGCATGGCATGTCTTCAAGTTACATATCAGAAAACTATCTTTAGGCTGAGTTAAAACTGATGTACATTAGGCTGTACAAACAATTAATTCCTTGGACAGGAGTTTCAGCTTATAGCACAGAAAAAGATTCCTTATCAAAGGCTAGATTCCCAAAATAGCCACTGCACATTTCTGGAATACAATCTAAAACAGGCAACGATGATCTTAAATTAAATTTGAAACCCACTGGAAGCTATCCAGGTCCTTGACATTAAGGTCATGGTGATTGACCGCATCACGGTTGTCGCAACATCGAATTTATTTTAAAAATTTTTTAAATGTTTTTGATGATTCTACCAAAATATTATTAAAGGTCTATATAGTATAATTGCAAAATACAATACCATTCAAAGGGAGCTACAGCTAAAAATGTGGTCCCAGCAGACCCCACAACAAGAAAAAGAGGGGGAGGACTACAGCTAAAAATGACTCTCAGAGCACAGTAGCAGACCCCACCATAAGAAAAAGAAAACAACATAAAGAATTGCTACAGCTATGAAGTTTCAGCAGAGAGCAGACCGCATACTCCACAAGGAGAAAGAGAAGGTTAAAACTTAAAAAGTTAATGGAATCGAGAGAAACGCAAGGAAAAGGCAATGAGTAAAGAGAGAAACTTAAGATTGAAAGGCGAGAGTAAAACAGAGTGCTGGAAATCTTATCTGAAAAACATCACCAGCAATGACCACCAGCATCCCGAAATCACTACCAGAGGCTCAACAGCAATGTCTGTCACAATCATCGTCCTCCAATGTTTAATATACTTCTCTCTTCCTTCAATCTGGAAATTCAGCGGTGATGCTAGATGCGGTGGAATCCAGACGAGTCAGGTTGGATTCAGTGGAATACGGGCAAGATGGGTGCTGTGCGGTCATATTTTCCGATATCTCAGACTAAAAAAATAACCCGGTGTGAACCGAGTGTGAACCAAGTATCGGTTTGCCAACTTGGAAATCCATCACGAAATGGGCAAACCGAAATTAAACGGCCATATCTTGACACCATGAATTTCACACACCTGAGTAAGCTTCTACAACCATCCTATAGCACATATGATCATGCATACCACATGCACCACGGGCTCTAGACACAAATATTCACATCAACAACATGCCTCCCCTTAACCTCAGGAAACCTTACAAAGCCATTGACTAAATCCTAATGAGTCTCTAGCCATAGACAAACACATTCTTAGCATCACAGTCCCTTTGTTGCCACATACTAGTAGCTCAATTAACAGACCTCTTCATCCTTCTTGATACTGAGATCAAGCCACATGCTGTCAATCAACCCTTGCAAATTATTTTGTAATGAGCTCTAATTGCATGTCCTCACAATATCATAGTAAACTACCTCTTAGAGAGAAACTTAATTCAACTAATCTACAACTAGAGTCAGATCTAAGTTTATCAGACGGTAATGCTTGCACAATGTCTCCATATCACATAATTCCTAATGCAGGAATGTGGTGAAACCGTGAAAGATAGCAAACATCTATAGGGCCATAATAGCCCCTTTTCCTTACAAATCGCATCATCAATGTTGTGCCCAAACTAAGTTTTTAAATTAAAGAACCTTTGACATGGATACTGCAGGGTGAGAAAATCATGAACTATTGGCAGAATCCACCGAAAAAAGAGCGCAGAGATATTGAGTGATAGCAAAGAGTGACTGTGAGCACATCGAAAGCAAACCATAATGACCCTAAGAAGACGACCAAGTAGCAAGCCTAACTCTCGAGTCTCGAGGGTGAGAGTGAACATGAAACAAAAAGAAAGGAAGAAATTCACATACAAAAAACTCTCTTTTCTCATGAATAGTGCACGTAAAGGGTTAACCAGCATGACCCACATCTAAGGAGGTTGAACTAGATAACCGCCAACTCTGATCAATGAAATTAAATTGCACAACAGGTCATAGGCTCCTATTTAAAGAGTCAAATATCAATTAGTATTTAAGCTTTTGGACCAAAAATTAATTAACTAAAGTAAAAAGGCCTCTAGATATTCTGCACTTCTTTTTTATTATGAAGTAGCAGAGAGTCATGGCATATTGTCAGAGAAACATATTTTTGTTGCTGCAGACTTGCAGTACATCCAACCTCTTGTACTGCCAGGGGGGAAGCCTCTCTACAGGCATTAGGGTAGCATTGATGTTGATGTACTATTTGCTCATATAACTGACATATCCCTAATGCTCATCATCGACATCAGATCAACAATCAAAGAGCTATAAACTGAAGATGGTAAGTCAAATTTGGGATTTCCATTCTAAAAACTCCACCCCTCTTCAAATCATAGAAATGCTGTCCTAGTTATGATTGTGCTGGTTTGCGAATCTTACTGCCTCTTTTGTACATGTAACATCCCCTTCATGTCCTACCAATAGTGTTAACATCCCTTTTGTGTCCTACCAATAGTGTTACTTTGATATCTACAACAATAAAGCTGAAAATGGACCAGTTAACAATTCGCCCACCCCCATAACCATACATTGCACACTGATGCAACACTGTATGGTACAATAATGCACTTTTTTTGATATGTAGTATAGTGGTAGAATAATTCAGTATAAAATAGAAGCTGGACAGATTCAATTCTATGAATTAACCTGAAAGAGTCTACACAAAAAGTGGTAATCTCATAATGCGAAATCAGATGTCTACCTATCTCACCTCTATTACGACATAGAACAGGCCTATTAGATCAGAAGGATGTCGCCTGCAGGACTGCTATATATTAGTAATGACAACTTTATCCGCAGACACCAGCCAAGCAACACCCTTCAGTTTCACTTGTTGAAAATAATTTCTGACTCCCGCATAAAACTTGAAATAGCTAACATTATTTAGATTGGGGTCTAATTTTACTACTTTATAACTTATGTGGTGACGTCGTGACGATTGAACAACATAGCTCCAATTAAATGCTAAATAGCTCAAAGTGGACCAAGACACTAATGTTCTTAACTTATTATTATAAAGTGATTAGACCAGTCATTCAAAACTTCAAAAACCAGTCTATGTTACCAGGACTCCGGTAAGGTTGTCGAAGACAACTACGAGTGGGAGTGTCCAAAATGTAACGCTTTCAGACACAAGGAGACCGTCCTAAATTTGGGCACACACCAAAAGACGTGACATCTATGCGCTATGTTCCCTTCTATCGTTTTTGGTTTCTTTTCCATAGTTTCCAATGCATGTTTTTATTGGTCCTCTACAGGGTTCCCTTTCTAAATTTTGGACACAAGGAGATCGTCCTAAATTTTAGTGTTTCTCTTCAGGGTTTCCATCTAGATCTCCTCCCCTCTCCCAGACTTGTGGTTTGTCTTTATCAAACCCAACCCCTATTTTGTACCCCAATCCATGACGGATTATATTAATGCCGGCACGGCACTAAAGATGTCATGTCCAAGAAAATCCACTCAAAATTATACTCCCTCTGGCCCCCAAAACATAGTTTTTAGTTGAATTTGGCACAAATTTTAGAAGTGATTGTGGAATGTAGATAATGTATGTGGAAGTAGATGAAGAGCAAACAAGGTATGAGAATGTATTATGTATGGAACCAAAAGGAATGATGTGATGGAGAGAAAAGCTGAAAAATAATTATCAAACCATTGAAGTTTGATCTAAACGAATAGGACTTCATTTTGGAATGTCCGACAATAGTGATAAGAAAAGAAACCTAAAACAACACATGAAAATGAACCCAATTCAATAGGCTGGAAAGAATAAAAGCAGAAACATGAATACCATACCGTTCGCAGTCGCTTCACCCCATTGCGCCCAGCAGCTATATGACCATCTTGGACATTTCCTGAAAGTGAGAATATTGAAACTGGAGAACCATCATCCTGTAACAGAGATCAATAATATCCATAGTTAATAAATTTAACCGAGATTAAGGGAAAAAAGTTCGAGGAAGAGCAAAGTATGATCTTAGAACAACTTGCCAAGAAAAATATATATGTTCAATATCAAACAACTAAGCACTTCACTTGTTCTCTATGTAACAAGTGATCACTAAAGACACTTAGAAAAAGCCAAATTGATCTCAAGAAAACCAAATCACTTCCAGCACTCAACACATTTGACCAATTGTAGCTGGCCCTACCCAATAGTTCGAAAATACGGTTTCGGTTACAGTATCGGGAACGGTCACGGTTTCGCTGGAACGGAACGGATACGTTTGTCGCGGATCGCGTCGCGGTTGTCGCGCACGAATTTTATATAATTATACTTTCGCTTATTATTTTTTTAAATGATTTGCACGTGACTTTTCTTTACCCAAAAGGCCAAAACAAAGAAGTAATAAGAGTTAAGAGAGATAGAGAGAGCTGTAACTACACAGCTGTACTACATGTCTCAAAAATATAATCAAAATACAATTGTATCGCAATCATGTGGGTACTGGGTACCCTTTCCCTTCCCAAATAATTAAAAAAAAAAAAGAAAATATAAAGTAACCTAATCCAGCCATCAACCCATCACCCATCTTTACACTGTACACCTTTCTCTTCGCAACTCCTCGGTCTTCTACACTGTGGCCGGAGAAACGGCCGACGACTTTTACACCGACGACGAAATGTATACATTTGCACCGGAATCAACCTCCCGAGCAAAAGCCCCAATGTTTCTATGAAAGAAATTACGTATTTCATCTTCAATTGTTGGATTTAGGATTTGTTTTCTGGAAAAAAAATCTAAAAATCGCATCTTGGAACGGAAAATGCGGGTGATAATTCGTGGTCGCGGTTGGAACGGGTGAAATCTCGGTGTATTACAAGAAGGCGGTATAAACCGGTCGAATTCGGTTCGCCAAAGTTGAATCCGTTACAACTCGGGTGAATCGAATTGATGCGGCCGTTATTTAACACCATGATGCAAGTCCACCAATTTGTTGGCTAACACGAGTTGATGTTTGTCGGGAGGGACAAATGTTCGCCAGGGGGTGATGTTGTATTTACTACTTGGGCTAGTCTTTAAAAAGCAATCCATTCTCCTAAGTTGCTTTTCTTGCACTCTTACACTTTACAGAACCAAACATTAACGGATATTTGCTTTACTTTAACCAGTACCCAAACAACTATTAATTCTTTTTGGAACTAATTACATTGATATAAATATATGCTATATATTCGAATCTAATCATACCGGATTCACCATAGAAAGCAATCTGGACATCTTATCCGCTACTCATCGTACGATATAGCATTGCCACATAAGAGCGCTATCCCCCAATCATTTGATAGATGACTATCTAAAAATTCTCCACATCTCTCTATATTTCCCTCCTTTTCCTTCCATATGACCGTGAAGCTCCTTAAAAATTGAATGCTTCTCTCGCATCAAGTCCAAACAAGATCCAGCAGGCAGCATATGTAACTCCCTCTCCACCTTGAGTAGCACCATCAATGAAAATTCTCTCCTTCCCTCCCACTCTCTCCCCCCCCCAATCCCCACCCCCAACCCCCCCCCACCCCTCTCTCTGTCTCTCTCTCCCCCTCTGTCTTTCCTTCTCTGGCTAATTTGGTTTCAATTAAGTTCCTAAGGAGAACTTCTATCGGCCAACAGAAAAATCCTCTCTTTTTCTATTACCAAGTTTGGACAGAAAGAAATAGAGAAAAGAGACAAACTAAGGAGAGTGGAAGGGCTTATAAATTGGGGGATTTTATCTAATAATGATCCTGAAATATAGAAGGAAAATTTGATTCCCTTGAAGAAATTTCTTTGGAAATATTTCCCATGAAATTTACTCTACTAATAATTCTATTGGTACCAATGTACTGTGCATTTGCTTTAAGTCATGATGCAACCAACCAAAGCCAAAATTCAGCATGATGACCACCCAACAGCAATCTGCAACCAGCCTCACCGAATCAAACCTAACTGCATTTGATATTATTAGACTGAACCCACATAGCAATTGCATAACTAACCTAATGAAAACAAAGAGCCCCAAATCACATACCTAACCTAATAAAAACAAAGAACCCCAAATCACAATCCAACTTTTCTACCACAATTATATGCTGAGGAAGTTGACAATCCTTATGTAAAATTTAGCTCCTATACACACCCATGAGGCCATGACTGGGAATGGGCATGGACCCAGTACCTGAACAGACCCGGTTAGATCCGGCTTATTTTTAAGGGTCCGAGTCTAAAATTTTGAGACCCATTGGGTTTGGGTGGATGCGGGTCTAGGTGTTAAAATTCGATTCTGGATCCGGGTCTGATATATTGAGACCTAGACTAGCCCCAGACCCGACCATCTAACATTTTAGCATAATATATATCATATATACATATATGTATACATGTATATATATATAACACATAATATGTATACTTCACCTAGCAAACAACTTTATTACCCTAGCAAACCTCAATATACTTCACGCAGCCACTCTAGTATGAGCACTCACGTACTCCTCATTATCCTCATGTTACTTCACTCAACCACCAAGGAGATACGGTACCAGCAGAGAAGGTTTTAGGCAGACGAGGATTTCGGCAACTGTCGCTACTCACTACTAGCCTCCGGCCTTAATCGACAACGAGTCATTGACATGTTCATTTTTTATTTAGTTTTCCCTTTCTTTGTCAAATTTCACTTGAGTCTGAAACAAGGGATGAGGTTATTGAAGTATGGTTTTAAAAAATATATATTGCTGCCAATTCCCCCCCTACCTTTCTCTTGACTTCCCCAATTCATCAAGATTTGGTTAGTTTTGGTGCCTGATATATTGAAAATTGTAAGACTTCTTATTAATGTGATTAATTAATTTGTTTTTTATCATTTTAATTACTTATAAAAGTGAGTGCGAAGAGCACGAGCTAAAAAAAAAAGAAAACTAAAATCTAGCCTAAGACCCATTTTAATCCCGTTTTAGATCCGAGACCCGCTAGACCCACCGGATCCTATGGGTCTGGGCCCACGTCAAAATTTATGGGCTTGGGTCTGGTCACTGTACCCACACTAGACCCAACCCACGCCATCTCTACCCATGACTGACTAATCAAGCCAACAATGTCTATTGATGATAAAAGAATCTGGTAATCAGCTATAATATCTACTCATCAAGCTCTCTTACTCCAACCAACACATCCAACTAATGAAATGAGCTTGAGAATCTACCTAAAAGAACCCGCAAAGACCTCACACAGCTATCTAGACACTCAATTGGCACAACTCCAACACTTCCACAGCAAACAAGTAATGTAGATATCATCCAACTACACAAGGCGAGCTAAATCATTACGAGATCAAATTAATGAACATACTCAATCTCACAATTAAGCAAGGGACAATAACATACCAAAAAACAATGTTCTCACCATGTATATACTCTAAGTTACAAATCGAATGGCAGCAATCACAAGTAATAAACCTTTTAAATTCATTTCAAGAAACTTTTCCATATATAAAGATTCACGCACTTATGATCAGAAATTTTCACTAACAAACATTACTTCAATTCTGAGCTAGATCTGGAACCAATCACTACCAAAAAAAAAAGAAATTCCAGATTTTAAGACAAATATGTACATTCCGAACAACAAAATCACACAATTGCTAACTTGAGCATAGAAATCCGATCAGGCACCGAAAATCTCACCATAAATTAAGCTAAGATCAAATAAGAGCAATCACAAGTAATAAACCTTGCTAATTAACTTCAATGACATTCACGCAGCTATGATTAAGAATTTCTACTAGCACAATCACTTCAATTCGGAACTAAACATAGATTCAATTTTCAACACAAAAATTTACAATTCAAACAACAAACATCATGCAATTACTAACTTGAGCAAGAAATCCGATCAGGCACCAAAATCCTCACCATAAATCCACTCCACGCTACGAATCGCATAAGAGCAATCACAATTCACAAGTAATAAACCTTGCTAATTAACTTCAACGACATTCACGCAGCTATGATTAAGAATTTCCATTAACACAATCAATTCAATTCTAAACTAAAGATAGATTCCAATTTTCAACACAAAAATTTACAATTCAACCAACAAACATCACTCAATTACTAACTTCAGCACACAAATCCAATCAGGCACCAAAAATCTCACCATAAATCTACTCCACGCTACGAATCGAATAAGAGCAATCACAAGTAATAAACCTTGCTAATTAACTTCAACGACATTCACGCAGCTGCGATTTAGAATTTCCACCAAGACAATCACTTCAATTCTAAACTAAAGATAGATTCCAATTTTCAACACAAAAATTTACCATTCAAACACCAAAAATCACACAATTGCTAATTTAAGCACAGAAATCCGATCATGCACCAAAATTAGAGGATTTCAATTCAAAAAGTATGATAATATAAAGCTTAAGAAAACGAAAGTTAGAGAGAGAATAAAAAAACCTTGGAGGTGCCATGAGAGTGAGTCCAAGAGCCCCAAGCGGAGGAGTAAGGTTCGCCAATATTGTAAGGTAAATCCTTAACACCAGTGCCAGATCCCGCCACAACTCCCTTCAAAAACTTGAACATTTTTGTTTCCCTCCTTCAACCTCTCGACCTCTGAAATTGCGATTTCGATGGCGATTGTGATTGACAGATGTGTTGAAGGAGGAGACAGAATTTGAGGCGGGGGAAGGAGGGAGGAGAGGCAGAATAGAAGAGAAGTGAAGAAATGCCCGATCTGTGAAAGAAAAAAACTAGACGATTGGAAGAAATCAGAAATATCAATATTATTTCAATTTTCAATTACTTTTTTAAAACATAACCCTGTCTAGGCTATGTTGCACGGAAACGGAAAACGGATATGAAATAGATACGAAAACATGAAGCCGGAGTTTGTAATGTTATATTCCTTTTGAAATAGTTTTGAGCGGTATTTGAAATGGACACGCGACTTTCATGAAATTTTTTAACAATACCCCATAAAACTAACTTATTCAATTATGATTTTCAAAATATCTGGTCTCACTAAAACTATCTAGAAACTATATGATTTGATTTGACTCGATTAGATACGACTTGTCCCAAAACTTATTATTCAATTCTAAATTCCTGGTCCCACTAAAACTATCCTGAAACTATATGATTCGATTTGACTCGATTAGATACGACTTGCCCCAAAACTTAAAGTGACTAATATTAGCTTGTTTATCACAATAAATCTATTGGCAATAAACCTAAATATATGAACCAATTATATGAATTGGATAACTCATCGCCCAAATATAACCAATCAAACTCGAGCTAAGCGACCTGATTATTGCCTCTGCTATTGCCTAACTTCCCAGACAAAAAGGCATTATATTTTTGCAAACATTTCAAGACAAAACATATGTGATACTATATTATTGTTAACTAATACTTAGCATATTATGCTAGGTTTTTTTTAGTCCATCATGTGGCATCTTCTTATTCACTATTTTCACCTCTTAGCAAAAATTATTTTGAAATCATTGTACATGGAAATGGGTTTAGGATTTAAAAATGACCCTAAAAGGGAGATATGGTTAAGGATTAAGGATACGAAAGAAGGAGATAGGTTGACCAGGGTCATGTGCCTCATACGTATTTGAACCTCCCCCTTCCTAATTCTTGTTCATCAACCCTAATTGATAAAAATATTAAGTTCAAGATGTCCTAACCCCGAAATTAGCTATTAACTTTTGGCATCTCTTAGATAGTGAAGGTGTTCATTAATCTTGTTTTGGCAACCAAAGAAGAAGGCTTGATCCAAAATTGTTGTACAAATATAGTGTAGTTAAGCCTCACTCAAAGTTTTGGGACTTGATTTGTGATTAATATGCATATTGAAGCTGGTGGTGTTGATTTGAAAATAGTTTTCAATATGCTGCTTTAACTTGTATCAAACCCGGCTATGGTGGACTTTGGGCTATGTAATCCATATGCTCAACTCGTGGTCTGAAGATTGCTCTAATACCATTTGTTACTGAAACGGGCCTTATAAACCTACAAATGTCTTTTTAACATCTTGTCTTCACTTATGTAGTTTCTAACGAGCTAGGTCACTCGCTCGTCCTATAATTGATCCTAACCAAACATACTTAACTATGTGAATGAAGAAACTTTAATGCAATCTCCTCCTAGATTGTTGACCTCCAAGATGAGTTTGGTAGCGAATGGGTTGTGGATGAAGCAAGAATAAACTTTTATACCAGGACCTTGCAAAAAAATTTGAACTACAATTTAGAGGTGTTGTATTCCATGTTTTGATGATGCCAAATAATTAGTCGTTTATATAGTTTTATTTTGAGTTTAAATATAAAATCCCAAAAATATTGTTTTGTTAATTTTTACATGTTTTATCTTGTGAAGAAAGATTAATGAGTTTTAATCTAATCAAGATTTTACATAATTTAGATACACAAATACTTAAATTTATTTTCTATGGTATGGTTAACAAATCTAGTAACTGAGAATCTTTTGTGAAAAAGATTTTCTGTTATTAGATGCAAAGTTGTTGCCTGTTTTGTGGATTTTAGGTTGAACAAAACTGTGCCTAAAATAATAAAGGGAAGTTGGAGCGTGTAGTGGCTACAATTACGTTGGGCATTTTCTCTCTAACGGCTAATGGAGCAAAATGGAGTAACTGCTCTTTCGGTTAACAAAAAAGTGGAAGTATGGTTGAAGATCATGGACCATGAAGACCTAAAATCTAGCAAGAAGAAGATCGTGGAAAATCAGTTGAAGCTCATAACTTGCAGCAACTATTTAAAGAGGAAGACTTGTTCAAAATTACTTACGGCTTTCTAGCATTCAAAGTTTAAGTTTTTACTTAGAAAGTTTTCTGTAATTTTTCCTCTCATCTACGTACCATAACATATCATTATAATATTTCGAGTGTCTGGGTGAGTGAAAAAAATCACAGAGTATTCTTGTAATCAAGAGAGAAAGAGAAAGAGAGAGAAAGAAGACTTTGAGTGAAGTCAAGTGAGTGTCATCAGTTCAGGGGGAACTGGGTGACTGGGAACAAGTTCCTAGAGGAACAGAGTGAGGTCCAGAATTAGGTTGTAAGAAAGAGTCAATTGGCCTAGTTTATAAGAGAAGTATTGAGTCAAAATCCATTAAGATCAAGGTTTTTCTTCCTATTGGGCCTAGGAAGTTTTCCTTGTAAGTTAAATATTGTATGTCTTTTTCTCATCTCTTTAAATATATTTTAATTCCGCAAAATAGTTTAAAATTCCCCATAACTACAATTCAACCCCCTTCTTGTAGTTGATCTAGTGTTCATACTAGAATAACAATTGGTATCAGAGCCTAGTACCTCCAGAATCAGCTGACACTAGGGATGGCAGTGGATCTCGGACCCGACCCGGATCCGTGGACCCGGATCCGTTTTTCAGGGTCCGGGTCCTAAATTTCTAGACCCGACAGATCCGGGTCGGATCAGGGTCCACTTGCAAGATCACGGATTCGGGTCCGGATCTGTACAGTAGACCCGGACCCGGATCCGTAGATCCGTTTTCTTTTAAACCAAATTGGGCTGGGCCTCCTCTCCCCTTCTAAGCTCTTATGTTCTACTGCTATACGAATCACTCAGCTCAGTTCTCATGAATCACTCACGCCTCCCCTAACCTAAACCCTAACTCTCACTCTCAGTTCTCCATTTCGCTTACAGCTCCACGGATTTACTGACCACGAATCACGCCCGAGTGCCCGACGGTTCCGGCCACGCTCCGCGCACCAAGTACTTCTCCACTACCAAGAAGGGTGAAATTCCCGAACTCAAAGAAGAGCTCAATTCTCGACAAGTTTTTTTTCTCCATTTTTATTTTCTTACAGCTCACTTTCTTCGCTCATTTTCTCCTTTTTTCTTTGCTTTTCGTTCTCAATTGCCGGAAATGTATTCAGATCTGTTCGTCGTTTCTTTCAAATCCCTGCTAGTTTTCTCGATTTTTGTCTGATTCTGGAATAATTTGTTTGATTTTCGATGCATGATTATATGGATCATACCTTGGGATTAGCATTTAGCAGTAGCTTGATGACCATGTACAATTGCATCTTCTAATTTTGCTGTATCGAATTTACATCTGTTCTTTTTTTTTTTTAATCAATTTTGGTATTCGATTATAATTGCGGTGTATGATGAGTTTCTATTGTGTAATGTTAGAAGTTGGATTGATTCTACTTTTCGAAATTTGATCCTCGTAAAATTCAACAACATGCCACCGGTTTGATTAAGTATTTGATTCATTTCTGATGAATATATTAGTAATTGAAGATGAATTATTTGTGTGATGATTTTTTTTGAGATTAAATCAGTGATTGTTTTTGTTGTTTTGTGATCGTGATTTTAGATCATTTTAATATCACAAAGTAGGTAAAATTGCATGAAATGAGCCGGACCCGTTTTGGACCCGGATCCGCAAGATCCGTCGGATCTGGATCCGGGTCCAACTTTCTTAGACCCGGCGGATCCGGGTCGGATCTGGATCTAGGGTCTGAAAACGGATCTGGATCCGGGTCCACCTGGACCCGGTCCAGATCCGACCCGTTGCCATCCCTAGCTGACACTGAGGAGATTGTACTTGGCACCATGAACACTACGGGAGAAAAACTTGATGAAGGGTACTCAACCCAACGCCCACCTATGTTCAATGGCAAGCACTATCCATACTGGAAGAACCGTATGGAGATCTTCATAAAATCAGAGAACTACCAAGTTTGGAGGGTCATCGAACTTGGTGACTTCGAAGTTACAAAGAAGAATGAAAAGGGTGAGCTGGTTCCTAAACCCCTTGAAGATTTTGACAAAGACGACTTTGACAAGATGGAAATGAACAACATGGCCAAGAAGCTACTCCACTGTGGTCTTGGTCCCCATGAGCACAACAGAGTCATGGGATGCAAGACTGCTAAACAAATGTGGGAACTCCTTCAAGTTACTCATGAAGGAACAAGCGATGTAAAAAGATCGAAGATTGATATGCTCATGCATAAATATGAAATGTTTCAAATGAAACAAAAGGAGCCTGTTCAAGACATGCTCACTCGCTTCTCGAACATAATAAACGAGCTTGAATCTCTTGGAAAAGTTATCTCTCCAGAGGAACGGGTTCGTAAGGTTCTAAGGAGTCTTCCACAGGATGAAAAATGGATGGCCAAGGTTACAGCACTATTGGAAACAAAGGACTTCACAACATTCAACATTGATCAACTTGCTGGTTCCTTGATGACCCATGAGTTACATCTAGGAACTCATGAGACTGAGACAGCAAAGCCTAAGGCTCTGGCCCTCAAGTCAGAGGAACAGGAAGATTCAGAAACTGATGACGAAGAAGCAGCTATGATCGTGAGAAGGTTCAAGAAATTCTTTAACAAGAATTATAAAGGGAAAGTCACAAGGAAGCCTGCAAAGTTAAGTTGTCACAAATGTAGAGGCCTTAATCATTTTATCAAGGAGTGTCCTCAATGGGAAACTGAGAAAGCCAAAGGAAATTTCAAAGAGAAGGGCAAGGAACAGCAGAAACCTTTCTCGAGAACTGACATGAAGAGAGCTATGGTAGCAGCATGGGGAGAGTCTGACTCAGAAGAGGAGTAGGAACAGATAGAGGAAGAAACCGATCATCTATGTCTCATGGCAAATACTCAGGACAAAGAGGAATCATCAAACCCTAAGGTATGTTTAATACTATTGAGGATGAACTTATAGAACTAAATAAGAGTCAACTTATAAAATTGCTATTAGAAACCTTAGATGACTACAAGGAAGTTTGCGTAAAAAGAGAACAAGTAGAAAACGCCTTGAGAGTCACTAAGAAACATTCAAATTGGCTTAATACTTTAAAATGTGACACTGAAAAAAGATTCTTTGAACTTTTTGACAAAAACAGAGTTTTTCAAGAAGCCTTTGAAAAGGTTAAAAATGAGAACTATCTTTTGAACATGGAATTGGCAGAATTGAAACTATTTGTTCCTGAAGGAATAGTTCCCTCAACTAATACCAGAGTTGATTTTGAGAAATTAAAATCTGACTATGAAAACGCTTTACAAGAAAATCTAGTATTAAGAAAGGAACCGGAACCCTCAAGGAACAAACTTCCTGATCTAGTCAGTTGGATACAAAAATATCAGAATAAAGGAAGAGATGGTCTTGGTTTCAATTATAAGAAGAAGAACAAAAAGAAAAAGTATGTTGATCTGCCAAGTAGTAAAATATATTCCTACTGGTGGGGACAGTGGTCACATTGTGTCAGACTGTTCCACCAAAGAAGAACGTATTGAGAGGAACACTTGCCTAGTTAAACAAGTTTGGAAAGTTAAGAAAGAGTCAAGTCCAACAAAGGAACCCAAGCAAGACTGGGTTCCTACCACTGACTAATTGTTATAGTACAAACTGAAGTGAGGGGGAACAACCTGTGGTACCTCGACAGCGGTTGTTCTAAACACATGACAGGAGACAAATTAAAATTTCTCTCACTTTCAGTTTACAATGGAGGAACTGTGACCTTTGGAGACAATCTTACAGGTAACATTGTAGCAGTTGGTAAGATTGGAAAATCTCAGTCACATTCCATAGATAATGTATTTTTAGTCGAGGGTTTAAAGCATAGTTTACTTAGTATCTCCCGGTTTGTGATAAGGGTAATACTTGTGAAGTTTACTAATGAGTCTTGTGTAGTCATCGATGAAAGTACAGGAACCAAGATCCTTGAAGGAACAAGGAAAGGGAACACTTATATGGTTGATCTAAACCTTGTTCCTAGGAACAATCTCACATGCTTGAGCGTGATTGAAGAAGATCCCCTACTATGGCACAAGCGTTGCAGTCATGCCAACTTGTCACTATTACATAAGCTAAGTGGGAAAGACTTAGTAATTGGTTTACAAACAATTAAGTCTATGCACCACGGTGTTTGTGATCCATGTGTAAAAGGCAAACAAGTGAGATCCTCCTTCAAATCTAAGAAAATGGTAAGCACACAAAGTCCATTGGAACTCCTTCATATGGACTTATGTGGCCTTGTACGAATCCAAAGTAGATCAGGTAAAAGATACGTGTTGGTCATTGTAGATGATTTTTCTAGATACACTTGGGTTATTTTTCTTCATAGCAAAGATGAAACTTTTGATGAATTTCTAACCTTTGCTAAAAAGATTCAACAAACTATGGTACGGAGTTTGAAAACTCCAAGTTTGATGAATTTTGCAGCAATGAAGGGTTAGATCACAATTTCTCTGCTCCAAGGACACCACAACAGATTGGTGTGGTTGAAAGAAAGAACCGGGTCCTAGAGGACGTGGCTAGAACCATGATTATTGCAAGCGGTCTTCCAGAGAACTTTTGGGCTGAAGCAGTAAACACAACATGCTACATTATCAATCGAGTCATGCTAAGGCCAATCACATTGCAGACGCCCTATGAACTCCTTAGAGGAAGAAAACCCAATATCTCTTATTTTCGTGTCTTTGGATGTAAATGTTTTGTACATAATAATGGAAAGGACAATTTAGGAAAGTTCGATGCTAGAAGTGATGAAGCTATATGCTTCAAATAGTAAGGCTTATCTAGTTTACAATAAACGAACAATGTGTGTAGAGGAAAGTGTCCATATTATCTTTGATGAAACTAACTCCCTGCAGGAACCGAGTTATGATGATAACTTTGAAATTAATTTGACTCGACCTGAAGAGTCAAATCATTATGATGATGAACTAATCCCTGCAGATAAAGAAAAGAAGCATGTTCCTGAACCTGAGAACCATGTGCCTGATCCTCAGGGGGAACAAGCAGCAGGAGGAACTCAAGAAGAAGAAGGAACTCCTGAACCTCAAGAAGATCAACAAATTCAAACACCTCAAGAAGATCCAGAAGCAACCAGGAGATTTGATCCAAAGCCTTGGAAACATCAAAATTCTCATCCCTTAGATTAATTATAAGTGATATTGAAAAGGGAACTCAAACGAGATCCCAAATGAAGAATTTTTGTGCTTTTCATGCTTTTCTATCTATGACAGAACCTAAGGACCATATGAAAGCATTAAAAGAGGCAGATTGGATAAATGATATGCAAGAGGAACTGAATGAGTTCCAGAGGAACAAGGTCTGGCACCTGGAGCCCAAGCCAAAGAACCAGAAAGTAATTGGACTTAAATGGGTCTTCAGGAACAAGCTTGATGAACATGGAACAGTTGTAAGGAACAAGGCCAAACTTGTAGCCAAAGGATACAATCAACAAGAAGGTATTGATTTCGATGAAACCCTTGCTCCTGTTGCTAGGATAGAAACAATTAGAATTTTGATTGCCTTTGCAGCATTTATGGGATTTAAGTTGTACCAAATGGACGTAAAATGTGCATTTTTAAATGGCTTTTTACTAGAAGATGTCTATGTGGAACAACCTCCTGGATTTGAAAATCCCGACCTTCCAAATCAGGTCTATAAGCTTGATAAAGCTCTATATGGGTTAAAACAAGCTCCTAGATCTTAGTATGAACGATTATCAAAATTCTTACTTTCACATGATTTCATCAGAGGAAAAGTTGATAGAACCATGTTCCTTCGTTCAAAACGAACAGACATAATAGTAGTCCAGATTTATGTTGATGATATTATATTCGGTGCTACTAATGATCTTCTTTGTAAGGAGTTTGCTGATCTTATGAGTAGTGAATTCGAAATGAATATGATGGGAGAATTGAACTTCTTTTTGGGCTTGCGAATCAAGCAAACCGAAAGAGGAACAATGATCCATCAACAAAAATATGTCAAGGAACCGTTGAAGAAATATGGACTGGAACAATCTAAAACTACCCACACTCCCATAGGAATAGGAACAAGGTTAGATGAAGACACAAATGGTAATTGTGTCAATGAGAAGCAATATAGAGGTATGATTGGATCTTTACTCTACTTAACTGCAAGTAGACCTGATATTGCTTTCAGTGTTGGTTTATGTGCAAGATTCCAATCAAATCCCAAAGAATCTCACTTAACAGTAGTTGAGAGAATTCTTAGGTATTTGAAAAGAAGCGATGACTTATGTTTGTTCTATCCTAGAAGTGATGTATTTGACCTCGTAAGTTACTCGGATACGGATTATGCTGGGGACTTGGTAAATCGCAAAAGCACCTCATGTATTGTCCAATACCTAGGAACAAGCTTGGTCTCATGGAGCTCAAAGAAGTAAAATATTATTGCCTTGTCCACTGCAGAAGCAGAGTATGTGACTGCTGCTGCTTCTTGTTCCCATGTCCTATGGATCAAGCAACAGGTAAGATTGTAAGAGACTTTGGCATTAAATTTAAGTGTGTTCCTATATATTGTGATAATACTAGTGCAATCTGCATCTCCAAGGATCCAGTACATCATTCAAGGGTTAAGCACATACACATTAGGCATCATTTTCTTAAGGACAATGTTGAAAAAGGTCTTGTTAAAGTTGAATTGTGTCCAACTGAAAATCAAATTACTGACATTTTGACTAAACCACTTCCAAGAGAAAAGTTTGAGAAAATTCGCTTAGAGCTGGGGATGATTAGAATTCATTGAGTATGCTACTTCTAATGAAACCCTATGTTACAAGAGACCTCTAAGTGACCAGCAAAATTTTTGAATTTATTCATACATTACACAGTCAATGTCAAGGACTCGCATTAGTCTTCATATTACTCCCCTTATTGTCCACACATATACTTGAGCATAATCTGGTAAGGTTTGTGTACATTTAGCTTGAACATGTAACATGCATGAGTTCATTTTTATTTTTTCTTTTTATTCATTTTGATACCGTAAATAGCTTCTTCATTTTTTTTTCTTTCTCACAAATTTATTCTTTATTTTTTATTTTTTCCTTCATTCATCCTCCACAGAATTTTATTCTTGATACAATGCAACGTTTCACCAGCGTCTAAGTTCATAACTTAAAAATAAAATTCAATGGATTAAGAAAGAAAGGGAAGCGCCGCCATAAATTCTTTCACCATCCCCCATAAATCTACCCTCTCATAAAACCCCATCAAATCAACCCATTTTTACACGACAATTTCACTTTTTACCCCAGAACCATCAAACTCTGCAAAACCGCTCAAACCCTCTCCAAAACCTCTTATCTTCTCCATCTCTCCAAAATTTCTTCAATGGCACCCAAGCGAAAAACCTCGGATGAAACCAAAAATTTTCCCGCTGAAAAATCATCTCCTCTGGTTGACTATAATGAAAGCGATAATGAATCTTCAAAGTCTAATGAGGATTCTCTAAGTTCTCAAGAACATTCATCGGCAAATGAAGTGGTTTCACCCAAGAAAGAGGAAGAAGGTGAAGAAGCTGAAATAGAGCAAGAGAAGGAACATCTGATTCCTACCAAACGCGGTAAGAAATCAAAATCTTCTAAGTATATCATCGGGTTTTGTGTCAATCTTCCTGAGTGCAAGAAAGTGAAATGGGTAGAATTTCTTGACATCATTATGTTTCAAAAATGGTCTAAAATTTTAAGTTCTAACGAGGGTCTTTATGAAGCTGAAATGAGTGGATTTTGCTCAAACTTTGAAAATAATGAGGGTTTGTGTATCCATATTGTTAATGGGAAGTTAGTAAAATTCAATGAAAAAAGAGTTTGTGAATGGTTTGATGTACCGAATGAAGGGTACAAAGATTATATCAAGGGTAGGGCAAAATTAAATGTTAATGGGGCTTCTAATGCTAAAATTCTGAGTTATTTTGGTGGTGCTGCTTCTGACCAATCTCTGGACCAAATAGATCTTTCCCCCTTCCATAAACTGCTTTTTCAGTTGGTTTGGCGTTTTATTCTACCTAGAACCTCCAAAAGGACTCAAGCTAGTCTTATAGACCTCTCCTTAATGTATTGTCTTGCTAAAAACATCAAAATCAACTTCCCTTCCCTAATGATTTCTCACCTCTCCTACTGTGTTTCTCATAATAACAAAATTGGGTATGGTAACCTTGTTTCTAGCATTCTCAAGAACTGCCAAGTCAAACTTCATGCCAGTCCCTCTTTTGAACTAGAGCCCGAAAATTTCTTGACCAAAGATACCATATCTAGGCTTAGTTTGAGGGTACAGGGTGGTAACTTGGAGTATGATGTTGAGGAGCCCAAGGTGAAGGGAGAAACTGGGGTCAAGAGGAAACAAGTTGAGGAGGTCAGTGCTGGGGGTCAAAGGTCTGTCCACAAGAGTCAGAGACTAGCAGAGACTAAGTCTCCAAGGGATCAGGGTTAGGGTGATGTTGTGATGATAGATCTGGATGAGGATCATGTCTCTCCAGGATCTACTGCTGTGGATTTCCCTATTCTCTCCACCACAAGTCTCCATGGTCTGTTGCATAAAATTCAGGAGTCTATGTCCCTTCTGTACTCCAGGATCCAGGAAGTAGAGGCCAGAATTGCTAGGGTGGATCTCCAGCAGTAGTAGGTTCTTGCTGCTGTCAAGAGATGAGAAGCTGATGTGAGAGAGAAGATTGATGATGTTGTCTCATCCTTCTCCATACGCTCCAAACCCTAATCCCCTTCCCCTTCCCTTCATCTGTTAAACGATTTTAATTTGGTTTTTGGGTTGTAACTAAACAATGGTGACGTGTCGCTACTTTTATCACTTTTGGTTTTTGGATGTGTGAATCACATCAGTTTATTTTGGTTCTCTCTTTTATTTCTTTCTATTCATCTTCTATCTTCATCTTTTTGCTTTCTTTGCTTCTTTCCTTTATTTTCTTGAACTCAGCTTGTGCATCATTCATGTCTAAGTGCATTTATCTTGTTTTTGCATGCTCATTACAATGTCTGGATGGCTAGTATTATTAGATAATATGCTTGAGCTACTTTTCATTGTTCTTGTTGTTTTTGTTAAACTCTTAGAGTGTTGCTGGTTACTCTTGATGTTTTTGATGATGACAAAGGGGGGAGTAAAGTTGGCATATAAAAAGATTCTAGTCTGCTTAGTTTCTATACTGATGATTTTTGAATTTCGCTCTGTCTTACTTCTTGTTCAAACCTGATTTCTTAGTCTTAGTTTTCATTCTTAGTATTTCTTTGTTTTTATTTTAAACATATTAGCTCTTGATTCTTTTGCTTTGGTTTATTCTTTATTTTCTTTTTATTTTGGTCGATTTAATATTTTTATTTGCGTTATATTTACCATCATCAAAAAGGGGGAATATTGTTGTATTCCATGTTTTGATGATGCTAAATAATTAGTCGTTTGTATTGTTTTATTTTGAGAAAAAATATAAAATCCGAAAAAAATATTGTTTTGTTAATTTTTACATGTTTTATCTTGTGAAGAAGGATTAATGAGTTTTAATCTAATCAAGATTTTACATACTTTAGATACACAAATACTCGAATTTATTTTCTATGGTATGGTTAACAAATCTAGTAACTGAGAATCTTTTGTGAAAAAGATTTTCTGTTATTAGATGCAAAGTTGTTCCTTGTTTTGTGGATTTTAGGTTGAACAAAATTGTACCTAAAATAAAGGGAAGTTGAAGCGTGTAGTGGCTACAATTATGCTGGGCATTTTCTCTCTAACGGCTAGTGGAGCAAAATGGAGTAACTGCTCTTTCGGTTAACAAAAAACGTGGAAGTATGGTTGAAGATCATGGACCATGAAGACCTAAAATCTAGCAAGAAGAAGATCGTGGAAAATCAGTTGAAGCTCATAACTTGTAGCAACTATTTAAAGAGGAAGACTTGTTCGAAATTACTTACGACTTTCTAGCATTCAAAGTTTAAGTTTTTACTTAGAAAGTTTTCTGTAATTTTTTCTCTCATCTACCATAACATACCATTGTAATATTTCGAGTGTTTGGGTGAGTGAAAAAAATCAGAGTATTCTTGTAATCAAGAGAGAAAGAGAAGACTTTGAGTGAAGTCAAGTGAGTGTCATCAGTTCAAGGGGAACTGGGTGACTGGGAACAAGTTCCTTGAGGAACAGAGTGAGGTCCAGAAATATGTCGTATGAAAGAGTCATTTGGCCTATTTTAATAAGAGAAGTATTGAGTCAAAATCCCTTGGGGTCAAGGTTTTTTTCCTATTGGGCCTAGGAAGTTTTCCTTGTAAGTTAAATATTGTATGTCTTTTTCTCATCTCTTTAAAGTTAGTTTAATTCCGCAAAATAGTTGAAAATTCCCCACAACTACAATTCACCCCCCCTCTTGTAGTTGATCTAGTGTTCATACTAGAATAAGAAGAGGCAACATGTTTTTTTGGAGCCTTAACAAGCAAATTCTGCGCTAATTTTTTGGTGACTATGAAGTGGAGCAATTGTTAGGTCTTTGGTAGGAAGGGGTATATACCACTTTTTTTTAAAAAAAATGTAAGAAGAAATCTTCTAAGTTGCCCTCACATAGGGCCCCCATCCAAAGTCCCATTACAAGCCAACACCTCCAACCCCCCTTCCCTCCCTTAAATCCCAAGCAAATGGTTGGAGTAGGAATTGAATCCTAGACTTTGCTAGGGAAGATGGTAAACAGGGCCGGTCCTGACATTTTATGGGCCCTAGGCGAAACAAGAAACGAGGACCCCTTATAAAAAAATTACTTAAAATTCAAAAATAGATTCCGATAAACGATAAATAAAATTTTCATTAAAAATATACGAGTACATTTTATTACATCAACCAACATAAAATTACCCAATAATAAAGACACATCACAATTTTTCACTCAAAATACTCCTATGATGTCTTCAATCATTTGTTATAATATTTTCTCTGATTCGAAATTGTCGCCTCTCACCTATAACACAACACACCACAAAATCTCATAAAAAGCGGTTTCTTCTAGCATTTTGAGATGCAAATTCATCAATAATAACATCAACGTACACCAATATTTCCTATCATATCTTTCTCAATAGCTAACATTGCCAAACCATTCAACCTTTCTTATGATATGGATGACCGCAAGTATGCTTTTATTAATTTAAGCTTTGAAAAACTTCTTTCTGCCGAAGCTACAATCACTTAAGCCATCATTTGCTAGTAAACTTATGTTACTAACTGATTTGAACAACTTGCAACAAAAACAATATACTTTGTCAATATGTTTGGAGTAAACTAACTATCACTAATCTCACCATTGCACAACTTTCTAGAGTAACATGCATATGAGAAATGTCTATAATATTTATCCACCGGAAAATCAAGATTCATTTCTCTTATTGGCCCTTTTTCAACTAATATATCTCTCGCCTTATTGTCAAGATTCTCCCAATTTCTAGGATCATATATATCCAAATGAGGAAGTGTTTCTTCATCAATGCCTAAAGTTTCAACATTCTCAACAATTGGCACATCATTAGGGTCACTTGGATCATTCACATCATCATTCACATTTTCAGAATTTTCACCATGCAAATTTTCAATTGATTGATTCAAAGTTTCATGAGAATCTCCCTTTTTAAGCACAAATTTATCAAGAGCACCTTTTTGTGATTTCTTTAACTCTTCTTCTCGTTTTTTTTTTCTTTTTTCACTTCAGACAAATGTTTTTTAGGCAACATCTCATCAAATTCAAATAGTTCAACAGACCAACACAAACAATTCAAATAAGTTGGTAATACTACTTTAAGAAAAGAACAATTGCACCTGGATTCTTCAAGTAGAATTGTAACTTTCAAGTCCACATTCCAATATGACAAGATCCATTCCAATAAGATAGTATAGCACCCCAATTTGATAATTGACACTGTTAACATAATGATATTAATTAGGTAGAATATAACTATTATAATTTATAAATTTTGTTTCAATAATAAAAAAAAAATAGGAGAGGAGAAGGAGAAACAATCATACCCTTCTTAATTATGCCACTTCGCGTCTTCGCCAATTGCCCTCCGCAACCGCAAAACCGAAATCGGGATTTGCAAAGAAATATTAAAACAATTGAGAAGGAATTCAAGGAATCAATTGATTGAGTATAGAATTCCAATATTTGATAGATGTTGATGATTGGATGATTTGTTGTTGATGTATCCATCTTTTATCCTATATATATTGTCGAATTTTTTTTCCCGTTGGCACTATGTTAATTGGAAAAAATAGAAATTTGGGAAGGAAGTAAGAAAATTTAATGTTGTCTAATGGTGTGATTAATAATTAGACTGTTGTAAACTTGGAATTTGGAGAATTGGAGATAGTACTCAATCAACTCAATAATGGTGAAGGAACTAAGGAAGAAGATGAAGAGTTTTTGCTAGAATATGATGAAGAGTTTACGTGATCTTTGGCTAAAAAGTCAAAAAGTAATGTTTTATGTTTTTATTGTTTGACAGCTAGCAACAAGCAATAAATAGGAGAGATTGAAATTTCCTTGTTCAGTGTACTTGTGGCTTGTTTCACGCGTCCAACATTTAGTTGGGAAATTAAATTTTTTTTACAGCAAACTGCAGATGTTTTTTGGAAGGATTGGGTCCCCCCTTCAGGCCTGGGCCCTAGGCGGTCGCACTCCCCGCCTGGGCTCAGGGCCGGCCCTGATGGTAAAGCTCACCACTTGAGCCAACCCTAATTCCTAGGGGGATATACCACTTGATGCAAGGTGTTTTAGACAAGGTAAAATTATATACACTTTAAGACACTAAATTTTGGCATCTACTGTCGAGTGAATCAAATGAACATGTGGAAGCATCCGTAAAGTGGAAAAGGTCATCAGGTATATCAAGAGAGATAATATCATTTCCATACAATGTGGTATATTTTAATATGACATTTGCAAAAATTTGGGAATTTATTCTTCTTTTCTGTAATAGACAAGCCTAGGGGGTAGGGGTACTTTTGGTAATATACACTAGTTAATATGTTAGCTAATTGGGGAGTGAGGCAAATACACTATAAATATAGGAGATTAGGGAGAGAAGAAACCATGAAGAATATATTAATGAGTTTATTTTAGTGGTTAGTTTGGTACTATGACCAAGTCACTCGAAAACTTGGCAACTATCTCTATATTTTCTGTAATTTCCATTTTCATTAATCAAATATCATCATCTTCTTCCTTACTTTACTGCCCAATTTGGCAGTTTATTACAATGGTATCAGAGCAGTAATCTTGAGAGATTAATCCATTGATTTTCAGTTTTAATCCAAAAAAAAGAAATGGCGTTTGTTGCTGTAGGAACAAAGAAGTTCGCTGAAGATTTGAATGAGATAATCAGAAAGTGTTTCGAGCAATTCCAACAAGATCTCCAAAAAGACCTCAAGAAAATAATCAGTGACGCTTTGCCTCCACTTAAAATGGAGCTTAATCTTATTCGAAAGGAGATGGAGGAAGAAAACCAAGTAGAAGAAGAGGAGTATACAAATCTGAAGAATAGTGGATCTCGAGAATATCCACCCTTAATCATTGCACCAAATGGTATCCAAGCAGATGTTTTTGATGATGACAAATCTGGCGGTAGAGGTGCCATATACAGTGGACCAGTTGGTGGTTCCGATATTTTTAGAGGTGATTTAACAGATTGGTCCACTGGCCACAAAAGAAGAATCAGATCGGTTGTAAGGCATGGTGATTTCGTCGGTGGGCTAAGTGTTTGTGCTGGTGTTGGGGCATATGACTGGGTTGAGAGAAGGAAGAGACGAAAAAGAAGTATTTATGTGTTGTGGATTCGGTGATGGTCTGGGTTTTTTCTCGAAAATTTCAGTTGGGTGTTGGAATCACCACTTGTGGTGGCCTGAAGAGAGGAGGAGAGAGATTTGTGAAGGGCGGATTAGAGGCAAACGGGTCTGGAGAGGACCTAGATATTTTCCGGGTAAAACTACCAGTGCCAGTGAAAATTTTGGTGGTGAAGCAATGTGGCGCTTGCTTTGTGTCTTGCTGTAGAAGCTTCCAGAAGTTGAGCACCAAAAGACCGAGATCCTTGTTAGCTTGGGGAAGAAGCTAATATTAGAAGAAAGTAGTAAAGGCAATAAGGTAATTAAACGAAAAAGCAATTTTCTGGCATAGGAAAATCACGTGCTGGTAGTCACTGCCTCATAATTTAATTCTTTGATCAATGAGACATAACCCACATGTGGGGTCCAAAAACAAAGTCCACTTTTAAGGCCCAAGAAACCAAACCCATTTCCTCTACTCTTCATCTCTCTGATCAACCCAACTCACTTGCTAAAAAGTGCACCCATCTTAAGCTAATGTATTCTCCAAATAACGAGGAAGGCCATAAATATGGGCCGACCCACTTACATTTTAAATCCATCTGCCCAAATTATCCAACCTAATCTATAGCACCTAACAGCCTCATCCATCCATTTTTAAATCAGTCCAACTCGATCCCTAATTACCCAACTCAACTTTTAAAACACGTCCTTCCTTATATACTTCCCACCCACAAACTGACGACCCACTTAAGAGAACTAAACCGAGACCCAAGTTTGACGAGTCCTTTTCCAACCCACCAAATTTAAAACCCAACCTTCCAACCTATACCATTATTATTTCTACCCAATTTTTTTGAACCCGACTTTCTTTTCCTGCTTCCATCCTCTACTCTCACTTAATCAAACCCAACACCACTCATCCCACAACACCAGACCATCACACCAGACCACCAAAATATTTCATGATGAGTTTCAAGACCCTTTCATCATAGTTGTGCCACCCACACCAGTGAGAGTCCGGTCCTAAGAAGTGCTGCAACACAAGCTGAAGCCGGAACTATGTGTGACGCATGAAGGACTGCATAACAGTAATTTAGTGCTGACTTCCATCCACCTTGAGGACAAGATGGAAGTTTGACAGGTCAGTATTGTAATAGACTAGCCTAGGGGGGCAGGGGTACTTTTGGTAATACATACTAGTTAATACGTTAGCTTGGAGAGTAAGGAAAAGAGACGAAATCATGAAGAATATATTGGAGAGTTTGTTTTAGTGGTTAGTTGGGAGTGTGCCAAGTCACTCGAAAACTTAGCAACTAACTCTATATTTTCTGTAATTTTCCATTTCTATCAATCAAATGTCATCATCTTCTTCCTTACTTTATTGCCCTATTTGATAGTTCATTATAATGGTATCAGAGCAGTATAGTTGTGGGTAGGGATGGCAATTGAGACTGAATCTGATCCAAGTCAGCCCTGATCCGAAGAAAAAAGTGTGATATGAATCCGACAAAAGAACATTTGGGTCCGTGTCCGCTAAAAAAATCTGAGTCCGAATAGGAGTCAGACTAGGACTTTGTTCAGCCTCCGACCCGAGTAGTCTTAATTCGACCCGCAATCAATAAGCACGCAGATATAACTCACCTGATGGTATAAATAGTAAAACCCTAAAGACTAATTGTGCTTCCGCCTCTATTTTCTATAATTCCTTTCTCCTCCCAACTCTCTGTCTCTCCTCTCACTTCTCAATTCTCTATCTCCTCTCACTGATCCATCTCATATTCTTCAACATTATAAGTTTCTTGGTCTTTCTCCATGTTTAGCTTCATAATTTACCATCCATAATTCAAGAATTTAACTTTTGGCAAAAGGCATTTAACTCATTATACGTTTAGCTTCATAACTTTTCAAGTTCACGTCTCAAGAAATTAAACATAAGATGAAATTTTGGCAAAAGGCATAAAGCTCACGGCTGACTTCATTTACAGTTTATGAGAAGCGAATTGAAGTTCTTTGTTTTTAGGATTTTGGAATTTTGCATTGTAAATTTGAGTTTTTTATGCCCCTAAAATTTTATTTAGGAATAGATCTGTTGTTATATTTATTGAATTTCAATTTTTATTATGCGTTTGTTGTACTTATGAAACTTGGATCTCGATGCTAAACATATTTATGGGTAAGAATTGAAATTCCAACATGTTATAGTTCTTCTGCAAATTTAATCTTCTATAACTTTCTGAATCCCTTTTAGTTGTGAATAATCAACCTGTTGATGGTTGTACAAAAAACGGCTATAACAATTCTGTGCCTTTGAACTTCTCGGGCTATGCTGTGGGTTTTACTTTGTTATACTTTGTTGGGTCTCTCTCTGTTGTGGCGTCTTTTATGCATTAGATCTTGCAGTGGTTGGTAAACATAACAAAGATGAAGTATTAGAGAAAGTAGGTAAGGATCTACAACCTGTGAGGGATTAACATGTCTCTCGACTTGTGAAAGAATTGAATGAAACTAACTTTTGCAAGCTTGGGTCGGACTCGGATTCAGAGGTCCACCAGCTCGGGTCGGACTCGGATTTGCTAATTCGGACACGGATTCGGAGTCTATTAACATCACTCGAGTCGGAGGCAGACCTGGTGTATTCAGATGCGGATTCAGACTTAGAATAGAGGTCCGATTATTTGGTGGGTCGGACTTAGATCCAGCAACATCTAACCCGAGTCCGACCCATTGCCATTCCTAGTTGTGGGAGATTAAGTTGCTGATTTTTTTTAACTTCAAAAAAAAATCTGTAATGGAGTTCGCCAGAAGAACTGTAGTGAAACACATGCTAGTGCGGATCAATAAGGAGTTCGCATACATCACACACAAGAGAGATCGAGGATTTTCAGATCTCGAAGAAGAGAGGAGGATCGGAAGAGAGCATCAACTTATTCCAGAGTTTAATGGAAGGAATTCTGAAGGTTGGATTCTGAAATTAGAGGACACTTTCCAATTTTTCCAGTTAGATGAGTCGGCGAAGTTAAAGGTTGCCATCATAACTTTTGATGGAAACACACAGCGGTGGTTCGAATGGGAACACCAGCGACGACCGTTCAATGAGTGGAAAGAACTGAAGGCCCTGGCGACGATATTTTGGTTCGACATCGGCGCTTTCAAGGCAGTCAGATCTAGAGAAAGGAAAGGTGATGGTGAAGACGAACGTTCAACCAACCAACTTTACCTTCCAGTATTTAGGAGACAAGGAAATCGGCTGCCTTAGTACGGTGGAATCTTTGCCTGAACCATAGGAAAAGAAGTTGTTATCCGTGAGTGTTAGTCAAGGGTTTGAAATAGTCAAGGGCTTAAACAGTGGTCCTGGTGCTTATTTAGGTGGCTTGAATGTTTCGGTAGGAGGAGAAATTAATGGTAAATAATTTTTGAGTAACCTTCAAACTAGACCAAAGAGTAGGAAAGAGGTGGTGAAAACAACCACCAATGACTTTCCACATCCACATGAAGAAGAAATTAAAGCAGATGAAGACCCTAAGAAAAGCGGATATGAGGAAAGTGCTTTAGGCAGTGGTCAAGTTTGTCACTCCGATGGTAGATCAGGTAGTGGAATAAGTGGAGTCACTAGTAGGTGAAAAGGAGGAAGAGAAAACGAAGGAAGAAGTGTAGGTTGCGGGTCGGGTGGTGGTCCAGGTTTCTCTGGTGGTAGTGGCGATTGTGGATGTTATGTGGGAGGAGCTGAAGCTACTGATGTAGGGTGGCGAAGTAGAGGAGATTCTTCCAAAATCAGGTAACAACCAGTTTGAAGGGTGGCCAGGCCAGAAAGGTGGTTAGCTTAGAATATTTGTCGGTGATGCACTGAGCAATATCGCCGGAAATCTGAATTGCAATGGAGGGTGCTTGAAATGAGTATTCCATAATGTTCTAGAAGCAGAGGTTGAAAGAGAAGCGTGTAAGATAAGCTTGGCTGAGTCATTTGTTAGCTTGGAGGAGAAGCCACTTCCAATAGCTATCATTAAAGGTAATTTGGTAAATAACCAAAAATATAACGCCTGTGATGAAATTAGGCTATTGGGGCCACGTAATTTGACCACCCCAACAATCTTTCAATCTTATCCAACCACCCACCCCTCTAATCCACAATCTTACAGCTCCAATACCCAATAAATCACCCAACTCTCATATTTTCCCAACCTATTTTTCATCAAACTCACCCAACCTTTTATTTTTCAACCAAATTACTTTCCCTATCTCTGGACCACTATTACTCAAAATCCCCATATCATGACCGAGCCCAACTCACCTAACATCAACCCTACCCAAATTTCGAGACCCAAATTCTCCACCTCATAACTCAATATTCCACCCAGCCTATCTCCTTATCATTTCACCCCTCACTTTAATTCCCAAATTCATCAATCAATCTGCAAAATTAAACCACCCAACACATCTTTTCATCACTACAACCAAACCTTAGGCCCAAATTTCATTTTTAATTTTTTTGACCCAGAGTCGTACCATCTCAAATCAGGCCAAACCAATTTCATACAAACCTTACCTCCATCTCATGACATTTTCAAGGACCATCTTTTCTTAATTGTGCTTTCAGAGGAGATACAAAGACTCACCATTGAGGAGCATCAAAGGCAATGGAAGTCAGACATCAAGGATGGCACTGATCACCATTACCGAGGCAGGAAATCGAGTGCGGACTACTACCCACCTTGAGGACAAGGTGGAAGTTTGAGGGGCCAGTAATGCTATAAATCAATATTTAGGGGGTAAGGGTATTTTAGGGAGTCTTTTTATTAGTTAGCTTAAGGAATAACTTAGATAGTTTGTTAGAAAAGTAGTCTATATAGTGGTGATGTGAAAGAAGAAAGCATGTTGAAAATTGTGGAGAGTGATTAGTGGATTTAGCTTGGGAGAGTGCCGCCGCCATTCCTCTTGAAAGATTGGCGAGGCTGTAATTGGTGAGAGTTATCACCTAGATTAGCACTAATTCAGTCATATCTTACTGGTTTTCTTCTTAAACCTGATTCTTTTACCCTTAATCTCTCAACTCACCCTGTAATCTCATTGTTTTGGGCACTAAGCTATGTTAATTCATAGCATTTTCTTGTTGAATATGTTAGTCGTGTTGTTCTTGACCTCCATGTGAACTGGGGATCAAACAAGTAGTGGTTCAAATGGATAACAAGTGTGCACGTATATTACATAATGATAATTTCTGAGGGAAATGCTACTACATTGGGAATTCTTGTCATGTTTTAATTCTATATCACATTCAGATTTCAGATGTGTTATTTCATTATTAGTAAAGTTAATAAACCTCACTGTAATTAAAGGGTAATAAAGCTGCATATTGGTAGACAAATAAGGGAATAGAGGAGTCATATAAGAGCATTATTCTTGAAAGGCCTATTGCCGACAACGCAGACTTGCGGTAGCCGTTATAGTAATGGAAGCAGACATAGTGTGAGTGGCATTGCCACTTTTTATGCTTTTCTAGTCTTGTTATTATGTTTTTTCAAGGTTTTCCCCCTCTTTAGCTCAAAATAAGAAGCCTTCTACTTTCAGCTGTTTCAAAACCAGCTTATTTTGTATTTCCAAGTTTTTAAGTTTTGCAACGCTTTCTAGTTTCTACCTTAACTGAAACCAGCTTATTTTGTATCAAGTTATGATGCCATGTCAAAGCTTGCAAGCCCTTGCTGCCTGTTGGTACTTTCCAGAATAGTATGAGCTGGAAGTTCTAAATAGTTTTGGAAAGCATGCACATCAACAATGACGGCATTAACCAATAAACCAAAGTCCACATCAACATAAATTAATAAATTTAGACTGTTAGCAAAATTTTAATATACCTCAAAAGCTACAAATGCATACTACGGAGATTAACATAGCCTACAAAACTTGGAACCTGCTGAAATAAAGATACTGGCAATATCTAAACCGGATTTTCTAGTAGTATGTTTTGCTCTGAGTGTCATCCACAAGCTCATTCACACAACACATGCAAATTAGCACCACATTTCTTCCATTGTTGGACTACCTTCATCACGATCTTGCAACATCTCAACTGGATATGATATTACTAAGCTTAGCTTGACTGTCATCCACAAGCTCATTTACACAAAACTGATGCAAACTGTCATACATGTTCTTCCATTGCTGGACCATCTGCATTGCCCTCTTGTTTTCCAGCTTTAATCGCTCAACTTCCATTTCTGCTGCAGTAGCTGAGCCTTGTTCCTAAACAAAAGAGACAAAATGATTTTAAAAAAAATTCACCACCAGAAACCAGATTACACACATATAAACCAAAAGTGGACTAATGGAAAATGGAACATGAACCTGAATTTCCTGGATTTGCTTGTTCAACACCTGTTCAGTGAGGTAAGAAACACAAGCTGGATTAGAAGAGTTGTCACTACCAAGAAAAGCCTTTGTCCCCACAAGTTCCTCACTTGAATTTGCATATTTTTCAAGTGAGGGAGGCAAAAATGAGGTCCTCCTTCCAACCGTAGCTTGGGACTTCAATACGCCCTCTGAGAGCCTAGTCACCAGAATGTTGGTCACTGGACCTGTGAAGCAAAACAGCTCACATATTCATCGCTTGAATATTGTCATTACTCATTACCACTATTAGATTTGAAAGGATGAGACACGATGTTTGATATTCCCTCCATCAAATAATAAATGGGGCAGTTTGACTTTTGCACCATTCACATACATCATTTTTGAACATATTTTTTACGAATGTAGATAAACAAATTGTTATATATAAGATGTTACTGGATTTGTCACAAAATATATGTTCAAAATATCAATTTTTCGTAATTTTTACTAATAGATGATTAAGCATGTTAATAGTATAAGTTGTGTGTTGACAACTTTGACAATCAGACTGTTGCATTTGAAGGATCGCTTATCTAAGACCTTTCCATTTATTTTGGCAAGTAAAGAATTGAGCACGAACTTCACACGAGTTGAAGACTACATATACAAACACTGGCCACATCCATGAAATCTACCTAGAGCTTCTAATTTTTCAGCTTTTACTACAGAAATGCTCACATGTACGCAAGAGTACTCGATGTTTTAAAATGCAGTTCAAAGGCTAATTCTCAACCTTACAGGATAGGAAACTATAATAAATTTGTCATAGACATATCAGACGCTAAAACATATTTGGGGACGAATAGTATACTACGGTTGAAAACCTGAAAACTAGGATTTTTATTTCTTATAACCATGAAAAGCCCCAACTTGGGGAGTGAATAAACAAGGGAGGGGGATCCTCTCAAGGTGGAGCAAAGAGTTGTATCCTATAACTCGGGAGGGAAAGGTTGCAAGTTGCAACTACCTGCTTGTGCTCCTCACTATGGTGAACTAGAATATGACGAGATGCGATAAGATAGATGCATCAAATTAGTGAAGCGCAAAATCCAAATTTCCAGAACATCACGTCAATGAACAGGTTGTCAGCTGTAAGTCACATTTACCTTTAGCATGTCTAAACATGCGAACAATATTACGAGTTCTAGTATCCCATATGCGAATCTTGCCATCCTCTGATCCAGAAACCAAGGAGATTCCATCAGCACAGAATGCTAGAGAGGTAACAGCCCTACTGTTGACCACAAGAAAAGGAGGAAAAACTCAAAAGCAAATAAACATCTGTAAGAGTGATGCCCAATTACACGATTTCTGCTTCTCAGTATATAAGATCAACCCAAAGGAAAGGACAAAAATAGACAAAGGAAAGACAACAATTGACAAAGAACTGACAAGAATTAATTGGACATTAGCTAAAAAGGCTAGCGAGTATATTTAGCATAAAAAAAAAATCTCTGGTTTTAAATATGCTAAAAAATGAAATGCAGCAGATGATTACATCAAGTAACAAGTGCTATGGATAGTTATCAGATGCATGGTGTCCTAATACTTTCTCTAAACTTATCAAATTGTTTATATAGTCTTTTTAATGTGATGTAAACTTGTAAAATGTTAACACTACCAAGTGACGGGAGTACTTTATGAAGATTGGGGACAGAAGCCAACAAGTTCCGACCTAGCAAGATCCACGAGTTAGCCAATAAGACTCCAAGCACATGAAACTAGCTTTACTTGTATCTATTGGAGGGATATCCATCTTATTTGTTCTAAACTATGATACTCGGATACGGCGATTTCGCCGGCGTACCCGTGTCGACACGATACGACACGGATCCGGGTACGAAATACGTGTCAGATCCGGCTATTTGCACTCGGATACGGTAAGGTAGGGGAAGAGGTAAAGTGAAGACATATTTGAAAAAAAAAATCTGATTTGTTACCAAATTGTCCACATACCTTCTAATTTCCATTGAATTTGCACAATTGCACCAAAGAAGAACGATACCACCATCAATTTTCAGATCTAGGGTTCGAGTAGTGAAACCCAGATCTGAAAATTGAAGGCGAAAGTGTCGATCTAGTTGAACGAAATTATGGGGCTTTTGAACGCCGCGATGAGACGAATTGATTGCTTGACAGAGATTGCCGCCGGCCATCTCACCGGTGAAGTTACCGGCGGTAAGGGAGAATGAGAGAAAAGAAAAAGAACTGGTAAGGTCGTGATGAATGAAGATGAAAGTGAAGTGTCGTACTTTTTTTTTCTTTGTTACTTTACTAGTTTACTTTAATTATTTCATTTTTTTTATCTTTTCTTTGAAGGGTCATTTTTACTTTTTGATAAGAGGGTAAGTAGTACTGTATTACTAGGAACTAGCCACTAGGCTTAGGGTAGTACCGTAGTAGTTGAAGGTTATCATTTAATTCTTTCTTTTTTTTTAGTGAAAAGGTTATCATTTATTCTTATACTATGTCTTTTATTGTGATGTGCATAGAAGGTGTCAAGAGTTGTAGAATTCACTTTTTAATATAACCATTTAATAATTTTTTTTGTATTTTTTCAAGAAACAAATTAACATTTATAGTATATATTTGATGGAAATTTTTTTGGGTTTTTATTTTAAATATAAATATATTTTTAATTGCCGTATCCCCGTACCCGAGTACAAATTTAGGACGGTATCCCAGCATCCTAAATTTTTAAGATTGCCGTATCCAATACTCGGATCCGTACCCGTATAGTAACATAGGTTCTAAACATAAGGTAGAAAGGTACTATTTATTTTATCCAGGTTGGAACTTTGAAATTTGAAACCACATGATAGACACTAGACGAAAAGCCCCGTAAACCAGAAACTTATGAGCAGTTAACAACAAAGCCATATGAACGGTGAGCTAAGATTTACCACATATCATGCTTGTCAAGCAAATTTGACATAATTAAGTGGAGTACTGCATTTAAATTTAATAATTTATATATATATACAGTGAGGATACTGGATGGACTAATTCACAAATAAAAGCAACATATCAACCAATGAAATCACAAATATGAAATCATAGATGACAGACCTCGAATCAGTTAATAAGCCGAGAATATGCTTCCCATAGTCAGTGCTACACGTAGTCAAAGCATTGAGCTCAGCTATATATATCTTGCCATCTCTTCCACCAGCATAAAAAGCATATTCTCCCACATCAATTGCAATCGCATCGATAACAGATGAGAATACAATGTTCCGCAATAATCTTCCTGTTGCCAGGCTCCATACCTAGAGATTACAGAAAATGAGAATAATATAAAACAAAGATCAGTCATATTCACGTTACGCAAAAAAAATGAATTGTTTCTTTTCTTATTTGACAATGCATCAGCAAATAGAATTTCATCAAGTTTCACAGTAAGTAAAAACTACCCGAAGCCAAAAGGCCATATATATTCTATGAAGAAAGATTAAAACAAAGGTGAGCCCAAAGGCTAGCCCTTTCTTAATTGCTGGGCCATCATAATTGAACTTGCCTTCTAGCATACAGGGTAGCAGAAATATCATCATCATTGATCATGTGTGTCATGAGACAATGCCCAAAGATCAATGTGGTATACTCCCTCCGTACCATATTAATCAATAAATTTCATATATTCGTCAGTCCCACAGTAATTGATACACTTCCTAAAATGATATGGCCCCACCAAATTTTATTATTTTTCATCACCACCACACTCTTACTTTAAAAAGTTGACGTCCCACATTCCACTAATCACAATAGAAATTACCCACTACCAACTACCAACAATAAAATAAACGGATTTTTCACCAGGTACCCCTGAGGTTTAACAATATTCACCTGGTACCCTCGCGTTTTCAACAATTCACCTAGTACCCCTGAGGTTTGGAAAAATTCCTGACATGCCCCTACCGTTAAGTTTCCGTCACATTCTAAATTCACCATTTACCCCTCTGGTTTGTGAGAATTTAGGATTCGACGATTGCCAACATTTCCACTCGTATTTCATTTCTCTCGCCACAACTCACCACTGTTACTACCAATCACCCAAGAATTCCAATTGAAACTGACCTCTTTGAATTTTTTGCAAAACTTTAGCCAAATTGGAAGCAACCCTATGAATAAAGTGTAACTACTAGATGATTCGGTCCAAATTCTCTCCTCACACTAACACAATGAGCCGAGGAAGCTTGTCTTCTACGGCACCACACCCACGAAAAGAAGGGAGGAGGAAAGGAAATGGGGTTGTTGTGTTTCCCTCCCCCTTCCCTCCCCCCCTTCCCCCCACCCCTCCCTTCCCCCTCCCACCCCCGTCGAGTTTCCTCCCCTCCCTTCCACCCCCGTCGAAGTTTCGCTCCCCTCCCTTCCACCCCCGTCGAGTTTCGCTCCCTTCCCCTCCACCACCGTCGAGTTTCGCACCTCTCCCGTAAAATCGAAGCCCGAAAAATTGAAAACAAAAAATCACGGGGCGGGGGGCGGGGGGGAGGGTCATGGGGGGGGAGGGGTTGGGAATGGGGGCCGGGGGGTGGGGGGGGGGGGAGCCGGGTGGGGGAGTGGGTGGTGGGGTGGTGGGAGGGTGGTTTAGTTAAGGGTTAGGGAGAGAGATGGGTTAATTAGGGTGTAAAAGTATTAATTAGGTCTAATTTTAGTTAATTAGGATTAATTAGTATTAATTAGGTTAGTTAGGGGTTAATTTCGTTGATTTAGCCCTAATGACTAACGGAGTTGACGTCCGTTAGTCATTAAGGGTATTCTGGTGATTTTTCAAAACCTCAGGGGCACCAGGTGAATTATTGAAAACGCGAGGGTACCAGGTGAATATTGTGAAATCTCAGGGGTACCTGGTGAAAAAACCGTAAAATAAATAAGTCAAATAAAACTCCTAAAACTCAGTACCGGTCAAATTGTATCAATTAATATGGGATGGATGAAGTGATTTGAAGACAAAGACCAAGTCCGCTGAACCTAATCATACCTTTGCAACCAGGCTTAGACGCTTCCTAAAAGACAAGGTATATATACTTTACTTACTTTCTCTTGTTTATAAGACCAATTTAACTATCCTGGACCATAAGTACTGTGTGAAAAAGAAGTTACCAGGAACTCAACAAGTGAAACAACTAATAAGACGAGATTGTCGAATCCGTAGAAGTAGAACGAACTTGACAGTTTGTAACAAAAAGAAACTCCTACTTTACTGAAAGTAGGAAGTTCCGTCAAAATGATGGTGCGACATGGATCTTAGTTGAGAAAAAGGTTTCTAACCAATAACCACCCTTAAGTGAAGGTCAAATTCTTAAAATCACCTATAAATAAAAAAATCATTTGAAATCACCCCTATGCCTAAAATTACATCCTGAATGCCACAAAAAAATTGGTCCACAACTCAATGTCGCAAGAAACTCCCTATCCAGCATAATCATGAGTCATGACTTTGCATAAATTAGGTATAATTGGTTCCCAAGTGACAACACATTTTGGTCCTGGGGAAATCATGCTAACTTTTATGCCCCCTTCATAGAAAACTAGCTTTCTCCCTTCATTTTACTTCTTTGATTAAGAGTTTTTGCTGAGAATAAAAAATTTACTACAAAAAAAAAAACCAACCTTACAGGTTTGATCCTCTGAAGTAGAAATAATGATGGCATTAGATCCTCCATGACCCGATTTAACATCTGTAACACGTAAAGTATGATCCCTGAAACTATGCACATAATCATGCCTAGCTTCCTTTCTTCTGGCATCATCAAACATCCTAAAAACCACAAGAAAAAGTTAATTTGTGGCACTATCATGATTCTCAAATATCAAGAAGAGAGCAATTAAAAACAATCACAAGTGAACTCAATTAATTAGATAAAGAGCAAATTCAGACATTACATGAAGAGTGACCAAACTCTAACACCTCCATCTTCTGCGCCAGAAATAAGCAGCGAGTCATCGTCTGACAATGCCAAACAAGTGACAGCCCCATAATGTGCATGCCACTTCTTAAGTAATCTACCAGTGAAAACCTAATCAACGAACGCATAGAGACAAAAAGAAAGACAATTTAATAAGTTTGCCATCTGTTATACTAATTCCAAATCACCATGAATAGAAATAATGCACACTTAACAATTAGAAATCACGCATAAACTTCCAACTTTCGATCAAATTGGTTTCTTTTCATTAAGCAACCACAGTCCTCCCAACTCAAACATTAAAGACCAAAAAAACAAATATTATTATATATTTGTGTTCATAACATTTTTTTTATTGGATAATCAATTAAAATTGTTCTATATTAGATCACAACTATTGTACATCGACATCAAAAATTTACCATCTTAGTTATTACCCTGATTTTCATCTCCAACATTTGTCAGTCAGCATACAACATTCATGACTCAATATACAAAATTTGATGTTAAATACAAAACTAAAAAATGTCATGATTATTGGATAATCAATTACAAAATGTTCTATATTAGATCACAATTGTTGTACATTGACATCAAAATTTCACCATCTTAACATAGCCCATAGATATTGTTGATACCCTGAATTTCATCTCCAACATTTGGCATTCCGCATACAACATTCATGACTCAATATACATCATTTGATGTTATATATACAACAACAAAATGTCATGAACAAAAAGGCATTCGTAACGGCTATAAATTAGGAATGTTTCATGAATATACGTACTTCCTCCGTTCTTTTATTATTGCAACATTTCCCTTATTTGGAAGTTTCATATTAATTGCAACGTTACTAAATTTGACAATGTTTTCTCTCTATCTCTCTCCTTATCACATGGGTCCCTTATTTCATCTATCTCTATCTCTCTCATCTCCTCAAAAAATGTGCAACCCCTACATAATTGCAATTATTAAAGAACGGGGGAAGTATAAAATTAATTCAAAGCTCGAAATGTTCCAAATTTGCAGAGTAAAAATTATTACACGAAAAATAATACTTCCTCCGTTCTAATATAAATGAAAAAAAAAATGAACACTCACCATTTTAGGCTGTTTTAAAATAAATAAAACCTTACTTTAGTTTACATTAGTTCTATTTTAGAACGGATGAAGTACATAGCTAGTTACTAATTGATAAAAAATTACTACCTCCCAAACAATAATATCGCCGGAAGCGCCACCTCCAATGAGGTAAGTACCCTCACGATTCGACACCAAAGGTTTTATCGGCTCGGCCGGAAAACTCTTAACTTCAGGCTGAGGCTGCACAATTGAAAAAATTCACAAGACAAGTAAATAACTTGAAAAGGCAAAATTTACAGAAAAACAGTCAAATTGAAGTCAAAGGAGAGAGAAAGAGAACCTTGTGCCAAGACCAGTAGAGAATGGAGCCGGAAGTGGAGGATTGGCGGAGCTGAGCGGAGGCGAAGAAGCGGCCGCCGACGGAAACAAGACCGTGTGGGGGCGACAAACATGATTTGTAGCGGAGTTGCTCGACGCCTGTTTGTAGGTCCCAACAACCTACGCCACCGTCTGTGGAAGATGATGCCATAACCACCTCCATTTTTTAGAGTTGAGAGGGAGGAGGAGAGAGAAGCGCCAAGTTTTATGCAGAGAGGGTTTAGTGTAATTTAGCGTCGGGGTTGTTATATTCTCATTGTGTTTTGGAAAATTTCGATTGATAATCAAATTTTCTTGTGTACAAAATAATTGTCTACTTTTGCCTGATTAAAAGTAGGAATTTTTGATGGGAATAATCCCATCTTTGAGCGATCCTCCCAAAACAGTCCCACCTTTCATTATTTTCGGAATAGGCCCTTTTAACCTATAACCTCGTTTGGACCTAAAAAAACTTGCTGACATTTTTTCCCCACTAGCCCCCTCCCACCCCCAAATACAAAAAACCCCCATCCACCCCCACCCCCCGTAGGCAAGCAGCCACCCCCCCACCTCGCCCCTTCGTCTCGCCCCACCCCCGCCACACCTTCCACCTTCTTCCCCGTCCCCGTCGCCGCTCCCCACTTCTTCCTCGTCCCTCGTCGCCCTCCCCACTCTCCTCTCACTTCGTCGCCGCCCGCCCCCCCCTCTCCTCTCACTTCTTTGCCCACCCTCCGTCGCCCTCCCCCCCTCTCCTCTCACTGTCGCCGCCTCACCCCCGTCTCCCCTCCCTCCCTCCTTCCCCCTTTTCCCCCTTCGCTCCACGCCCTTCCTCCTCCTCCGGCATCCGCCACTAGCCCCATCCCCCCGAATAACAATAGTATTTTTTTTTTTGAATTTTCAGAGCAGGGGAGAATGAGGAAGAAGAAGAAGGGGTAGGGGTTTCCCGTGGAAGCACGCGAGCCGGAGGGGGGGTTCGCCGGGGAAGCGCACTGGGGACGGGGGTTTGCCGTGGCCGGGCCGCGCGTTAAGGGGAGATGCGAGAGGGGCTTGGGTCCGGCAAAGTGGGCGGCGGGGGGGGGAGCAGAGACGAAGGGAGAGGAGAGGAGAGGAGAAGGGGGGAGGGGGCGTCGGGGGGGGGAGACGAAGGGTGGGGGGGGGGTTGGCCGCCCTGTGGGGGATGGAGGGTGGGGGGGACTAGGGCTCACGCGGGGGTGGGGTGGGGTTGCAAGGGGCGGGGTGGCTAGGTGGTGGTGGTTAGGGAGGAAAAGAAGTAGAGGAGGGAGAAATGAGATAACCCGCATTTGCAGTTACCAACAGTGAAGGGTCCATTTTGAGCAGACACACCCCAAAGGTGGGATTATTCCCAATTTTATGAAAGGTGGGACTGCTTTTGGGAGGATCGCTCAAAGGTGGGATTATTCCCATCAAAAAATCCTTAAAAGTATGCCCTTTAGACCAAGGACCCTTGGCCCAATGAGATGACTTCCTATCTCCCACATGGGAGACCAAGGTTCAAATCTTGGTGGAAGCAAATTCCAATATTGTTGGGGGAGGTGGTTTGGGGCTTGTCGGGCCTCAGGTGAGTGGCCCCGAGCCTGTAGGAAATTCTTCTTACCACGGCTTCCCGGAAGGGCCCAAAAAACAAAAAAAAATATGCCCTTTAGGCCCCGTTCTTTTGGACTGAATTGAAATGAAATTGAAACCGAACTGAACTGAATTGAATGAAACTGAAACTGAATTGAACTAAAAATAAGTCCAAAAGAACATGGCCTTAATGAGTTATGAGACGGATCTATTAAGTCAACTATTGGCTATATACTTCCTCAATTTTTAATATTTGCAACGTTAAGGTTAGGCACATGGTTTAATGGAGAGATCGTAGATACTAAATGGATAAGTATACAAAAAATAATTTAGGGCTCGTTCGGTATTATTTTGGTTTTCAGCTTTTTGTATTTAAATGTCATATGATATAGTATGTTCCATAAACCAAGCTAACTTGGCCTAGTGGTAAGGAAAGAACCTTCCAACCTCGAGGTTAGGGGTTCGATCCCCACTAGGGGCACTTTGGGAGAGGATTTCCCCTTACCATCCCCCACTCTCAATATGGCTTGTTGGGCCTCCGGGGTGAGTGGCCCGTGCGAGGGCGCCCTGCAGGAAATTCTTCTTACCACGGATTCCCGGAAGGGGGCCCCAAAAAAAAAAAAGTATGCCATTTAGGCCCCGTTCTTTTGGACTGAATTGAAATGAAATTGAAACCGAACCGAACCGAACTGAATTGAACTGAACTGAAAATGAAACTGAATTGAACTAAAAATAAGTCCAAAAGAACATGGCCTTAATGAGTTATGAGACGGATCTGTTAAGTCAACTATTGGCTATATACTTCCTTAATTTTTTTAATATTTGCAACGTTAAGGTTAGGCACATGGTTTAATGGAGAGATCAGAGATACTAAATGGATAAGTATACAAAAAATAATTTAGGGCTCGTTCGGTATTATTTTGGTTTTCAGCTCTTTGTATTTAAATGTCATATGATATATAGTATGTTCCATAAACCAAGCTAACTTGGCCTAGTGGTAAGGAAAGAAACTTCCAACCTCAAGGTTAGGGGTTCGATCCCCACTAGGGGCACTTGGGAGAGGATTTCCCCTTACCATCCCCCCCACTCTCAATATGTTTGTCCGCAAACCTGAGCCGGTTAACCTCGCGAGAGGTTTCGATTCGGGCGGGCCCTTCATCTTACCATGGGGTCCCCAAGTCTTTTAATGAAGGGCTAGATGGTTAGTATGGTGGGTCAGTGGGGACAAAAGGTCCAAGATTAGCCTCGGAAGAACCGTGATCTATGTGCATGCCCCGAAGTTCGGATGGTCTCTTCCACCCTCACTATAGGTGGGTGAAAAAGGGTCATATTTCTTTGGGTCCGAGAAAACCACATAAAGCATTCACATCTTCGCCTTGTAAAGTTGGACACACATTACAAGAATGAGAAGCATCAAACGTATTCCACAAACTCTCGTATTACACTCATTATCGACAACAATTTTAGACATAATAGTGGTGTAGGTACCAATTTTCTTCGCATTTTATTGTAATTTATTTTGAATAGAAGTAAAATCAATTTCATTTACTGTTTTCATGTCATTGCATGAGCTAAATTTGTTAAGTTTTTTTAGCCATGCAACTTATTAGTTTCCTAGCTTCAAGAGGTGTTTTATCCACCAAAGCACCGCTACTAGCAAAGATTGATCATATTTTTATCATTACCTAAAAGACCTTCGAAAAAATACTAAGTAAGCAAAAGAAGTTAAGTATCACAATGTAAACTTTCTAAAAAATACAAATAAATGTTAAATGTATATTTTTTTAGTAAACTCATAAAGATAGACCGTATAGTAACAAAAAAAATATTTAATTAAAATTTATCAAGCACAATGTTTTCGTAAATAATAGAAAAATGTAATTTTTTAAGTTATTTTCAATTTTTCATAAAATCAACTATGTTTTATAAGAATGTGGAGTATTTGAATTTTGGTCCCAAAAACAAATGATCTCACATCTTAAGGAGTACTTGACTATCCAATATACATGAAAATACATATTGCCATCTAATTAATTTAATTTCACTTTGTGATGATATTTGCGATTGGACAACAAATTGCGATTTCAATATATTACATTATATATAAACTAAAGTTTTAAGTCATCCTATTCTTCTGTTGAAATTACAATAAGGATTAAAGAAAAACAAGATACAATCAGACAAGGTCAAATAAAATTCGTCTTCGAAGAAACTACAATGAACTGCATCGAGCAATACAACACAACCCCTTGAATTTACGTAATCAAACAACTATTGATGGGGAGGTCTATCATTCTCGACATAGTTTGGGGAAAGAACATTCGTGATCTAACCACGTTGACCGCATGCGAGTTTCCAATACCTTTAAGTTGATAGTCTTGAACTTCAACGAATAACAACAATTTTTTCGTACCATTTTTAAAACTTTCGCATGGGAAGACATTAAAATCAAACTTCAAACTCCCAATAAAGGAGAGAAAAAATCCAATATGGGTAGAAAACTCTCAAAAAGAGAGAGAATGAGAGATTATTAATAACAAAAGAATAAAAAACTAGAAAAAAAGAAGACTGCGCTTACCACCATCGCAAAGTATGATGGCAACCCTCAATCTAGAGGAAAAAGATTAAGGTCTTTTTTAGAAGGAGAAGAGAGGAGGACGCGACTAGATAATAATCTATATTCTATAGGGAATAATTTGAAAATTTAGTATCCTTTTGAACTGCATAAAATGACCCTATATAATTAACATTTAAACTATTAAAAAAATCATTGTTTTAATGATAAAATTATTTTTCTGCTAATCTATATATCTATATATATATCTAATAAAACCCAAGACAAACAAACGCTTACGCCGCCACACGTACTCTCCCTCCCCCACACAATCAAATAAGACATTAAACAATAAAAATGCCGTTTTCAAGACTCGAACCCACGATACCATTCAAGTATGCTTAACGCACTAACCAACTACACTACAATACTCATATCGGCCTTTTAAGAGAAATAATCATTTAAATACAATATAATATTTCTATTTTCAAGATTTCAAACGCACGCTGCAGAATAATCCCACGTATCGCCCGGACAACTAGTTATGTTTTCAATAAAGTAAGGCAGACATGGCATGCACATAAAACTAGTAACAATAAAAAACAAAACAGGTTTGATGGATCTAACCTTCCTTTTCACCTAGTCCCCTTTTGTCTCCCCCCTCATCATCATTCATCAGCTATTACTCCGTAAGACTCCGTAGAACCCTTTTGCGGCGAGTTTCTTGTCATAGTTTCGAAAATAGAGAGACGAGGATCGTAAGCGAAAGAAGAGAGAGAAAATGACAGAAGCAGTAATCAGGAATAAGCCAGGAATGGCGAGCGTGAAGGACATGCCTCTCCTTCAAGATGGACCCCCACCCGGTGGTTTCGCACCCGTCCGTTACGCCCGTCGAATCCCCACTAAGGGCCCCAGTGCTATGGCCATCTTCCTCACTACTTTTGGCGCTTTCGCTTGGGGTATGTACCAGGTTGGCGAGGGTAACAAGAAGCGTCGGTAATTTCTCTTTCTCTCTCCTCTTATTATTATTATCTTTCCTATATGTCAATGAACTCAGATCTCGTTGATTTCTGTTTTTATTTGTCATTCGATTGGAATTGATTTGGTGGGTTTTTGGTCTACAAAAAGATCGTCTTATGTCGCTATTTGAGCTGAAGGGGTCACTTGAAAAGCAGCGAAAACAATAAGTGGTTCCTTTAAGATAGATAGTGAGACGGGTTTCGGAATTTGGTTTTGGTGGGTTATCTTGGAGGATTGGAAAATGCAGTATAAATGCCTTTGATGGGCTGATAACTACATGGGTTTTGATGTTTTTGTTAAATGGTGATTTGGGAATTTGGAATATTGGTTAACTGTTGCTGTTGTTGTTTGTGTGTCTTAAGAGCTAATGGGAGGTGAGGTGATTGGATTTGGAGTTGATTGAGGTACTTGTGGTGGAGTTAATTTAGGGTTACTTGCTGCTAATACAAGGAATGCTAACCTGTGTAAAGTCGGCGGTGTGGATAAGGGTTTTATTGATTGCTTGATAAGCATCTATGCTTTTTGTGTAACGGTGAAATTGGGTTAGGCTTTGGGTGTTAAAACATATTGACAAATGAGGTTATTGTGCTGTTAGAAGCTCTAAATGACTTGTTGTTGACGAATGTAAAAGTGGAATTGTGGCGGAAGTACATGCATTTCGCAGTTAGGGTGGTTGTGAACATCTGGATTGATGGCATTTTGCTGTGTCATTTGATATGTTCTGTGGTGGGGTGTTTGATGAAATTGAATCGTACATGCTTTTGTATATATGACATTGAATAGAATAAGTGGTTCAGGTGTTGTGAGGTTTTAGCGACTCCCCCTTACCTCCTCCAATTTTTCTACAATTACCCTTGATTGAGCTTGTTTTTTTTTGGTGGAGACTACTTTTATTTTTAGTGGACTTCTATGATGCTATTGTGGGTTATATTTGTTATTTATCACGTTACACTGGAAACCTGGGAGTATCTTCTCCTTCAGAAACAGATTTACAGATATGATATCATTTATTTCTGAATTTCACTAGGGATACTCATTTCATATGTTGGTTTCAATACTAAATTTAATATAACTTCTTCAAAGCAAATCTTTGTTCCCCGTCAATTTGATGTTTTGATGTAGAATGGAGATCTGGATAAGTTACTGTTAGTTTACTTCAATATTTATGATCCTCTGATACTAATCTGATTGAAGACTTGATGCTTCTAACCTTAGGCTGCCAAAAATTGTGCTTAGGCAGAATAGTTGGCTTCAAACTTGCTTTTGTGTTTTCACTCGTGGATATTACTGTGGTTGAGTTCCAATGTTAAGAATCCACTAATGCCTGTGTAAGTGCAACCCAACTTACTTTATCCCCTTTCTCCATCTGTGATTTAAATATATATACATAATACATACACATACACACACAGGGAGAACTTCACAGTTCACACACACACACGGATATATATAGTATATCATTTTTTGTTGCATATAATACAAGTCAGAACTCTTTTAGTTCAAAACCTTTTTGTTTAGGGGGTGGGACAGCTAGGAGTTCATGCATTTTAAAGATTTGTGATATGTGATCCTCCCAGTTCAGACATTCCTGCCTATCCATTCCTTTCCTCTAATTCTAAGCTTATATAGTATCAAATTAATGTACGATAATTGTGCTGAAGCTGCCAACCTAATGAATTTGTCGCTCATGAAATGTGCTTATTGAAGTATATTCTTTGTGCTAATTGTTCATCTGATAAAGTCTCCATCATAGCTGATATTGGGAGATAGAGGGTTTGACATTGATTAAGGGAGATTATTCTTTGTGCTAATTGTTCATCTGATAAAGTTTTTGTGGCTAAAAGATTGCTGCTCTGTCAATTTTCATGTGTATTCATCATGAGAATGTCTGTTTATTGAAAGATTGAGATAGCAAGATCTTTCTTAAACTTTCACACATACACACTAGTGGAATCTAATATCTATGTATAAAGCGAAATGGATTCGCTAGACTTTGATACTTGGAAAATCCTTGTCCCTCTATAAACTTAGGCAAGTAAATTATACATTATTTATTTTACGCGGTAGAATTATGTAATATAGTAAAGTATGAAGCGTAAAGTTGCTTGTTGGCTTCATTGCCACTATATGCCAATTCTAAAAACCTACCAGTAAACCGTCCCCCCAAACAAATAAAGACAAGGGGAAAACCGAGAGATGTGATTACTTATCTCTTTGTATTATCTTATATGCATAATATTTGTCAAATTTGTTTGGCCTCCGAATGAAGCAAAGCAATGTCATGAGTTTCCGAAGAGATTCTTGATCTTGATTCTGACGAAAGGCCTTGTAGCTAATTGTTATAACTTATACTCCCTCCGTCCCGAAAGATCCGAACACTTGTTGGGACACGTAGTTTAAGGTGATAAGTTGTAGTGTAGTTATAAAATGTTATTTTATTTATAAAGTAGATGTGATAGGAGTTGGTGGGGCATTTTTTATTAGAGGAGAGAGAAAGTTGGGTAACTTTTTATTGATAAAAGGTAGAGTGTGGGCCAAAGGAGTGTAAATGAAATAATATATTAATAGTGGGACCATGTCGAACAGACATAAGGAAAGTGTTCAACTATTCTGGGACGGAGGGAGTAACTAAATAGATGAATCTTAATGAACTTTTAGTGCTTGGTTAATAAAAATACTTAACTTGGACATGCGTGTTGTCTGTGTTATTGTGATGGGTAGGCCAGTTGAGTTGGCCCAATTAGCTGAGTCTGAGGTTTGAATACTTCATGCTCATAGCTTTATTTATAATTCTCTCCCTCCATCACAAACTAGGCACTTAGTTTCTACTCTGGTCAATTTGGTTAACCAAAAAATGGAGATGGAAAATTAACAGACCAAAATTTCTATGATATACGTGAGTTCCAGTCAGCCCAGGTACCGATGTCCGACATGTATACTAATTACTATCCCCAGATGGATATGGATACTTAAGTGTGATCCTTTATATAAAAGCTTTTAGCTTTCAGACCACATGCCCTTTAACACCCCTGAGTGACATAGGTCTTAGGAGATCTGAGCTAGGCATAGTTCAAATCAGGACTGGACCCAGAGTTTAAGATCCCAGCCACTAGATCCTTAATTATCTATCAAAGTTGAGGATGACATGAAAATAAGTAAAGACCTGGAATTAGGGAAATGGAGAAATTATCCCATACAAACCTAATTATATAGTTCCCGTTATGACATATTGAGAAGTTAATTTATATTTGCTTATATATGAGTATATTAATCTTTCGCAAAAATGTTTGGAGATCATGCATTAGACTCCGGATTATAATGAGTCCGTGTAATTTGGCATCTTAATATAACTAGGGAAATGCGAAAAAAGTTCTCTTGCATATTTTATGCACAAATGAAACTAGGGAAAGTGGGCATTTGAATATGGGCAAGCCTGTTTTGGTTTCAACGCTTTACCATCCTATAGTATGATGTTCTCCAGATTTTGATATGAAAAAACGGGTGGCCTGTTTGAAGAATGTGGATGAGATAGTCAACCAGCCAGCAGACGCCAGACGGAGATCCAGATGATATGCCTCTCCCTCGTCTTCATCTTTTTCTCTGTTTCCTTGTGCATTTATCTGCACAAATGAGGATAAAAGCACTTCACAAACCCACATAAGAGACATTGCCTTATGTAACATGTTGGGAACTGAATGAAGACTAGGCGTCCACTTCTTTTGATCAATCTTTCCAGCAGGGCTTACATATTTAGTCTAAATAGGATTCAAGCAAGTGCCAATAACTCTTTTTTTTTGTTGGTCATTTTTAATGGTGTTTAAAACTGTTGAATTCCACTTTGCTATGTTTTCAAAAGCTGTGACCTCGTAATATAGCAATCTTTCGATGTAAGATGAAACTGAGGCTTTGATGTCAAAAGGATATTCCAACCACCCAGTTATATAGAAAGTAGAAGTCTAAAGCACTTTATACACAACCACAAAGACAACCAGTATTTATTTTGGAACGGAAATATGCATCTACGTAGCATTACCTTGAAAAGCTGTTGATTGATGTAATATGTACTTACACTTATGTCTACATAGGGTAATCAAAGAAGAGAAATATGCTGCTCGTCGAGCTATACTGCCTTTGCTGCAGGCAGAAGAGGATGAAAGGTAAGTAAGCTTCATTCTGGTGTTTGTGATATGTTACGGTTTGTAATTTTAACATTACAATGGTTATCATACATCATTCTGAGTGATTTTTTGCTCACCATAATCCCCAGATTTGTCATAGAATGGAAAAAGTACCTGGAAGACGAGGCCAGAATTATGAAGAATGTACCGGGCTGGAAGGTAGGTGAGAATGTATACCACTCTGGGAGATGGATGCCTCCAGCAACTGGTGAGCTTCGTCCTGAAGTTTGGTGAGCCATTGTGCTCATGTGTTACTTTTGAGGACATCAATTCAATCCCTTGCTGGCAGCACAAATTTGTTTGCTGCCTTCTTGTAGGGTACTAATAATGTAGTATTCCAGAAATATTTCTTTTACCCTCCCAGTGAGTGACTAATTGCTGCTGTTATAAATATGATGAAAGTGACCACTCTTTTTCTTCTTCTTTTGCAAGAAATCTCACTCTTGAAACGTCATCTACAAATTGCTGCTATCAATTATAATTCAACGATATATGTTTTTTTTTGGAACATATTGCGTCCTGTGTTTATTGGCTTTGATACTGAGGTTCTTGAGATTTAAGTAGTTCTTGATCTACCAAAGTACTGCTGATGGAAGGTTTCATTCTGTCTTTGAAGGCGTGCCTATAGCCATAGCCTGCCAGAAGTATGATTATTGTTGAGCGTGTTACTGTCTTAGCTTATTGTTGAGCGTGTTACTGTCTTAGCTATTAGGATTTTATACTTGTAGGTAAAATAGTACCAACTTCTCTTTTTCTCTGGTTTTAAACATTTGCCAAATACTGTTGAAAACTTGGCCAAATGCAGTTTTTACGCAAGTAATTGTATAATCTGTCTCATAACAGAATAACAGGATATGGAATGTCATCACTTTTCTTCATGAACAATCATAGAAGGGAATTGAGAAAGCAGGTGATAGCATAGTGGTGTTGGCATCACCCTTCGATCCCAAAGGTTCTGGGATTGAGTCTCACCTTTTTGCAAGAAGGATCTCCAAATTTCCTCTTACTTCGACTTTAACTTACCTTATTAAAGAAAAGAAAAATCATAAAAGGAAACTTTGTTCCAACTTATCTCATGTATATAATTGTTATTCTTCTCAGAATAAGGGGTCTATTATTAACTTCTGGGATAATTTTGTCAAAAACAATTATAATATGGGAATGGGATATCTTTTGTTATCAGCTCCATGTATGTTTACGAATAACCACAAGTTTGTAAATTGTTTTCAAAATTAGTCCCAATCCACCAACAACCACATGATCATCATTCTCTTCTTCTTTGCCTTTCGTTCCTTGCAAAATATTTTGAGGAACCCAAACTTCAATTCTTCGAAAAAAAAAACAATTACTGTTGCGATGAAGGAAGCCGGTAAAGTTGGTGCTGGTAAAGGGTGTTGAGGGGAGAAGGGAAGGGGCCATGACTCATGAGGTTTGCTTCGTGGTTAATATTTGAGGAGTTAGTCTTGCGTGGACCTGGTCCACACTAATATTATTGTGGACCAAAATCACTCATTTAACATAGTGACCTTTTTTTTCCCATATAGTAATCTTTTAAAAATCTTAAGCTTACACTATACAGCTTATTTTCTATTATAATAATGGCCTTTTTTTTAATATAATACTATTTCTTACATTAGTTTATCATGATTTAAATTTCCAGTTGTGACATAAAGAACCTTTTTTTCCACATACCAAACCTTAGAATCTATATCTACTCATTTTTTATATCTATTTTTTATATAGTGACCTTTTTTTTTCATAAATCACATGAATTAGCATTAAGTCCACACTAATTTAGTGTGGACCAGGTCCATATAAGACTTTTACATATTTGAGAGTCCTTGCTCAAGGTGTGTATTGGAGTTTAAGATTTGGTTATTGTTGTTAGTTAGGTTGTTAAGACTTAAGAGTTTAGTAGTATTAGTTAGTGTGTTAGATGTAATTCTAACATTAGTTTTGTTACTAATTGTAATTAGTATAAATAGGTAGGTTGTAATATTTCTATTTCACTTTTTTACACAATAACAAAATGTAGACATTACATTTTCTCTCTCCTCTCTCTCCATTCCGTTTCTTCACTGTTCTTCAACCTCAAGCTCATCAATGGCTTCATCTTCTACTTCTTATGATTTTCTTCCTCCCTAAACCACGAAATTTAACATGATATCAGAGCGGGATGCGTATCCTGACCTCCTTTTTTGTTTTTTCTTCATCAAATTTCCGCAAATTTCTTTTACATTTTTCCCCACAATTTTCGATCAATTTTTTTGATCAAAATTTTCTCAATTCGTGGCTCGATTTCAAGTTTCGAGCTCATTTCCACGAAAATTTCTTTGTCAAATTCGTTTCAACTTTGACCTAATTTTTTCGATTTTCACTCGAAAACTTGTTCACCATTTTCCCAGCAAATTTCTCGACCAGTTCTGGTGATTTCTGACCTCAATTCTCGAATTCTTTCACTTGTTCGAAGTCTAGTAATCTCCCATTTGTGTTTCGTATTCGAATTCTTGAGATTTAATGCAAATTCTTCCTCAATTTTTGGCCCTGATTTGGGGATTTCTCTCGAAGTTCTTCGCTGAGTTATTCTTCAAACATTTCGATCCTACCATTTGCTGGTTTGAGGTCTTCTAGTTGAAGTTTTCTTGATGATTTGATTTCTGGGTTGTTATTTGAGTTTCTGAATTTCTGGGTGTTTGCGTTTTCTTGGCGATTCTTCTGGAAAGTGATGGCTCAATTCTTCGATCTTCTCAACTGGAATTTCTGGGTCTGATCGTCTTCTTCTTATTCAAATTGATGATTTCGCTCAGTTACTGACGTAATAGAGTTCTTTCAATTTTGCGCTGCTCCTGAATTTCTGGTATTTTTCTTGATTTCTCGTTGCATATTTTGCGCTGATTGTTGTGACTTGCGAGTAATGGTTGGTGGTGTTGAAACCACAATTTCTTGATTGGATTGTTGGGACCTTCTCTGATTTGTTTGGGTTTATTGTTCTTGCAATTCTTGGTGTACAGTTAAAGTAATTTTCTGAATGTTGAAGTTTTTTTTGGGTGAAATTAGGTGAATAATTGCAGCAATTATTTGGTGAATTTGGGATTATTGTTGCTGTGTTTGTTGTTGTTGATAATGGTTTTGATTGGTGGTTGATTGAAATTGATGGTTTGGTGCTAATTGGTGACGCTTGTTGTTGTGTGAGTGTTGCCAATAATGGAGGTTAGTGATGATGTTGTTGTGATGCATTATTCTTCTTCTTTTGGGTAATTGGGATAATTTCGCTGCATCATTTGTTCTGGATGGTTTGGTTCTTCTTGTGTCCAATTCTCATCAGATTCATCAATTTCTTCGGACTTCACGACCACAATTTTGTTGCATTACTTCGGAAATTGTCTTTGGGTTGATATTGTTGTAGATTGTAGAAATTTGGAGTTTGTCGTGCAGTATTTGGAGTACGATGTACTGATGTAGTTTATTGGTGAAATTGGGTTGCTGAATTTTCTTGGATTTGTTGTAGTTAGGTTGGGTGTGTTGTTGCTGTGATGATTATGGTATTATTTTTGCTGTGTTGATGTTGTTACTGTGTTGGGTTTCTTGTTGTTGTAATGATGATTAATGGTTGTTCTTGGTGGTTGAGAATTGATGCTAATGGCGATTGTTTGTGTTTTGTTGTTGTTGGTGTTGATGATGTCCTGCGTGCACAAATTTCCCGCAATTCTTGTTCCATATTACACAAATTCTTTGTGATTCCACACAAAATCTGTCCATCTTCCCAAATTACAATTTTTTTTTTCTCGTTGATTCCTTGAATTCTTTCAATAGTGATCGTTTTGAGACCCATAGATGGTCATTTTCATGATCCTTAGAGATCATTTTTTTTCTGTCCATAGAGGCATGTTTTGTGACCCATAGTGGTCCCTTTTTTTTTTTTTCTCAAGACCCATAGTTGGTCAAATTTGTCCATAGAGGCTTTGAATTTTGAGACCCATAGTTGGTCATTTGCCCATAGAGACTTTGAATTTTGAGACCCATAGTTGGTCATTTGCCCATAGAGGCTTTGATTTTTGAGACCCATAGTTGGTCATTTTGTTGTGCCCATAGAGGTTTTTCTTTGTGATCCATAGAGATCAAATTTTATGGCCCATAGAGGTCCTTTCTTGCCCATTGAGGCCTTTTCTCAAGATCCATAGTAATCATTTTCTTCTGTTTTTCAGCTTCTAAACACATTCTTCTTTCCCATTCTTTTTCCCTCTTTTATTTTTCTATATCAAATTGGAGTTGTGGTGTATGTAGTGTGATTGGTGGATGGTTATAATGGTGTATATGGAGGTTATGAAGTCATGGTGCATATTGTGAGAAAGATGCATTGACCATTGTAGTGGTGATGAGTGGGATGAAGTCCTTGTTGTTTGGTGCATGATGATGCTGTTATGGCAAACAATTATGGTGTTTGCATTGTAGCTGTTATGGTGTGTTTGGAGGATGCAAGTTGCAAGTGTACATGTCTAGTCATGGGGAATGATTGGTGGTTTATGGTGGAAGTCTGTTGGGGTTCTATGTTGGCTGAATTTAGTATGACACTAGACCAGAGTGATGACAAGCTAGCTGCTGCCAGAATAATCTTCTGTGATATTGTTTGTCACCTGAAATAACTTACAGCAATGCTTCTACAAAGTGCTGGTGATTGAATTTGTTGTTGCTGTATTGTGGCTTAACCAGTTGTTACTCATTTAGCTTGTCCTCTGGCCATCATCAATTGTGTGTTGCGTATAGTGATGGCTCCACCCAGTATTCTCTCTTCAGCAATGAGCAAATGTTCTAGACAGATTGCTGTTGTTGAAGATGTTACAGAAGTTAGTAAGCTGTGTTTCTGGGAGCTGGTACCATGTGTTTCTGTTAGCTCAGTTTCCTTGCAGTTGAAGGCAGGAGTTGATCTGCATTTGTTTAAAGGACAGCCCTGCAGGCATGAAAGCTTATAAGTTCATATATTAGTTCAAACTGGAAATGTTTTTCAACCATTTCCAGTTTGAGGGGGGTATTGGAGTTTAAGATTTGGTTATTGTTGTTAGTTAGGTTGTTAAGACTTAAGAGTTTAGTAGTATTAGTTAGTGTGTTAGATGTAATTCTAACATTAGTTTTGTTACTAATTGTAATTAGTATAAATAGGTAGGTTGTAATATTTCTATTTCACTTTTTTACACAATAACAAAATGTAGACATTACATTTTCTCTTTCCTCTCTCTCCATTCCGTTTCTTCACTGTTCTTCAACCTCAAGCTCATCAATGGCTTCATCTTCTACTTCTTATGATTTTCTTCCTCCCTAAACCACGAAATTTAACAGTGTGTTTGGTGGCTACAATTTGAGAGTCAACTAATTGTCAATGTTTTTTTCTTTTTGGGATTTTTTTTTATGTCATACCTTTGTGTTTATTCGGTTTCTAATTGCTGTTTTCAATTATTTTAAAATTCCACACAATACCCTTAAAGTTACTTTATTTAATGCACAACATTCCAACCATTAACTTTGCATCATTAATATTGTTTATAATTTGTAATTTAACGGAACTAATTTAGCTTATAAATATTCCCTCCAAGAGTCAAACTATGAAAAAGTAAAATTAATTCCACTAGATTAAATAAAAGTAAACGAAATTAATGACGTCTAGTTAACAGGGAAGACATTGTGCATTTAAAAAGGTGAGTCTAAGGGTACCATGTAGAATTTGAAAAGGTTGAGGTACAACGTAGAAATTGAAGAAACATAAGTTTATAATGTAGAAAACTCTTTTTTTTTTAATAAGGAAAGAAAAAACTAGGCTAGTCCCTAATATAGGACCAACCTAAAATAGAAAACTCGTTTTTTTTTGTAAGATAATTGTCAATAAAATATCGTAGTGCTACAGATAATCAATTCGTTGCGATTGTATTATTTCCAATTTTTTGCTATTCAGATTAATATTTATCTAATATGACATTCTGATTTTAATTTGCTAATTATTGATAAAATGTGATAGCAAGTCACGATGGTGGTAATCAAATTGGAGTAAGGATGGAAATTGACCGGGTTAAGATCGAGTGGAACATCACCTGCCTTTACTAGCTCCAACCATCCATTAGCTCTTCCAGTCCATCCGTCACCTAGTAGACTCATTACCAAATTCCATCCATCCATCATCCACAGGTCAATCAAGCGGATCAGATGAATCGAGTTAAAAAAGTATAATGTATCAAAACATTACAACATAAAAATACAAATCAAATTCCAATATATAGCTTCCGTCCCTTCCAAGATTCCAAATTCACTTCGAGAACACTATAATTTCAAAGATTTACCAAACCATGAAAGTAGAGGGAGAGCAATAGACTAAAGATCAACAAACTTTGACACTATTCATATACTTCACCCCCGACTATTGTTTGTGACTTATACATAAACAAAAATATAGTTGTATGGTATCTTGTTAGATTATTCTCAATATATTGCTTTTACACAATCCTAAGGGCTGATTGACGCGTGATTGTGTCATAACTTTCTTAATTAATACTATTTTACGAAATGTATTTAATGTTTATATGCAACCCTAATTAGGGCTGCGTATATCAAAGCCCTCTTCAAAATATTTAAATATTTTAAATTGGCAAGCTTTAACTTCAAGCATGTAGATTAAAAAGATTCAAAAGATAGTATGTTTTATACACTTCCTATCTTTCTTTTTAGTTGACACGTATTAACTTCTAACACTATTCTTATATTTTATTTTAATCGTCTTTTGTGATTTATACTTAAGAGAAATAATGAAGTATGTTCTTTTGATTGTAAATTTCAAAATATGAAATATAGTTATGTTCTTTTGATTGTAAATTTCAAAATATCTAATTTTTTATAATTTTTGCTTATCGATAATAAAACATATGGAGTAGATGATTGAGGTTATACATTGACAAACGTAATAAAAGAAACCGGTAAATTAAAAAGAGCAGGATGCAATAAATATATAAAAAATGAAGGAAAATTCCCAATGGTGACCTCGAACTTTTTGAGTTTCCCATTGGTGACCCTCAGTTTTTGTTATTCTCATTGGTAACCCTCAATTATTGTTCTAGTTCCAAATGTGACCTTATAAAGCAAAAAACCGCTAATTCCATTAACTTTCCGTCAAAACTAATATCTTGACACACAAACCAATATGCTTTCGGTCATTTTTTTGTCAATTTTGACGTCAAATCTGAACTTAAGGGCCAAAATGACACTCAATTATTTAACCGACCGATTCTTAGGCATGAAAGCCAATTTAGATATTATATTTGACCCTTGAGGGCTAAAATGATCCACAAAACTTTAACCGGGCAATATTTACGGCATGCAAACCTAGATAATTTTCAAGCACGCAAGCCGAGACATTTTATTCTAATGAAAATTTAACGAAAGTAGCGTTTTTTTTACTCTATAAGGTCACATTTGGGAATAAAACAATAATTGAGAGTTACCAGTGGGAATTAAAAAAACTTAGGGCCACCAATGGAAAACTCGAAAAGTTCGAGGTCACCATTTTCCAAAAAAGAAACCGGCAGACGACAGATCCTATGTCAGCACCAAGTATATTAATTACCTACTGGAAGCATTTGCAGCTTGGGCACCTGAGACGCCATCACCAACGTCAGCATCTGCTTGGAGCTTGAGACGCCATCATTAATTATTTTTAAAATGGTATTAGTACGCATTAATTATTAAATTTACCCCCAAATTAAACTTGTATTTAAGCCCTTCATTATATTGTAAATTGAAGGTTTAGGTTAATTGTTTTGTGTTATCTTATTTCACACACCATACAGCAGTATATTAGGAGTAGTCTCTGTCCATGTGAGAGGCACGCCCCACGCCTAAATACAAAACATGGGCTACTAAATACCTTGGCCCATGGACTAAAATACAAGTGATACAAAGGTAATCCTAACACCCCCCCTCAAGTTGGAGCATGCGGGTCACAAATGCCCAACTTGCGGAGAAAAAATAAAAACTTTCGTTTCCCAAGACCTTTAGTGAAAATATCTGCAAGTTGATGATCAGTCGAGACATGAGAGGGAGAAATAATGCCATCCTGAATAGCATCGCGTACATAGTGGCAGTCAACTTCGATGTGCTTAGTCCGTTCGTGAAAAACGGGATTCTGAGCAATATGAAGAGCAGACTTACTGTCACAAAAGAGAGACATAGCACGAGGATGCGAGACACCGAGACTGAACAATAAAGCCTTAAGCCACTTCAATTCCGAGGTAACAGCAGCCATGGAACGATACTCGGCCTCAGCAGAAGACCGAGAAACAGTGTGTTGTTTCTTAGTCTTCCAAGACACGGGAGAGCCCCCGAGAAACACGATCCAACCAGTAATAGAACGACGAGTCAAGGGGCAACTGGCCCAGTCAGAGTCGCACCAGCCCGACAAAGAAAGATCAGGAGAGGAACGAAGAAGAATACCTTGACCGGGAGACTCTTTGAGGTAGCGCACCGTCCGAAGTGCCGCGTCCCAGTGAGTGGTGCGGGGAGATTACATGAACTGAGCCAGTATGTGGACGGTGTATGCCAAGTCGGGACGAGTAAAGGAGAGGTAAATCAACCGACCAACAAGACGACGATAAGACTCGGGATCAGAGAGATCATCACCAGTAGCAAGAGCAAGGGAATGAGTCTGCTCAATAGGAGTAGGAGAGGGCTTAGCCCCTAACAGACCTGTCTCGGAAATGATATCAAGAGTGTACTTTCGCTGACAGAGGAAGAGACCCTCGGAGCTGCGTGCCACTTACACCCCCAAAAAATACTTCAAGGTCCCCAAATCCTTCATGTGAAAACACGAACTCAAGGAATCCTTAAAAGCCTGAATAGCAGTAGATTCATTGCCAGAAATAATGAGATCATCGACATAGACAAGAACATTAAGCTGAATAGCACCCTTAGAAAAAGTGAAGAGAGAATAGTCGGAATAAGCTTGGAGAAACCCATACTGGCGCAAGGCAGCAGCTAATTTGGCAAACCAACATCGCGGAGCCTGACGAAGACCATAGAGAGACTTCTGAAGGCGACAAACTTGACCCGGACGAGGAGGAGTAAAACCAGGTGGTGGCTTCATGAAAACCTGCGCATCAAGATCACCATGCAAGAAAGCATTATGAACATCCATTTGATGGAGCTCCCGGTTCTTAGCAAGCAAGAATGGCAAGGAAGGCGCGTACAAAGGACCATTTTAGCAACTGGGGCAAAGGTCTCGTTGTAATCAATGCCAGCAACTTGGTGATTGCCAAGAATAACCAGACGCGCCTTTAAGCGCTCAACAGCACCATCAGATTTATATTTGATCTTATACACCCATTTGCAACCCAAAGCCTTCTTGCCAGGAGGCAAGTCGTCCATGACCCAAGTAGCATTATCCTCAAGAGCAGTGAGTTATTTCTGCATGGCCTCACGCCAACCATCATGCTGCATGGCCTCAGAGAAACTCCGGGCTCAACGCCCTCCAAAACCGCAAAGAATAAAAGTACGATGTTTTGCGTAAAAATGATCACAATTAACAAAATGTACTAAAGGATAGCGAGTACCTGAGGAAGATGACGAAACCGAGGAAGGCGGGGATGGACTCATAGGGCGAACATGGGAAGCAACGAAATCCTGAAGACGAACCGATGGCCGTTTAACACGATGCCCACGACCCAGAGGAGGGTCAGAACGAGGGGAATGTGGAAGAGTGACAGGATTAGGGGGAGCACGGTCAGGAGCAGGGGAAGCAGGAGGATCAATATTAGGAGCAGGTGAGGGAGGATCATCAGACTCACTCAATACAGACTCCAAATCACTAAGGAAAGGATCATCCACCAAAGGCGCATCAACGAGAGGGGATAAATGAGATGAAGAAGGGGAAGTAGCAAATGGAAATTCATTCTCGTGAAATTGCACATCGCGAGAAACAAAGAAAACATTGTCATCAAGGTCATACAATTTCCAACCCTTTTTACCATGAGGATACCCAACAAAGATACAGCGTCGACTTCGAGGAGCAAACTTGTTACCTTTAGCATTCTGATTGTGAGCAAAACATAGACAACCAAAAACCCGCAACACATCAAAATTAGGAGAGCGACCAGATAAGACTTCAAAGGGAGTTTTAGTACCCAACAATTGGGAAGGAGTTCGATTAATAAGGTGAACAGCAGCTAAAATACATTCTCCCCAAAAAATCATGGGCAAGTTAGCCTGAAACATCAAAGCTCGACCAACATTAAGAATATGTTGATGTTTCCGCTCAACTCGACCATTTTGCTGTGGAGTTCCAACACAAGAGGTTTGAAATAGGATGCCATTATCACGGAAATAATCAAGCATGCATCGAAATTCTGTTCCATTATCACTACGAACAATCTTGACAACACTATCAAATTGACACGCTATCATGGCAAAGAACGAGTGAAAAACTTTATAAACCTCAGTTTTATTACGCAACAAATAGACCCACACAGCGCGGGAATAATCATCCACCAAAGTTAAGAAATAAACAGCATCACAAGAAGATGGGGTACTATGGGGTCCCCACAAGTCACAATGAACAAGCTCAAAGATCCGGCTTGCTTTATTTTCACTAACAGGAAAACTATCACGATGTTGTTTAGCTAAAGGACATGTTCCGCAGGCTTTATTCAAACTCTTCCTAGAAGTACTATGACTAATGGCAGGAACTAACTTCACCACTTTATCAGACGGGTGACCCAAACGACGATGCCATAGCTCAAAATCGGCCAATCCCGCACTCCGCACAAGCATGAATGGTGGATATCCGCCCGAAGAAGTAAAGTCCATCCCGTTCTTCACCGCTCCAATCGGGTTCCTCGAGCGTCGGTCCCGTATAGCATAAAGAGTATTAGTGAACAAAACATCGCAAAGCAAGACTCACGACTTAATTGCCCCACAGACAACAAGTGACAATCTAAGTGTGGTACAAACAACACATCATTAAGAACAAGAGTAGGGGCGAGAACAACTCGACCCTTAAGGACCGAAACGGTCCTCCTCCCATCCGGTAGTTTCACAGGCCACGCCTTGATAGGCGCCACATCAACCAAACAAGATTGATCTCCCGTCACATGATGTGACGCACCGGAGTCGATAATCCATTCAAGAAGAGGGGCTTTACCATTCATCCGTTCAGTGGCAGAATGCTCAGAATTAATCAAATTCATAATAGCTTGAACCTGTTCAGCACTTAAATCATTCAACGGTGTGCCACGCATGGGTGTAGCATCGGTCACGGCATTAGCGCGAACCAACCCACTCTCCCCTGCTTTAAGTGTCGCGGTTCTAGTGTCGGCAGCAGCCCGGTTCTGGCGTAATTCTTCGGCCCACTTCGGCACCCCATGAAGTTTGAAACAAGTGGTGTCGTCGTGGCCGCGTTTTTTACAGTGGCTGCAAATAAGCCTAGTTTTGTCAACACGATCAGGTTTCCACTTGCGAGACTCACTTCGAACAGCAAAGGCATGCGCCTCATCTTATCGCGCGCGATTTTTCTTCTTGGATGAAAGCTTGGTAGGCACGTTCAAGAGTTACAGCAGGGGTTTGAGACAACAGGTTCGACCTCACTGTGCCATATAATTCATCATCAATTCCAATCATAAGTTGATGAACCTTTTCCTCTTCGCGATCGGCACCAAGCTTAGCCGAAATATCGCACGTACAAGACTTGCAAGTGCACGATGGAAGAGGTTTGAGTCTCTCATACTCATCATACAATCCCATAAGTCGGGTGAAATATTCGTCCACACTGGTCCCCTTTCCTTGTGTGCAACCTACGATATCGGCACGGAGTTGTTGTAGGCGAGGCCCATTGGCCACGCAAAACCGCCTCTCTAGATATTCCCAGAGGGGTTTAGCTTCATAGTGATAGGGAATCGACGTCGCGAGCCGCTCCTCCATACTCCGAAGAATCCACGACACGATCATAGAGTTCACAGTTTCCCAATTGAGAAGCATCTTGGGTTCAGTGGGTTTGTCAATTTTCCCATCAACAAAACCATATTTGCGCCGAGCCTTCAATGACAAGGTCATTCCACGAGCCCACGCAGCATAGTTATCACCCTTGAGTATTACATGGGTGATGATATTTCCGGGCTGATCTCCAGACCCGAGAAAGTATGGGGAAGAGGAGTCGATTTTTTCGTCATTCACCATGATCGAGTCGGCGCCGGCTTACCCTGGTAAAGCGTCCGACTAGATGAAGACAGGTTTATGCAGCGGCGGTTGTCAGTTTAGCGCCGCTTGCTCTGATACCATGAAGGTTTAGGTTAATTGTTTTGTGTTATCTTATTTCACACACCATACAGCAGTATATTAGGAGTAGTCTCTGTCCACGTGAGAGGCACGCCCCACGCCTAAATACAAAACATGGGCTACTAAATACCTTGGCCCATGGACTAAAATACAAGTGATACAAAGGTAATCCTAACATAAATCATCAATTGAATTCTGTCAAACTTAATTATTTTCTGACTTGTAGAGATTGAAGATGAAAGGGTTTGTTAATTTTATTTTCTCTCATTCACTAAATTTCATAATTCCTTTATTTTTCCAAACTATAATAGTCTTCTTTTCCTTATATAAAACTTCATAATTTGTGCCAATTTTTGTGATAGCAGAATTTGCAAAAAGAGGTGTTTGGTTGATTCGGAAACGCCGGCGAATAACCGGAAAATTGTGGTGGTAGTTGGAGGTGGAATTGGTGGTGCTCTACTTGCTAAGCATCTTCAGAATCATGCGCATGTCACTCTTATTGATCCGTATGTCTACCCTTTTTCTTTTTCTTCTTGTTTTGTTTCGTAAGATTATATACAACTTTTTTGTTTATAAAAAGATAATGAGGATCATGTCCTAATTTATCTCTCTCAGACTCTCACTCTGTGATATGCAAATAGGGATTATCATAGTATTATTATGGGTATTTTACTATTTGGGGGATTTCACAAAAAAACGAGGGTGTTTGAGAAGTTTTTTTTTTACCTCTTCGTACAATTTAAAAAAATGCTATTGTGAAATGTAATTGATGTGCACTATTTGCATAGTGATAAATTAGTGTTCGGGGGCCAACAAATTTACCATGCACCCTCGTGTACTGTGAGCGATGTACACTCAAGACTATTTTTTTTGCTCATTGTTCATTTGAAATCATCCAATTATGAGCAAAATATACAAAAAAAGATAGTTGCAAATGAGCAAAAAATTAGTCTTGGGGGTGTACGATGCTCATGGTACACCTGGGCGTATGATAAATGAACTTTTCGGGGCCTAGTTCAGTTGACATATTTGTTCCTAGTGGTGGGCATGGGCCGGGCCAGCCCGACCCGATCCGAGCCCGCTCGAGGCCCGGCCCGTTGTCCGCCACGGTCAAGAAATTTTATTTCAGGCCGGCCCGGCACGGGCCCCCTTATATGGCTTGTGGGCCAGCCCGCGGGCCGAACTCCCCTTCTCTTTGTTTTTTAGTCTAAAATTGCAAGAATCCTAAAAAAACAACATAAAATACGGGCTAGGCCCGGAGGAGGCACAAGCTCGGCCCGTGGAAAAAATCTATAAACTTCAGACCCGGCACGGTCCGCCACTCACGGGCTCGGGCCCGGCCCGTCATTGCCCCAAACAGGCCCGGCTTATGCCCACGTCTATTTGTTCCTTTTTGGGAACTACATAGTGGTGTAGTTGAGAAATGTCTAATGCAGGACTATTCGAAACATTTTTGGTGGCATTTTCAGCCAAAAAAAACAATTTACAAAAGTTGTACATTTATATATAAAAAAATACGTTAGTATATATAAAAACCCAACAAATGACCTGATTATATGTATATTATCAAGGTACCAAGGACCCTTGGGTCCAATGGTATAGCTTTCTATCTCCCACATGGGAGACCAAGGTTCAAATCTTGGTGGAAGCAAAAATTTCAATATTGTTGGGGGGAGGGGGGTGTGGGGCTTGTTGGGCCTCTCGGGTGAGTGGCCCTGTGCGAGGGCAGCCCGGAGGAAATTCATCTTACCACGGGTTCCCGAAAGGGGCCCTAAAAAAAAAAAAAAATGTATATTATCAAGGTGATGTATTTGTTTTCAATATACTAGTTTTTTAATTAGATATACTACTTTTTTTTTAATTAGATATACTACTTTTTTTATGATATGAACAAAAAGTATTTGAAACGGTTTTGAAGATTGGCAAAGCTCTGGTTTAGATTAAGGTAGCGTGATCAAATGTAAAAGCTAACAAACAAGAAGTGTCAAGAACCTCAGATCATTTTGGATGGATGAAAAAGATAACATTAAAAACAGGGGAAAGGACATAACTATGTGACTACCGACTAGTATTGGTATTACTAAGCTAAAGCTAATATGATACTTTTCTATAAAACTTTTTACATACAACATTTTGGATATCCAAAGCATGCTAGTTAGCTTAGCTCATAAAGTTTTTAAGGACTATATCTAAGAGTTTAAAATGTAGAATTGGATCCTATATTCCTATATTCCTATTTACATCTCTACTCCTTATGTCTCCATAAACATGGGTATTGTTACCAAATAGACTTTAAGATAGTTCATTCTCATACCATGGATTTCAAGTTGTTTTACTTAGGGACTTGAATTTTCATTTTCTTAATCATTGCATAAGTGGATTAAATTCGTAATTGCACAGATTATGCCTCTAATTCTGAAATATATGAGGAAAATTTATGTTAAGGTAGCCAAGATTTCATTTTTCTTTTTGAATTCTGAAATGCTACAGAATAAGTGTAGATTATCAAAAATAACTTGGTCAATAATCTTTAAGAAGTGTTTCATAGACCCATATACCTAGACTTTCATTTTGTGTATCTATTGGCTTTAGTGCCTGAAATACACCCAAAGAAGGGGCGGGGGTGGCTAAATGGTGGATATCAACTATATAATGATTCTTTATGCTATTCATCTTTACAGTATTGCATATGATGTATCGTCAATGGAGTCCAGTTTTCTTTCACCATTATCATTCTCTGATTATTTTTGTGTTAGATACTACCTTCTGTGTCACTTCAAATGTTCGTATTATGATATATGTCTATTAATATTTGTACAACAGAAAGAAGTATTTTGAGATAGCATGGGCTTCCTTGAGATCAATGGTGGATCTATCATCTGCCGAAAGGTCCTTGGTGAACTATAGTGAATTTCTCCCCCAAGTGAAGTTAATTACTTCTAATGCCTCACATATCACGGAGACTGAAGTCTTCACTGCACAGGGTGATTGTGTTTCGTATGATTACCTTGTAATTGCCACAGGTCATGTATACTCTGATCCTGTTACCAGAAGCGAAAGTCTCCGTAAATACCAAGAAGGTCTGTTCTCTTTTCTGTTGTATTGAAGCAAAAAGCGCTTATCTATAAAAAAATGACAAAGACAAATAAAAAAAATGGATTTTGAATGTTTTTGCCGTTGTTTCTGACAACTTGAGAAAATTGACCGATAGTGTGTACATATATATAAGGCACAACCGTATGCTGCTCAATATGTGTGTGAGAGACTTTTTCAGAATAAGTAAAGACACCTTTAGTTTCCCTGAGCTTTGTTGTAGAGGCTTCAGCAATAAAGATTATAAAGCTGATTTATTTTCTCTTCTATTGATTCTTGCAGCATTTGATAAGATAAAATATTCAAGTTCAATATTGATCATTGGAGGTGGCCCTAGTGGTGTAGAACTTGCTGGTGAAATTGTTAACGAGTTTCCCGATAAGAAAATTACTCTGGTACACCGTGGACCTAGACTACTGCAGTTTATTGGTGCTAAGGCATCACAGAAGGCTTTGGAGTGGTTGATCTCGAAGAAAGTTGAAGTGCTCCTTAATCAATCTGTTGATTTGACATCATCCTCGGAAGGTGTTTATCAAACTTCTGGTGGAGAGACTGTAGTTGCTGATCAGTATTTCTATTGCACTGGGACCCCATCGGGCTCTTCATGGCTTAAGGATACAATATTGAAGGAGAAGTTGGATACTCAAGGGAAACTGGAAGTCGATGAGCACCTAAGGGTCAAGAGTCATAGAAACATCTTTGCTGTTGGAGATATTACAAATGTTCCAGTGAGTAACCTTATATCTTTGCATATGTATTTGCTTGTTTTTGGTAACTAGTTATTCTTTTTAGTTAAGAATGCTTGAATAACATACCTGAAATTGAAACTCATCATTTTAAACTAACGCATCTTTAAAGGTGAGACCAAGCCACATGTTGCAATGTCTTTAGCAATTGAGCAACCATGGATCTAAAAATGAGATTCACACTATTCAAAGTCGGACCTTGTAGACCGCTAACTCCAAAGCTCGTAATGCCTATGCCTATGCCTCTTCCGCATCGATCATCTCATATTCATTATGATAGGATCTTTTGAAGCCGGACAATTTTCATGATGTTTCTTTCGTCCCCATCAACTTTCTCCATATGCTGAAACTCCAATTCACTCGTGATCCTTGTACATGAAACATGAGCTACTTATATTACTTAGTTGTCTTTAACAGATGATGTGATGTTATCCTAACATATAGTCTCACAAATTTAGTTAATGTGAATCTTTTGGAGTCGGAAATTGATCGAAAACCGTATGCGACTTATGAGGCGTCAAATCTTCATGCATGTTTCGTGTATTTTAGTATGACCTATTTCCATAGGATATAAAGTTCTCTCTGCCTTTTGCAGGAACTAAAACAAGGTTATTTGGCTATGAGACATGCTGACTTGAGTGCAAAGAATTTGAGGTTGCTACTTGGAGGAGGCAAAGGAGGAGAAAATGGGTGTTTACAAACCCGGAGGACCAATGGCATTTGTTTCTCTAGGAAAGAAAGATGTTAGTGGCGGAAGTTAGTGGTTTTACCATGAGTGGGTGTCTTCCTCGGATTGATAAAATCGGAGATTTGTTTGTGGGGAAAACAAGAAAGACATATGGCCTAAACTCTTAAGCTTTAGATGGTAATAAATAGAAATTTCTTCGAAAATTTGAATATTTTCAACCCTTTTTGTTTCTTTAAATCGCCTTGTGTCCTTGAAGTTTCAATAAATCTACACTTTATCGGTGTAGTTTCGATTTGTTTTTGTTAGTTAGTCTCCCATGGGCGGAGCTATGTTTGGTTGAGTTTTTTCTCGATAGTCTTGTATAGATTGATATGTTGATGAAGATTTGTCCGGTGTCGAAGTAGATTTCAATTCCTTATCGACATTTAGCCGAATCATATAAAAATCAGCATATATTGAATATACAAGAGATGATAGACCTCCTCGTAAAACTTGAAAGATTGTATTACACAACAATATGATAGAGGACATGAATTATGCAACAATTCTACTTTAGTTTTTTTAGGGAAAAAGCAAGCAAGCTAGTATTAAGATAGAAACAATACGTTCATGAGTATATAGGGAGCCACTTCTGTAGGATAGTGGTTTTCTCAAATTTGCTCTACCTTGAAGGGGACTAGCTTAGCTAAATGATGGGCTACACAGTTGCCCTCTCTTTTACATGAGACCAAATGATAGAAGTAAAAGAAATACAGGAAGATAAAACATCATAGATAATAGTATCCAGATCCGAGAGAAATGTAGCGCTCTTGGAAAGTCGTTGAATCACAGTTTCGGAATCAGATTCCAAAATAACGTCATCTAAACCATATCTTCTTCCGAGCCTCACTGCCATGGCTATAGCTTTTGCCTCCGCTATCTCAGGAGTCCAATATGCCCTTAAACGCCTCGTTGCAACAAAAATAACATTACCTGCAGGGTCACGCACAATAACACCCAAGCCAACCATCAACATTAAGAAAGGCATCAACTTTAATCTTCACACTACCTGTTGGGAGAGCGCCCCAACTTTTCGAGCTGCTGGGGGAGTTTGGTTTTTGAAGATGGTATATTTGCGCTGCATACTTACCATTCTCCTCAACCCATCTCTCAACGCTCCGCAACAGAACCTCCTGGAGAGTGATTTTGTTATTAAAAACAAGGTTGTTTCGTTTACCCCAAATGCACCAAGCAAGAAATGCTCCTCGAGTTTGCAGCTTCTTGTCAAAAAATTTCCACCCAACGATAAAGTCACATATAGTTATACTTGGATCCCAACGACACAAATCCACTGAGCCACTGTCAATCCAGAGCTGTACAATTCTTGGGCATCTAAATAAAGCATGGCCTCCTGTCTCAAGCTCTCCACACCCCCAGGGGTACAAAGCATCATCAATAAAGTGTCGTTGCTGCAATAGAGTACCTATTGTCTTTCTCAGTTTGGTTAAAACCACCATTGGGCTTCTTATCTCCACTCTGTTGACTCCCATTTCCGTTATACTTCCTTTTTCCCTAGAGGAGTTCCCTTCAAGCTCTCTTACTATGATCCCATATAAGTGAGCAGCTCTACCATAAATTTCAAAAGTTACCCCTCCCAGATTACTTTTTAGGGTTAAGGTTAACCCTTGCTCAAACCTTTGGGCCTTCAAAGCCTCAGACGACGGTACTATCTTAGGTACGAACCTTATTGACTCCAAAAATTTGCTATAATATTAATTAACAGACATAGTCCCCATCCTTAGATTGGTGAACTCCATAGCATTTTGCTTGCTTAAGTACGGAGGGTACAATTTAGTCCTTAAGGCATCTTTAAACTCGTTCCACCCAAAGTCATGGTCCTCTTAAGAGATCGTCTTTCCTTTGTTTCCACCATTGGTCTGCCTCATCTCTCAAATAATAAACAACATTATTAACTCTAAGGTTTTCAGGGCACACTATGGCATCAAAAAGCTTATCAAACTCTCGGATCCAGGTTTCTAAGCTAGCTGGGTCATCTCTAAGGTTTTCAGGGCACACTATGGCATCAAAAAGCTTATCAAACTCTCGGATCCAGGTTTCTAAGCTAGCTGGGTCATCTTTCCCATGGTAAGTCGGAGATTTGGCTGCTGCTACCCTCTTAAATACCTCACCAAAGCTATCGGTTTCACTCTGCTTGATTAGCCATCACATGAGTGATATTTTTAATTATCTTTGTTAGCCTTCTAACCATATAACTCATACTCATTCTTTCTGCTAGAAGTAAGAGTGTTTGAGTAAAATCTCAACTAACATTCATAAAATAGTTGTGTAACTACCAAATAATTCAATAAACATGTAAGTATAACTAATTCAAAACATAACAATCACATACTTCATATATCATGGCCAAATATTAGGCCTTATACATAGCAACTATTAGAACATTTGAGTGTATTAAAATATCCTTTAGAAAAACTAGGCCGTTTCATGGCCAAAACAAAATTACATAAACCTACTATTACTACTAGAGACTTCAAGGTCTAGGTTGCCCGCCTCAATAACATTCTCTAGCTCGTCAATGGTCATATCATCAGATTGACCTGGGTATTCTCGAGGAGTATATTCTAGGCTATCAGGCTCAGATGAAGCTTCATATCCCATATTGTCAACTGACGAAATTGTGGATACTGGGCTAGGTAAGTCAATCTTAATGGCATTCCCACCCCTTTGGACCCCATTTATCTCTATATACATTAGTTCAGTACCAATATGATGATTAGTGGCTAACCATACTTCCTGGAACTCATGATTATTCCTGTTCCACTCCCCATTTGGTAAGACTACATTAACATACTTATCATAGAGGGTTTGGTATTTGGGTGTATGAGGAAGGTGCGTTAAGGCTAACATAACTCGGTAGGGTTCTTCACTGACCTATGACTCCCCGTCAAAGGCATTAATATCACTGGCCCCAACAATATCATCTATAAATTCGGAGACTGTTTTTCCTTCTAAAAGAAGTTCTTCAGAGTAATACATGTCCCTCACGTGGCTAATGATCTGTAATAAAATTACTCATTAGCAACTAAGAAAGTCAGAATTGTTTTTATATGCCACTCAACTCCCCCCTTTTGTCATCATTAAATACAACCAAATAAACCAAAGAAGACTCAAGGAGTGAACAGTAACAACATGAACAAGTGAAAGTAGCTCAAGCAAAGCATATAATAATATTAGCCATCCAGACATAAACAAAGCATGCAAAGACAAAACAAGTGTAACTAGGCAGGAAATATGCAAGAGCAGAGTTCAAGAAGGGAAAAGGAGAAGAAAAGTAGGCATAAAAGTAGAATAAGATGAAAAGAACGAAAGAAAATAAGAAAAGAAAATATCCAAAAGAAATTGGTGTGCTTTACACACCCAAAATGACACAACAGTAGCAACTGATCACCATGTCTTAGTTACAAACCCAAAAAAAATTATATATTGTTTAATGTCTTAATTGAAAAGGGGAAGGGGATCAAGGTTTGGAGCAGATGGTGAAGGAGGCGACAATAGAGTCAATCTTCTCTCTAATGGTGGCTTCTCCCTTCTTCACAGCAGCAAGAACTTGTTCCTACTGGACATCCAATCTAGCAATGCAAGCCTCCACACCTTGGATCCTTGAATGCAGGATGGACAAAGATCCTTGAATATCATGCAGTAACCCATGGAGACTGGTGGTAGAGAGCAGAGGGAAGTCTACAGCTCTGGAGATGGACACTGGAGGAACCATATCCTCTTCCAGGTCAATCATAATAGCATCACTCTCACCCTTATCCCTGGGGAACTTGATATCTGCCAACCTCTGGCTCTTCCTTACTGACTTAGCAGCCCCAACACTCAATTCCTCAACCTGCTCCCTCTTGATCCCAGTTTCTCCCTTCATCTTAGGTTCCTCAACCTCAAACTCAATCTTAACACCCATCACCCTCATACTGAGTCTAGAAAGAGTGTCCTTAGTCAAATAATTTTCGGTCTCAAGTTCAAAGGAGAAATGAGAGGGGAGTTTAACTTTGCATTTCTTGAGGATGGAGGTAATGAGATTTCCATACCCTATTATGTTTTTGTGAGAGATGCAGTGAGTAAGATGATTGATCATTAAGGAGGGAAAGTTGACTTTGATGTTGTTGGCAAGGCAGTACATGATAGAAAGATCCATGAGACTAGCTTGAGTTCTTTTTGAGGTGCGGGGTAAGACAAAACGCCAAACCAGTTGAAAAAGCAATTTGTGAAAAGGGGAAAGATCTTTTTGATCAAGAGACTGATCGATAGGGTTTCCACCAAAATAAGTCAAAATTTCATCATTTGAAACCCCATTGACATTCAATTTGACCTTCCCTTTTATGTACTCTTTGTACCCCTCAGCAGGTACATCAAACCATTCACTTATTCTTTTTTCATTAAACCTAACAAGACTACCACTGACTATACTCAAACACACATAATTCACCCATTTCTGTCTCAAATAAACCCTCATCCGAACATAAAACTTTTGACCATTTTTGAAATTTAACTACATCAAGAAATTCTACCCATTTAACCTTGTTGCACCACGCAAGATCCACACAGAACCCAATTAAGTATTTGGATGATTTGGATTTCTTACCTCGTTTGGTAGGAACCTGAATTACTTTTTCTTGTTCTGTTTCTTCATCATCAACTTCATCTTCTTTCTTCGAGGATAAAACTTCATGTGTCGAAGAATTTTCTGGAGAACCCATTGTATCTTCATCAGAGTTTGAAGACTCGTTGTCACTCTCCTCATATTCCACCAATGGTGAAGATTTTTCGGCTGGGTAATTTTGTGGGAGTTTGGTTTCTTCCGAAGTTTTGCGCTTGGGTGCCATGGATGAAGCTTGGGAAGGTTGGAGAAGATGAATGATTTTGGAGAATTTGATGGTTTTAATAAAAAGTGAAATTTGCCGTGTAAGAGTGAAGTGATGTGATGGAAGGGTTTTATGATGGGGTAGATTTATGGGGTGAGCAAATTAATGACAGCTCTTCCCTTTTCTCTTAATCCATTGTATTTAGAATTTTAAGTTTTGAACATAGACTTAGGTGAATCGTTGCATTGTATCCGAAAATGAAATTTATGGAGAATGAATGAGAGAGAAAAAAAAATAAAGAAAGAAAATAAATTTGTGGAAAAAGATATTTACGAAAATAAAGAAAAAGAAAAACAAAGAAAATTGAACTCATGCAATTTACATGTTCAAGCTAGATATACACAAGCCTCATCATGTTCTGCTCAATATGTACGTGTGGACAATAAGGGGAATATTATGAAGATGAATGTGAGTCCTTTACCTTGACTTAGTATTGTATGAAATAAATTCACAAAAATTTGCTGGTCGCTTAGAGTAAAATTTAACATAGGGGGTTATTAGAGATGGCACATTCAATTAATTCTGTTCATTCCTAGCTCTTTTCGAAGTTTTCTTTTGGAAGGAGTTTAGTCAAGATATCAGCAATTTGATTTTCAGTTGGACAAAATTCAACTTTAACTAGACCCTTTTCAACATTGTCCTTCAAGAAATGATATCTAATATGAATATGCTTGACCCTAAAATGATGTAGATAGCACTTGTATTATCACAGTTTATAGGAACACACTTGAATTTAATACCAAAATCTCGTACCTGTTGCTTGATCCATAATACCTGGGAACAACAAGCAGCAATAGCCACGTACTCTGCTTCTGCAGTGGACAAGGCAACAATATTTTGCTTCTTTGAGCTCCAAGAGACTAAGCTTGTTCCTAGGTACTGGACAATTCCAGAAGTGCTTTTGCGATTAACTAAGTCTCCAGCATAGTCCGCATCATAATAACTTACCAAATCAAAGATATCACTACGAGGATAGAACAAACAAAGATCATCACTTCCTTTCAAATACCTAAGGATTCTCTTGACCGCCGTCAAGTGAGATTCCTTTGGATTTGATTGGAATCTTGCACATAATCCAACACTAAAAGCAATATCAGGTCTACTGGCAGTTAGGTATAATAAGGATCCAATCATACCTCTATATTGCTTCTCATTTACGCTCTTACCATTTATGTCTTCATCCAACCTTGTTCTTGTTCCTATAGGAGTGTGGTTGGTTTTAGATTGTTCTAGTCCATATCTCTTCAGAAGCTCCTTTACATATTTTTGTTGATGGATTATTGTTCCTCTTTCAGTTCACTTGATTTGCAAACCAAGAAAGAAGTTCAATTCTCCCATCATGCTCATCTCAAATTCATTGCTCATTAGATCAGCGAATTCCTTGCATAGAAGATCATTAGTAGCTCCAAATATAATATCATCAACATAAATTTGGATAAATGCTATGAATCCATATTAAGGGGAAGGGCAATTTAGATATTATCTACATTAGTTAGCTTAGGGAATAAGCTAGGTAGTTGTGCTAAGCAAATTACTCTATATATAGGGATAATTAGAAAGAGAAAAGTATGTTGAAAATCGTTAAGAAAAATTGGGTGAGCTTTTAAGAGTTCAATGGGAGAGAACAAGCCTCTCGAAAGCTTGTAACTATCATTTTATATTGCTGTAATTTCAGTTTATGAATCAAGTCTTCTATTTCTTCCTTAATTTCTGCCATTAATGTGTCCAAGCTATGTTAATTCATAGCAAATGGTATCAGAGCAGTACAATTCTAGGGGATTAGGGTGCTGATTTTCGAGCAAAAAAAAAAAGTTTAATGGAGTCTGCTGGAAGTGAAGGAGCCGTGGTGATGCAAAAATGGATATGTGAAGAATTTGGTTTCATCTCACGCATAAGAGAACGCGGAGTTTCAACCTTCCAAGAGGAGCAGAGAATCCGGCGAGAGCTTCAACTTCCGGAGTTTAATGGAAGAGAATATGAAGTTTGGATCTATGAATTAGAGGACATCTTCAGTTTCTTTCAATTGAATGAGGAGGCAAAGCTTAAGGCTGCCATAATGTCATTTGAAGGTGACGCACAACGGTGGTTCGAACAGGAACACCGGCGACGATCGTTTTATGACTGGCAAGAATTGAAGGGTAAGGTGATGCGACATTTCAGTTCGTCATTGACACCTTCGCAAGTACAGTCAGATCCCGTGGTTGCAGCAAAAAAGGAGAAGAATAGTGGATCTGGTGGAGGAATCAACAAACACCTCGAGGTACACCGTCAACCCGATCTGGAGAAAGTGGGTTGGGTGGTGCAGACAAACACGCTGGGGTGTGATTCGGGTGATGGACCACGCAGATTCACCGACAAACCCAATGGTGAAGCATTCTAGTGCTTTAGTGCCGGAGGTAGCCGATCTGGTGGAAGGAGAGGAGATTTCGCTAGTGGCTATACTTTCACCGGCCATTTTCATGGAGATGTCGGTGGTGACAGATCGCGGTAAGATCTTGACCCAAAGGGAGGATTATTCGAGAATGGAGGTGCTTGGGAGGAAGTGGATCGGGCTGGGGTCCAGGTTCCTTGACCGACGAGTCTAGGGTTGGTGGTGGAAATGGTGGAACCACCGCTCTTGGTGGCTGGGGTAGAGAAGGAATTGTGAAAGGAGGGTCTGAAGCCACTGGGTCAGGTGGTGGACCCGGATACTTCTCGGGTAAGAACATCGGCGATGCACCGGAGTTCTTCACCGACGAAAATTTTGGAGGTGGAGCACAGTGGTCTCGGTGGGGCTTGCAGAAGAAGTTTGCAAAAAAAGAAAGCTTCAATTGGTTACTCCTTGGCTTGGAGCAGAAGACAACTTTCGAAGAAGATGAAAGTAAGGGCCAATTGGTAAATTACAAGCAAGGTGAGATAAGCAAGAATGATATGAGCTTGGTGAAGACACGTGCTTTTGGTGAAAGAGTTGGGAAAATTCCAGAGTGTATCACTAAGGGTAATTCTGGAATTACCCTAAAAGATAATACAGCAGCACATGCATGGGAGGAAAGTCAGGAAACCCATGACAAAAAATACCAACTGTATTTCACTCTCCTTCTGGACTCATTAATTGAGGTCAAAGCCTCATTTGGGCTCACCAAAACAAGGCCCATTTCACTATTCCAGGTTCCAAAATCCAACTTTAATACCCCACATCCCATTATACAGTCCAACATCATTAACCCAACTACACTTGTGAGATATGTTCCTTCTTATTTTCCAAAACCAGCTCCACGAAATAACATTGGGTTCGAAAATGACTATTTGTTCCTAAGCCCAATTCCTCTGTCCAATTCTCTAACCCTCATTTCTCCCACCCACAAGCTCCCAGTTTTCTGATTTTTGTTTCCACCTCTAAATTCACTTCCCTAATACAAGTCTTTAAACCCAAACACCCCACCCAATTCTCTGACTCCTATTTCCTTACCATACAGTCCACTCAAGTCACACTCTGTCCCACACCAAGGTTTTCCAATGCCACCACACTGTTCAAACCGAATTCCCCTGCCATCTCCCTCACCAATGAGGAGCTCAAGCGCCAATGGAAGCCGGGCATCAATTTACAAAAGGCCATTGTCAAGCGCTATGAAGGTCGGGAATTTAGTGCCAATTACTATCCACCTTGAGGACAAGGTGGAAGTTTGGGCGGCCGGTAATGCTATGAATCCATATTAAGGGGAAGGGCAATTTAGATATTATCTACATTAGTTAGCTAGGGGAATAAGCTAGGTAGTTGTGCTAAGCAAATTACTCTATATATAGGGATAATTAGAAAGAGAAAAGTATGTTGAAAATTGTTAAGAAAAATTGGGTGAGCTTTTAAGAGTTCAATGGGAGAGAACAAGCCTCTCGAAAGCTTGTAACTATCATTTTATATTGCTGTAATTTCAGTTTATGAATCAAGTCTTCTATTTCTTCCTTAATTTCTGCCATTAATGTGTCCAAGCTATGTTAATTCATAGCAATAAATTATATGTCTGTTCATTTAGATCTAAGAAACAGAGTCCTATCAACTTTACCTCTAATAAAGTCATGTGAAAGCAGGAATTTTGAAAGTCTTTCATACCATGATCTAGGAGCTTGTTTTATCCCATAAAAAGCTTTATCAAGCTTATAGCCTTGGTTTGGAAGATCTGGATTTTCAAATCCAGGAGGTTGTTCCACATAGACGTCTTTCATTAAAAAACCATTTAAGAATGCACATTTAACGTCCATTTGGTACAACTTAAATCCCATAAAGGCAGCAAATGCGATCAAAATTCTAATAGCTTCTATTCTAGCAACAGGAGCAAAGGTTTCATCGAAATCAATACCTTCTTGTTGATTGTAACTTTTTGCTACAAGTATGGCTTTGTTCCTTATTATTGTACCATGTTCATCAAGCTTGTTCCTGAAGACCCATTTGAGTCCAATTACTTTCTGGTTCTTTGGCTTGGGCTCCAGGTGCCAGACTTTGTTCCTTTGAAATTCATTCAGTTCCTCTTGCATGACATTTATCCAATCAGCCTCTCTTAATGCTTCCATATGATCTCTAGGTTCTGTCATAGATAGAAAAGCATGAAAAGCACAAAAATTCTTCATTTGGGATCTCGTTTGAGTTCCCTTTTCAATATCACTTATAATTAATTCTAAGGGATGAGAATTATGGTGTTTCCAAGGCCTTGGATCAAATCTCCTTGTTGCCGTAGTTTCTTCTGGTACTCCTTGAGGTGTTTGATTCATTTGATCTTCTTGTTCAGGTGTTCCTTCTACTTCCTGAATTCCTCCTTCTGTCTGTTCCCCCTGAGGATTAGGCACATGGTTCTCGTTTCGGGGAACATGCTTCTTTTCTTTATCTCAGGGGGGTTAGTTCATCATCATAGTGGTTTGACTCTTCGGATCGAGTCAATCCTATTTCAAAGTCATCATCATAACTTGGTTCTTGCAGAGAGTTATTTTCATCAAAGATAATATGGACACTCTCCTCTACACACATGGTTCTTTTATTGTAGACTCGGTAAGCTTTACTATTTGAAGCATATCCTAAAAATATAGCTTCATCACTTCTAGCATCAAACTTTCCTAAATTGTCTTTTCCATTGTTATGTACAAAACATTTACATCCAAAGACACGAAAATAAGAGATATTGGGTTTTCTTCTTCTAAGGATTAGAGTTTGTTGGAACTCAAGGTGACACTCAAGAAGGGGGGGGGGGTTGAATTGAGTGGCCAAAACTAATCGATTTTCGCAAAAACACTCTTATGGCACAGTGCCGTGCACTGTGTTATTCACTCGTAAAATCTCCGATTGATGTTTTTGCTCGAACGAAATTGTATCAAACAATAAAACAATTATATCAAATAATAAAACAATAAAATCAAATAATAAGACACATGAATTTAACGTGGTTCAATCTCACCTCTGAGATCTACGTCCACACAAACTACTCTTTTATTATTTGAATCGTAAAATACCACACTCTTGATACAATTCGATTCCCCCACTACTAACCCTAGTAATGCTCCCCAACACTTAACTCTAAGTGTTGCCACTCTCTATAATAATAAAATTACAGAAAGAAAAGATCCTCAAAAGCGTGCTTCTTATTCAAGCAAATAGAGGACAATTACAAACGTTGTTTTAGTTTCCTAACCTGACTAGAACTTTGTGCTATACTCTGTGCCTTAGGAAACTGTTTTCAGCTCTTAATATCTCCGATTTTTTCTCTCTGAAAACATGAGTTATGAAACTGAATTACAATCCCTTATATGCTTCTTGACTGACCGAAAACCCTTCAGAAAAATATACTTATCTTTTACTCCATAAATTAAGGGATAAAGCTTTTTCCTTATTAAAAACAAATTTTATCTTTCATAAAAACTGATTTTTCTTTTCAATCCTTATAAGATAAGAATTCTCCAAAATCAACTAGTAATTACCTTTATATAAAACATGTTATAACAATCAGTTTTCCCATTTTTTCTTTATCTTTGTTTTTCTTTATTAAAACTCCTTTTGTCTTCAAAATTCTTTTATAAATCGGTTTTTCAAAATCCTTTTCCAAATCGGTTTTTATTAAAACTTGTTTTCGAAAATCTTTTGTTTTCGAAAATCTTTTTCTTTCAAAAATCTTTTTCCTTTTATATAGATATATAAAATTAACATAATTATTTATTTCCTTAACTCTAAGAAAATAATAATTATCCTAATTTTATATATCTATATTTGGCACATAATATATCATCTAGTTCTAGCATATTACATTTTGCGTATAGTAACTAAACTTGGAATTCAATATAAACTTAAACTTGAACTTCAATCTTGATTCTTCACTTTTCACAGTCTTCATTTATTTATTCCTTTCTCAACCATCTCGTCACAAACTTTCATACTATAACATATTATATTATTTTTCATCATCAAAACTTAACATTCACATGCACAACAAATTCCCCCTTTTTGATGATGACAAACACTCAATATAATATTATTAAGTAATCACTTTTTCCCCCTCAAAATATGCACCATTAATCACATAAGGGAAAATAACTCAACATCATTCACAAGTAACATGGTAACCAAGATAACCAATTATTCATTAGTCTAAGTATTATACCCATCTTCCCCCTTTTGACATTATCAAAAAGGAGAGCATCAACATGTTTCGCGAGTCAAAGTGATATATAGTTAGCAAAATAATGCAAGTAGCTCAAGCAATAAATACTAAGGATGCTGGTGCTATGTCATAATCCAATTCACAATCCGAAGTCATTAAGCAAAAAATAATCCAACTCACAATCCGAAATTATGAAGCAAGAAATAATCATGAAGGATCATGGGTGATAGCTAAGAAAGTAAGATAAAGAAAGGTAATGCAAGCTTGAAGATTTGAAATGGCAATTGGCTCAACAAGTGCTTAAACCTTTCTTTAAAGATTTTCAACTTCCGCAAATAGCATCATAGAACTTTCTTCACTGTGGCACTGTGTGTGTTTCTGTGCCAGTGAACAATCTATTCCCTTCCAAATATAACTAATCTTCGGAATACTGGAATCCAAAATGATGATCTTCAAAACTTTGATAATTTTCTTCACATTTGAATTGAACTCTAGGACTTATCTAAAATAAGTGTCTTACTTTTCTTTTCTTTTCCTTTCTTTTTTTTTTTTTTATGAAGGAAAAGCAGACCATACAATATTACTAGAGTCAATCGGAGATCAAAGATAATAAGTTAATTCGGACCTCATTTTCTTTTTTATGCATCTCCCCGGCACCTGTGCCTTACACAAGTGTGAATCAACACCTTTCATTCTTTCACGTATTTGTGTTTCATTCCAACCTTTTCATGTTCCCCCTTAATTGATGCGTCTTTTTCTTCCATCATCTTATCAAGATGTTCTTGCCCCATAAATTATCATTAATCAAGATTAAAAGCACTTGTTGAACTTTGGATCAATGGGTGAAGAAAAGATAATAATAGGGAAATGACTATAAGGTGAGACATATGAAAGAAAGAAATAATGAGGCACAAATGACAAACTCATACATAGAAAATCAGAATATCGGGATAAAGATCAAGCTTGCCATAGGAGAAAGAATTAGCATTTCATAGCTCAATAATTCGGCAACTTAGGATCATATAGCTCATTAGTTCGGCAACTTAGGATCATGACATTAGGACAACATCATTAGACCATTACGAGTCCTTTTTATATCAAGTAGATTTTTTCTCACAGTGTTTCACAAAGACATGCACTCCTACTCCAATTAACATATTTAAAGGAGGACAACAAGCATAATACTCAACTAATTTCCAAAAATTAATCCCAAAGCCACAAATTGTATTGTAAAATATTCATGCATGAAATTCAACATAACTACCTTGATCACACAATTGGGATATGCTTAACAAATTTTTCAAACCACTTACCAACATCACATTCTCTATGGAGTGTGTTAGGGATTTGCCGACGTTTGTCAATACCAAATATTTCTCCCTTTTTGTTGTCGCCAAATGTAACACACCCTCCATGGTAGGCTACTAGTGAGAGGCATTGAGATTTATCACTAATCATATGTCTTGAGCAGCCATTGTCGAGATACCATAGGCTGCGTCCTCTCACGTTTGCCTGCACAAAGATCACTTGTTAGTTTTAGGAACCCAGATCTGCTTGGTGTCCCTTTGTCTTTCGTTGAGCTTCTAACAAGTCTTTTCTAACCCATATTTGAGTTACATACTTTACATTTTTCGCAACACTCTTTGTCTTGACATTACAATTATCCATAAGATGTCCATTCTTTCCACAGAAGTTGCAAATCAAATATTCAGGTAGATCGACATATTTTCTTTTACGAAAGTCTCTTTCAAAAATTTTGGCACTGTGCCTTACACTGTGCCTCTGGTCTGTATATCCTAAACCAATTCTGTTTCGATTGCTAGTTGTACTAGATAAATAATCGAGAGCTTTTAGACCATACGACCACTTTTCATACATTTTTCGAGCAATAGTCAATTGTGATTCCAAGAATTCAACGAAGTATTTAGATCACTATTTCTTTTCTCAAAATTTCTAATTCTCTCTTAACTTTATCAAGTTCTTCACTTATCTTAGCATCACTCGGCAGCATTAGTGGAACAATTCTTGATTTTTGTCTTGAATTCTTTAGTTCAACTAACTCATGATTTAGCGATTAAATTTGCTTTTCAAGACTCGATTTTTCAGCTTCTAACACAGTGATGGCACTGTGTCATTTACGATTTCGTTAGCAAGAGACTTTTCGTATCTTAGAGTGTTTATCTCAGTATCTTTCTCTTCAATAATTTTTTCAAGTTCATCACTCTTCTTCATCAGTTCTTTACAGTCCTTTAATAAATCCTTATATTCCAATTCCAATTCCAACCCAATCTTTTGCTTAGTTAAATTTTTTACTTCCTTTTTCATGATTGAAAAATCATCATTCATTTCTTGACAATCATCAATGATATTTCCAAGCAAAGTAACAAGTTGGTTTTTTGAAAGAAGATGTATTGAAGGTTTCATAGAAAGAAGACTTACCTCACTGTCTTCAGTTTCATCTTGGTAGTTTGAACTTTTCGCCATTAGACACAAGTGAGAGTCGTCCCGGCACCGTGCCCTTCTCTCGTGATGTCCGTACAACATTCGGACATAATTTTTCTTCATGGCACCGTGCCTCCGATCGTTCTTCATCGAATCCGAATCTCCCCAAACGGCAAAGAATCATTGCTTTCTTGAACTCCTTCTTTGTTTGATCCCTTTTTTCTTTAGGCTTCTCATCATTCCATAAGGGACATTCCTTTATCCTGTGATTTAACTCTCCACACTTGAAACAACCCGAATTAGTAGCACTTTTCTTAAAGTTAGATGTTGTGCTCTTACCTTTGAAATTTTCATCTTTTCTAGGATTGTTGTTTTTGTTCTTTTTGAGAAAAATTTTAAATCTTCAAGTAAGAAAATCAATATCATCATCACTATCACTATTTTCAATTTCCAATTCAGTTCTCAAGGCTATACCTTTACTTTTTGGTTCATTATTTTTAGAATCTAAGACAAGTTCATGAGTCATTAATGATCCAATAAGTTGTTCTAGTGAAAGTTTAGTCAAATCTTTAGCTTCTTGAATAGCGGTTATTTTTGGGAGCCATCGATTTGTTAAACTTCTTAACACCTCTCTCACTAAATCTTCAGAAGTATATGTTTTGCCTAGAGAACGTAATTCATTAGTGATTAGTGTAAATCTAGTGAACATCTCTTTAATAGATTCGTCCTTATTCATAGTAAACAATTCATATTGTTGGACAAGCAAATCTATTCTAGATTATTTTACCTCATTCGTACCTTCGTGGGCCAACTCCGGCGTGTCCCATATTTCTTTTTCTCGTAGTACAAGCCGAGATCCTTGAGTATTCATCGGGTCCAATTCCATATTGGAGAATACTCATAGCTTTGAAGTTTTTTTCGGCTTTTGCATAGTCGATCAATTGTAGTCATCTTCATCTTTGTCGACCATATTTCCTTCAAAGATCTTTGATTTGGATAAGGATTGGTCCTTTTCTTATGACTTTCCAAAGATTCATAATCCGATCCTTGGATGTAGATCCTCATCCTAGCTTTCCACCATCCGTAGTCTTTTCCGTTGAAAATCGGGCACTTGGTGTGTCTATCTCGAGAGTCATCTTGCATATTCATGATGTGTATTCTCTAGGGATGAGCCTTTCGAGAATAACCCGCTCCGATACCACTTGTTGGAACTCAAGGTGACACTCAAGAAGGGGGAGGGGGTTGAATTGAGTGGCTAAAACTAATCGATTCGCAAAAACACTCTTATGGCACAAAGGTCTGTGCAACGTGTTATTCACTCGTAAAATCTCCGATTGATGTTTTTGCTCGAACGAAATTGTATCAAACAATAAAACAATTATATCAAATAATAAAACAATGAAATCAAATAATAAGACACATGAATTTAACGTGGTTCAATCTCACCTCTCGAGATCTACGTCCACACAAACTACTCTTTTATTATTTGAATCGTAAAATACCAAACTCTTGATACAATTCGATTCCCCCACTACTAACCCTAGTAGTGCTCCCCAACACTTAACTCTAAGTGTTGCCACTCTCTATAATAATGAAATTACGTAAAGAAAAGATCCTCAAAAGCGTGCTTCTTATTCAAGCAAATAGAGGACAATTACAAACGTTGTTTTAGTTTCCTAACCTGACTAGAACTCTGTGCTATACTCTGTGCCTTATGAAACTGTTTTCAGCTCTTAATATCTTCGATTTTAATTTCTCTCTGAAAACATGAGTTATGAAACTGAATTACAATCCCTTATATGCTTCTTGACTGACCGAAAACCCTTCAGAAAAATATACTTATCTTTTACTCCATAAATTAAGGGATAAAGCTTTTTCCTTATTAAAAACAAATTTTATCTTTCATAAAAACTGATTTTTCTTTTCAATCCTTATAAGATAAGAATTCTCCAAAATCAACTAGTAATTACCTTTATATAAAACATGTTATCAAAATCAGTTTTCCCATTTTTTCTTTATCTTTGTTTTTCTTTATTAAAACTCCTTTTGTCTTCAAAATTCTTTTATAAATCGGTTTTTCAAAATCCTTTTCCAAATCGGTTTTTATTAAAACTTGTTTTCGAAAATCTTTTGTTTTCGAAAATCTTTTTCTTTCAAAAATCTTTTTCCTTTTATATAGATATATAAAATTAACATAATTATTTATTTCCTTAACTCTAAGAAAATAATAATTATCCTAATTTTATATATCTATATTTGGCACATAATATATCATCTAGTTCTAGCATATTACATTTTGCGTATAGTAACTAAACTTGGAATTCAATATAAACTTAAACTTGAACTTCAATCTTGATTCTTCACTTTTTCACAGTCTTCATTTATTTATTCCTTTCTCAACCATCTGTCACAAACTTTCATACTATAACATATTATATTATTTTTCATCATCAAAACTTAACATTCACATGCACAACAAATTCCCCCTTTTTGATGATGACAAACACTCAATATAATATTATTAAGTAATCACTTTTTCCCCCTCAAAATATGCACCATTAATCACATAAGGGAAAATAACTCAACATCATTCACAAGTAACATGGTAACCAAGATAACCAATTATTCATTAGTCTAAGTATTATACCCATCTTCCCCCTTTTGACATTATCAAAAAGGAGAGCATCAACATGTTTCGCGAGTCAAAGTGATATATAGTTAGCAAAATAATGCAAGTAGCTCAAGCAATAAATACTAAGGATGCTGGTGCTATGTCATAATCCAATTCACAATCCGAAGTCATTAAGCAAAAAATAATCCAACTCACAATCCGAAATTATGAAGCAAGAAATAATCATGAAGGATCATGGGTGATAGCTAAGAAAGTAAGATAAAGAAAGGTAATGCAAGCTTGAAGATTTGAAATGGCAATTGGCTCAACAAGTGCTTAAACCTTTCTTTAAAGATTTTCAACTTCCGCAAATAGCATCATAGAACTTTCTTCACTGTGGCACTGTGTGTGTTTCTGTGCCAGTGAACAATCTATTCCCTTCCAAATATAACTAATCTTCGGAATACTGGAATCCAAAATGATGATCATTACATTACCCTTATCACAAAATTGAGATATACTAAGTAAACTATGTTTTAAACCCTCGACTAAAAATACATTGTCTATGGAATGTGACTTAGATTTTCCAATCTTACCAACTGCTACTATGTTACCTGTAAGATTGTCTCCAAAGGTCAAAGTTCCTCCATTGTAAACTGAAAGTGAGAGAAATTTTGATTTATCTCCTGTCATGTGCTTAAAACAATCGCTTTCGAGGAACCACATGTTGTTCCCCCTCACTTCATTCTGCATCCATAACGATTAGTTAGTGGTAGGAACCTAGTTCTGCTTGGATTCCTTTGTTGGATTTGAGTTACTCTTTACTTTCTAGACCTTTTTAACAATGTAAGTATTCCTTTCAATACGTTCTTCCCTGGTGGAACAGTCTGAAACAATGTGACCATTGTTCCCACAGTAAGAACATATTTTGTTACTTGACAAATCTACATACTTTTTCTTTTTGTTTTTCTTCTTATGGTTGAAACCAAGACCATCCCTTCCTTTGTTTTGATATTTTTGGTTCCAACTTACGGATCAGGAAGTTTGTTCCTTGAGGATTCCAGTTCCTTTCTTAGTACTAGATTTTCTTTTAAAGCGGTTTCATAATTAGATTTTAACTTTTCAAAATCTATTATGGTACTTGTTGAAGGAACTGTTCCTTCAGGAACAAATAGTTTCAACTCTGTCAATTCCATGTTCAAAAGGTAGTTCTCATTTTCAACCTTTTCAAATGCTTCTTGAATAACTCTGTTTTTGTCAAAAAGTTTAAAAAATCGTTTTTCAGTATCGTACTTTAAAGAGTTTAGCCAATTAAAATGTTTCTTAGTGACTCTCAACACATTTTCTACTTGTTCTCTTTTTACGCAAACTTCCTTGTAGTCATCTAAGGTTTCTAAAAAGCGCTTTTAGAAGTTGACTTTTATTTAGTTCTGTAAGTTCCTCCTCAATAGTACTAAAACATACCTTAGGGTTTGATGGTTCCTCTTTGTCCTCAGTCTTTGCAATAAGACATAGATGGGCAGTTTCTTCTTCAGTCTGTTCCTGCTCCTCGTTTGAGTCGGACTCTCCCCATGCTGCTACCATATATGGCTCTTTTCATGTCTGTTCTTGAGAAGGTTTTCTGTTGTTCCTTGCCCTTCTCCTTGAATTTTCCTTTTTCTTTGTCGTTCTCCCATAGAGGACATTCTTTGATGAAATGATCAAGTCCTCCACATTTGTGACAGCTCAACTTTGTTGGTTTCCTTGCATTATTCCCTTTGTAATTCTTGTTGAAGAATTTCTTGAACCTTCTCACAATCATGGCTGCTTCTTCATCATCAGTCTCTGATTCTTCTTGTTCCTCTGACTTGAGGGCCATAGGCTTAGGCCTGACCGGTTCAGCATCATGAGTTCCTAGATGCAACTCATGAGTGATCAAGGATCCATCAAGTTGTTCAATATTGAACGTTGTAAAGTACTTGGTTCCTGCAGTGTTGTCACCTTAGCCATCCATTTTTCGTCTTGTGGAAGAATTCCCAGCACCTTTCAAACCTGTTCCTATGGAGAAATGACTTTTCCTAGAGATTCAGGTTCATTGATTATGTTTGAGAAGCGAGTGAGCATGTCATGAATAGGCTCCTTTGGCTTCATTTGAAATAGCTCGTACTTGTGCATTAACATATCAATCTTGGATCTCTAGACCTCGCTTGTTCCTTCATGAGTTATTTGAAGAAGTTCCCACATTTGCTTGGCAGTCTTGCATCCCATGATTCTGTTATGCTCATGAGGACCAAGTCCACAGTGGAGAAGTTTCTTGGCCATGTTGTTCATCTCCATCTTGTTAAAGTCATCTTTGTCGTAGTCTCCAAGAGGTTTAGGAACCAATTCACCCTTTTCGTTCTTTTTCGTAATTTCAAAGTCACCTAGTTCAATGACACGCCATACTTGGTAATTCTCGACTTTTATGAAGATCTCCATTCGGTTCTTCCAAAGATGGATAGTACTTGCCATTGAATATTGGTGGACATTAGGTTGAGTACCCTTCATCTAGCTTTTCTCCTGTAGTATTCATATTGCCTAGAATAACTATCTCTTCAGTGTTAGCTGATTCTTGAGATACAAGGCTATGATACCAATTGTTATTCTAGTATGAACACACTACCAACTACAAGAGGGGGGTGAATTGTAGTTGTGGGGAATTTCAAACTAATTTGCGGAATTAAAAACAATTAAGAGAAATGAGAGAGATAACACACAAGTTTAACTTACAAAGAAAACTTCCTAGGCCCAGTAGGAAGAAAAACCTTGACCACGGTCCACGAGGGATTTTGACTCTAGACTTCTCTTATTAATAATAGGCCAAATGACTCTTCGTACAACCTATTAATGGACCTCACTCAGTTCCTCTAGGAACCAGTTCCCTATCACTCAGTTCCCCCTGAACGAGTGAACTTCTCTTGACTTCACTAGAAGTCTTCTCTTTCTCTCTTTCTCTTTCTCACTTGATTACAAAGATACTCTTTGTTTTTTCACTAGAAGTCTTCTCTTGACTCCACGTTCTTTTCCATTGCATACAAATCGAGTATTAATATATAATATCTTGATTAGATTAAATACCCATTAAGCTTTCTCTACAAGATAAAATATATAGAGGCATATAAAAATTATGGAAGTTATTTTTGGGATTTTTATTTTTTCAAAATAAAACTATACAAGTTAAATAATTATTTGTCATCATCAAATAGTGAATACAACATAGAGGAAGTGCTCTCAAAATTTCTATAGAAACTAAGAATATTAGCATATTGGTATTATAGTTTTCTAATCCTTTCTTGTTTGTACAGCGACATATTTTCGACATATACTCCAAGAACTCTGCTGAGGTGTTATTGTTGCAATATATTGCTGTCAGTTTTTGGCTGATGGTGTTTTTGGTGCACCTGATTTGGTGATGCTGTTCTACTATTGTATGCGTTGCTAGTCTGATGTCCTACGGTTCTGCCAGTCTGCTGTGTTGTTCTGCTTGTTGGTGTTGACTGGTCTAGTTGTGTGCTTAAGCACACTTGCACTTTGTTGTTGTGTTATTTAGCAGTTTGCTCTCCTATTTTAGACCAATCTTCAATTGGTTTGACTTTGGTATTTTTTGTTTTTTTTTTTGTTTTTGTTAGTTTTGAGCTTGCAGGTTGTTGCAACTTTGCAAGGCCTAGGGAGTTTTATTTAGTTGAGATTGTACAAACAATTTGTTCGTTTTTGGTTAATAATATTACTTAGCGTTGATAAATATTCGATTTCTGTTTGGGTTTTATTTTAATACCGCAAGTGAACGGTGTCGTAACACATACAGATCGAACTCAAGGAGGTGCAAGATTAAACACTAGTTGATTCTAGACTATGAAATAGCTACACAATCCAACTATCAAGAAGAATCTATATAACTTAACCTAAACTAATAACAAAATATGACAGATTAAACTCTAATATATATGATAATTAAAACACTAAGATTAAGCATCACCACTAATATGAATTAATCAAAATATAACTCACATCCCAGTTATTCAAATATAGTTTAGGCGAGATTGACATTCCCTTATGACTCAGTAAAGCACAGCTGCGAACCGAAACTAAATCCTCGGTTATTCCTGTAACACCCCGGAAAATACATAACCCTAATCGTCAGCGGAAGCAGAACTTAAGCCTGTGGGTTATGGCCCACTAATAAAATAATAGCCTAAAATGACCTCTTAAACATACAAATATTTATCTTAAAGCAATAATTATTATCCTTATTACATAGTATTCTAAATAACCCAAATATATTCAGAGTCACTTCAATTCAACCTTTCCGGAACATCCTTGACATAACTGATCCTTCGCCATCTTCATAATACCTGAAGAATTTCATAGAACTGGGAAAAGGGAAAACATATAAAATAAACTAAAATGAGTTGAAAACTCAGTAACTTCACTCCAGCCCGTAAAAACGGTTTTATTTCGTAATCATTTTCCATGCACATGCATATATCACATCAGATTGGTACTTGTTCGGATATACTATCAGAAAACGTTATCATTGAATAGTTTTCTGGCAATGACCATTTGCGTGAGCTTAGTTCATTGGCAAGTACAAGTTTTGGACAGAGCATTAACATTATCATATGACCCTTTTGGTCCGTGTTCATTCGTATATCGTAAACAGAATTCCTCCATCTGTAACTTACCCATTTGCCAGTTCATTTCATAATGTCAAGCCATCGAAACCATCTACTTTTACAAATTTGCACATATTCATATTTTCGAACAACACCCATAAATCATGATAACCAGATTCCATAAGTCATATCATCGTCGTTCATAGGATACATAAACACCATTGAATCATAACGTATTTCATCAGGCCACATAAAAATTGTAACACATAATCATATCACATAATCAGCATCATATAATTGTATTCATGCATTCGAGCATATATAAAACATCACATATAACATATACGGGCATACACATATTTGCTGGACATGAAAGGTTACACATAACATGTACGAGCAAGCTTAATAGATGGACATGAAGGTTACCTCATACGCTTAACCATTCTTTGACTCCGACAGATAAGAACTTTGAGAACTTTATCACTCCATCAACTCTCTTGAACTCCATAATTAACCTCATTAATAACCATAATAATAATCAATAACCATTCCTAATAATATTCGGATGAAGAAATTAACCATTCGTAGAAGAGATGTAACCATGAACCATCACTAACTATGTCCATAACAAAACTAACTAATCTATATTCTCAACTTTGTCACTCCAACTTCTTGAATCATAATAACAAGATGAATTCCATACTATTCTAATCAATACTTCGAAAATATCCTTGGATTAGAAACCATTGGAAACTAGCTCTCAAACACATCATCTTAACTTTGTGATTTATCTCCAAACTAACCCATCCCTTAGCTAATTTAAGTGGCTTTGTATAACATTAAAGAAATCTGGTTCATGCCCAATAATTGATTACTAGTAAATTTAGCTAGGATTACATGATGGTTAACTAAATCAGATTTTTAATTGGTCTCCATTAGCCCAACAATTGGAAGTAATAACTTCAATTAAATGGTTTAACTATTTGAATCAGATTTGAGGCCTAAAACTAAACTAATTCAACATATGTATACTTGGGTTTGCATTTGTAATACTTAAAATCAGATTTTAGAGGGGATAAGAGGTATTTATACCTCTGCTCACTTGGAGTAGGGACGTTCAACGTGACCCAGGGAGGAAAAGACGACAGAGCTCCAGCGAGGCAACGATGACCGACAAGCGTGGAGGCAGAAGCTAGGTGGTGCAACGCGGCGTTCGTCGGACCCTAGAGCTCCGGCAAAGATAGTCGAACGAAAACGGAGGGAGACACGAAGGAGAGGAGAGCAACGGGGGGTTTGCGTCGCGTTGAGGCTGTGGGTTGCGCCGGCGAGGCTAGCGGCAATCAGGTGGTGGCGTTCGTCGGTCCTCAAACTTCGGTGAGCAGCGAGACGAAAGAGAGGACAGGGCACGAGAGAGAGAGAGAATTGGGGTTTGGGGGGTTTTTCCTTTTGGGGTTTGAGAAATGACGAGAGAGAGAAAGAGTTTTGAGTTGGGGGGTTTGTTTCATCCAAATTAAAACCGACAAAAGTGTTAGAAGGGTAGACTAATTTTGTTTCTCATTTTGGCCAAATACCACTCAATTAATTACACATAAAACCCAAAATATATTTATTTTAGAAAATAACTTAACCATGATCATTTCGGAAAAATTTAGGAGGCAATTAAGCTAATAAACATAATTACGAGTTACTAAAACGAGATTAAAGTTCGGGGTATTACAATTCCTCAATACCTAGAGCTCACTTTCGTGATAGCAAAAGGCCTAACTAACATGTATGTCTCCTATTTTCATGGCTTACACACATAATTAGAAGCATTAAGAACCAATGTCAAATACTCCATCCGTCCCAGAATACTCTTTACACTTTCCTTTTTCATCTGTCCCAGAATACTCTTTACACTTCTATTTTTGGATATGACCCACTATTATTTTAATCCTTCTACCTTTTAAGCATTGACCCACACTCTCTCTCCTCCAAATAAAATAATACCACTCCTACGACCCACCAACTCTAACCATGGCCCACACTCTCTCTCCTTAAACTAAAATAATACTACTTTTACTAACTAATAACTCCTATCACATCTACTTTTTAATAAAATAACAATTGATAACTAAACAACAACTTATCATCTAAAACTACGTGCATTGATAAGTGTCAAGAGTATTCTGGGACGGAGGGAGTAATTCCCAATTTTAGTTCTCACCTATTTTCATGGGAGAATTCAAATCAATGACAAGATTATCTAAATTAAGACCCAACTTTCGTTGATGAACTCAAATAATAAAATGACAATTTAACATCAAACAAATAACTCTTAATTCCAACTACAACTTTCGTTGATAATATAAAACTAGGGTTAAATCAAGATGCAAATTTGACAATAAAAACAATCTTATTATCAAACTCGAAACATATAACTCAATAACATGGGAATTAGAGAAAAATCATACGATCAATGCATATTAGGGCTCAACTCAATCTTAGATAAAAAGACTACTCACTGATCATGGCATGTAACACCCCGATAATTCTCTATTTTCCAAAATACCTTTTTAATATAAAACTTAGAGAATTATCAAAACATTATCGCCCGTGTGATAACGTATCGGCTTATTCAGAATTTTACAGCGGAAGATAATAAACAACTTTGAAAATAATAAACTTAGTCAACCATAAGTCAACTCCAAAAACCAAAGTCAACAGTCAACCAAACCAAAGTCAAGGTAATATAAAGTCAAACTCAAACCAAAAACCAAAAGTCAACTATAATAATAATAAAGACAACACAAGCTCTCCACGAACCCCAAACCCATGATGCATCATCTTCAAACCTGAAATGGACGATGCTCTATTGATCCTGAGAGCCTTCTCACCAAAGGGGTCATTACAGGATCAATAAGGCACAACCATGATCAATATACACACACAAAGCACGTAATCAGCAAAGCTGAGTACTACATAGTAAATAAATATAAAACCTAACATGATACTAATGAACATTAAGGCAAAGATAAATAATAATATAATAACATAACAGACTACTTTACTGAACTTTACTCTACAACTCAAATTAATTATAACTTAGATTGAATAGGCAATGGAATGAGTTGTCCAAACCAAGCCAGTCTTCAATTTAGAAGACGAAGTACGGATGCGACTCCGTACTCCGATCCCCTGACCAACGATATCGAGGAACCTTTTAAATAAAATAGGACACAATGATCAATCAGTCCCAAGAAAAGCCATGGGCTACCACCATGTACTCCAACTCATATTAGTCCAACACTTTAGACGTGCACAAGTCTAAAGCTTATTGCTATTCACTTTCCACTTTAAGTGATTAATAATTTATTTACTTGTTATGACTCACAAAGGTAAGACAAACAATATAGTCATCAAGGATACACAAACTTCCATTTTTATCTTAGGATTAGATAAGGTGATCATCAACTTAACAATCCAAGAATAATTCCAATATTAGTTCCATAACCAACCATTATTTATTTGTTGATCTAAGTCAACAATCAACCAACCTTTCATAGGTGAATAACCAACTTACCAAATAAGGCCCTCGGTCCTCATAAAGTAAATATAATAATCCAAAGGGAACAACATGATCCAATTCAACATAATTATTAATCCCTCATGTGAATTAATAAAATAAAGTTCCCAATCACATATGCTTGCATAAATCATCCATACAAACATAATATAATCAATATAATCAACATGCTTCACACGACGGCATAAAACATGCAATTCCACTTGAATATAAATCATATATGAACTTTAAATAGTTCCCTATACATGATACTACATCAATCTCATCCTTAGGACATGATACTAATCCAACCAACACATAGGTGTGTACGTACCTTGTGTAGACAAAATGCACGGCCACTTTAACAACCTTAGAAATCGCTTAAGGAGAAATCTCCGCCTACCAATTATCAACACAACCACTAATCAATACTTAATCAAAATTCCAGCAACATTAAAATACATTAAACCCACTTTAAAAGTATTTTAAAATCCTTTTTAACCATTAAAACTTCACTATTAGTGCCTCATAGTATAGTACCACTATACTAGTCACTAAAAATCCTCAAAAATCCATCATAACCATCCTAATAAAATTTCCAGCAACTTATAATATTTTTAAAATCCTTTAAAACATGCTTAATCACAATCATAATCATAAGAGAATCTAATTTCATAAACTATAATATATTACTATAATTTTCCAACTCATAAAACCCTAAAAATCCATACTTTGATACTTAAAACACTAGTTTAAATATAATTAATAAATCTAAAATTTTAATTACTTCACTATATAAATTACATAATCTGAAATTTATATTTAAATCATCAAACTATAACTTTAATCATTAAAACATTAAATCAATCCTCAAAAATATAAACTTAACACTAAATAAAATAGAGGAGGAAGAAATAAACCAAAAAGAGAGGAGAGGGGAGAGACGGCGCCAAGGAGGAGGGAGGGGCGTCGGGCTGGGCTGCTGCCGGTGGTGGTCCGGTGTGGCTGTTGAACCGAGGGAGAGAGAAGGAGGAGAGGAGAGGGCCGAAATAAAAGAGGAGGAAGAGAGAGAAAATAAAGTGTGGGGAAAAATTTGGGTTTTGTGGGGTTTATATAGTTAACCCTTGTGGGCTTAGAAAATTGTGTTTGGGCTTTAAATAATCCTTTAATGATTGGCAGTTGGCATAGTTGGGTTCCTCTAACCCATTTTAAAATTCCTTTTTACTAAACTCAAAGGTGTTTAAACTGTTTAAATAATTTTCAAAGCATGACTAAATAAAATATTTGATTACTTAAAATCATTAAATAATCCTTTTGACTTTTAAATAGTCAACATTCTAAGAAATAAATTCTTTAAATACTAAAATATATATAAATATACATTAAAATATATTTATAAAATTCATAAAATTATGGGGGATTACATGGCAATAAGAACAATAAACTTAATTGAAAACATATTTAAATAAACAAAAGAGAAGGAAGGAATAAAACTTGATTAATAGTGCTTGAATGAAAATTGAATCTCCAATCTTGAATCTCCAAAATAGCAATAGGAAAACTAGCGCAAATATGAAGAAACTAGAGAGAAAACCCTGAGAACAAAAATAACGTCAAACGTGAATAATAGATAATAGATATCCTAACCTAATTAGAAATCCTCTAATATAAAGTTGTATCTCCTAATACTAGCAGAAAACTAAGTTACAAGATAAGGAAAGACAATTAAATCATTAAAGAGCCGGAATTAAGTAATCCGCGCGTGCGCAGGAAATCTCAGAAAAACTGGGCCAACTTGCGAAGTGCATATCTCCCATAATATAACTCGCCTTGTGCCGTGCAAACTATCGTTGGAAAGTTCTTCAAGCCTACTTTCTAATGCCACTGGAATTATCCAATTATAACGAACGAGTCAAAAGTTATGGATAAAAGAGTGAATATGACTCAATTTCCACAAATCTTTCATTGAATTCCAACTCCAATTTGGCTCCAAATTGCACTCAAATATATGTGTAACGATCCTTATCAATGTAGCTTACGACACATCAATTTCCATGAAATTTGTTGGTTTACTTTCGCAATTTTACCATGGTTATTTCATATAGGTGATCGTGCTTGGAAATGTATGAAATAATATGTTAGATTATTTTCGGTGTATCTAAGCACCTTTCATCACAGTCTCAAATTGCATTTAAATATCATCATTTGAAAAATAAGACATTGCCACTAATTACATTTTGAGTTAAAATTATATGGTTGCCTCTAAATATATGTGATTTTTAAAAGCAATATTTTATATTGCCTCTAATTATATTATGAGGCAAAATCAATGAATATATGTGGTATTTACAAGCAACTTTTTATATTGCCTCAAAATATATTTTGAGGCAAAATATATGGTTGCCCCTGAATATATTTGGTTTTTAAAAGCAATTTTTTATTATATTTTGAGGCAATTATATATGATTGCCTCTAAATATAGAGTCTTGTAGAAGCAACAATTATATTGCCTCAAAAGGGGCTTTTAGAAGCAACCATTGATTAGCGACGGACTTATTAGGGGCAACCACTAATTTGTTTCAAATACCTTTTAGAGGCTACATCTTTACTTTCAAAGGAAAATCTACCTTGCCTATATAGACTAATTTTTTTTAGTGGTTAGGCAGTCCAATGTCTATTTTATTAGAATTTGCATTGCCATCAGGAGAGATTTTTAGTTGTATTAAGTTGCATAGTCAAGTACCCTTAGTGATAGTTGGGGTGAACTTTCCGTCCGATTTAGTTGAGTTTGACTTGACGGACCTCAATGTAGTTTCTCGATGTAGTTTTGGGGATAGATTGGTTGGGAAGATTCAAGGCTCAGATTGATTGTGAGGCCCAGAAGGTGTCCTTGGTCGACCCTTAGAAAGAAAGGGTGACCTATAGAAAGCTTGGGAAGGAGAAGGGAATGAAGATAGTGTCTGCAATGAGAATTCAAACTTATGTGAGAAAGGGATGTCTGTTATTCTTATGTGGAGTTCAGAGGATCGAAAAGGAAGACGAGAATAGGGAGGTTCCAATTATATCTGAGTTTCATAACGTGTTTCCCGAAGAGATATCGGGTATGCCCCCTGTGAGAGATCTTGAGTTCACCATCGATTTGATGCCAGGAACCGGACCTATTTCAAAGGCTCCGTATAGAATGGCTCCAGCAGAGATGAAAGAGTTAAAAGTTCAGTTGGATGAGTTGTTGGTGAAAGGGTATATAAGACCTAGTTCATCTCCTTGGGGTGCACCTGTATTGTTCGAAAAAGAAAGATAGTAGTTTGAGGTTGTGCATTGATTATCGGGAGTTGAACAATGTAACGATCAAGAATAAGTATCCGCTTCCGAGGATAGATGATTTATTTGATCAGTTGAAAGGAGCAGGAATTTCACGAAGATAGATTTGAGGTTAGGTTATCACCAATTGAGGATTGATGAGGGGTGATATTCCGAAGACTGCATCTAGGACGCGTAATGGTCACTATAAGTTCATAGTGATGTCGTTTGGTCTGACCAACGCACCTGCAGTGTTCATGGATATGATGCATAGGATTTTCAGGCCGTACTTTGATAAATATGTGGTTGTGTTTATAGATGATATCTTGATATATTTGAAGGATAGGAGCAGTCATGAGTTGCATTTGAGGGATTTTTTGTCCACCCTGAGAGAGCATAAGTTGTACGCCAAGCTCTCTAAGTGTTAGTTTTGGTTGGATGAGGTTGCCTTTTTAGGACATGTTATCTCAAAGGAAGGAGTTTCGGTAGATCCTGCTAAGATTCAAGCAGTGCGTGAGTGGCAACCACTGAAGACGGTGTCTGATATAAGGAGTTTTCTTGGGTTAGCCGGTTACTATCGAAGATTTGTGAAGGATTTCTCGAAGATCTCGAGACCGATGACTAACATGATGAAGAAGGAATGTAAATTTGTCTGGAATACAGAGTGTGAGGAAGCTTTTTCGGCCTTGAAGGAAAGATTGACTACACACCTATTTTAGCTCTACCTGATGAGAGTTAGCAGTATGAGGTTTATAGTGATGCTTCGAAATTTGGGTTAGGGTGTGTATTGATGCAGAACAGGAAGGTCATCACTTATGCTTCTAGGCAGTTAAAACCATATGAGGTTAATTATCCAATCCATGATCTTGAATTGGCTGCAATAGTGTTTGCTTTGAAGATAGGGCGACACTACTTGTATGGGGCAACGTGTAAGTTGTACACGGATCATAAGAGCTTGAAGTATATTTTCACTCAGAAGGAGTTGAACAGGACGTAGAGGCGGTGGTTGGAGTTGATCAAGGAGTATTATTTGGAGATCCAGCATCATGAGGGGAAAGCTAATGTTGTTGCTGATGCATTGAGCCGAAAGCCGAGTCATTCTGTTAATGAAATGGTGTTGCCGAGTCAGTATTCTGTAGAATTTCAGAAACTGTCATTGGAGGTAATGGAAGAGGGTGGTGTTGAAGAATTGTTGAGTGCCTTGTCCGTTCAACTTTCTATCTATGATGAGATTAGGGAGGGTCAATCAAAGGACGAAAAGTTAGAAAAGATTCGAGAGAAGATGCAGGAGAGTCGTGTGTTGGATTTCCAGATAGCTGATGATGGAAGTATCCAGTTCAAAGGGAGGTGGTGTGTACCAAGTAATAGAGAAAAGTTGAAGTGGAAATTATTGATAGAAGCTCATAGCTCACCTTATTCGGTACACCCAGGGCGTGATAAGTTGTATATGGACATGAAGTAGACGTTTTGGTGGCATACCCTAGATATCTTCTGGATAGTTGCATAGTCCGTAATTTTTTTGAAGGTCGATTAGCAAGCACCTTTGACACCAATTTATATATAATATTACGTATAGAAATAGGGCGGAAATAAGACATACGATCAGCCTTACTCTTTTTCGGAAGAAGGGCAATAAAAGTTTTGTTTAGGAAGCTAGGAATCTGAGCACGTCGAAGAATGCCAAGCACTGTATCCGTAACTGATCGACCAATCAACAATGTGCCAATAGGGTTGAAAAAACATAGGACACATACCGTCTGGCCCAGGAGTTTTGATAGGGTGCATTTGACTCAGCGCTATACGAACTTCCTCCTCTCTATATTCAGCACGCATCAGATCATTCATCTCCGCATAAACTCGAGCCCGAAACTCCTCCAAAGCCCGCACAATAAGGGGTGGATTTGTCGAAGAGAACATAGTACGAAAATATTGAACCACAATCTTCCCCACATTTTCATCACCAGAATGATCAATCCCCGCAACATCTCGTAGGGATCTAATACTATTTTTCCTCTTTGGAGTCGAGGCTCTCTGATGGAAAAATTTAGTATTACGATTTCCCTCCGAAAGCCACAAAGCCCGCGATCGTTGCTGCCAATATGTCTCCTCATGCTGAACCAAATTTTTAATCTCACGAAGCATCATTCTCCTACGCTCCAACTGACTGGCCGAAAGATTTCTCCTGTTAAGCTTTTTTAATTGCTTGCGTTTTGTCTTCAGCTCACGGAATATAGGCCCGAATTTAACTCCACTCCACTTCTTCAAATTCGCAAAGACAAGCCTCCAATTTAGTCTCCAAGTTCGCATCAAAGAACCGAGGCTCCAAAGAATAATCTCCTCACACTCATCCTCTCTAGCCCATATTGTTAATAAATTATTAACTTAATAGTTAATAAATTATATGACAGCAAGTTTGGATTTTATCATATTTTCAATCATGATGTAGAAATATATAAATAATTAATATATATTATTTCCATAAAATTAGTGACACAATGACTCATTATATTTACTAATGTGATAGATTGATCTAATAAAATGGAAGGTGATATATTGTTATCTATTTGGTGTGACCCATCTATAAACAGACACCAAATTTGCATTTGTATTTTACACTTAACTGCTTCTTAAGAGTTGAAATTAATATTTTGAGTACCAAGTAAAAAAAATTTACACTGCTGCAAATTGTTGCTTATTTGTGAGAAAACAATACAGCTTCATATATATTTATATTTATAAAATTTAAAACAAAAAGTTCGAGTAACATAAAGTTCAATTAGATATTGATAAAAGGTTTAATTTTTTTTTATTATACTTATATTGAAACATATTATAAGTGATTTTTTTAAATTTTATTATTAAATTATTTTACCTTTCATCCAATACATTGTTTCTAAATACGTCCAGATTTTCCTAATGCACGCTTTTGTTGTGTAAATAATATCTCATTTTATGAGTATAAAAAACTCCAAGTAAAACACTTGTATCATACGGAAATTGGAAATAAGCCTACAAATTATAAAACAAAGAAATATTAATGATGCACACATCACACAAAAATACAAACTTACAAAGTAACTAATAAGTTATGTAAGACTTCCATGTATACTACATTATTAATCGTTATTAGACACCCACGCTCTCTGTCACAAATTAGAACTTCAGGCTCTTTTATTCATGACTCTAGAAATGGCCATATAAAATTGATTGTGGTTGAAAGCTGGTCTATGGAGATACAAACCCACATGCGAAAGATATTGACCTTTACTTTCATTTATGGTAATTGCAAAACACACGACTCAAGTAAATTGCCTTCTTTCAAATTTAATAGGATATCTCGATCAGTCTGATGGGGTTAGTGTCATGCGCCAAATAAATACCGTATCGACCACATTGCTTCGAGAAATGAACACAGCTTCAATGACGTGATTCCTTAGATGCTTGATCACCATCCTCGTACCATTACACAACCCAAAATTCTGGTTTGTAATGGTCGGTGCAGTACCCTTCGATCTCATATAATTGTGATTCGGTAGGCCTAAATAATAAGTGCGTTTTGTAACATACTTACGGACTCTTTTTTGCTCCTTTTGAATCCTCTTTCTTATTTTCTTCCCTTTGCTTCTCCCTTTTCCTTATGTTTCATTCACTTGATCATCCTTGATCATAGTGACTTTTTGCTAGGTTTTCGGTCATTTTTGGCTGATTTTCTAGCACAACCCTATTTTGCCATGTTTTTAATGTATATGAGACCCCCCTAATGCGATTACAAGTCGTGAGAGATAGCAAAGGAAGTATTTATGAAGAGTATAAGTTGGCCTATAGTGTGCCCGCACCATGCCCTAGTCCGCCCGCATGATGAAGAGAAAACATGAGGCCAAGACAAACCAAAAGGTGCGCCCATACCTATTACTTAGATGTGCCCCCACCTAAGCTTGGTGGGCTTATAAGCTATGTTGAAGACAAAACGAACGGTTCCCTCACAGCTCTCGAATTTTGGGATTATTTTGTAAGGCCTCGAGCCAATTTAAAACACTATGTTATGTTATTTTCAGACAATGTGTTTATTCTTGAGTTTAGGGAGTTTATTAGGGTTCTTCTTTGAGAGAAAAACACTTTGAATACTTTGAGATCTTGGAATAGTAGATTGAAGTTTGTTGATTTCTTCAACATTGAGCTATTGTTCTTTGATATAATTTGATTTTCAATGTTCAAGTATTCATTTTTTGATTCTTTTTTCTCTCCCTCTATTCATAGTTAGATCTTTATAGATTATAGTTTGTTAATTATTAGTTTTTATTCCCTTAATCCTTCATTAATTATGTTTAGCCCTATATTAGTTTATAATTTCAAATTTTTATGCTTAAATTCCATGATTAGTAAGTAGATTTTCATCTAGGGTTTGGGTCATGAAAATATGAATTATAATTTTTCCTTGGTTGTCAATGTAATTATGGTTATTTAATGACGATTATGCATTGATCTTGATGTTTTGAGGCCTTAGGAAAGATATAGATTACATTTATGCTTTGGTATTTTGGGTACAAACACTCTTAATCAAAATTTTAAACCGAAATCTCATCCCCATAAATTAACTTAATTTCTAGGCCAAGATATTGGGTAAAATTGATGGGATCCTTTTATTAGGATTTTCGTGCTTATTTGATCTCCAAATCTATTAACTAAAGATTATTCGAGAGAGGATTTAGTTGATTGATTAAGCGATTAATCTTGAGGACCATTCGAGAGAGGACTTGAGTATTTTTTAGGGTAGTTAAACTTGCATAATTATCGATTTTGATCCACATTGCATTGATAACTATAGTTTCCTTTTGATTCATGCTTATGTTTTCTTATTTATCTTTATATCCCCTATATTATTTAATTGTTTATTATTCTTAGTATTATGGCGTAGTTGTTACCAAACCATTTCAAAATCCCCCAAATACCCTTCAACTAGGTAACTAAACTTATTTAGACTTTAATTAATCTCAATTAGTGGTGATCAAATGGCGGGCCGGGCCGCCACCAAAAATAATTGCCCATTTGTTGGGGCTGGCCGAGCCAAATTTTGGACTAATTTTTGTGTGCCCAAATGTAACACCCCAGGGGTCCACTAGTAGATATTGTCTTCTTTGGGCCCTATCCCGCAAGGATTTGCTTTGGTGTATAACCGAAGTCCTACCCAAAAGGCCTCTATTAGGTTGAGTTGTCCACCTCTATATAAAGAAGGATTCGTTCTCCCCAACTTCCGATGTTGGATAGCAAAAATCTTTGGCACATTCTCCCCTCTTTTAAAGAGTCTGCTTCCCCGTATGCACTACCGGACACCGGAATGAGTCCTGGCTCTGATACCAAAAGGCCAACTAGTAGATATTGTCCTCTTTGGGCCCTATTACGCAAGGATTTACTTTGGTGTAGAACCGAAGTCCTACCTAAAAGGCCTCTACTAGGTTGAGGTGTCCACCTCTATATAAAGAAGGCTTCGTTCTCCTCAACTTGCGATGCGGGTTTTTCCTCTGACGTGCCTGCGCTCCATGCAGGAGCGTGCGCTCAGTGCAAGACTCGTGCATTTTATGCATCAGCGTGCGGTTGGCGCAACAACAATGCGCTTGACGCAACTCGGGGAAAAACTCCAAACAGTTAGTACCCCATACTTGTCCAAAATTCACGAAATATAACGCAAACGTATAATACATATTTGATAACAGCATCAAAACCATAACCAAAACATGATCAATACTCAAAACTCACACTTACTCATGTAATCACAAAAATAACAAAGTTCCTATCATATTTAAAAAAAGAACATTCATAGTAGGCATAAGATTAAGCAAGCATTTCAAAACAACTACCACTATAACATATGTATACTCTTAAAAGCTATCATATAACAATAATGATTTTCGCACGAAACTTTCTTCCTCCAACCCATACATATATACGACGTACAAACATGCATAACCATACATATTAAAATTCTAAATTCATCATATACATAAGCCTCCATGATATAGACATGTTTCCCACAATGTGGCAAATGTGTAGCCTCCATACCATTCTCACAAATGGGACATGCCTTTTTTCCTTTGACTTTATACCCCGACAAATTGCCATAAGCAGGATAATCATTTATAGTACAGAATAGCATAGCACGAAGCCTGAAATCTTCATTGGAATACGCATCAAATACCATAACACCTTCGTCCCACATCTTTTTGAGATCTTCGATGAGAGGTGCAAGATAGATGTCTATATCATTTCCCGGCTGTTTAGGCCCAGAAATTAAGAGAGACAACATAATATACTTCCGCTTCATGCACAACCATGGAGGAAGATTGTATATCACTAACAGAACATGCCAAGTACTATGTTGACTACTCAAAGTACCGTAAGGGTTCATTCCGTCCGTACACAATGCAAGTCTCAAGTTCCTAGCTTCCTGACCAAATTCCCGATATCTGGAATCTATAGCCTTCCATTGAGGAGAATCTGCTGGATGCCTAAGCATCCCATATTTCTTTCTCCGATCAGCATGCCATCTTAGGTTCTTTGCATCTTCTTTGATAGAAAAGAGCCTCCTAAACCTTGGCACAATTGGAAGATACCACAACACTTTAGCAGAAGGACCCGTATTGCCCGGCCCAGGCTCAACCCCATCCGGCAATTTATAGCGGGACTTACCACACCTCTGGCATTCATAAAGGTCTGCATTCTCATTTCGATACAACACGCAATCATTCGGACATGCATCAATCCGCTCATATTCTAAACCCAAAGGACACATTAATTTTTTGGCATAGTAGGTGGATTTTGGTAATAAATTACCCTCAGGAAACATATCTTGTAAAGCTTCAAAGAGTTCTGTGAAGCCTACATCAGTCAAATTATGTTTGGCTTTAATGTTGAAAAGGGTTAAAATCCCACTCAATTGAGTGTATTTTGTACACCCTGGATAAAGGGGTTTCCCAGCAGCTTCAGACAAACTGTCAAACACTCGTGGCCGCTCATTAAAATAGTCACGGGCCCCTTCCAACATCTCACCTAATCGATCATCACCAAACTCTTCATCCTCAGTGTCACTATTATCTCCGTGGTCATTTTCATTACCTACAACATCATCACCTTCAATCCTAACATGATCTTCAATCACAACTTCATTCTCAGCCCCAACATTCGACATATCAATCTCTAATGAGTTACTAGTGCCATCATCAACAATAACCCTATTCTGAGTATATTTTCCCTTCTCACCATGCCATAATCAAATATAATACTCAGCTCTAAATCCTCGACGAATAATATGATCTCTTATTAACCTAATATCAGAAATCGTATTCACATTGTAGCAATCAACACATGGACAATATATCTCATCCTCGCAAGTAAGTTGTTGATGCTCTACAACACGTTTACAAAACTCATTCACACCTTGTACGAACTCCAACGTATTCCGCTTTCCATACATCCAACTTCGATCCATTTCTAAAAACCCCCACACATATATACATACATAAAAAATTATTATCAATTAAAAAATTCACATAAATATAACACAACAAACTAATATTCAATGCATGCTTCCATTGCGTCCTTATCACTCCAACCTAACCCATCCTTAAACGTCCCATCCCACTAGTGAATGCATGTATCATCTTTGATTCTAAGTAAAATTCGGCAGCATTTCCCTTCAATTCTCCAAGTACACGATGAAGATAATTGCTTATCTTATATGCACCCGGAGAACAAATTAGGGAAATGATTAACCGTATTTCACTTAGAATCAAAGAATCAACACACATTCACTACCTAAGTGAGATGTGACGTTTAAGAACAGTCCCAAAACGGGGACTATTCAAGACTTACTCCTAATGGGTAAGTCTTGAACGGGTATCTAGGCATTATGATGTACATAAAAACAATCGCATTCAAGCGATTCCAAGTCATCACCAAACAACAAATACCAAACCATTCCTTAGATTTCCCTTTCCCTCCCATTGGTGAGTCTATCAATATGAAGGCATTGCAAAAACAATCGCATTATACATACAAACAATCGCATTTAAGCGATTTCAAGTCATCACCAAACAACAAATACCAAACCATGCCTTAGATTTCCCTTCCCCTTCCCATTGGTGAGTCTATTAATATGAAGACATTGCAAAAATAATCCCATTATACATATCACTTCAAATAATTCACCAAACTTATGCAAAAACAATCCCGTATAACATTCTAGGGCATACAAAAACTTAAGCAAATTAATCCTTAAATCTTATAACTAATCATATATATATTATATTGAGCATTTTTAACTACTATTTAAGCCAAATTTTTTATTGAAGCACTATTAAAAAAGAAAATTAAAAATTAATAAGAAATAATGAAAAACTAACCTTTTATGACAAGGGGAAGGTGGCGCTGGCGACTGTGAACGGAGTAGAGGAGTGGGGCGAAAACCCGTCGGTGGAAATGAAGGCCGAAAACCCGTCGGTGGTGATGAAAACCGCACCAAAGAGGGCCGAAAACCGCACCAAAGAGGGGCGAAAACCGGCCGAAAACCGCACCAAAGAGGGCCGAAAACCGCCGGAAAAACGAGTAATGTGACCCTTGTCGCCGGAAAATGGAACCTTTTCGCCGGAAATTGTAAGAGAGTGAGAGAGTGTGAGAGTAGAGAGAGAGAGAGTCGAGAGAAACAGTGAAGCAAAAAAAAAACCCGTGTTTTTCTTCCCGATTTGGGGCACAGATATTACTGCGGTTTCTGTCAGAAACCGCAGCATTATATTAAAATAATATATTTTTAATATTATTTTAATATATTGTTGCGGATCTGTCAGAAACCGCAGCAATATCTCTGCCCCAGATCTGGAATAAAATATTCCAAATTTTTAAACATATTCTTTGCGGTTTTACGATCGAAACCGCAAAGAATATATTAAAATAATGTTAAAAAAATATTATTTTAATATATTGCTGCAGTTTCTGACAGAAACCGCAGCAATATATTTCTGGAAAAAAATATTCCACTTTTTTTAAAAAAATCCGTTGGAAATATATTGCTGCTGTTTTCTCTAGAAAACGCAGCAATATGGTTGGTCAAATGGTCAACTATTTGGAAAAAGTTTCCGTTGGAACCATATTGCTGCGGTTTTTAATAAAAAACGCAGGAATATGGTTATTTTATAGTTTACCTTTTCTTTTGTCGCGATATGTTGCTGCGCAGCAATACCACCGCAGCAATAAGCATTTATTCTACTAGTGAAGAATCCTAAACATTTCCTAACAATTAAATCCTTATCCTTAAAACTATCGTAATATCCTTTGACCGTTTGACTTTTGCCTATTTTCTCACTCTCCTTTGACCCTTTTTTGTGATTTTTTCGTGAGAAAAAATATAGTCATGTGGGATCTTATTATATTTGCCTCGATATATACTTTTAAAATATCAACTTTTTTATAATTTTTACATATAGGGAATTAGAGATATTAATAGTTAAAGTTGTGAGTTGGCAAGCGTACCGGGAGAAAAATGTCAAGTATTTTGAAACATATGAAGTATTATTTAGAAGAAAATAAACGCGAAAAACTCGGAGCGAAAATACAGGGCGTTACACACTCTATGTAAAATGTTGTTGACTTTGTTTTAATACATAATTTGAAATTCAAATTTATAGCTTTTTTTAACCAATAGACAATACGCTCTATGCTACCGATTCTATTAAAAAATCTCGGAAAAGCGTTAAAAAGTGACAACTATTATCCATTACTTCCCTCGTAATTTCTTAATCAACACACTTTAATCTTTGACAATATTCACATACTTCACACTTGTCATTGTTTGTGATTTACACAACCAAAAATATAGTCATGTGGTATCTTGTTAGATTATTCTCAACATATGATTGAAAAAATTAATGATCAAAATTTTCAATTGGCAAGCTTTAAGTTGAGACATGTAGTTTAGAAAGAAACAAAGGTAGTAATTAATTTTTTATGTACTTCCTGTATTTCTTTTTAGTTGACTCGTTTTAACTTCTAACACTATTCACGTACTTTATTTTTTTGAAAGGATATTCACATACTTTATTTTAATTTTCTTTGTGATCTATACTTAAAGAAAAAAATAGTCATATGTGATCTTGTTATTAGATTCTTTTTATTATATTTTTCTAACATATCTAACTTTTTATGATTTTTGCTTATCAATGATCAACTACTCCACACGTTCCATTTTAATTGTCAAAGTTTTTTTGATGTCCAAAATAGATGTCAAGTTTTCAATGATAAACAACAAAAGCATTAGATATTCCATTAAACTTACTCCCTCCGTTTCAAAATATAAGGCACGCTTTATAAAAATTTGCTTTGACCACAAATATCTCTCATAATATGATAATAAAAATTATAAAAATTATACCGTTGGATTTATCTTGAAAAATACTATAATAACATTATTTTTTAAAATTTTTTATCAACATAAATTGAGAGTAATTAAATGTCAAAGTTCGACCTCGAACATCGTGCGTGACTTATATTTTGAAACGGAGGAGTAATTTGTATTGATTAAAAGTAATACTCCCTCCGTCCCATAATATAGTGCTTGCATTCCATTTTGGGTGTCCCAAAATGTTGTTCTTGTTTCTATATTTTAATTCCACAATTCCCATTGATTTGCCTAAAAAACCATGCAACCATCATTTATTTGCTCCTTGGAAATATTTTTTTTCTTTGTTTAATGAACCAAAGGGTTGAATTAGTCATATATTTAATGCTCTTTCACCCATTATACACCATTCTCTCTCCTAAAATCAGTTTTTTTTCCCACAGCATTAATTGTTTATCATTCATGTTCCACTTTCCTTAATTCTCGTAAAAAATGAGAAATAATCACTATATTATGGGACGGAGGGAGTATAATAGTAGTACGTGGAAAACAGTATAATAAAAAGTGCTCCTTTATTCATTTCATTTCCCAAACATAGCAAATAATATTTTTTTAACGGTAACATAGCAACTAATGTGACAGAGGGAGTATAAAAGTTATGCATTGACAAACGTCACCTAATAAACGACTCAACTATTTAAAAAAAAAAAGGAACAGGCGGACGACAGATCCCATGTCAGCAGCAAGTATTACATACTGGAAGCATTTGCAGCTTCGACACCTGAGACGCCATCACCGACGTCATCATCTGCTTGGAGCTTGAGACGTCATCATCTGCTTGGAGCTTGAGACGCCATCATTCGTTCTCTCTCAAAAGGTATTAGTAGCATTAATTATATAATTTACCCCCAAATTAAACTTCTATTTAAGCCCTTCATTATATTGTAAATCATCATTTGAATTCTGTCAAACTTAAATCTTTTCTTCCCTTAAAAAAAAAACTTAATTATTTTCTGACATGCAGAGATTGAAGATGAAAGGGTTTGTTTTTATTTTTTTCTCTTATTCACTAAATTTCACAATTCCTCTATTATTCCGAATTTAATTGTCTTCTTTTCCTCATATAAAATTTCATAATTTGTGCCAATTTCTTGTGATAGCAGATTTTGCAAAAAGAGATGTTTGGTTGATTCGAAAACGCAGGGGAATAACCGGAAAAAAGTGGTGGTAGTTGGAGGTGGAATTGGTGGTGCTCTTCTTGCTAAGCATCTTCAGAATCATGCGCATGTTACCCTTATCTCTATTATATAAGGGAAGGGGGAGCAAATGGTGTCCACATGAAATGACCCCATTACCCTTACCCACACAATAAATCATGTAATTAATAATAAATAATAAATTTAAAAGAAAAAATCAACCATATATAATAAGTCAAATAATTATCTATTTGACATAATTATCAATCAATACAAGTTTCAAAAAATATTTTATTTAACATTGATTCCAAATCTTTGAATAATGAGGAAATTATTATATGAAGGGAAAAAAACCTTGAAATTACAATTCAAAAATATTACTCCATACAACACAAACACCATTATTTAACTTAAAATCTGAATTATAATTAAATTAAATTCTTACATAACATACATTTATAATTCACCATCCATATAATAAGTTCGTTCAACTTTGTGCAAATCGTATATCCAACAACTATCAAACAATTTCGAGTCGAAAAATTGGCAATTTTTTGCTCCATACATATTGCGTTTAATCCCTCTGAACATTGTCATGTACGAAAATCGTTGTTTTTTTAATTACATCCTAATGATCATGAAAAAGTATGTGTTGATCATGAACAAGTTGACATATGTATCACGTGCATAACTCTTTAATATAAAGGAAAGGGGTGATATGATTTACTGTAAGTCCGTAACCCTATGAAAAATTATTAAGTAACCTTTAGATTTAAAAGTTAAAGCACAAAACTTTAAATTCACGCACACATCGTGTGCATAAATTGCTAGTTGACCCGTATGTCAACCCTTTTTCTTTTTCTTCTTGTTTTGTTTAGTTAGATTATATAGAACTTTGTTGTCTATAAAAATATATTGAGGATCATGTCCTAATATATCTCTGTGATATGCAAATAGGGTATTATCATTGTGACTTTTATTATGGCTCTGTTTGGCAAATAGAGTTTAGAGTTTAGCTGTTAGAGTTTAGAGTTTGTTGTTAGAGTTTTAACTTTTTTTTCAGCAGATTTGACTGCTGATTTGACAATTTTTTTTTTATAATTGTGTTTGGTAACAATTAACTGATTGCTAAAAACTTATTGCCATTTGTTTGTGTGAAATGACATTTATAGACATTTTAATACATATGTGTAGTATTATTATTAGAGGCAACAAAGTCATTGAACATATTTTTACCTAATCCTCTAAAGAAAAAGCTCCTATTATGAGCTTTTTCATTTTGAGAGTTTTCATTGCAAAACTCTCTCTTACCAAACACCCCTTTTAGAGTTTTTGACTAGTCAAAACTCTAAAAGTGGTCCAAAACTCTCTTTTTGCTCCAAAACTCTAATTGCCAAACACCCCCTATATAATTTTGGCAAATATTACGGGTATGTTGGGGATTTCACAAAAAAATGGAGGGTGTTTGGGAAGTATATTTATAAAAACGAGTTATTTCACCATATATCCCCGACAAATCAAGAAATTCACCATATACCCTCAATGTTTCAAAAATTCACCATATACCCCCGAGTTTTCGAAAACGTTCACCATATACCCTTTTGCTAACCGTCGTTAACTCACCGTTAGCTTTATTTACGATTTTGCCACCATTAACCACTAACCCTAAAATCCTAATACCCTAAACCTAACCCTAACCCTAATCCTAAACCCTAACCCATCCTCCCCTCCCCCAAACCCCTAACCCACCTGGCCTCACCCCCTCCTCCCTCCACTCCACCACCGCATCTCCTCCCCCTTGCCCGGTCGATCTCCCCTTCCCTCCCCCTCCCCTCCCCCTCCCCCACCCCTCTTCATTCACCATTGAAATCCCTACCCCCTCTTCGTTCACCGCGAAATCCCCAACCCCTCTTCGTTCACTGTCGAAATCCCCACGAAGTCGAAAACTCCCACTCCCTCGTAACCCAAAAATTCGAAAACAGAGGGGAGGGGGTTCGGTTTTGGGCGGACTAAAACGAGAGGGGAGGGAGGAGGTCGGGTTTGATTTCGCCGGTGGAATCGTCGAGTTCGCTTGGGTTCGTTGTTGGGTCGTTGTTAGCTCCCATTTTTGTTATGGGTTGGGGGATTCTACCCGATTCAGCAGGGGAATGGGAGGGGTTTAGGCGGGAAATCGACGGGGGAGGGGTGGGGGTGGGGAGGAGAGGACGGGAAATCGACGGGGTGGGTGGGGTAGGGGTGGGGGAGGGCGGGAAATTGACGGGGGAGGGGTAGGGGTGGGGGAGGGAGGGGGTGATGGGGCTGCAGGGGATGGCGGGGGGGAGGGGGGGGGGCGGGGGGTGGGGGTGGGGTTGGGGGTGGGGGGTGGAGGCTTGGGTTCGGGGTTAGGTTAATCAAGCATTAGGGTTAGGGTTAGGGGTTAGAGTTAGGGTTAGAGGATAATGGTGGCAAAATCGTAAAAAAACTAACGGCGAGTTAATATCCAGTTAGCAAAAAAGGGTACATGGTGCACGCTTTGAAAACTTAGGGTTATATGGTGAATTACTGAAACATTGAGGGTATATGGTGACTTTTCCAATTTGTCGGGGGTATATGGTGAAAAAACCGTTATAAAAATATTGTAGTATATAAAAATGCAACAAATGACCTGATTATATGTATATTATATCACGGTGATGTATTTGGTTTTAATATACTACTTTATCTATTAGATGTACTACTTTTTTTTAATTAGACACGCTACTCCTCGCGTCTCTTATGTTCCTAGTTGGAATCTTAGGCTCTGTTTCTTTTGAATTGAATAAGTCACGGATTGGATGGATCGACTGGGTATTATTAATAATTACAATTAGAATAATATTTTTATCATCATTGATAATGATAATAATTAATTATATTAATGATAATGATAATGATAATAATAATATTAATACTAATACCAATAATATGCATAATAATAATATTCTTATGAATTGAGTAATATTAATAATAATATTAATACTAATACTAATACTAATAATATGCATAATAATAATAATATTCCTATGAATTGAGTAATATTATTAATAATAATAATATTAATACTGATAATATGCTACATTGTTTAAACTTATTTATTTGGAGTTCTTCACCCACCAAAAAGTAATACTCCCTCCGTTTCCAAAAGTTCTTCCTACTTTAACCAATTTCCTCTCACAAAACTATTCAAAATAGGAACAAAATAAATCGGAGGGAGTATTACTTTTCTATCTTTCACTTCTTTCACCAAAAATTACTCTTTTTATCACTTGTCCCCTTATTTTATATTCAATGGGTCAAAAAGTACCCTCCAAAAAGTTTAAAAGTGACATTGTCAAAAAATCTTAACAATAATAATAATAATAAGAGTAAGAATAAGAATATAATAATAATAATAATAATAATAATAATAATAATAATAATAATAATAATAATAATAATAATAATAATAATAATAATAATAATAATAATAATATTAAGAATAATAATAATAATAATAATAATAATAATATTAAGAATAAGAATATAATAATAATAATAATAATAGTAATAATAATAATAATAATAATAACAACAACAACAACAACAACAACAACAATAATAATAATAATAATAATAATAATAATAATAATAATAATAATAATAATAATAATAATAATAATAAAGAATAAGAATAAGAATATAATAATAATAATAATAATAATAATAATAATAATAATAATAATAATAATAATAATAATAATAATAATAATAATAATAATAATATAAATAAAAATAATAAGTTGTAGTCTGAACTGAACTGAACTGAAATGAATAAGCTGAACCAATCGAACCGAACAACCGAAGCGGACCGAGTCAACCGAACCGAACCGAAATGAAATGGTCAATCAATCGGCGATCCCGAATTGAACCGAAATGAATTTCTATTTATTCAGTCCAAAAGAACAGAGCCTTAGCACTGTCTGGAATAATGTAGATTCTAATTTTTCTCAACGTATAAAAAAACATAGTCAATGTGGGTCTTATCTGATTCGCCTTAATTAGTAGTTTGATGATATCAAATTTTTATAATTTTTACAAATACGTAATTATATATATTTATAGTCAAAGATGTGCATTGACAAATGTGCAAGTCAAAACATCAATAAGGGACTGAGGGAATACTTTTTTGCTGATCGGAACAAAAAGTATTTCAAATGGTTTTGAAAATTTGGCAAAGCTTTGGTTTAGTTCAGCCCCGGCCCAAATCATATGGAGGCCCTGTGCTGACTTAAATAATAGGCCTCTAGACAAAAAAAGTCTTCAACAAACTCAATAAAATTAAGAAAACCCAGATTCTTCAAACACACAAAACCCAGATAAAAATCACTAAAAAAATAAATAAATAAGAATGTTCAACAAGATTATCCAAATTAAGAAAGACCCAAATTCATATAGACAAAACCCAATTCACTAAAAATTCCAGATCCAGTATTCCAACTTCATTCCTTTTATATATAAAAAAAACTGAAATTTAACATTGAGGTTGAAGAGCTTACACCATGAAATACCAAGAGATCCGAAATCAGATTCAAGTCCATCAAACCGAGATTCATTCGGTATTTTTACAAAAATTAATATGAAAAAAAGAAGTAAAACTGACCTTGCAAACATGGGTTCTTTGGGTCAAGAGAGATGAATTAAATTGAAAAGTAGAATTTTAGTATTGAAGAGTTGGAAAAAAAAAAATAATCTGCATTTCTCTACTCCTTCGTGGGAAGGGAACCAAAACTTTCAAAGACTCAACACTTTCTTTAAGAGAGCTAAATACTCAACCTTTCACCTTGGAGAAAACCAAAAATCATTCTAGAAGCAAGTTCCATCGGTTTTTTCGAGCTCTAATTCTTACTGCATTTTCTATTTCAAATGTTTGAGAAATCAAACTGACTCGAGAAACTAAGCAAAATACAAAATCCGGAATTTTGAGATGTGAATTGAGAGGGGGTGAATTTTTCCCGTTGAAGAAGATATGGACAAAGACCGTAGTGTGATTTTTGAGTGATATAGCATCATAGAGGTAAGCCGATAATAAGGAGAGAGTCGAGAGAAGAAGGTAAAAGGACGGAGAGAAAGTTGAGATGTTTCTGGGTAAAATCTGAAAAGTAAGGACTAAGGAGTAAGAGAGAGAAAACACTCCAGGAACAGGGAACTGTGTAGAACGTGCCTCTGTTGCTTAATGGGTTTTTTTTTTAAATTAGGGGCCCTTTAAAAGTGGAGGCCCTGTTCTGAGCCCCACTTTGAACTTGCTCAGGGCCGGGCCTGGTTTAGTTTTAAGGTATTGTGATCAACTGCAAAAGTTAATAAAACAAGAAGTGTCAAGAACTTAAGATCATTTTGGATGGATGAAAAAGATAACACAAAGAACAGGGGAAGAAGGATATAACTATTTGACTAGTATTGGTACTACTAAGTTAAAGCTAATATGATACTTCTATATAAATCTTTTACATACAACATTTTGGATATGGAGCATGCTAGTTAGCTTAGCTCGTAAAGTTTTTAAGGACTATATCTAAGAGTCTAAAATGTAGAATTGAATTATCTGAATCCTTTATTATTCTTGTTTACATCTCTACTCCTTAATATGTCTCCTTAAACATGGGTATTGTCACCAAATAGACTTTAAGGTAGTTCATTCTCATACCACGGATTTCAAGTTGTTTTACCTTAGGGACTTGAATTTTCATATTCTTAGTCATTGCATAAGTGGATTAAGTTCGTAGCTGCACATATAAGGTAGCCAAGATTTCATTTTTCTTTTTGAATTGTGAATTGCTACAGAATAAGTGGAGATTATCACAAATAACTTGGTCAGTAATCTTTAATAAGTGTTCCATAGACCCATATACCTAGACTTTCATTTTGTTGGCCTTAGTGCCTGAAATACACCCAAAGAAGGGGCAGAGGGTGGCTCAATGGTGGTATTAACTAGATAATGATTCTTTATGCTATTCATCTTTACAGTATTGCATATGATCTATCGTCAGTGGAGTCCAGTTTTCTTTCACCATCATCATTCTTGGATTATATTTGTTTTAGATACTACCTTCTGTGTCACTTCAAATGTTTGTATCATGATGTATATCTACTAAAATTTGTACAAACAGAAAGAAGTATTTTGAGATCGCATGGGCTTCCTTGAGATCAATGGTGGATCTATCATCTGCCGAAAGGTCCTTGGTGAACTATAGTGAATTCCTCCCACAAGTGAAGTTAATTACTTCTTATGCCTCACACATCACAAAGACCGAAGTCTTAACTGCGCAGGGTGATTGTGTTCCGTATGATTACCTTGTAATTGCCACAGGTCATGTATACTCTGATCCTGTTACAAGAAGCGAAAGTCTCCGTAAATACCAAGAAGGTCTGTTATCTTTACTGTTATATTGAAGCAAAATTTACTTATCTATAAGGACAATTGATATATGGGACAAAAGAATGACAAAAGTAAAAAAAAAAATAAAAAAAAATAAATAAAAGGATTTTGAGTATTTTTGCCTCTGTTATCTAACTTAAGAAAAGTGACCCATTGTGTGTACATAAACTGATAAAAGGCAACAGTATGCTGCTCAATATTTGGGTGTGTGTGATTTGTTAAGATAAAAATATAAAAAATGAACAAGGGTCACAAGACAACAATCTTCTAGGCGTGGATCACTTTCCCAAAAGTAATATTCCGACCCTAATCGTAAAGCACGAGTTCACGGAATTCACCTTCGAGATACAAAGAAGAAACAATAGTGGTCACGCTTACTATGAACACTATTCAATGAAAATGAGTTTGTGAGATTTTGTAGAGATGAAGAATTTCTGATTTAGATCTTTGAGTGTTTGTATGCAAAAGAGAGAAGTTGTTTTCTCAACCCCCTTCATCATATGAGAGCCCTCATATATATAACAATGCTACAACGCTTCAGAAAATCCGAAACAATACAATGACAAACCGTCAAAACCACGCGAAACAACGCAAAGAATCAAACAAGTCAGGAGCCTCGATGCTCGTCGCGAGCTGGGCAGAACCCAGCAGGTCGCGAGGTGCGATACTGGTCGCGAGTCGCGACCAGTTCCTCGCCTTCCCGAAGATACGTGGCTGCTTGCTCTACCGTCGCGAGGTGCGACCATGATCGCGAGTCGCGATCATCACCATTACCTTGCCCTTGATTCAGCGTCATGTGTTCATCATTACGTTCTTGATGAAACGCAAATACATATAGCATATTATTTTATATATTATTCGAGTAACAACACCATTACCAAGTAACTCAAACAATATATCATGAAGTTAACTAACCTTATACTCTAAATCTCCAACAATCCTCCCCCATTTAGATTATACAAAAATAGTTATTGCACAAAACATCATCAAAACAAAACAACCTCATGCATAAATGAAAGTGTACAAAGACTTGAACTTCCACTTAGTATAATACACATTCCAAGCATTCGTATCCAAATGGTGTCGATAAACGATTGAACCATTAGCAACACATAATGAAAACTTGAAGATATTACACACACAAGATTACATAGGTAGATCTCTTAGAAAAGCATGCTCCTGTGACAAAGCACAATGTCAAGAGATCTATTAAGATTAAACAACCTCTTATAACATCACAGATTTAAAGAACTTTACCTTGGATGATTATACAAGTTCTTTCAATCAACAAATAAGGAAATTAATCTTATTGAACTCAAGACCCAACGTCTTATTGGGCGTTAAGTTAAGATTCCCTTACTCGTGATTTCCAAAAGGCACCAATCCTAAACCGATTGCCATCCTCTTTACCGTATCTCTAGCTAGCGCCTTAGTGAAACAATCCGCTAGATTATACGTAGTTCTCACATAGTCAACAGTGATAACACTATCTTTGATAAGTCCTTGGACATAACTATGTCTCACACCAATGTGCCTTGACTTACCATTATACACTTGACTATAAGCTCTTGCCAATGCTGCATCACTATCACAATGTATAGCAATAGGTGATATTGGTTTTGGCAACAAAGGTATCTCAAACATGAGATTCCTTAACCACTCGGCTTCTTTGCTTGCTGATGGCGAGAGCTATAAACTCCGATGTCATTGAAGAATCCGCAATGCAAGTTTGTTTCTTGGAAGCCCAAGATATTGCACCTCCCCCAAGGAGGAATGCCCATCCACTCGTGGAGGAATGATCTTCTCTATTAGAGATCCAACTTGCATCCGAATACCCTTCTAAAACCGAAGGATATCCACTATAGGACAAACTATAGTCCATGGTTTTCCTCAAGTACTTTAACACTCGACGAATAGCTTGCCAATGTTCCATACTAGGATTACTAGTATACCTACTTAACTTCCCTACCGCAAATGCGATATCCGGCCTAGTACTCGTCATAGCATACATCAAACAACCTATAACCCTCGCATACTCAAGTTGAGACACGGCATTGCCATCATTTGGCAATAATTTTTCACTGGGGTCCATAGGAGTTGAAACAAGAGAGCAATCACTAACATTAAACTTCTTGAGCACTTTCTCGATATAATGAGATTGTGACAAGATCAATTTTCCATTGTCTCTCTTAATTCTTATACCTAAGATGACATCCGCCTCTCCCAAATCTTTCATGGAGAATTGTGAAGATAGAAAAGATTTTGTACACTCAACTTGTGACAAATCCGTTCCAAATATCAACATGTCATCTACATATAGACAAATCATGACACCATTACCGTTGTCATCAAATTTGCTATAAACACACTTGTCTGAATTATTCAATTTGAAACCATTAGACAACACAACCTCATCAAACTTTTGATGCCATTGCTTAGGTGCTTGTTTTAGCCCATACAAAGATCTAATCAACTTGCATACTTTATGCTCTTGACCTTTCACGACAAACCCTTCCGAGTTGTCGCATGTAAACCTCTTCCTCTAGTTCTCCATTCAAGAACGCCCGTCTTGACATCCATTTGATGGATCACAAGCTTATGAATAGCCGCAAGAGCTATTAATAACCTTATAGTGGAGATTCTAGCAACGGGTGCATATGTATCGAAATAATCAATACCCGGTTTTTGTGAGAAACCTTGAGCCACCAAACGGGCTTTGAACTTATCAATAGTTCCATCTACTTTCATTTTCTTTTTGAAAATCCATTTACACCCTATTGGTTTACACTTAGGAGGTAAATCGCCTAAAACCCAAGTGTTATTTCCCATGATGGAATCCATCTCATCATCAATTGCCTCTTTCCAAAAGCGGCATCTTGAGACCTCATAGCCTCATTAAACGTTAAAGGATCCTCTTCCACATTAAATATATATGGAAACTTAGTCACTATGGAACTCCTTGATCCTTCAACCAAATATACATGAAAGTCCCGGCCGAAAGATTTCTCTTTTCTCGCCCTTTTACTTCTCCTAGGTTGTGATGATGTTGATGCAACATTCTCATCAAGAGTTTGTTCATCAACTTCTTGATCAATGTTAGTTTGATTAAGTCCAATTCCTTGATCAATGTTAATTTGATCAATTGCTTGAATATTGGTATTGGGAGTAATATCCTTTGGTCTAGGAATTGATGAATATCGATTTTCATCAAAAATTGCATCTCTTGACTCCACAATAGTGTGAATTGACCAAAAGTCATTTTGTTCTATAACATAGAACCTATAGGATTTGCTATGAAGAGCATACCCTATAAAGATGCACTCAACTCCCCTTTCACCCAACTTTTTACGTTTGGGTTCCAGCACTTTTACAATTGCACGACATCCCCAAACCTTGAGATAACTCAAGTTTGGTTTTCTTTATACCAAAGTTCATATGGGGTAACCTCGTTCTTTTCATTGGAACTCGGTTTAAAATATGACAAGTCGTTAACATAGCTTCACCCCAAAAACCATCACTTAAACCCGAATAGGATAACATAGAATTTACCATTTCTTGCAAAGTTCTATTCTTTCTTTCGGCTATACCATTTTGTTGTGGTGTATAAGCCGCCGTAGTTTCATGTATAATGCCTATAGATTGAAAATAACTCGGATCATAGAATTCACCACCCCTATCGGTTCTAAATCGTTTAACTTTGTCACTTAGTTGTAATTCAACTTCAGCTTTATAGATCTTAAACTTATCAAGGGCTTCATCCTTAGTAAATAACAAGTATACATAACAAAACCGAGAGTAATCATCAATAAAAGTTATCATGTATTTCTTGTTCCCCAAGGAAGGAGTGCTATGAAAATCACATAAATCACTATGCACCAAATCAAGCAATGAAGTATCTTTTCCATATTATTTGGAAAAGAATTTCTAGTTATCTTTGTTAACATGCATGTTCTACACTTCTCTATACTTGGATCAAAAGAGGGAATCAAATCATGCTTAGACATGGAATACAACTTTTTATAGTTAACATGACCAAGTCTATTATGCCATAGAGAAGAATTGTCATTAACAACAAAGCAAGTATCTTTCAAAGCATTCAAAATACTTAGTTTGAACATACTATTACAAAGATAACCAAGTCCTACAAATGTACCACCCTTAGACAATATGAATTTATCGCCTTCAAACACCATCTTAAAACCTAACCGATTCAAGGTAGCACCGGAGACTAAATTTCTCCTAAGTTCCGGAGCATACAATACATCTCTTAAAATAAGAGGCTTTCCGAACTAAACACTAATTCTACTTGTCCTACACCTAGAACTTTAGCCGTAGAATCATTGCCCATGTAAAGAACTTCTCCATTCTCAACCTCTTTGAAAGTCTTGAATAGAGACCGCTCCTTGCATACATGTCTTGATGCTCCCAAATCGATCCACCATGAACAATCATCCCGTACACAAAAGATTTCGTAAATCATACACACAAAATTCGATTTGAATTAAGTGAAACTTGTGTACACATACCTTGCTTGGTATGGGTTTGGCTAGACTCGCCATTCCCACCATTCTTTTTGTTCATCTTCTTCTTCCAAATGGTGCAATCCTTCTTAAAATGACCGGGCTTTCCACATTCCCAACAACCTCGTTGAGCACCTCCACCAAACTTAGGCTTCTTGCCATAGTTGCCTTTGGTGAAATTGTTAGCCCTCTTCTTAGGATTAGAAGACTCCTTTGATTTACCATCCTCCACCATGTTAACGGTGGAAGAATTAGGATTGACATCCTTTTGTCCATCTTGGACCCGAATGCCCTCTTCAATCCGAAGATGAGCACCCAATTGTTCAACATTCATATCGTCTTTCTTATGCTTAAGGGAATTTCTAACATCCTTCCAACCGGGTGGTAATTTATCAATTATAGAGGAAACAACAAAGGTTTCATCCATCACAATGTTGTGTTGCTTAAAACTCCCTAAGATTCTTTGAAATTCATGGAATTGCTCCATTACCGACCTAGAGTCTACCATTTTAAAAGCATTGAAATTACTAACAAGAAATTTCTTACTAGAAGCATCTTCGGCCATGTATTTACTTTCTAGTTCTTCCCAAAGAATCTTAGCGGATTCAACAAATTGATAAATATCAAACAAAGCATCGGACATACCGTTAAGGATGTGGCCACGACATATATAGTCATCATTCTCCCATTTGCTCCTCCTCCGAATTTCTTCAACAGTTTCATTTTCCCCTTCCTCGGGTTTGGGAGTGCTCAAAACATACGCCACACTTAACGAAGTGAGAAGGAAATGCATCTTCTTCTGCCATCTTCTAAAACCAACACCTTCGAACTTGTCAAGTTTGTGAAAATTTGCAGACATTTCACGAATTGAAGTCATCTTGCAATGTATATTACTTTTGGATTGTTAAGATAAAAATAAAAAATGAACAAGGGTCACAAGACAACAATCTTCTAGGCGTGGATCACTTTCCCAAAAGTAATATTCCGACCCTAATCGTAAAGCACGGGTTCACGGAATTCACCTTCGAGATACAAAGAAGAAACAATAGTGGTCACGCTTACTATGAACACTATTCAATGAAAATGAGTTTGTGAGATTTTGTAGAGATGAAGAATTTCTGATTTAGATCTTTGAGTGTTTGTATGCAAAAGAGAGAAGTTGTTTTCTCAACCCCCTTCATCATATGAGAGCCCTCATATATATAACAATGCTACAACGCTTCAGAAAATCCGAAACAATACAATGACAAACCGTCAAAACCTCGCGAAACAACGCAAAGAATCAAACAAGTCAGGAGCCTCGATGCTCGTCGCGAGCTGGGCAGAACCCAGCAGGTCGCGAGGTGCGATACTGGTCGCGAGTCGCGACCAGTTCCCTACCTTCCCAGCATACGCTGCTGCTCTACCGTCGCGAGGTGCGACCATGATCGCGAGTTGCGATCATCACCATTACCTTGCCCTTGATTCAGCGTCATGTGTTCATCATTACGTTCTTGATGAAACGCAAATACATATAGCATATTATTTTATATATTATTCGAGTAACAACACCATTACCAAGTAACTCAAACAATATATCATGAAGTTAACTAACCTTATACTCTAAATCTCCAACATGATTTTTTCAGAATAACTTATAGAAACACATTTAGTTTCCCTGAGCTTCGTTGTAAAGGCTTCAATAATAAAGATTATCGTCAAAGCTGATCTTACTTTCTCTTTTATTGAATATTGCAGCATATGATAAGATAAAATATTCAAGTTCAATATTGATCATTGGAGGTGGCCCTAGCGGTGTAGAACTTGCTGGGGAAATTGTTAACGAGTTTCCTGATAAGAAAATTACTCTGGTACACCGTGGACCTAGACTGTTGCAGTTCATTGGTTCTAAGGCATCACAGAAGGCTTTGGAGTGGTTGATCTCGAAGAAAGTTGAAGTGCTCCTTAATCAATCTGTTGATTTGACATCATCCTCGGAAGGCGTTTATCAAACTTCTGGTGGAGAGACTGTAGTTGCTGATCAGTATTTCTACTGCACTGGGACCCCATCGGGCTCTTTATGGCTTAAGGAAACAATATTGAAGGAGAAGTTGGATACTCAAGGGAAACTGGAAGTTGATGAGCACCTAAGGGTCAAGGGTCATAGAAACATCTTTGCTGTTGGAGATATTACAAATGTTCCAGTGAGTCATCCTATATCTTTGCATATGTATTTGCCTGTTTTTGGTAATTATATTTTCTTTTTTAGTTAAGGAATACTTGAATAAGATATCATTTTAAACTAAAAGGTGAGACCAAGCCACATGTTGCAATGTCCTTTAACAATAGCACAACCATGAATATGAAAATGAGATTCACACTATTCAAATTTCAAAGTCAGACCTTGTATCTAACTTCAAAGCTCGTAATATCTCACATTTATTATGAGAGAATCTTTTGAAGCTGGACATTTTTCTTGAACTTTCTTCCTCCCCATCAACAATATTTGTCCATGATCAATGGTGAAGGAATAATGAAACTCATCATGATCCACTTGTTTAATTGCCTACAGTTGAATCATCACTTCTCTTTGCTGATATTATTGATATAGATGATATCTTCACCCATATTGCAATTAGCAGTCAATTTCCTCCATATGCTGAAACACCAATTCACTCATGGTCCTTATTCTTCCAACTCAAGTTTTTATCCATTAAATGCAATTCCATTTACCACTGAGCACAATATTGCACTAGCCCAGGCCACTTTTGCCTCTTTATTGTGTAGGGGTTATTGATATACATGAGCCTCCATGTCTCATCTTGATCCCCATTCGCTTTCTTCTTTTTACCTATCTATGCCTTTATAGTTCATGTGGCTGTCTAAAGATAATGGGAAGTCGAGAATCATTTAATTTTCAACATCAGAGAGTCAAATTTCATGTCCCGAGTTCCAAGTGTTGCAAACTGCTAATCTGCCTCATCTGAGTCTGTCTTTGTCATCTGAGATCGACTCATAGAGTTAGAACATAGAAGTTAATTACATGTCGCCCGATCAATTTGCTAATTGTGTGACCTTCCCTAGCGTGCCACTGTAACACGTAACATAAGCTAGTTTTATTACTTAGTTGTCCTTGAGAGATAATGTAATATTATCCAAACATAAAGTCTGACAAGTTTAGTTAATGTGAATTTTTTGGAGTCGGAAATTAATTGATAACCGTATGCAACTTATGAGGTATCATATCTTCATGCATGTTTCGTGTATTTTAGTATGACCTATTTCCATAGGATATAAAGTTCTCTCTGCCTTTTGCAGGAACTAAAACAAGGTAATTTGGTTATGAGACATGCTGACTTAACTGCAAAGAATTTGAGGTTGCTACTTGGAGGAGGCAGTGAGGAGAAAATGGGTGTTTACAAACCCGGAGGACCGATGGCATTTGTTTCTCTAGGAAAGAAAGATGCTGTGGCAGAAGTTGGTGGTTTTACCATAAGTGGGCGTCTTCCTGGATTGATAAAATCAGGAGATTTGTTTGTGGGGAAAACAAGAAAGACGTATGGCCTAAACTCTTAAGCTTTGGAGGGTAATAAATAAAAAATTCTGCGAAAATTTGGCTATTTTCAACCCTTTTTGTTTCTTTAATTCAGCTTGTGTCCTTGAGTTCCAATAATCTACACGTACATTATGAGTGTAGTTTCGATTTATTTTGTTAGTCTCCCATGCGTGAAGCTTTGTTTGGTCGAGTTTTTTCTCGATGATCTCGTACAAATTGATTTGTTGATGAAGATATTTCCGGTGTCAAAGCAGATTTCAATTTCTTGTCGACAATAACTTGAATCAGATGAAAATCAACATACTTCTAATATACGAGAAATCGATAGACCTCCTCGTAAAATTTTAAGAGGTGGTATGACCAAACAATATGGTAAAGGGCAAGGATTATACAACAATTCTACTTTAGTTGAAGGGAAGTCTTATTTGATCCGAATTGAATTGTATTTGTGAGACTTAAATTTTATTGTAAATGTCGTATGACTTTCAATTAATGAATTAATTTTAGTTTTTTTTTTTAAAGTTTGCCAATATCCATGGACCCTAAACCAATTTTCTTAAGCTATTTTGTACATAAATCAGTAGGTTGCCTTATCAAGTTTGGTTTCCTTTATCAAGCTTGGTGATGTATGATTTATGTACTTTTCTAGTTTGCGCTAATTTTTTTTTTTAAAATTATTATAGGAATGATCAATGCATCGAAAGACACATGCTGCCAAATGTCTCCAAAACCTAAATACTCTGTTGTCAATCAATATCCTTTCAAATGAGTATGCATCAAATCAGTACATATTTTTTGAAATAAGAATTTATCTAATCAAATGAATATGTATCTTCTCGAGTGAGTATGTATTTTAAAATTAATTTTACAAATGAATGGCCCCAAATATCCACTTGAGTACACAATTTTCAAAATGAGTATGCATTTGTTGAAATGAGTATGTTTTAGCTCAAATGTGGATGCATTGTTTAAATGAGTATAGTAACTCTCAAATGACTAGAAATTAGGATGAAATAAGTTATGCAAACTTCACATAAGTATAATAAGTTTTAAAGGAGTATATTATTATTATTTTTTCCAACTCTGCCATCCTTCGCCAACTTAGACACCATAAACACCATTAAACACTCAATTGAAAAAATATAGAAAAGAGACCATTTACAAGATATTGTACACATTCACAGTTCATCATCATACACATAACAACACGAATCACTAACACTAACATGTTAAAAATACATATTCCTCATTGAAGAAAATAGCACTAACAATTCATTAGCAGTCATTAGTGCAAATGCTTTATGGTGATTAGTTTCACCTAAGTTTTCATTGTATAGCTGTTTTGTTTTGTTTTACTTACACCTAGGATATTTCTTTTGTCTTTTAGCTTCTGTACAGTTGTTGATGTTTCTCCTTTTGATTAGTTAAGGTTTGTATAAATAGTGATGTACAGTTTTCCTAGGTTAGGTTGTAATATACACAAGGGCGCCGTTATTGAGGTGCAATAGAAAATTACAGCAAACACATTTTGCTTGTTGAGCAACAAAGCTTTCCAAAAAATTTTGAAACTTTATTTTCACTTTGATTAGAAAGTGTCAACTTTCTTCATGGTATCAGAGCACAAAGGTTTGTGCAGTGATTAAGCAAAGATTATACTAAATTTGTTTTGCGAGAGACCAAGCATATATAGATCGGTTCTAAACCTGCAGAGCGTTTAGAATCGTTCTCCGTCCCGACATTGTATACTTTGACTATCGGTTTCTGAACCTCGCCTCAAAGTGGGGGCTTCGGTAGACACATAATCGTGTCTCCCCATTTAAGGATCCGATGATGAAACATACCGCGGTCTTAATTGGTCCGACCCAAGGGCATAGCAGTCTGAAAAGCCATTCAAAACCATTTCGAAAGTGTTTAAGTCCTACTTTAAGGCCCAATTATCCATTCATGATAAATAATTGTATTTGAGCCCAATTCTTTGAAAAGCCCAATTAATTGATTTATTTTAATAAATAAATATTTTCAAAAGATATTTTTTAAAATCATATTTTATCCCGTAAAATCAGATATCCGTAATTAAAGGATAAAATAAATCTTTTAAAACACGTTTTAAATAAAGCTGGCAAAGGCACGACAGGAGCCTGACTGGTGCGCCTAGCGCACAAACCTGTGCCTGGCGCAGGGCCTTGCGCCTGGCGCACGTCTGTGCGTCAGGCGCAGATCTGTCCACCTGTGTCAGGTGCACTAATCTGCACTTGACACGTTCATTTCAGACTCATTCAGACTCATGCGTCAAGCTTGGTTTCCTTTATCAAGCTTGGTGATGTATGATTTATGTGCTTTTCTAGTTTGCGCTAAATTTTTTTTTAAAATTATTATAGGAATGATCAACGCATCGAAAGACACATGCTACCAAATGCCTCCAAAACCTAAATACTCTGTTGTCAATCAATATCCTTTCAAATGATTATGCATCAAATCGGTACATATTTTTTGAAATAAGAATTTATCTAATCAAATGAATATGTATCTTCTCGAGTGAGTATGTATTTTAAAATTTACAAATGAATGGCCCCAAATATCCACTAGAGTACACAATTTTCAAAATGAGTATGCATTTGTTGAAATGAGTATGTTTTAGCTCAAATGTGGATGCATTGTTTAAATGAGTATAGTAACTCTCAAATGACTAGAAATTAGGATGAAATAAGTTATGCAAACTTCACATAAGTATAATAAGTTTTAAAGGAGTATATAATTTTTTTTTCCTTCCAACTCTGCCATCCTTCGCCAACTTAGACACCATAAACACCATTAAACACTCAATTGAAAAATATAGAAAAGAGACCATTTACAAGATATTGTACACATTTACAATTCATCATCATACACATAACAACACGAATCACTAACACTAACATGTTAAAAATACATATTCCTCATTGAAGAAAATAGCACTAATAATTCATTAGCAGTCATTAGTGCAAATGCTTTATGGTGATTAGTTTCACCTAAGTTTTCATTGTATAGCTGTTTTGTTTTGTTTTACTTACACCTAGGATATTTCTTTTGTCTTTTAGCTTCTGTACAGCTGTTGATGTTTCTCCTTTTGATTGGTTAAGGTTTGTATAAATAGTGATGTAAAGTTTTCTTAGGTTAGGTTGTAATATACACAAGGGCACCGTTATTGAGGTGCAATAGAAAATTACAGCAAACACATTTTGCTTGTTGAGCAACAAAGCTTTCCAAGAAAGTTTGAAACTTTATTTTCACTTTGATTAGAAAGTGTCAACTTTCTTCACTCATACATACTCATTTGAAAAATAATATACACATTTGTAAAGATAATCTGATTTGGGCTCTTTAAACTCTTTAAATGGACTCAAAATATTTTATGGGCTTAAAATACAATTAATCATCATGAATAATTAATTGGGCTTTAGAATATCATTTCGAAAGACAATTTTGGATTGGTTCTTTGGATTGCTCTTCCCTTGGGTCGCGCCAACTAATACCGCGGTATGTTTCATCATTGGACCCTTAAATGGGGAGACACGATTATGTGTCTAAAGGCAGTCTTCGATAATTTCCATTAATTCGAGTAACTTCTTAGAGTTGGAACCCTTTCAGGTTGCCGATTCAATTTTTCGTAGTAGCATTGTTTTTTTATCAGGCGGAGGAATTCCAAGATGAGAGTATGCCATTTGATGATTTTGTAGGAGAAATTCCAAAATTTGATAATTTTTCATCCATTACTCCAGTAAAAAAGGAACTCTAGGGTTTGAATTAGCGGGAATCTGTGAAAAAAATTTACACAAGCATGATATGGCTCTAAATTTTGAATGTACACTATCTAGAATATACAATATCCTAATTTTAAATGTATACTATCCAAAACTGAATATGCATTGTCCTATTTTTGAATGTATAGTATCCACAATCCAGTTTTTAAAGGTACACTATCCAAGTTTTTAATGTACATTGTCCTATTTTTACATGTACACTACCCATATTTTGCACATACGTTATCCTATTTTTGAAAGTACACTTGCACAAATTCATTGGTTCCATTTTTTGTATTTACTCTATGTCTCTATCCAAGTTTCAAAACTTGGTGCATTTTCATTTCCTCCCCTCTCACATGCTACACTCAGAAATTTACTTCCACTCAATGATGAATTTTAGCCGTTGATGAATTGTTTAAGCTCTCCTTTTCAACTGTTCTTCAATTTTGCAAAGCATAAATTTAATGGAGCTTACTTTCATTTCAAGAAGAAAGTTGTGAATTATGATAGTTGGATGTGTTTGGGAATCGTCTCCATCTGTTCCTCCAACATCATATGTTCATTTTCCTTGTTGGGATGTGAGCTTCCTTCTCCTTCTCTCTTCTATCTTCTGATTTATGTAACTTTTGGGTCTGCATTTATTATTTCTTTAACATACTTCTAGCTATAGTTTAATAGATAAGAGCAAAAAGTAATTGAGAGTTTAGTATGTTTGCAGGTGAGAACAAATGAGTATGTAACTTTCAAATGAGTGTGTATATTTTTTACAAATGAAAAATGAACATCATATATTAACGGATGATTACGTTTGTTTACAAATGTGTATATTATTTTTCAAATGAGTATGTATGAGTGAAGAAAGTTGACACTTTCTAATCAAAGTGAAAATAAAGTTTCAAACTTTCTTGGAAAGCTTTGTTGCTCAACAAGCAAAATGTGTTTGCTGTAATTTTCTATTACACCTCAATAATGGCGCCCTTGTGTATATTACAACCTAACCTAGGAAAACTTTACATCACTATTTATACAAACCTTAACCAATCAAAAGGAGAAACAACAACAGTTATACAGAAGCTAAAAGACAAAAGAAATATCCTAGGTGTAAGTAAAACAAAAAAAAACAGCTTTTTACAATGAAAACTTAGGTGAAACTAATCACCATAAAGCATTTGCACTAATGACTGCTAATGATTTGTTAGTGCTATTTTCTTCAACCCCCCCCCCCTTCAAGTTGGACTTTGTCTATCATTGTAGACACATAATCGTGTCTCCCCATTTAAGGATCCGATGATGAAACATACCGTGGTCTTAATTGGTCCGACCCAAGGGCATATCAGTCTGAAAAGCCATTCAAAACCATTTCGAAAAGTGTTTAAGTCCTATTTTAAGGTCCAATTATTTATTCATGATAAATAATTGTATTTGAGCTCAATTCTTTGAAAAGCCCAATTAATTGATAATTAATTGATTTATTTTAATAAATAAATATTTTCAAAAGATATTTTTTTAAATAAGACTTTATCCCGTAAAATCATATATCCGTAATTAAAGGATAAAAGAAATCTTTTAAAACACATTTTAAATAAAGCTGGCAAAGGCACGGCAGGAGACAGGCTGGTGCGCCAAGCGCACAAACCTGCGCCTGGTGCAGGGCCTTACGCCTGGCGCACGTCTGTGCGTCAGGCGAAGATCTGTCCACCTGTGTCAAGTGCACTAATCTGTACTTGACACGTGGATTTTTGACTCATTCAGAGTCCTGCGTCAAGCGTGGCTCTCTGCTTGAGACGCGGATTTCTTTCTTATCTTTTAAAAAAACGCGTTCCACGTGTACACTTTTTACTGGTCAAGCCGCGTCATGCGCTTGCCACATCAGCTGCATCAGACGCAGATGGCGAGTGAAGCGCAGTGTCGTTTTCCCTATAAATAGGCATGATTTCCGTACAGATAAAAGGACGGATTTTTACATATAACACTCGACGAATACTTACGAATTCTCTCTACGAACTACGAAACTTCTTTACAAAACTCATACCTTTCAAACACAAATACATTCAATCTACATACTTTCAGACATTCAAATTTTCAGGCTTCACGATTGCTCGTCCCGAAGGTTGTCAATCTTGCAGACCCAAGCCACGGTATAATCCTGAGGGTCCTTAAATAAATTATATTTATATTGAAGTTACTAACAGTTTTCTTTCCTGCTGTAGAGCTTTAATGTAAAATCGTTATACTGTATATTCTAACCCTTTTTCTATACTTTCTTTTATTTTATTTTATTATTATTCATGTCTTTGTATATTATATGCCTGCCTGATCATTCTATGCCTATTATATGATTGTCCTGTTTCAATGCTTTTATCACCCACATGTTATTTTTGCTAATCAAAGACCTAAAGAATTGTTCTAACATTAATCAGATTAATTTGGACAAATTGCTATGTTCCCTGTAATTTGATTGCATAATAACTTGTCACTAAAAGTTAGTCTTTTTATGTGTTTCCTGAACCAACCTAGACTAATTATTTTTAGGGTGTATAAATATATTATATGATTATTCTCTGGCATAAAATCTACAATGAATCGATATTTAGTAGAGGTCAGTAATGGGCAATATGGTTCCTGACTGTGTTGTACCCTCACCCCCGAACTCACTCTTTGGTTCACTTTGACCTTCTATGGAGTCAGGACGGGGAAATCTACATTGGATAATTTGTCCCTATGTTTTTCCTATATCCAATTAGGTTTATGATTCTTCCTAAAAAGAATTGTTGGCGATTTATTTCAATTCAAAACAATTTTCAATAAAACTTAACAGTGAGGTAGTCAAATCTAATACGCGCTCACCCCGCGTAGGCGAAATAAAAACACGCCTACAATCATACAAAGGCCTAACTTGCGACAAAGATAAGTATGTTGAGCTTCAGATAGGTACTTTGTCATGATATCTTCTAGTTGGAGTGAAGATTTGATGTAGGCTGTGCTGATGAACCCTTCCTCAATATGCTCTAGGATATAATGACAGTCTAACTTTAGGTGCTTAGTCCTTTCATAATACACTGGATTCTGAGCAATATAGTGTGCACCCTTGTTGTCACAAGATAGGCTTACGAGGATGAGGGATGGAAAGAGTAAGATCTTCAATGATATCATCTATCCAAACCAACTCACTTGTTTGGGACATGGATCTATATTCAGATTCAGCTGAAGACTTTGAGACAGTTTTCTATTTCTTAGTCTTCCAAGATACAAGGCATCCTCCCAAAAATACACAATAACTCGATAAGGGACCCGCCACCTGAAGGCACAGGCTCCCCAATCAAGCATGACAAATTCCAGTCATAGTCAAGGCTGACTCAGCTGGATAAAAAAGACCTTGAGAGATGTTTCCTTTGAGATATTTTACTACATGCATAGTAGCATCCCAGTGAGGTTGTCTAGGATAACTCATGAATTGACTCAGTTGTTGTACTGAGTATGACAAGTCATGTCTACTAAGGTTAAGGTAGAGAAGCCTACCTATGAGTCTTCGAAATTGCTCAGGATCTTTCATCACCTCACCTTGGTCTGTGGAGAGTTTGACACCTTTAGGAAAAGGAAATTTTGCTGCTTTGCAATCTAATTACCCTGAATCAGCAACAATGTCCAGAGCATACTTCCTTTGGTGAAGCATAATGCCTTCAGAGTTCCTAGCTACTTCCAATCCAAGGAAGTATCTCATTTCACCTAGATCCTTCACAGTGAAGGCATCATCTAGAGCTCTTTTAATCACTTCAATATAATCTATGTCATCACCTGTTATTAAAAGATCATCCACATAAACTAGTATGATGCATAATCCCATTTTCTTTTCTACAAAAAAGTGAATAGTCCCTCTTGGATTGCTTGAATTTTCTATGGACAATAACCACAAGCAATCTGATTACTTGCAGAAGAGGATGTTAGCAGATAGGTGCAAACAACTCAGACAAAGCACATAATGATGCAATGATGCAAACTTAGACTCTCTAAGGATGCAAGAGACGCCATCCAAGGATTAAGGTTATGCAAAGCTAAGGGATGACTCGTCATGCAAGGTCAGGGTTGTGCAAGACTAGAATGTATGAAATGCAATGCAAGGTCAGGGTTTTGCAAAGCTGCAATGCAAGGTCAGGATTTTGCACGGTTAGAAGATGTGTAGAATGATAGAATGAGCAGGATTGAATAGAAATGCATAGAATGATTTTTGAAAATCATTTTTAGTAAATGATTGGGGTCCGCAAACGAGGTCCGCGGATTGCAACTCTGCGGGAATTTGATTTGAATTGGAGGAACCACCACACGTAGGAAGCCCCCACTTTGGGTGAGCTTGCCTTGAATTAGGCTTGAGCCTTGATTGAAATGTAGTTGATTTGATATTGCAATGTAGTTGCTATGTCTTGAACATTGAAAGTTTTCACTAGGGATTGTACAGGAGATTCTTCTTTGGGAAATTGATATGGGCAAAGTCAAGTATCGCCAGAGACCATGGAATTGTCGGAGAGTCCTTCGGGGAAAACGAGAGTTTAGATTGAAAAATAAAAAGTTTGAATTTGTAACTTAAATAAATGTAGGTGGGAAAAGGCTTTGACGAGGCTAGGTTCAAACTCGAGTCTATGTCGGGATCTAGAAAGAGATTATGCTCCTAAATTCTAGAAAATCAAATCATTAGACCATGACTAATTTTATTTTATTTTAGTGGTCGGACCTCGAGATGAGGATTCTTACGTATCCTTGCGGAATCAGACCATTCGTAGTTCCAGATCTGATTTTTTTTTTTTTTTGTCATTATATTTTTTGTGCCCTAACTTTTGCCTAGGCCGCCCTTTCGGGTTTTCAACCTAGCGGGCTTGGACATATCTTGAAAAAGGAGTTAGGATTGATGAAAAGTTGAAAGGTTTAAGGCTTGAGGCTTAGATGAAGGTTGAATTGGTTGGACTAAGGTAAGGGTTATTGATTTGGATTATATGGTTATTGATAGATTGAAAGGATTTAAATGAGGGGTAGAACTTGTGTGCAAGCCCCCTAGCTTAACTTTTTATTTCTTTGCCTTTGGCTTTTTCTTTTTGTCCAGTGCGTTTCTTTTGCTTTTGCTTTTTTTTCGCACTTTGATTTTTTTCACTATTTTTTTTTATTTTGCCTGGCATTGATTTTTTTGTGTAGTAGGGCTTGCATACAAGCTATTGGTTTAGGGTATTAGAAGGCTTGAAGGATATTTGTGGAGTTTTGATTAACGGAGGGATTGTTTGGTTTATGAAAGATAATGGAGGGGAGAATGGAATAACTCCTGATCCAAAGTATGTCCATTTCTTTTCATTTTCTTTTTTTTTTTATTTCAGATCTTTTTTATTATTGTTAGTCAAGTTCATTAGGTGATTTGAGTTTCATCATTGAATTAGAAGCATAAATAAAATGATGGAAGGCCAATGAAAATGAAAATGAAAATGAAATTCTTTTATTAATTAGAAATAAATTAAACAAGGCTCATTAGAAATAAAAACCTAAATGACATAGACTTGACCAGAAGGGAAATGAAAGAGCTAGGGGAGGGACTCTCCGACTCGACTTAGAAAACTAGCGCTAAATGACTAAGTCCTCTGCATTATTTAGGCATTTCCCAAGGGGTTGCCGCTAATGTTGACTTTTGCCGCAGGTGGAATTGGTAATCTACCGTCTTCAACCATATCCTGCAGATGATGCTTCAAAGTCCAGCATTGTGATGTCAGATGCCCATTCCCTTGATGGTACTTGCAGTAGGAATTAGGATTCCATCTACTGGATCTCTTCTCAAGAGGAGGGTCCGGAGTAGGGCCAAGAGCCTGAAGTGCTCCCTTTGCATGAAGCCTAGTGAAGGCTTCTTCTAAAGACATGCCTAAAGGAGTGAATGTCCTTTGAGGGCCTTGATAACCTTTCTTGTCAGTAGTTAGAGCATTGATGTCGCTGCTTTTAGAGGTAGAAGGGTAGCCCTTGTTCTTGTTAGCCTGTACCTCTTCTTCAATCAGCAGGCCCACCTTATAGAGCTTCGTGAAAGACTCTATAGGTTGGAACTTGATATGATCCCCATACTTGGGCTGCAGTTACGGATCACCAATCGAACTTGATCCTCTTGGGATGGCTTGTTAGTCATTTGCGCAGCCTTTTCCCTCCATCTGTTAAGGAAGGTGACAAAGTCTTTGTTGGAATTCTGCTTAGTTAATTCCAACTCACGAAGGCCAATGGGAAGCTGAGTATTGTAGATGTATTGTTTGTGGAACTCTTCTCTGATGTAGTCCCAGTCATTCAGCTTGGCTTTGTTTTGTGACCTGAACCACTTGGATGGATGTGAATCCAAGGTTATAGGAAAGACATAAGCAAACAGGTCCTTGCTCATGCCCTTGAGAGCCATAGAGATGGAGAAAGCTCTCAAGTGGTCATCTGGGTCTTCGACCCCCTTGAATTTTGGGAGGTCACCCAATGTTACCTTTTTAGGGAGTTTGTCCCTCAGTTCAGGATCAATGATGTCATGGCCATGAGCCTGACCCTCAAGCGCAGGAATTGACTGGATCAATTGCTCGAGTTTTTCAAACCGCAAATCTGTGTTGGTTTTGAATGGTCGTGGAGTGTCGCCTTGCTCGTCCTCTTCAGTTAGCTTCTCCCTCAGCGCCTTCATCTCTTTGTCTTGTTCCTCAAGACGTGAGTTCATCAGTTGAAGTTGGGCCATAATGGCACTGAGCTGTTCATTAGTGTCCCCTATTTCAGATGATGCTTCAGAAGAGTCAGAGGATTCGTCTGAAAATGTGAGGATGCGTTTGACGAGTCTAGGAGTAGGTCGACCTTGTATCCTCTCTATCGGGCGCTCCCAAATTATAATCTCACGATCCGTCCTGAACAAAAATCGAATGGACCTCGTAAATTTTTAGAAATGATGCTTTCGAAATGAGAAATGAGATTGAGGGATGGAGAAATGGAGATAAGAAATGGGGATGAAAAATGAAAGGTGAAATGGAAACGGGAAATGATTAGAGATGGGCATGATTATGGTTATGATGGTGACATGGGCCTAACTATATGCAGATGTAAATGACTGGACTAGACTGGACTATGCAAGCGGACTGGACTAGACTTGGCAAATAGACTAGGCTCAAAAGGATTGTCTACGCTAGCTTCGTTAGGCTTAGGAAGGAATTGGCTTCGCCAGACTTGATGATTTGGTATTGTTATAGATGTAAGATAAGAGTAGTTTCGCTAAACTCGGAGGGTGCCTTTATGGTCTTGGGGTGACTAGCTTCACTAGATCAATGGGTGTCGTTATGGTCTTACGGGTGACTAGCTTAGCTAAGTCAAAGGGGTGCCGCTATGGTCTTACAGGGATGACTAGCTTAGCTAAGTCAAAGGGGTGCCGTTATGGTCTTACAGGGGTGACTAGCTTAGCTAAGTCAAAAGGGGGCCGTTATGGTCTTACAGGGATAACTAGCCTAGCTAAGTCATAAGGGGTGTCGTTATGGTCTTACAGGGATGACTAGCCTAGCTAAGTCAAAGGGGTGCCGTTATGGTCTCACAGAGATGACTAGCCTAGCTAAGTCAAAGGGGGTGCCGTTATGGTCTTACAGAGATGCTAGCTTAGCTAAGTCAAAGGGGTGCCGTTATGGTCTTACAGGGATGCTAGCTTCGCTAGACTTAATGGTTTGGACTTCGTCCTATATGGATTTGGAATTGGACTGGATTGACTTTGGAAATGAGTTGGGCCTTATGTGGACCTAATTCTGGACTTAGTCCTATATTGGTTTGACGTTAGACTTGAAAATGCACATGGGCTTGATATTGGATTGGAATAGAGATGGATTAGACTTGGACTGGAATTGACATAGACTAGGGTTCACATAAAGATGCAAATGGGCCTAGGTTTTGACAGGAGCTAGACTTATATGGGCCTAAGATGGACTCTAATGCTAGCGGGCCTAATATGAACACTAGTGGAAACAAAGCTATATGTCATAACACAACCGCTGCGGTCCTTAAGAGAACCGTAGCGGTAAATCCTCGAAATTTTGGGTGGGAAAATTAGGAACATAAACCGCTGCGGTTCTCGAAAAACCCAAGCAGTTAAAAACCGTCGTCTGTTCTCTATTAACCGAACCGCAAGCGGTTAATAAGACACGGAGATGATGTCCACTAAACGAAGAAAGCCCATATCCGATCTTGAACCCCAACCGATTTTTTCTCCCCTCTCTCATCCCCCCACTTCTCTCCTCAACCCTCACGAATCACCCACAAATCACCCACCACTCCTCCCTTCTATCTCTCTGAACCACCACTACGGTTCGTGAGATTGGAAACAACTCTCTCTCTCATCGCGGTCGCTTCTCTCTCTCTGATCCACGAACTGCCACGAATAGCCACCAGATCAGGCGAAGAAAGGAGAAGGAGAAAGCTTCTCGAAACGACGCCGATGCGGTGCGGAAGCTTCTCGAAGAAGATCGCACACCAAACCACCTCCAGCCCCTTCTCCTTTGAGAAATTCTAGATTTTTTAAGGTGATTTTATGTGAAATTTGATGAATTTCATTGATTTTAATGTGAAATTGATGATTAAGGGTTATTTGTTTGATTTGATAGGGTTTAGATTTGCTTCTAATTGGTTAATTGTAAAGCCATGATAAATTAATGCTCTTGATTTACCTCTTTGTCTCCTTTCTTAAAATTCCACTGTGCTGAGGTTAATTTTCTGCATAAATAAATAAAAGAAAAATAGTGCTCTGTTCGGTTCTTTATTCTTTGCTTTCAAATTGCCATAATTAGCGGCTAGAAATGGTAGAAGTTACGCCCACCGAGCTTTTGTTGAAATGGATATATCGATGCATTAATTGTCCTTAAAAACAATGCAGTTAGCACGGGAACAACAGTGGGGGTGGGTGGCGGTGCGGGGGGGTGGGGCAACGCAGGGGTGGGGGCATTGCGGGGGGTGGGGGGCGGTGCGGTGGGTGGGGGCGGTGCGGGGGGGTTGGGGCGATGCGGTGGGTGCTTAGATGAGCATTGATGATGATGGTTTGGGTTTTTACCTAATTTAAATATGGTTTGGGTGCTTGTAGGAAGGCGATTTCGGGTTTTTACCTAATTTAAATATGGTTTGGGTGCTTAGATGAGCATTGATGATGATGGTTGAGGAGTAATTTGTACTTGTAAAACTAAATTAAGAGGGATGATTCTTTGGTAGTGATTATAAAGGCTTTAGATTAGCAGCAGGGTTGGTTTCTGTTAAGGCTTTTTTTTTATACTGATTTCTCACTTGGTTGGTGGTTCGCAAAGTAACGGAGGTACTTTCCCGCTAGTTGAGAGTTGTTGGTTGTTGTTGTTCTCTTGTTGTTATTCTTTGCCCTTGTTAATGAGTTGTAGTTGTTGGGGTTATTGTTCTTTGTGTTATATTGTTGTTGTTGTTGTTGGTTGTTGTTGTTGGTTGTTGTTGTTAGTTGTTGTTGTTGTTCTATTATGGTTGTTGTTACTACCGTAGTAGTTGCTCCTCTTAGTCATTGTGGTTGCTCTTGGTTTTTCTTTGTTTAAATGATATTGTTGAGTCTAAAATCGATTTGTAAAGTCATGAATATAGGTTAAAATAAATGGAAAGTATGAGACATTTGCCTATGATTTAAGGAAGTTCTCTCGTTCTGGTCAATTGCCTATAAGAGTAGCTGTGTCTTTTGGTTACAATGGTCGAAGAGAGTGCCCTGTGTGTCTCTTGGTTTTCTGCATAGGATCGATTTTGGAGGCGACTACTCCGTCAGTACCAGCTCAGTATTTCTCTTAGGTACGTAATTGAGGGATTGAGGCGACTACTTCGTTGAAGTAACTATTATCATCCTCACATCAAAAGCCTATACTCTGGATATATTTGCATGAAGTAGCGTCACGGAATCTGGTTCTTGTAATGTTTTATGATATGACCAATGATTTGCAAGAGCGGTGGAAGCTTAATTTGTGGGAACCTTTGTCTTCTTAGTTCTTGCTTTAGATGTGAAGCAAATTTAATCATCTTGGCCATGAGGAGATGTATTTCTGCCAATTATGTTTTATACTGTATTTGCAGGTATGTCGAAGGGGGAATGGGCTCTGTATCCTTATCCATTAACCATGCTGCAGAGGAAGCTGGAGCTCGTATCGCGACTAGTGCTTAGGTAAGCTACAAAACTGACTAATGCTTGCTGTCCTGTGCCCCACATTGTAGTTCTCTGCCCAATTTCCCATTTAGTTTGTTATTTCTTTCTAGGACGTTCCCGGAGCTTGCAGTCCAATATTTCTTTCTTTCGACCACTATAAATGTTTGTATTGTTGTTTTATAACAATGCATGCCCTGGGTTGTTATATAGACTAGCTACTCACTGCCAACATGTCTATCTTTCTATTCTTTGAGCATTAAGTTTAAAATTCAATTAGTGCTGTTTGAACTTCTTACTCTTTAGTATTGCTCATTTTCTTTGAGTTTCTATGGCTCAATATGCATTGATACTTGCTCATTGTTTCTGGTTACCTGATCAACATAGGTTTGCACTGGAGCTAAGAGTGAAAATCAGTCAAAATTAGCAGCTCGTAAGGTACATTTTTAGGCATTGCGATGTTGTTTCTGTTGTTTGTGCATGTCGGCATTTTGTTTTACAATGTAAGTTACATTTTGTTTTACAATTTAAGTTAAAATTGATTTGTGAGGGTGAATGCTTGTATTTCATTCTGGTTAGTGGTTGGATCATCTTGATTAACCTGTTTACTTCGTCAATCTTTAATGAATTGGACTTAGTTTTGCAATTTGGCACACAATTCAAGCTCTAGAGAAATCCTGCTTCAATTTTGAATCACCATTTGTGATTAGAACAATTTTAGTTATTGATTAGGTTCATATATTGGTATTATGATAGTGCTTTTCCCTTTGATTAATTGTTCTAGTTCATAATTATAGGTGTTTGAGATGAAATTTTGAATTCGTATTCAAAAATTGGAATATTAGTTAATAGCTCAATACTCAAATCTATAATTGCGTTTCGGATGCCATGTCTTGAGATACTTTATAATCTTCTAGTAAAAATTGTGTGTGCACTCCCAAGCCATAGGACCTAGACTTGCTTGTCTTTGCTTACAAAAGCTATTATGTGATATATCTTCTTCTTTTTTATAGAATAATGTGGTATATCTTAGTCCTACTTAATTTGGAACTCTTAAGACTCTAAAGTACAAGGTCCTAACTTGTCATGGATGCCTCTTGTATTGTCTAGTTAGTGTAGTAGAATGTTATCCATTGATTACATAGACAATGGCACTTCGCATTATATTTTCATAGTAAGCTTATTCGTAATTAGTACTTCCTTGCTTTTAATACAATAAGAGCATCTTTGATATAAGAACCTCAAATCAAACCTGTATTTAGTTTGTTGTCCAAGTAAATAGAATCATTTATTGCTTGTTTGATGGAATCATTTATCTCTTTATGGATTGTCTTGGTTTTACGTCATGTCTTGATCTTCCTTTTGTATTTGCCGAACATTATTTTAGTGGCTTTATGTGATGAGGAAAATCGCCAAACGTTGCCGAGAGAATGCCGCACATCGGGAATAATTGAATTTTATCAACTTCTAAATAATAACGCGAGGGTGGGGGGCGGTGCGGGGGGTGGGGGCGGTGCGGTGGGTGGTGGGGCAGGCGGGGGGGGTGGGGGCGGTCTTTGGGGCAACGCAGGGGGGGGGCAAGTCTTGGGGAAGCAGCAGAGGGTGGGGCGTCTTTGGGGGTGGGGGCAACGCAGGGGGTGGAAGGCAAGCGGGGGGGTGGGGGTAGTGCGGTGGGTAGTGGGGGCGATCTTTGTGGGCGTGGGTGGCAGTGCGGGGGGTGGGGGCGGTGCGGTGGGGGTGGGGGCGGTGCGGTGGGTGGTAGGGCGATGCGGTGGGGGTGGAGGGCGTGCGGGGCTCGGGGGTGGGGGCGATGGGGGGTGGGGGGAATGCAGTGGGGGTGGGGGAATGCGGTGGGGGTGGGGGCGATCTTTGGGCAACGCAGGGGGTGGGGGGTAGTCTTGGGGTGGGGGCTACGCAGGGAGTGCGGGGGGTGGGGGCGGTGCGGTGGGTGGTGGGGGCGGTGCAGTGGGGGGGTGGGGGCGGTGCAGGGGGGTGGGGGCGGTGCGGGGGTGGGGGCGGTGCGGGGGGGGGGGCGGTGCGGGGGGGTGGGGGCAGTGCGGGGGGGTGGGGGAAGCCGTCTTTGTTTAATTTTAATGTTAGTGCCATGTTTTGAATAAGCTTGCTAGTCATTTTAAGTATAATGTTGTCGGTCTTTGTGAAATTTGTTGCTTTTTTTGCTGTATTGATGGGGTAATGTTAAAATTGGTGCGATGAAAGATAATTTGTCTTTCTTGTGATGCAAACTTCCGGAAATGGCACGAGGTTGCGAGATGAGCATGTGAGTACCGATCATTCCAATTCTTGATGGAAAATGCAGACATCCATGTAATATATGTAGACTTGGCTAGATTATAATTGTTAATATTCTTATGTATCTAATTATTTATACTTATGCTTCAATTGAGCATAATATGCTTAATAAAATGATTATTGATATATATTATTGATTTTGTATTGATTAAAAATGAAAAAATACAAAAAAAAAAAAAAAAAATTTGGTTTTTGGGGTGGTTAACCGCTGCGGTTTTCACCCAAAACCGCTGCAGTTAATCATTTACCGCTGCGGTTTTGGGGCGTAACCGCAGCGAAGCATGGATTAACCGCTGCGGTTTTGACCGCAGCAGCTAAAATTTGGCTACCGCTGCTAGTCCAACCGTTGCGGCCAAAAACCGCAGCGGTAAGCCCGGTTTTGACCGCAGCGGTTGAACTTTATTCCACTAGTGGAATGCATGGACTCGAATTAGATGGACCCTATATGAATGCAAAATGGACTCTAATGCATATGGGCCTAGAATGAATGCAAGATGGATTGGATTTGGATAATGGGATTAGATTTGAATGAAGGTGTTTAGAATGGGCTTAGAATTTTTGAAATTCATTTTTGAAAGGAACCCCTTTGTTTTATCTTTTGTTAGGAAAAGATGATGGAATAATTTTGAAAAATGTTTTTGCAAATGTCGTGTATGATGATGATTAGTAAATGCTTTTTTGAAAAAGCTAGAATAGAAGAGGGTGTAGGATTGATTTTGAAAAAATATAAGATTTTTAAATTTGATTGAATATGGTAAGGTAGGATTGACAGGGAAGATTAGTTAAACAGCAGGGAGAAAGTGGGAAGAGGTAGACATGCATGATGACTCTAACTCTACATGACCATTTTAGATGCACTTTTTAGGAAGACTCAGCCTTGCATGAAAAGACTGAGTTTTTTGAATTAGGTGGGATTCCTAAATTGACCATTTTTATTATGCGAACGCAGACAGATCGAACATAGGACCGAACATAAGATCGACCACTACGACGAATAAATCAAGGAAAAGCATGCGATGCACAGACTGCGGGCCACACAGCATTGCTGCGCGCGGCGCACAGTCGTGCGTCTGGAGCGGGAGTGGTGCGCCAGGCGCAACTTAATGCGCTTGGTGCACTACTCCCCGACATGTTTTTTCGGGGATTTAGGCGACGAATTGGCCGATTGACGAATTTTTTTTCTTGATTGTTAGACGCGATTTTAGGACCGACGCATAATAATGATAATTTGACAAAATAATAGCAGGCAAGAATACAGGCAAATGTCATATAACATGGATGCAAAAGTTCTAACCTAAAGTCCAGTTCTATGTTTGAAACTATTGGTCAGGTTTAGGTTCAGTCTGAAAAGGGTCCATGACTAAGAGATTGATCCCACGCTTCGTACCCCGGCTTAAAGAGGTGGCCACGTGTAAGACGCACTCCAGTCTCAAGTCAGGAACAAGAGAACAATGCCATGGTTGGGTAGGTTTGCTTATGACTAAGATCCAACACTATCGCTCAGGAAGCTTTTTGGAAGGACAAAGCGCAAACCCCTCGTGGGTGACCTCACACATAGAACATGTGCTAATGAGGCAAGGTAGATTGTCCTTATGGTGGCTGAACAATAGCCATGCATATGCAAAATTGTATATTATTCAAAGGCATAAAAATAAGAATGAATCGTATTTTTCAAGTTTCACCCACTTATTTAAAAAAGGAAAATTTGTCGGAAACAACCTTTTATAAGACACTTTTTGTCAGAAACAACCTTTTAAATTTTTTTTTGTCAAAACAAACCTTAAACCAAAATTTTTTTGTCACATTAAACCTGATGACGTCACTCCGGCATTGACCATAGGTTTCCGCGCGTTGACTCGGTTTTTCACACTTTTCCGGCCCAGATTTCCGGCGTTGGCTCACCGCTTTTTCTCCCTTCTCTTCTCCTCTCTCCCTCCATCTCCCTCAGACATGGAAATCATCAAACTCCTCATCCTAAAAAACCCAACTCCTCCCCGACGAATACCTTGACTTAGTCTTAACCCTCCCGCAAAACCCCGCATAAATTTGTTGCCAGTTTATCACTGTCTCGCTGGCCAAGACGAGCAGGAGGTGGCTGGGGTTTTAGATGGTGGTGGATATGGAGGTGGAGGAGGTTGGGTGGAGAGAGAAAGAAGAGGATGACACTTATGGAGGAAGGACAGAGGGAGAGTCCGAAAGGGAGGCCGTGCTGACGCCGGCGAAGGGTGGGGCCGTGGGGAATGGTCCGGTGGATAGCTAGGTGTCCGAAAATGGGGAAAAAGTGTGAATTTTTTTATTGTCATTAACTGAGTCAACGCCGGAAACCTATGGTCAATGCCGGAATTTTTTAATGTGAAGTCATCGGGTTTAATGTGACAACAAATTTTGGTTTAAGGTTTGTCTTGACAAAAAAAAATTTAAAAGGTTGTTTCTGACAAAAAGTGTCTTATAAAAGGTTGTTTCTGACAAATTTTCCTTTAAAAAAATTAATTTTTTTTTAAAATCCTCCCTAGTGGAGTCGCCAAATTGTAGGCGTGTTTTTATTTCGCCTACGCGGGGTGAGCGCGTATTAGATTTAACTACCCCATTGTAAGGTTTTATTGAAAATTGTTTTGAATTGAAAGAAGTCGCCAACAATTCTTTTTAGGAAGAATCATAAACCTAATTGGATATGGGAAAAACATAGGGACAAATTATCCAATGTAGATTTCCCCGTCCTGGCTCCATAGATGGTCAAAGTGAACCAAAGATTGAGTTCAGGGGTGAGGGTACAACACAGTCAGGAACCATATTGCCAATTGCTGGCCTCTACTAAATATCGATTCATTGCAGATTTTATGCTAGAGAATAATCATATAATATTTTTATACACCCTAAAAATAATTAGTCTAGGTTGGTTCAGGAAACACATAAAAAGACTAACTTTTAGTGATAAGTTATTATGCAATCAAATTACAGGGAACCTAGCAAGTTGTCCAAATTAATCTGATTAATGTTAGAACAATTCTTTAGGTCTTTGATTAGCAAAAATAACATGTGGGTGATAAAAGCATTGAAACAGGACAATCATATAATAGGCATAGAATGATCAGGCAGGCATATAATATACAAAGACATGAATAATAATAAAATAAAATAAAAGAAAGTATAGAAAAAGGGTTAGAATATACTATATAGCGATTTTACATTAAAGCTCTACATCAGGAAAGAAAACTGTAAGTAACTTCAATATAAAAATAATTTATTTAAGGACCCTCAGGATTATACCGTGGCTTGGGTCTGCAAGATTGACAACCTTCGGGACGAGCAATCGTGAAGCCTGAAAATCTGAATGTCTGAAAGTATGTAGATTGAATGTATTTGTGTTTGAAAGGTATGAGTTTTGTAAAGAAGTTTCGTAGTTCGTAGAGAGAATTCGTAAGTATTCGTCGAGTGTTATATGTAAAAATCCGTCCTTTTATCTGTACGGAAATCAGGCCTATTTATAGGGAAAACGACATTGCGCTTCACGCGCCATCTGCGTCTGACGCAACTGACGTGGCAAGCGCATGACGCGGCATGACCATTAAAAAGTGTACACGTGGTACGCGCTTTTTTAAAAGATACGAAAGAAATCCGTGTCTCAAGCAGAGAGCCACGCTTGACGCAGGACTCTGAATGAGTCAGAAATCCACGTGTCAAGTGCAGATTAGTGCACCTGACACAGGTGGATAGATATGCGCCTGACGCACAGATGTGCGCCAGGCGCAGGATTGTGCGCTAGGCGCACCAGCCTGGCTCCTGCCGTGCCTTTGCCAGCTTTATTTAAAACGTGTTTTAAAAGATTTCTTTTATCCTTTAATTACGGATATCTGATTTTACGGGATAAAATCTTATTTAAAAAAATATCTTTTGAAAATATTTATTTATTAAAATAAATTAATTAATTATCAATTAAATGGGCTTTTCAAAGAATTGGACTCAAATACAATTATTTATCATGAATAAATAATTGGGCCTTAAAATAGGACTTAAACACTTTTTGAAATGGTTTTAAATGGCTTTTCAGACTGATATGCCCTTGGGTCGGACCAATTATGACCACGGTATGTTTCATCATCGGATCCTTAAATGGGGAGAAACGATTATGTGTCTACAATGATAGACAAAGTCCAACTTGAAGGGGGGGGTTGAAGAAAATAGCACTAACAAATCATTAGCAGTCATTAGTGCAAATGCTTTATGGTGATTAGTTTCACCAAAGTTTTCATTGTATTGCTGTTTTTTTTTTTGTTTTACTTACACCTAGGATATTTCTTTTGTCTTTTAGCTTCTGTATAGCTGTTGTTGTTTCTCCTTTTGATTGGTTAAGGTTTGTATAAATAGTGATGTAAAGTTTTCCTAGGTTAGATTGTAATATACACAAGGGCACCGTTATTGAGGTGCAATAGAAAATTACAGCAAACACATTTTGCTTGTTGAGCAACATAGCTTTCCAAGAAAGTTTGAAACTTTATTTTCACTTTGCTTAGAAAGTGTCAACTTTCTTCACTCATACATACTCATTTGAAAAAAAATATACACATTTTTAAACAAACGTAATCATCAGTTAATTTATGATGTTCATTTTTCATTTGTAAAAAATATACACACTCATTTGAAAGTTACATACTCATTTGTTCTCACCTGCAAACATACTAAACTCTCAATTACTTTTTGCTCTTATCTATTAAACTATAGCTAGAAGTATGTTAAAGAAATAATAAATGCAGACCCAAAAGTCACATAAATCAGAAGATATAAGAGAGAAGGAGAAGGAAGCTCACATCCCAACAAGGAAAATGAACATAAGATGTTGGAGGAACAGATGGAGACGATTCCCAAACACATCCAACTATCATAATTCACAACTTTCTTCTTGAAATGAAAGTAAACTCCATTAAATTTATGCTTTGCAAAATTGAAGAACAGTTGAAAAGGAGAGCTTAAACAATTCATCAACGGCTAAAATTCATCATTGAGTGGAAGTAAATTACTGAGTGTAGCATGTGAGAGGGGAGGAAATGAAAATGCACCAAGTTTTGAAACTAGGATAGAGACATAGAGTAAATACAAAAATACATGTACATGCAAAATACTCATTTGCTAAATGTCGCCCTGAAATATCCTGGTAACGCCCTGTATAAATACATGTACATGTATTTATACTCTAACATTCACTCTCCCACTCTCTTTCACTCTCTTCACTCTCCCTCACTCTCTCACTACATCTCTCTCATCAACAAAGAACTCCCAGCAAGATCTCCGGCGACATAACTCCGGTAACATTTCCGGCCAATTTTCCGGTCACTTCTCATCACAATAACTCCGGCGACATAACTCCGGCAACATCTCCGGCAACCTTTCCGTTTACATTAAGTGCAATTTTTCCTGTAAAAAAAAAGGACTATAATAACTTAAAAATACCGAAAAAATGCCTAGGTGCCTAATTTAGGCACCCGAACATGTGGTCAGGCGCCTAAATTAGGCGCCCAACCACAGGTACATGCGCCTAAATTAGGCGCCCAACAATAGCTACAGGCGCCTAAATTAGGCTCCCAACCACAGGTACAGGCGCCTAAAATAGGCGCCCAACCATACGTAGAGACGCCTAAATTAGGCGCCTGCGAAATTTTTCGACATTTTCAAGTCAATTTATGGTAAATTTTACTCTATTATGAGATGTTCTAATAAAGCTAAATAAAATCGGCCAAAATAGGGACTGAAACAAAAAATGATTACACTAAACCCCATGTATCGTAAGTTTTTCGAAGCGCCAGGTTCAAGATATTCTATCAGTTTTATTCGAATTTTTTTAATTACATTAGTGTTTGTGTGGTCAACGCCGGTCAAAGTTGGTCAACGCCAGTAAACACCTTGGTCAATGCCGGAAATCTTGAGAGAGAATGAAAGTGAATAAAGAAAGTGTGGTGGGGTTGTGTGGAAAACATGGACATGTGAGAGTTTAAATAAAGAAAGGGAAAGAGGAAAGGAGGGAATGGGGAAATACAACTCATGTATTTTTGTGCAAAAATACAGGGCGTTACCAGGAAATTTCAGGGCGGCATTTAGCAAAACCCGCAAAATATGACCTAAGAAACTTCTAATATCTGACACGCTCTTTGGAGTTGGCCACTCACTCACAACTTGAATCTTAGCAGGATCTACTGAGACTCCTTCCTTAGACACATAGTGACCCAAAAACGCTACTTTCTCCAAACGGAACTCACACTTAGAGAACTTGGCATATAATTGGTTTTTCCTCAATGTCTCCAAAATGATCCTCAAGTGATTATCATGCTCAGCCTCATTCCTCGAATATATCAGTATGTCATCAATGAAAACTACCACAAGCTTATCTAGAAACTCATGAAAGATCCTATTCATTAAGTCCATAAATATAGAAGGAGCATTGGTTAACCCAAATGGCATTATAGTGAACTCATAGTGACCATAACGCGTTCTAAAGGCAGTCTTAGGTACATCCTTATCAGCTACCCTCAATTGATGATATCCTGAACGTAAGTCAATCTTTGAGAACACACTCGCTCCATTCAACAGGTCGAATAGGTCTATTCAAGGCAAAGGATATTTGTTCTTGATGGTTACATTATTCAACTCCCTATAATCAATACATAGCCTCATGCTTCCATCCTTTTTCTTCACAAACAACACAGGAGCTCCCCAAGGTGATGCACTAGGCCTAATATAACCTTTATCCAATAGCTCTTGCAATTGTATTTTCAGCTCACTCATCTCAGGAGGTGCCATTCTATAGGGTGCCTTAGATATAGGTGCAGTTCCAGGAACTAAGGCTATGGTGAACTCCAACAACTCTCGCGGTGGCATACCTGAAATCTCACTTGGAAACACATCCATAAACTCGTTCACAATTGGAACATCCTCAAGCTTCACTTCAACTTCCTTACTCACATCCTGCACACTACAGAAGAATAACTCACACCCCTTTCTCATCAACTTTCTTACTTGCATAGCAGAGATAACTCCAAACTTCTTAGGTTTCCCAAAGCGTCTATAGGAGGTTAATTTTCCCAAAGGGTTTCTTAACACTATCTTCTGAATCTCACAGTCGATATTGGCCTTGTAAAAACTTAACCAATTCATCCCAAGAATCACATCTAGGTCTCCCAAATTGAATTCTATTAAGTCAGATTGGAAAAACATAGTCTCCTATCTTCAAAGGCAAATTTCTAAACAGCTTGGTACACCTTATGATCTCCCCAGTAGGAATACTGATAGACAAGTCAATTTCTTCATAATCTACTAACCCCAATTGAATTTCCTCAATCAAACCTTGCTCAAATCACTGAGCCTTTAACTCCTCAGTGGCTACTACCTAAAAACCTAGACAATGCTATGGATTTGCTATAATACTCAGAGATGGTCATGCTCCCCATCCTAAGGTCTATGAACTCCTGAGCCTTTTCTTTCTCATAAAAGCAGGGTAAAATTTTTCCCTTAAAGCGACGAATAAAGGATTCCCAATTAAACTCTTCCACAACACTAAGTCTATTTCCATTTTCTTTCCACCATAAGTCAGCCTCATCTTTCAGATATAGTACAACTTGACCTACTTTCATACCTTCAGGACAGTTCACAGCCCCGAAAATCTTTTCAAACTCCCTAATCCACTCTTTAAGAAGGTAGGGTCAGCTTGCCCCTTATAGTACAACGATTTAATCTTAGCTAGTCTCTCAAACATGTCCCCATCAGAATCGGGACTCTCAGTTCTTTCGTGAGTCAATTTCTCTGCCAATAGGCGAATAGCATAAGCTAAGGCATCATTGTTGTTTGACACTCTACTTCGCGACTGAAATTTAACGTAACTCTACTTTGGTTTCGATTCACACTTACTTGCCATTTCCTACGAAGACAACATTTGATTTGACCATAAAGATCGCATTAACAAATAATTTCTCATGAAGTTACTATAACACTAAGTTCACACATTATGAACCATAACAATCATATATTCACGCATGAATAAAAAATCACTTAAATAATCACATAAGGATCAAATGAAACCAATCATAATAAATAAAATATTTTCCCTTTTCACGTACTAAAATATATTCTCACTCAACTCAAATAACTGAATAATAACTTTTATTCCTCGAACGATAACAAGAATATTTTCCAATCCAAAATAACCAACTTATTCCTCAACAATATAAAGATGCTAAAGAAGGAAATTTAAACCATTGTAGCTTGACTACTTTCCAACAACTAATCTTAAAGCATAAATAAATACTCTTATGGAGTTACATTATCATTTCTATCCTTATTTCCTTTATGTTTTTATGGAGTAAACATTTCATCTTCAAAGTCTCCAGAGTCTTCACTACAATAATAATAATAATAATAATAACCTGAATTCCTAGATCTAGTAGATCATCGAATCCTTTTGGGTTGATGTCCATTTCCATCCATCTCTAAATCACTAACATCGCTCAGATAAGGTCTCCAAGTAACATTGTAGATGTCCTTTCAGGTTTGCGCTCTAGTACGATCAAACTCGTGAATTACTTCATATATCGCTAATAGGGATGCCTACTTTTAACACATAACGCATAATGCTCTCTAAGCTAGTGTAGCTATCACTTCCAGGCTCATGACATCGAACATTCTCATCATCACTCAATACAATTGGGTTATGATGGCTTCCTACTCTATTAACTTGCCTGTCAATTCTATTAACTTGCCTGACAGACATGGTTAGGGATCTATAACAAATAAATTAAACCTATTCCAATGGATATACTTAGTACTCTCCCTGTACGCATTCCCAAAAATAATAATACACAAGTTGCCATTAACATCATAGGCACAAGAATATAACACTTAGCAGGCAAGAAAAATACAAACAATTTGCAGGGAAGAAAAAATAATCATGAATAGTTAGCAGGGAAGAAAATAATAATCATGCTGAACTAACTATTCAATGCAGGCATATAATATTTCTATCCTATATGCCCTTCCTATACTATCCATTCTCACAATGCAACAATTAAAACTTTGAAGGCATGAAAAATAATGCAGGCATCCTTATAAAATAGTACTAATTAAATGTCGAACTAAAAAAAAGTTCGACTAAATAAAAAAAAAAATTAAGACTTCTAAAATTCGAAAGAGGAAAATAATTCGAATTTTTTTTCTTTAAAAAAAAATTTTCGGAATCCTAACATTTTCGAATTATCACAAAAATTCGAAATAACAAAAAATTTCGAGCAAATAAAATTTTCGGACAATGATAAAAAAAAAATCGGACCCCTAAAAAAAATTCGGTCCTCTGAAATATACATATAATAATATATTCCTATAAGTTTTTCAAAACGAACAAGTAGGAGCAATTCTAAGAGTTTATTCAAATAACTAGTAAGTTAGTTAGGCGCCTAAAAGTTTTGAAAATAACCTAAAGCTCCCAGATACCACTTTGTAACACCCCGATAATTCTCTCTTTTCAGAAATACCTTTTCAATATAAAACTTAGAGAATTACCCAAGTATTATCGCCCGTGTGATAACGTATCGGCTTATTCAGAATTTTGCAGCGGAAAACATCTAACTAAACTTCATACTTTATTATCATAAATAAATAAATAAGTACTTTAAAATCAAACACTCTATATATGTCTACTCAAACAAACTTATTATAATACGTTCCTACTAATGCAGAAAATATGATATACTAGATTACACAAGCTCTCCATTCCCAGATTCCCAATGATGCAACATCTGCGAACCTGTAAATGTCAATGCTCTAGAGAATCTGCTCACCAAAATTGGGTCATCACAGGATCAATAAGGCAAAGCCATGATCAACAATCACAAACAAAGCACGTAATCAGCAAAGCTGAGTACTACATAGTAACACGTAAATATACCTAACATGATACTAATAAATAACGTGCAGGGATAAATAATTCTATAACAATATAACATTTCTGCAGACAACTTTTACTGAACTAAACTCTAAACATCTTTTTATTACTTAAATGGAATTGTTATTGGACCTGAGTTGTCTTATCTACTAATGCCTTCATTAAGAAGACGAAATACGGGAGCTACCACGTATTCCGAAAATGACCCGCGATATCGAGGAACCTTTGCTAACCGAAAAGGGATGGTGATCAATCCATCTCTCGTAAAAAGCCATGGCTCGCTCACCATGTACCCCAACTCCTAATGTCCAACTCTAGACGTGCACCAGTCTAAAGTCTATAACTATCCTCGTTACACGTTACGTTCTTTACAAGTTATTACTTGTTATGACACACATACAAGCAACACAGAAATACAATTCAAACATTCACAACTGAACTTCTTTTATCTTAGGATTTAATAAGTGATCACAACTTACAACCTAAGACTTACTTTCTTTTAATCTCAACTTTCTTATTTGTTGAACCTAGCCAACAATCAAACTTACCTTTTAAAATGCATACTTATCAACTTACCAAATAAGGCCCACAGTCCTCATAAAGTAGTAAAAATAATACTTGTAAGGGAACACATGAATAACATGAATCAATCTTAATAACATATTAATTCCCCCATGTGAATTAATAAATAAAGTTTCCATCAACATGCTTGCATCAATAAATCCATACAAACATGACAATTCTTTACTCATAATAAATCTCATAATCAATATGCTTGCTCACAGGCATAAAACATGTAGAAATCAATCATACTAGAAATCACATATGAACTTATAAAGTTCCTATACATGATACTATAACTTTTTCCTCCTTAAATCATGATACTAATCACATAGCACACAGGTATGTACGTACCTTGTGTAGATAAATTGAGAGGCCACTTTTCTACTCTAAAAGTTGCCTAGGGAATAATCTCCGCCTAACAAAATACAAAACATTGGTATATCAATATACCATTTAATTTACAGCAATAAAACTTCACTTAAAAACGTGTCAAAACCTTTTCTAAAATTCTTTTGACACCAAAGATTAAATATTTCAAACCCTAAAATATGGTACTACTAAAATAGGCTTTTAAAACCTCAAAAATCAAGACTTTAATATTTAAATCTCTCCTTGAACATAAAATATTAAATCTGAAATTTTTTTGCTTAATAATATGAAACATATAATCTGAAATAATTAAAGATACAATCTTTAAAAAATAATTTAACAAAATAATACTTTGAAATATTAGATCAATATATATGAAATCAATATATAAGAAAACGAGGAAAAGAATCAAAAGAAAAAGGGAGAAAAATAGTGAAATACCGAAATCGCGAGTGAAATATGGCAGCAAAATTGCGAAACTTGCAGAGGCCATAACTGATAGAATAATAATCGGAATCGAGTGATTCTTGAGCGTAAATTCAATAACTTTTCGAGATCTACACTTTCTCAGAAGGAATTTTTGGCTAAAAATAAACGGAACTATGAGAAATCTGGACAATCAGATTTGGGTGAGAGAAAAAACGAGTGAAGGGAGGGAAAGAGGAAAGAAGAATTAGTGGAAAACAAAAGCCAAATCTGAAAATATGAATCATGGGAGGTTTAATGAAATATTTATAGGTTCCCTTTCCCTAATCCTAGTAGAATTAGGAGTACGTAAGAATAAGAGTCTTATTAGGAAAAGAATTACTCCTTTGGGCTTTCAAATGGGCTCAAAAGGCTACAAATTGGGCTCCTCAACCCATAAGCTTAATTTAATAATTAAATATACTTTAAATACTACTATTTAAATAATTAAAGTTCCACTTAATGAAACATTTAATTAATTTAAGAAATAAAAAACCATAAAACTCTTTTAACTCCTCAAAATAGTCAAACATTAAAATAATTCGAATCATAAAATATTAAAATCATTTATAAATATACTTTAAATATATTTATAAAATTCATAAAATTACGGGGGATTACAATTAAGACCACGGTATGTTTCATCATCGGATCCTTAAATGGGGAGACACGATTATGTGTCTACAATGATAGACAAAGTCCAACATGAAGGGGGGGGTTGAAGAAAATAGCACTAACAAATCATTAGCAGTCATTAGTGCAAATGCTTTATGGTGATTAGTTTCACCTAAGTTTTCATTGTATAGCTGTTTTTTTTTGTTTTACTTACACCTAGGATATTTCTTTTGTCTTTTAGCTTCTGTATAGCTGTTGTTGTTTCTCCTTTTGATTGGTTAAGGTTTGTATAAATAGTGATGTAAAGTTTTCCTAGGTTAGATTGTAATATACACAAGGGCACCGTTATTGAGGTGCAATAGAAAATTACAGCAAACACATTTTGCTTGTTGAGCAACATAGCTTTCCAAGAAAGTTTGAAACTTTATTTTCACTTTGATTAGAAAGTGTCAACTTTCTTCACTCATACATACTCATTTGAAAAATAATATACACATTTTTAAACAAACGTAATCATCCGTTAATATATGATGTTCATTTTTCATTTGTAAAAAATATACACACTCATTTGAAAGTTAAATAGTCATTTGTTCTCACCTGCAAACATACTAAACTCTCAATTACTTTTTGCTCTTATCTATTAAACTATAGCTAGAAGTATGTTAAAGAAATAATAAATGCAGACCCAAAAGTCACATAAATCAGAAGATAGAAGAGAGAAGGAGAAGGAAGCTCACATCCCACCAACAAGGAAAATGAACATAAGATGTTGGAGGAACAGATGGAGACGATTCCCAAACACATCCAACTATCATAATTCACAACTTTCTTCTTGAAATGAAAGTAAACTCCATTAAATTTATGCTTTGCAAAATTGAAGAACAGTTGAAAAGGAGAGCTTAAACAATTCATCAACGGCTAAAATTCATCATTGAGTGGAAGTAAATTTCTGAGTGTAGCATGTGAGAGGGGAGGAAATGAAAATGCACCAAGTTTTGAAACTTGGATAGAGACATAGAGTAAATACAAAAATGGAACCAATGAATTTGTGTAAGTGTACTTTCAAAAATAGGATAATGTACGTGCAAAATACTCATTTGCCAAATGCCGCCCTGACTTATCCTGGTAACGCCCTGTATAAATACATGTACATGTATTTATACTCTAACATTCACTCTCCCACTCTCCCACTCTCTTTCACTCTCTTCACTCTTCCTCACTCTCTCACTACATCTCTCTCATCAACAAGGAACTCCCATCAAGATCTCCGGCGACATAACCCCGATAACATTTCCGGCCAATTTTCCGGTCACTTCTCATCACAATAACTCTGGCGACATAACTCCGGCAACATCTCCGGCAACCTTTCTGTTTATATTAAGTGCAACTTTTCCGGCCAAAAAAAAAGGACTATAATAACTTAAAAATACCGAAAAAATGCCTAGGCGCCTAATTTAGGCACCCGAACATGTGGTCAGGCGCCTAAATTAGGCGCCCAACCACAGGTACAGGCGCCTAAATTAGGCGCCCAACCACAGGTACATGCGCCTAAATTAGGCGCCCAACAATAGCTACAGGCGCCTAAATTAGGCGCCCAACCACAGGTACAGGCGCCTAAAATAGGCGCCCAACCATAGGTATAGACGCCTAAATTAGGCGCCTGGGAAATTTTTCGACATTTTCAAGTTAATTTCTGGTAAATTTTACTCTATTATGAGATGTTCTAATAAAGCTAAATAAAATCGGCCAAAATAGGGACTGAAACAAAAAATGATTACACTAAACCCCATGTATCGTAAATTTTTCGAAGCGCCAGGTTCAAGATATTCTATCAGTTTTATTTGAATTTTTTTAATTACATTAGTGTTTGTGTGGTCAACGCCGGTCAAAGTTGGTCAACGCCGGTAAACACCTTGGTCAATGCCGGAAATCTTGAGAGAGAATGAAAGTGAATAAAGAAAGTGTGGTGGGGTTGTGTGGAAAACATGGACATGTGGGAGTTTAAATAAAGAAAGGGAAAGAGGAAAGGAGGGAATGGGGAAATACAACCCATGTATTTTTGTACAAAAATACAGGGCGTTACCAGGAAATTTCAGGGCGGCATTTAGCAAAACCCGCAAAATATGGGTAGTCTACATGTAAAAATAGGACAATGTACATTAAAAACTTGGATAGTGTACATTTAAAAACTGGATTGTGGATACTATACATTCAAAAATCGGACAATGCATATTCAGTTTTGGATAGTATACATTTCAAATTAAGATATTGTATAGTGTACATTCAAAATTTGGAGCCATATCATGCTTGTGTAAATTTTTTCCACAGATTCCCGCTAATTCAAACCCTAGAGTTCCTTTTTTACTAGAGTAATGGATGAAAAAGTAGCAAATTTTGGAATTTCTCCTACAAAATCATCAAATGGCATACTCTCATCTTGGAATTCCTCCGCCTAATAAAAAACAATGCTACTACGAAAAATTGAATCGGTAACCTGAAAGGGTTCCAACTCTAAGACGTTTCTCGAATTAATGGAAATTATCGAAGACTACCAGTAGACACATAATCGTGTCTCCCCATTTAAGGGTCCAATGATGAAACATACCGCGGTATTAGGTGGCGCGACCCAAGGGAAGAGCAATCCAAAGAACCAATCCAAAATTGTCTTTCGAAATGATATTCTAAAGCCCAATTAATTATTCATGATGATTAATTGTATTTTGAGCCCATAAAATATTTTGAGTCCATTTAAAGTGTTTTAAGAGCCCAATTAAATATTTATTATTTTAATATATATTTATATATATATTTATTATTATCTTTGATAAATATTTTAAATACAAATCAGATTTTTATTACGTAAAATTCAATCTCCGGATTTTAAGGATAGAAAAGTATCTTCAAAGCACGCGTTTAATAAAAAACTGGAATATGCTGAAATATGCGCCGGACGCGGCGTCCGCGCTCAGCGCGTCACGTGCGTCCAGCACATTGGCCAGAGCACGTTAGGCACGCCAATGAGCGCCTGACACGTGGGTTTGTGACTCACACAGAGTCTTGCGCCTGGCGCAGACCCTGTGTGAGACGCAAGTTTATTATTATCTTTTTTAATACACGTACACAGGTTGGCGCGTAAGGCGCACGCTCTTTTTTCCTTTAAATACTTGTGATTTCCCGAATTACGGACGGCTTTTCGATTTATTATTTCACGAACTGAAAAACTCTCGAATACTTATGAATTAAATTACGAACACTCAAACACAAATACTTCAATTACTTTTCCAATTTCTGGTCATACTACGTTCTTAGTTCCACGATTGCTCCGCCTAAAGATCGTTGCGCTCTTCAACCTAAGCCGCATAGGTATAATTCCTGAGGATCCTTGAATAATTCAATTATATTTGTTGCTTTGAAGTTACTTACAATTTATTCCTGATGTAGATCTTTAATTAATAATCGTTATATGTATATTCTAATCCCTTTTCTATACTTTATTTTATATTCATGTTATTATTATTCATATCTATGTATATTATATGCTTGCCTGATTGTTCTATTCATATTCTATGATTGTCTTGGTTTATTATTTTTATCACCCACATGTTATTTTTGCTAATCAAGACCTAAAGAACTGTTCTAATATTAATCAGATAATTTGGACAACTTGTTAGGTTCCTTGTAATATTGATTGCTTAATAATATATCACTAAAAATTAGTCTTTTATGTGTTTCCTGAACCAACCCAGACTAATTATTTTTAGAGTGTATAAAATATTATATGATTATTATTTGGCATAAAATTTGTTATGAATCGATATATAGTAGAGGCCAACAATGGGTGAATATGGTTCATTATGACCGTGTTCGTACCCTCGCCCCCGAACTCAATCTTTGGTTCATTTTGACCATCTATGGAGTCAGGACGGGGAAATCTACATTGGATAAGTCCCACAATTTGTCCCTACGGTTTCCCATATCCAATTAGGTTTATGATTATTCCTTTAAAGAATTGTTGGCGACTTCAAAACAATTTTCAATAAAACCTTAACAATGAGGTAGTCAAATCAAATACGTCTTTCACCGCGTAGGCGAAATAAAAACACGCCTACACTACCATATGTGCTGTTGTAGTGGATTGTACAGTGAGGTTTTTGGAGAATGTGGATGAAAATAGTCGAGAGACAAGTTTGGAACTTAGGCTTCTATTTTTGTTTTTTGTACTTTTGGAAAGAAGGTGGGGGCAGGCCAAAGAATGTTTCTTTGGGAACTTTTTTCTCTATTTCCACCTTCTTCACTCCAATTTTGACATATAAATACCCACCCTTTTCCTTCTTGAAAGTAGACTAAGGTTGTCTTTCATAAATATATTTTTTTAAGATTTTAAATTGCTAGAAAAATTTTAATAAAAAGTCTTGTGTGTGGACTCTGTTCATACTAATATTAGCGTGGACCAAAGGCCTCACACATGTAAATTGTATTGCCCAGCCAAAATAAATGATTGAGACTCAGTCAAGGGAGGAGATGAAGAGTTGCTAGTAACGACCCCATCAGACACAGGGACACAAAGTGTCTCCTTAATCTTCTCTGTATCCCTTCGCATGAACATAAATAACTCATACACGCACTTTCATAAAAAGTCACAGTAACTATTTCGACAAAAAGGACACCATGAGATATTTAGTATAGATCAAACTAAGTAATCAAATTCATAATAAGATAATCTACATATTAGTAACTATGTCTTCAATTTGGTCACTATATATTTTAATAGATAAAACCATAGTGACCTTTTCTTATATCATAGTGACCCTAAAAATATGAAGTTTTTAAAATTAAACATGAAAGAGAGCTAATTACAACATCCAAACCATAAATCAAGCCATCTTTCTTTTTTGTCATGAGGCATTAGTCTTCTATTTCTTCCTTTTCTCCTCATCTGCCATCTTTTTCTTGTCATCAGCCATTAGTCTTCTTTTTTCTCTTTAATGGCCTTCTTCCTCATCTCTTCAACATCCTTAAAATATATTAACCCGTCTAGACTCGAATTCTGGCAACTAGCAAGAACATCACCCTAAAACTGTTCATATCAGACAACACCAAAGCAGCAATAATTTGAGCTTGTGGAAGACGCCTAATTGGAGCATAAACAAGTTTTTGCAGTTGATCATCAATATCAACATTATTATCATCAAACTTAGAACGTTTATAGAATGCAGGATCTCCACATCTATGAAAAATATAGATCGAAAGATTAACCAAATAGGCTCTGTTCTTTTGGATTGAATTAATGAAAATTCATTTCAGTTCAGTTCAGACAAATTCAATTCAATTCAGTTCAGTTCAGTTCAGGTTTATTCAGTTTAGTTCAATTCAGTTAGTTTCCTCTCACAGTTTTCATTCATTTCAATTCAGTTCAGTTCAGTTCAGACAAATTAAGTTCAGTTCAGTTCAAACAAATTCAGTTCAGTTCAGTTCAGTTCAATTCAGTCCAAAAGATCATAAACATAGTGACCAAAATGATAATATAGTAACTCTTATGATCATATAGGTAAATATAGTCATAAAAATTAAACAACTAAAATTACATAGTGGCCAAAATTATAATATAGTAACTCTTATGATTGTAAAGGTGACCGTAGTCATAAAAATTAAGCAATTAAAAGTACATAGTGACCAAAATGGTCATACAATAATAACAATAACTCCTATATACAATTGTATAGGTAACTATAGTGACCAAAATATTACTATAGTAACTCTTAAGAGTGTACTAGTAACTATAGTCATAAAAATAGAACAATTAAAATTATATAGTGACCGAAATGATAGTATAGTAACACTTGTGATTATATAGGGAACTATATTCATAAAAAAATAATTAAAATTACATAGTGACCAAAATAATAATATATTAACTCTTATTTGTACAGGTAACAAATGGCACCTTGAAAGTAATTTTTATGATAATATAGTGGCCTATATGATAATATAATAATACTTATGAAAGTACATCTTTAACTTCAAACATCAGACACCATTGTTGAAGAATTGAAGCATTCAAACTCCCATGCTTTCACACCAAAATAATAATAATAAAAAGAGAACAAAAAAAAAGAAGCAGCTCTGGTTGCTTCACCACAATCAGGGGCGGAGCATTTGTAAACAAGGGGTAGCACGTGCTACCCCTGTTTTTTTATATAAAAAAATTGAGTTTTCCTTTTTTCGAAAAAAACGGACTAGAAAAGGAAGCTTGTAGCCCAGTAGGTTGTGCCAGTGCCAACAGCGAAAAGCCTGAAACCTCTGTTACTTTCTCTTCCCCTTTTCTCTCTCCTCAGTATCCCTTGCAGACTTGCAGTTGCCTCACCCGCCTATTTCATGCAGTCATGCTCAATCACTTTAGTCTTTATGTCAAATATTTTTTTTTTCAATTTTCAGTGCTTTAACTACATCATTATTCATTCGAAATTCATTATCAAATACTGTATGATTATTCTTCTCCACCAAAAATTAGTTCATCTAAATGATAGAATCATTGCTTTGGCTTGCTGAGTTTTTCCCAAATAAATTTTTTCAAATAATGTATTTTAAAAACTCTATTTGAACTATTGCAATTTTCTTCTATTAAAAAATCTTTAGAGACTTTATTTGGATTTTATAGCTCAGATTTTTTTTATTCTATACTATCCCAATGTTAGGCTACCCCTCATCCAGAATCCTGGATCCGCCCCTGACCACAATCAAATCTCCGACAACATTATTGTTGTTCATTCTTCATAGATTATACTGCTTAATTAACCTTGTTTTTAAGGTTTATGATTTTTTCGTTTAGTGTTCTTCCTTTTATTCTCCCCTAATTTAGAGTTTTTATTCCAGGTTACCAAACTTTCGCAAGATCGTTACAAAATTTCATAATTGCATAAAAGAAAGCCAAATTAACACATAATAATAACAAAGCTAACTCAAGAAACAAAGTTACTTGAAATCTCAAATTCTAAAACCAGTAAAGCAAACAACTACAGTTGCAAGTCCAAAAAACTAAAACAAGCAACTAGAAATTCAAGTGCAAAAAATGGAAATAATAAAACAATAGACGATATATGAGTTATTATCAAGAAAATCAGTAAAAACCTGAATTACGAACGCCTCTCTTTGTCTTTCCAACACCAACGCCTCTTGTTTTCGCCGTTGCAACAGAAAAGACAGAGAGTTTTAACAAAAAAAATAGACTTAAATTGTAAGATAAAAAACAGAAATGGAGAGAGAAAAAATGAAGAAAAAAGAAATTTGAAGATTCAGAGAGAAACGAGAAAGACGGAGAAAAAATGCAAAGAGGGAGAGAGAAATGAGTGTGCAGTCCAGAAATATGAGAAGAAGATAGAATAATGAGACGCAAACATATAAACCCACACTCCAAAGATTTACACGTGCCAACATAAAGAAAACTTGTATTTTTTGCACGCGATGCGTGCGTGACATCGCGTGTATGTGATTTTATGGAAATTTTCAATTTATAATCCTCATTCATTAGTTCGGATTAAAAATTAATTTTATATGTAATTATACATATAAGTGTATAACTATATATTTATAAAAAGGACCGGATATTTTTTTTTGAAAACATAAGATATAAGTGTGTAACTATATCTCTGCTAGATAATGAATAAGGATTAAATAGAAATTTTCAGTTATTACTTTGAGATTCATCGGTGGTATTGTACATGTTTGTTCATCAAAACTTTTATATGTACTTGGTCCACACTAAATTTAGTGTGGACTCAATCTTCATGCATGTGATTTATGAAAAAAAAAAGAGTCACTATGTTAAAAAAGTAATAGATATAAGAGAGTAATAGCTATAGATTGTAAATCTTGATTATGTGAGAAGAAAAGTTACTATGTTATAAGGTGTAACTTTTATTATAAGATAATGGTAGATTAATATAACATAAGATTGCAAAAGGTAACTATATGAAGAAAAAGGGTCACTATATCACATTGATGGTTTTGGTCCACAATAATATTAGTGTGGAATAGGTTCACACAAGACTAACTCATCTTTCTTTTCTTTTTCTTTTTAAAATTTGGAAGTTATCTTCACTCAAAAAAATCTGGCAATTACATTAGAGTTTCTTTTAATTTCCATGACTTTTTTGCGCTCATTAATTATCTTAAAATAACAAATACATAAAAGGTATTTAAGGGAATTTAGATGGACACCAAAGTTCTTAAGAGTTTTCATATATAATAGAGATGACAACTTTCTTAAATAGATTTTGGTCCACATTAATATTAGTTTGGACCAGATCCATTTAAAAATTTAACAAAATTTAAAAGGTTGTTTCTCGTAACAAGTGACATATAACAGAGTTCATTCATCATACACCTGAAATAGCACCATAAACATTGTACATCTTTAAGATCGATTTTTACTCATTTGCGCATTTAGAACTCTCATGTTTAGTACGTTTTACTCATTTGAATTATTTCAAATGAACAATAAAAAAAAAAATAGTTTTGGGTGTATGCTTCACAAGACACCTAGGTGTATAATAAAATTTGTACATATAACATGTCTGTTTTGATGAAATTTTCTAAATTTATTCGCGCACCATTATCTAGGAAAGCGTCTATCGAAAATAAACAGACAGACGCCACGCCAGACCCATGTCAGCAGCAATTACAAGTATTACCCACTCGTAGCATTTGCAGCTTCGACACATGAGACGCCATCACCAACGTCAGCATCTGCTTCGATTTTCAGAACCCACCCTCTCCTTTCCATTCTCTTCAACCCGATATTTTCTTTCTTAAAAGGTATTATATACGCCCTAATTATTCATTTCATTGTATACTTCTATTTAAGCCCTTCTTAGCTCAGCTATTCTTGTAAAATCATCATTTGTATTCTGTCCAATTTTACTCTTTTTGCCTTATAGAAAATCGAATATGAAAGGGTTTGTTTCTTATTACTTACTGTATTATTCTCTTTTTCTTTTCTATACTAAATTTCATAATTTCTTTATCATATTCCAAACTTAATTGTCTTCTTTTCCTCATATAAAACATTAAAATTGTTCCCAATTTCGAAATTCTTCTCCATCCCAGCAATGCAAGTTCTCTTTTGAAATTCCTTCCTTTTATTTGGCGTTTCGAATTGTTCTCACTGTTTTGTTAATAAGTAAGCTTAATTTGGTTTGCTGCATTAATTTCAAACTTTGACCCAATTTTTGTGGTGCCAGATTTTGCAAAACGAAGTATTCAGTTGATTCGGAAATGCCGGCGAATAACCGGAAAAATGTGGTGGTAGTTGGAGGTGGAATTGGTGGCGCTCTTCTTGCTAAGCATCTTCAGAATCACGCCCATGTCACTCTTATTGATCCGTATGTCTTCCTTTTTTTTTTTAATATGAGATACTGAGGATCATCTCGTAGCTTTCCTGATGTATATAGCTCGATATGTAAATAGTGTATATCGCAGTGACATTTTACGTAATCCCAGCTATTTTCGAATTTCACGAAAATAATGGGGGTGTCTTTGACTATTTTTCCTAATAAGTACAAAAATATCACTGTGATATGGACTGTTTCCATATCGTATTGGTAAATTAGTAGTTTCTTGAGCATGTTCCCGTGAAATGTGTTTTTGGGGGCCTAGTTAATGATTAATATGATTGTGCCTTTTTAGTACTTGGGGAACTACATGGTGGATTTTTTTTCCGAAAGTACGAAATGTTAAGAACTTTAGATCATTTTGGATGGGTGAAAAACATAAGTTAACTAGAATAGGTACTACTAAGCTAAAGCTAAAAGCTAATAAGGATATATGAATCTCTTACATTCAACAATTGACATATTGTGCATGCTAGTTAGGGGTTTTATTTAAGAGTCGAAGATGTATAGTTGAGTCCTATATACATCTCTATTCCTTATGTCTCCTTAAAATTGGTTTTGCCACAACATAGACTTTGGGGTAGTTGATTCTCATACGGCAAATTAGATGATATACATAGTTTATTATGTTGACTACTTATATAGAAATCTTATAATTGGGACTCATATTTTTGTTTTCTAGGTCATTGCATGCGTGCACTGAATTTGAAATTGGTTATGCCTCTAAATCTGAGACAATATGAGGGAGATTTATGTTATAAAATAAGTGGATATTATCAAATATAACGTGGTCAGTAATCTGTAACAAGTGTTCCATAGATTTACATTTTCATTTTGTGTGTATCTATTTGACTCAGTGCCAGAAATACACCCAAAGAAGGGCCCGGGGGCCCGGGGCGTGGGGGTTGAGGGTTGGGGTTAGCCGGTTGGTAGATATCAGATTAATGTTTTTCTTCTATCTATGCTGTTCTTCTTTACAATATTGCATATGATGTTTTATCAATAGAGCATGGAATTAAAACTCTCCCGTTCCGTTACAGAACGGCCGTTACGTAGCAGTTTTGGATTCTTGGTTCCCGCGAAATCCCGTTACGAACGCCATAATAAAAATCACATACTTCTCGCCGCGTTGTCCGTTCCGTAACGCGAACTCGCCCGCGTTAGAACGTTTTTATTCCCGTTACATCCGTTCTTTTCAAACATTGGCCAAAAATATTTGATGATTTAATTATATAGTTGATGAAACATGATATTCTGATAGATTTGGTTATATTATGTTGTAATAATGCTTAATAACTAAAACAATGCAAATAAGGTTAGAACGTATTAATGTGAATTTTTTAAAAAAATTCACGCCGCGTTGGCCGCGAAACGTTCTATTCCCCCGTTACAAGCCGTTCCCGCGACAACGCGACCGTTCCCGCGAACGCGACCGCGACCGCGTTTTTTTTCCCTGCAATAGAGTCCAGTTTTGTTTCACCATCCTCATTCTTGGATTAATTTTGTTTGGTTACAACCTTTCTGTGTCACTTTAAATGTTTGTATTGTGATATATGTCCACACAAATTTGTATGACAGAAAAAAGTATTTTGAGATCACATGGGCTTCCTTGAGATCAATGGTGGATCTATCATCTGCCGAAAGGTCCTTAATGAACTACAGTGAATTTCTCCCACAAGTGAAGTTAGTTACTTCTTATGCCACACAGATCACAGAGACTGAAGTCTTAACTGCACAAGGTGATTGTGTTCCGTATGATTACCTTGTAATTGCCACAGGTCATGTATACTCTGATCCTGTTACCAGAAGTGAAGGTCTTCGTAAATACCAAGAAGGTCTGTTTTCTTTACTGTTATATTGAAGCAAAAAAAATTCTATCAAATAAATAATTGATATCTATTTCAAAAGAATGACAAAAAAAAGATGTTGAATATTTTTACCCTTTGCTTTCTGACCACTTGAAAAAATGGGCAATAGTGTATATATGTATGCTGCTCAATATATGTATGTGTGCGATTTTTTCAGAATAAGTGATAAAGACACATTTAGCTTCCCTGAGCTTCATTGTAGAGGCTTCAGCAATAAAGATTTTCAAAGCTGATCTTATTTTCTCTTTTATTGATCTTGCAGCATTTGATAAGATAAAATATTCAAGTTCAATATTGATCATTGGAGGTGGCCCTAGCGGAGTAGAACTCGCTGGTGAAATTGTAAATGAGTTTCCTGATAAGAAAATTACTACGGTACACCGTGGACCTAGACTGCCGAGTTCATTGGGCCTAAGGCATCACCGAAGGCTTTGGAGTGGTTGACCTCAAAGAAAGTGGAAGTGCTTCTTAATCAATCTGTTGATTTGACATCATCCTCGAAGGTGTTTACAAAACTTCGGTGGAGAGATCGTAGTTGCCGATCGGTATTTCTCTTGCACTTTGGGACCCCATCGGGTTCTCATGGCTTAAGGATACAATATTAAAGGAGGAGTTGGACACCCAAGGGAAGCGGGAAGTTGACGAGCACCTAAGGGTTAAGGGTCATAGAAACATCTTTGCTGTTGGAGATATTACAAATGTTCCGGTGAGTCATCTTATACATCTTTTGCTACTTTTTTAGTAACTAAATGTTCATTTTAGTTTGGAATTGTTTTGGCTCAATAGACCTAGAGTTTCACCTAAATGACAGACCTGAAATGAAACTCAAACCAAAGCCATATATGTTATGATATTATTAACAATGGAGCCAACATGAAGCTAAATGTACAGTATTTATCAATAGAGTTTGTATGTCACATAGCTCCCCGTTAAATGAAAAAATGTTTTCCTTGTTATCTGCCAAGTCCAAAGCTCATATAATGCTTATGCCTCTTCCACTTCTATTGTCTCTTATTTATTTATGGTTGGATTTCTTGAAACTGGACAATTTTCATGAAGTTGCTTTACTCCCGTCTACGCCAGCTTACCATGGACAATGGCGAAGGCTGATGAAAGTCATCATGATCCACTTGTTTGCCTTGAAACAAACTTATCCCTCCTCTTTGCTAATATCAGTGAAATGGATGAATCTTTACCACATATTGCAATTAGCTCTCGCTTTCCCCCACATGCTGAAACACCAATTCACTCATGGACTCATGGTTAAGTTTTCATCCTTTGATGCCACTTATTTTCCACTGAGCACAATTGTACACTAGGCCACTTTTAACTCCTAATTGTGTAATGGCAATTGATATACATGAGCTCAATATCTACCCTTGACCTCCTGTCTCGTTTTCTTGTTACCTTTCTATGTATTAATAGTTCTTAAGGCTGCCTGAAGATAATGAGAAGTTGAGAACTATATCATAATCCATAAATCAGAGTCCAATACACCGTCCTGAATGACAAGTGTTGCAAACTGCCATGTTTGAGCTTCTCTTTCATCATCTGAACTTGACTCATAGATTCGGAAGTGAATTACAAGTCAGATCAATGTGCGAATTAAGTGAGCTTCCGTTGCATGCAACTTTTGTGTGTTTGGATCAGATCTTTTTGTTTCTCATGATGAGTTTAGACACCTTCTCTCCATGTATTTCCTTGTTCTAAATATTTTGTAACACGAAACTTAGGCTTGTTTCATAAGAAATGACGTGATGTTATCCCAACATATAAGTCTCATAAATTTAGCTAATGGGAATCTTTTTGGAGTTGGAAGTTGATGGAAAACCGTATGCAACTTATGAGGTGTCATTTCTATATCATGCATGTTTTGTGTATTTTAGTATGACGAATCTTGATAGGGGTATAAAGTTATTCTCTCTTCGCAGGAACTAAAACAAGGTTATTTGGCTATGAGACATGCTGACTTAACTGCGAAGAATTTGAGGTTGCTACTTGGAGGGGGGAGTGAAGAGAAAATGGGTGTTTACAAGCCTGCACGACCCATGGCATTTGTTTCTCTAGGAAAGAAAGATGCCGTGGCAGAAGTTAGTGGTTTTACCATGAGTGGGTGTCTTCCTGGATTGATAAAATCAGGAGATTTGTTTGTGGGGAAGACAAGAAAGACGTATGGCCTAAACTCTTAAGCTTTGAATGTAATAAATGTGTATGGTCCAAAAGCCAATATCATAGCATATAGTACAAGCTGTTCTGTATAGCTGAGAGTCCCTCTGGATATTATATTAGATATCAAGTTTGCTGATGTATGATTTATGTCCTCTCTTAAAAAAAGAAATGTATGATTTATGTGGTTATCTAGTTTGCTCTAATAAAATTTTATTTATTAAAGGAATGCTCAAAGCGTTGAAATCGAGGGGGTGGATTTTTCAAAATTTATTTCAATGGATGTATTGAAGTTGTACTCGTAATTCTTTTTGGGGTTTTACATGGTATTGTGTTAATATATCTTTTGTTGTAATTTTAGTGATCCCATCTCATCCTCGAGTAAGGTGGCCGCCTTTTTTTTTTTTTCTTAATAGACTCCGATCACAAAAGCTAAGTATGAAAAATCTCAATGCAGCTATGAGTGGAAGAGTGCTGATATGCCCATATCGGGTATGGGGCGACGGTTGCCCATACCAGGGATATAAAGGTAATTGTACATATTTAGTTTACTTGACCCTCTATTCCTGCCCCACAAAGAACGGGAAAAACAAAATTAATTTCGTTTTTGCTCCACTCTCATGCTCCTATTTCGTTTTGGGGGATTGCAGTAGCTGAAAGGTAAAAAAATTAGCAAAAAATTAATTGCAAATGTTAAATGTCTGAATGTATGTGAATTAAAAGTATTGATTTCCTTTCATTTGATTTCCTTTCAGGTGGGAATTTTAGTTGAAATAGCATTGTCGGGTGAAAATTAAATTGCGACGGGTTTGCAAATATCATATTGGGTAAACAAAATTCTGACTTCATTTCATTCAGGTAAGTTATATAACAGTGAGATATGCTCATTTGAAATGTTTGAATTCGAGGAATAGATGTAATTTTGAAAAGTATAAGTAGAGGGAAAAATTGCGAACTTTATGAAATTCGTGGATTAGATGTAAGAATAGATGTAATTTTGAAAAGTGTAATTAGGGGGGAAAATGCGAAGTTTAGGTCTAAATGTTGCGAACTTTATGAAATTCGAGGAATATATGTAATTAAATTGTGAAATGTTGTAATTTATTTGGAATATGAAAACATAGTTAATTGTTTGTAAGTTGGATTGTTGTGGGTATTTGAAATAAGATGAATTTGAAACTACCAATGTTCAATTACAATGACAGCCACATGGAAGAGTTGAGTGATCACAGTGATGAGAGTTCATCCTGTGAATTCAAGGAAGAAGCTGAATGCTTGGAGGTATAATTATGCGTTCTTGAACGTATTTTTATTAGGTATATGATGTAAGTTGTAATTTTGTTTGATCTTGATTTTGGACAAGATGAGTTGAATAAAGGCCGTCGAAGGAAGAGGAGCAAGAGTTTAAAGGGAGTGGCTGAAAAGGTTGTAGTGTATTTATGTTTGTTTTGTAGTTTATACAAAATTGAATAATTGACTTTCAATAATGTGGACTGAACTAATGTGTTTAGGTTGGGAAGCAAAAGCAAAGTAAAACAAAGTGATTTGTATTAAATCGAGATATGTTTAGGGTGAGTTGTGGTTGATTACTGCATGTTTGGAACATGTATATTTGCTGAAGCTTTAGTGTATTTGATTGTTGTGTGTATGTGTGTGTTCAAGTAAATGAAATCACTGAAGGGGGTGGTGTGAAGCTTCGGGGTGAAGTATGTAGAACTCAACTTAAAATGTGCAAAGGTGCGCATCCTAATGTAAATTGTAGGGTGGAGACTTTAGGTAGGGTTGTAGCTGTTTTGATGAAATGAAAGTTAAGTGGGTTAGGTAAATGGGTTTGGGTGGACTTCTTGAGTTGAAGCGGAGAAGATTGCCCCAGTCACTTTGTTATTGGCTGATGATGCGGTTGGACACAGAGAGGAGGGTACTAATGTTGCCAGGAGGTGTGGAATACCCATTGGACAGGAGTCAGGTTCATTGGGTGTTGGGTACCCCTTACGGTCTAAAGCGGGTGCCGAAGATGGCCCGAAATGATGATGTTAAGAGGGCAGTGGAAGATATTAGGCTTAAATATGGTATGGGGATTGGAATTCCTATCGTTAAAGTCCTTGAGAAAGTAGAGGGAATATGTGGTTATGATGAAGAAAATGAGTTTAAGACGGCTTTTCTTATATTAGCTTTGTGCGAGTGTCCTACTACATGTCGTAGGCTTGAAAGTGATCTTGTAGTTGCCGCCACTGTTGCTATGGATGCAGCGTCTTATGATTGGTCTTCCCTTGTTCTTGAGAAGCTTATATTCCATGGCCGTCACTTTGTGAACAAGGGAAAAACTAGGTCGTTGCTAATTCCCCTAAGATCAAATAAAAGTCCTAACTATCCACCTATACTAGTCAAGTGGTAAGCAAGGGTCGAACCACATGGATCGGAGGTCTCACCAAGATAGAATCACTAAGAGTAAGCTAAGTCGAAGAAATCGTCAAGTTTTGCTTAAACTAAGTAGTATAAACTATTGGAATCAAATTAGGAAAAACACTAGGAATGGGAAAACACCACAATCATGATTCACATCCAAAAACCAAGTAGAGTTATGGGGATTAACATGTAAAAGGGATATGCAAAGGAAATAAACAATCCTAAACACCTCTAAAATCTTTCTTAGGGAGTTTAGAGTCCTAATTATAGCAACAAAACCTATATTTCGAGGTGTTATCACTTAACTAGGCCAAGTTAAGAATTGAAATAAAACCCAAGTCAATACAAATCAACAAGTGATGCATAACAACCAATCAATCATAAATGAAGGTCTACCACTTAAAAAGCAAGCTATTAAGGGAAACAAGGGGGTTACTAAATGCAACCCCACTTTACTAACGCATGACCCAAAAAATACCCAAAAACCCTCATTATCATATTCTTTCTAAAAACCACTTCTCTCTCTTAAAATATTCTCTCCTTCTCCTTTCTACGATTAGAGAAAAAAACTTATAGAAGACCTAATTCACAAATTTTAATCTGATACTCATGGACGATAATTTTGACCCAAACGAATTTCAATCTGATGTAAGTTGTTCAGTTTTTTTTTTCCCGTAATTATGCAATTTCGTGAAATTCTTATGAAACGATTTGCCCTATTTCGTGCAATCTTCACGAAACAGATTAATTTGTTTCGCGCGATTGAGCGAAACGAGCTATTCGTTTTCGTGAAGATTGCACGAAACGGATGAATCTGTTTCTTGGAGATTGAACGAAGCAGGACTATTACCATTTGCGTGAAGATTGCACGAAAACAGTATAGGGTTTCGTTCAAACTGTACGAAATAGCTAAAGTTGCCTCGTGCGACATGAATGAAACAATGTAATCTCCTAAATAACAAAACATGCACAATTTTTTGTGTTTGTGATTGATGATGTTAAATTAATTTATGAAATTGTTGATGTAAAATTGATGATATTTATCAAATTTAGGAAATTGATGTATAAATAATTTTTGTGTTTGTGATTGATGATTGTATAATTGATGATTGATGATGTGTAAAAAAAATTTGTGTTTGATGATTGATTATGTTTATCAAATTTATGATAATATTTGTATTTTGTTGTTTTTATAAATTGTCAGAATGATGTTCATGTAAAAGAAGTTGATGAGAATACACCTGATTATAGTGAGTTTTTCACCACTACAACTATATTTCCCACTCGTAAAGCATTGCGTGATTGGGTTACTGAAGTAGGTAGGGTGCACAATATGGTGATAATCATCGTTCGATCACAATATGGTGAAAGGCAAGGCTTGGGAAATGCAAAAGCTACCCTCACTTGTGAGAGAAGCGGGCGATATAGACTGTATAAGTCTACAGAACGTGTAGATGTGGAGAAATTTACTGGTACAAAAAAAAGATTGTGTTCTTTTCAACTTCAAGCGAAGGAGCATGTCGATGGTGGTTGGAGTGTGTATGTCACTAATGGTAAGCACAATCATGATCTTCCAGATTTCAACGAGGGTCATGCGATTATTGGCAGGTTAAGTAAATATGAGCTCAATTTGGTAGAAGAATGAACTAAATCTCATGTACCGCCTAGTCAAATCATGAAAGTTCTTAGTAGGGTGGATATATGAAGAGACTTTGACTACAGTGAAGCATATTTATAATGCCCGTCAGAAGTTGAAAACTGAGGCAATGTGTGGTAGGTCTGTGATGCAACAACTAATGAAGGTGATTGTTGATAATAACTATCTGCAATGGCATCGTGAAAAAGTGGGAACAAAATTGGTTAGTGACATAGTTTTTTCTCATCCTGATGTTGTTGATCTATTGTTCTTATTTCCTTATGTGTTAGTCATTGATTGTACATATAAGACAAACAGATACAAAATGCCTTTTTTGGAAATAGTTGGTATAATTCCAACTGGAAAAAATTTTGTTGTCGGCTTTGCTTGGTTGAGAAACGAGAAGGAAACAAATTACCAATGGGTCATGGAATGTGTGAAACAGTTATTTGCAGAGAAACTACCGGGTGTGATTGTAACTGACAGGGAATTGGCTCTTATCAATGCGGTTAGACAAATATTTCCTAACTCAGCTCATCTTTTATGTACAAGACATATTGGGAAAAATGTGGACAATTATATAGGCAAGTTGACTAAAAATGAAGATATTGTCAAAGCATTCCGTTCTAGATGGTATAAGTTAGTGGATGCACCAAGTGTTGCTTTGTATGAACAACGATTAAAAGAAATGAATGAAGCCTTTAAGTCTATGCCAGCTGTGTTAGATTATGTGAAATCTACTTGGTTGGATCCATATAGTGATAGATTTGTCAATGCTTTTACAATGAACATTCTACATTTGGGCACAAGAACGACCAACAGGTAAATAAAAATTTCAATTAATTAAATTCTATTTCAAATAAATAAATTCTATATTTGGATACTTATAGTGATAAAGTTTATATATATATATTCTCGTTATTATTCTTGATTATATTATAGGGTGGAAAGTGCTCATGCAGCACTGAAATCTTGGTTAAAGACTTCGACAGGAAGTTTGGATACAATATGGCCAATTATTCATTCATTTTTGGAGGCACAGAAACGTGAAATAAAAGCCGCTTTCCAAAGGTCCCAGAACAGAGATCCTCATGTCACAGTATTACGTCTATTGATGTTGTTGAAAGGGCGAGTATCACACAAGGCTATACGCTTGCTTGATGAGGAATACAAACGTGCAAATGAAGTTCGTGTTGATGGTTTCGTTTGTGGATGTTATTTAAGACATACGCATGGACTTCCATGTGCTCATGAGATGATGGAGATGGACGAAAAAATACCAGATATTCAACTTACGAGATATCCACCCCTTTTGGAGGACTCTTAAAATTAAAAGTGCTACCACACATTACAAGTTAGATGAAGAATCTCATTTTCCGATCCGACATGATATTGATAAGAAATTGCAATTGTACTTCAAGGATATTCTAGATCTACCTGAACAAAGTAAAAAAAATCATAGCAGCTCAATTGGAAAAAATAGTTCACCCTGAATTCACATGATTGAACGAGCCACACACTACCACCAAACCTAGAGGTCGTCCTCCAAAAAAAACTCTACAAGAAGAGATCCATCTTATTGGGAATACACAGAACAAACATGCTCCAAGAATTCTAAGACTGGACGTGGTGGATGTTCTTCTACATCTACATCTACTATAGGTCGTGGTCATGGGCGTGGACGTTGCTCTTTGACACCCTCAAATACTGCACAAGAAATTCCTCCCAATATCTTGCCATTTGTTGATCAACTCCCCGCCTACATAGTGCCTTTTATTAGTAGCATACACAATGTTGGAGCTGATGGTAAATGTGGTTATAGGGCTGTTTCTCAATGGATTTATGAGGATGAGGAACGATGGCCAACTGTTCGGCAAGAGCTAGCCGTGGAGATTGAGACTAGGTTAGACCTTTACAGTGATATTTTAGGAGGGCTCGATAAAGTTTGAGATACTTTGATCTCCCTTCAACACTATGTCGGAACCGCTACTAAAGATTATTGGATGTCATTACTTGACATGGGTTTTGTGATCTCCACTAGATATAATGTGGTAGTTGTTTGTTGGTCTCTTGATCAACCAATTACTTTTTTGCCAATAATCGCTCGTGAGGGGAAACATGCACCTGATCAAGTCATCACATTAGGATTTTTGCAGCGCATGGAGCATTATATTGTGGTAAGTGTCACTTGTTAACATTTTTATTGCCATTATTTTTCTTGTTTTCTTACATCTTGTTGTTTCTTAGGTTGAAATGAAAGAAGGTTTTCCTATGCCGCCGATTTACCCATATTGCGTCATCATCATGATCCTAGTGTTGCAGGTTGGTCGATACCTTATCATACAATATTTGAAAGATGGAAAGTCATTGCGGGTGTGCGAGATCAACAAAATGATATAGACCCTTTTTTGATTGATCCTTGAAATAAACTTGTTTGGTAAAATCACTTTTTTTTGGATATGGTAATTTACTATTTGTTATGACATTTGAATTGAAATGTTGTTTGGAAGTAATTTTTTGTGTCTTATAAGTGTAAGCTTTTGAGTTTTCAGAGCATCGAAAACATCATGGATAATATTAAGATTAGTGACTTGCTAATATCCAAATAAATAATAAAAAGCAATAATTCTTAATCTACGATATAATAAAAATACCAATAATATATAATACGTTATAACTTAAAATCTCCTAAATAACAAAACATGCACAACCTAATGCATTTTCATCTGATCATCGTTGTGACGAATGTAATTTTTCAAACTCCTGCACAACAGCAATAGCCTGTCAATATGGTGAAATTGGTCCTCCATACTCAATTTTGACCGCACTTCAGGATATACTGGATGACGTAGATAGTGAGCAATCATGTGGAGTCTTTGTAATAAAAAAAGATTAAATATTATCATGAAACGACAAAATGGAAAATGATAACAAAATAATACTAAATAGATTTTACCGCTTCGGCAGTAAGTTGGTGTTGTCTTTGCATACATCCATTAGGGGCATGTTCAGGATTTTGCAACTTTGGAAGTGTACATTGTAGAAACCATTGCATGTAGTCGGAAGAGCAATCCCATGGATTAGAAGCAACCTCACCTAGACGGTGCATACTTAAACAATGGGAGGAAGGATCATCCCAAAAGCACATCATCGATTCTGGATATTCGATGGAGTAAGAGTGGGCCAGCTTATTCTCTTTGTTTGGTGTAATTGGAGACATAGGGCGAGTCTGTACATATCCAAATTGTCGTAGAACACGATCCGGCATATACGATTCAATTATGGAAGCATAACGAATGCACCCATGATACAATGATAATGGTAAATTTTCTACTACATTCATACCATAAGGCATTCATATAACCTGTATTTAACATTATATTATTATGATAATATACACAAAACTACAAAAAAAATTCAACTCAAACAAAATTGTAAATATATACCTCTTGAGTTGTCATGTCATCTAACCTCCATCGATGTTGTTGTAGTGTAGAAAGTAATTTCTTTTGGATCCATCAAAGTCTCTCTAATTTTTCTGGATCCATCAAAGTCTCTCTAATTTCTTTTAGATCATCCGCGCCATACTTATTATCTGGATCCATCAAAGTCTCTCTAATTTTTGACAACTTAATTCCACCATGTGCATGTACGGTTCAAACTCTATTTCTTTTGTATCTGTATTAAGCAATTTACCAACAAAAGAAAATAGTGAATTCCGTGATTCTTTTTGTTGCATTGGGTGGTTAATACCAAGCCCATTAATAGGAAGACCCAAAATCAACGATACATCATGTAATGTAGTTGTCATCTCTCCAAAGGGCAAATGAAAACTATTAGTTTCAGGACGCCATCTCTCAACAAAAGCTGATATTAATGGTGCATTATGATGAGGAAACATGCATTCCCTCAAATGACCCAAGCTAGTACTTTTCACTAATAGATACCATGCATCACGAGGCTCAAATCGAAAGAGATCAATCGCATGTGTTCGTGACTGAATAACCAAACAACCACGCTCTGGTAACGTGAACAAAAATCAATTAAAATACTACCATATTGATATTTCATTTTTTACTTTTTTTCGATGCAAATTTGATGAAATAGTGACAACAAAAAATCTACTACACATAAGAACTTACATTTTTCTCCCAAATGTAACAAGCTACATGACCTCGATAACCATGTAGCAAATCTGTAGAAGGTGGCCACCCGGTGCTGGTGCAGTCAACTTCCAATCACAAGTGCGAGGACGTTTTACCCATTTACGTTTGTCGTTGTCTTCTTCGGGTTGCTCTGGTTTGACAACATGTTCCTCGTTGGAACCACCAACACCCGAATCAGGATCCTGGGATGATCTCCTAGCAGGCTAGCCGCACGAGTAGCCCTGGCAGAAACTGTCACTGTCCTACCGTGTAAACGAGTCTTCTTTTCAGTTTTATTTGTCATCTACATACATAAGTTGATAAGAAATAAGTAGGTAGCACAATAATTTGAATTACATAGATTCATTGAAGTAGTAGTGTAGTATTAACGTTGCGAGGTTGGTATATATAATACTATCTTACTTTTATAAACATTATAATAGTTAAGTCTACACTAGGTGCAAATTGTGAACATCAGAGACTAAAGTTTAAGAGCACATTCACTCTCCTAGAGATTAACATAGCACTTAGCATAGCAATTAGATGTGTAAATAATCGGATCAATATTAGCATGAGAATCTTTTTCACACAATAACACTAAAATTAATCACCTATTATCAATAATAACTATTAGTATCTAGCAAACTGGTCACAAGGGTATCTCATATAATTGTGAGATATACCATGTTACCACCGGAATCTCCATTACTCTTAGAAACTCCATACGGTTCAACAATGGTTCTTTTGGCTTGTATAAGATGGGAAACATATAGATGCTGCATTGTTCCTTTTATTCTATATCTAATCAAATTTCTGCAGATCGACTCACTATTTGTGAGTGTAATTTAGTAATTTAGTAGAATGAAAGTAGAAGCATTGTCTATGTGGTTGTTAACAGGTGTTTAATTTATATCAGTGATTCACCCCCTTCCCCAACCTTAAGTTTACCTCTTTCAGTGCACCACCCACATCTATCTCGTCATTGCACCACTGCAGTCAAGCTGGAATGCACACAAACAAGTGCCTCTCTTAGTCTCCTTTACCCCATAAAATTGGTGCTGGTCACTTCATCCTACTTACATGAAACAATAACAACCATTTCATCCAATTTATATGAAACGGGAGGAACCACTTCATCCCAGTTACATGAAACAGTACCAATTATTTTGTTCAATATACATGGAATAGTAATTGCTATTTCATTCAATTTATATGAAATTCTAACAAACCAATTAACAAAGAAACCAATTTCGAAAAAACAATGCACATATTTGGGACCAACAAACCAATTTCGCGAGAACAAAGCACGATTTGGGACCATTTATGACCAATTTCGCAACAAAGGAGAACCCAAATATGGAATAATACATAAAGTTTGAAAGAGAAAGCAAAAAATTGCAGCAATGGATAAACAATTGGGTCGAACGAAAATCTAGAAAACTAAGAACACCATTAGAAAAAAAATAGATCGCAATGAATTTCGCAGTTTCCTTCAAAATTGTAACTCGCATTTTGCATCAATTAACTGGGCAAATGCCATATAAATGGTAGAGGGAGAGAAATTACACTAGTAAAACACAAAATTGGGGAGAAAATTAACCTTAAAATACGAAATTTCCTTCGAAATTCTAAAAGATAGTTGGACGAAATTCCAATAACTTCTTAGCTTGAAATTGAGTTCGAAATGTGTAAAAGATCTAGCAATTTTTCAAATTTCCAACATTTCATAAAGATTAAAGAGATTGCAGACGAATTTCGGGTATAATGGTGGACGAATTTGTGCGATTTTGAACTAGAATTGAGGAGATGAAACACGAAGAGGAGGAGGGAGATGAGAGAGGAAAGGAAGAGGGAGAAATGGGTTATGAATGAATAAGGGCATTTTTGGTATTTGGGTGGGTTGTATATGGTAAATGAGAGTTGCATTTAGCAACCATGGGAAACAAATGGGTCAAAGGATGATGGAGCTCACATCAATAAGGTCACCAACAACATCAATGATTGAAAATGCACAAATCCCAAACAAAACAAACCCAACAAACTCTACTAATGAAAATAGGATGGAAACATTGATTGGGCTACTCCCAATCCTAGTTAATGAACTACTCACTACCCATTATACCAGCAAACATCATAAACATGGAAAAAACTAGCAATAAATCACCAATCCAAAAATAGTAAAAACTATAAATCAAGACTTTAAAGCAAAAAGAAAACAAAATCTAAAGAACAAACAAGAAGAAACTAGGAAAAGATGGGATCTTTAATCTAGATTAAACTATTAAACATGAAGATTAAGCAATGAAAACATGAAAACAAAGCATGAAAATAACAAACTAGAAATGCATAAAAACAATGAGAAAGAAAGAAAGGATTGAGAGGATTACTAAGGAAGCAAGAACTTCACAGAAATTTGTCACTTTTTCATTGATTTCCATCTCCAAATTACACCTCTTGAGCCAAGTTTTCTCTCTCCTAAACTAAGTAGCTAATATTAGGGTTCTAAAATCTGGATTTTTTTTAAAATGGGCAAAGGAGGATATTTATACGCCTCCCAATTACAAGGTTTTAAAACAAAACGAGCCAAAAAGTTACTCGGGGGGGATTTACAGTCCGGGCGGTCTGAGTAGGGGCCCAGGCGGGCGGTAGACTGCCGGGCTTCACTGTGATGGGTTGTACAGCCCGGGCGGGCTGGTGGATGACCTGGGCGGGCTTCACAGCCCGTGCAAGCTGATAAATTAAAGGCTCGGGTGGGCTGCTTCTTCTCCTACGAGCTACTCCCTAGCTCTAAAGCTCTTTTTGCTCCCCTTTAATGCTCGTGCGAATCAAATTCCTACATGAACATCAAAAGTAGGAAAATAGGGAGAGGGAGGCAATATATAAACTAAAAGAGAGATAATCAACAAAAGCGGTGAAACAAAGGTGAAAAGAGCTATAAAACAAAATAAACTAAGTGAAAAAAGCTTTAAAACTACCCTAAGAGTGAGATAAATCTCACTCATCACTTTGCGGAGAAGTTTTATAAGAATGGATATGCAAAGGGATGTGGCGGGTGCACATACTTTCTGGCGGTGAGATGTTTATATTTTTTGTGTTGGTTTTTAGTGGTTAAATAATTGTTAATTTTTTTTGTTAGTTTTAATGTGATTGGTTTATATAAATTGTATTTGTAATGGGAAGCTAAAAATTGTTAATTGTTGTATTAGTTTAAATGTGATTAGTTTGAATGTGAATGTGATTGGTTTAGTTTGAATGTGATTACGGAGAATGTATTGGTTTATAAAAATTGTTAATGGTTTGTTAATTATTGTTTTAGTTTGAATGTATTGGTTTATTGTATTGGTAATGAGAAGCTAAATAATCCTTGTAGATATTATATCTAGATAGGCTAAACCGGCCTCCTATGAAATGGGGTATGTTTCCCAAGAGTAAGGCGTGGTCTGTTCGTGATGTTAATGTTGCAAAATGTGAGGATGAAAATGTAAATGGAGACTACGGAAAGATAGGGGTATGTTTTTATTTATATACTTGTTAAGTCTACTTGTCGTTTTTGTTATATTTAAGTATTTGGGTATGTATTTATGTATGTAATTGTTATGTACCACTGTCAGTGCGTCGATTTGGCGTATAGGGAGCGGCATCCTCTGATGGCTAGGGACACGTTGGGTCCTCATTCAATGGCGTATGATGTAATAGCCTCATTTCTTATACTTGTTAATTAAAAAACTATTGGTTATGTTGCTTAATTTTTAGCATAGAAGTTTAGCTATGCAGTGGTTGTTATTGATATTGTTTATGGAATAATTGGGTCCAGATTGCAAGGATAGTGCTAAGTGGATTGGGGGTTGAACTTGAAGGTGGTGTGCAGTGGGAGTTTGATGACATTAATGTTGTTGCTGACTCGGAGTCGGATGGAGAAGCGAATGCAGTACGGTGTAGGGGCCCGAGGATGAACCCATATCAGCGGAGGATGTTGCGGGATGTGGGACAATGCGATGGTAATGCTGAGGGTAATGTGGAGAATGATGATGAGGGTGCTGGAGGTAATGTGGAGGGTGTTAGAGGTAATGTGGAGGGTAATTTGGAGTGTGCTGGAGGTAATGTGGAGGCTGCTGCAGGTCATGGAGGTAATATGGGTGAGAGTGAGGGAAATGAAGGTAATGTGGAGGGTAATATGGGTGAAAGTGAGAGTCAGGGTTTTGCGAATGGTCGGGGTAAGAGTGAGAGTCGAGTTTTGCGGATGGTGCCGGTTTTGCGGACGGTCGGGGTAATCTTGCTAGTGAGAGTGGGTACAATGAGGTTATGAATGAGGTTTTTAATAAGCATGAGCCTGATGGTGTCTATAGAAATGAGAATAGTGGTAATAGGGATGGGAATGTGGGTGGCAGTGTAGGAACCCATTATGTGAGTAGCCTTATAAAAAGGCTTACTGTTGGTGTTGAAGGTATTGAGGACACCGTTGAGTTAGGCTTTTCCAGATATGAGTGGGGGTCGTTAGCGCCAAGAACATGTGATGGAATGGATGACAATACGAGTATAGGTGAGAGTAATAGGCAGGATAGTGATCATGTGTCAATGGTTATGATTGAGAAGTTGTCTGGATGTCACTCACAAACAGATGGAGGGGAAACAATGAAGAAGAGTAGGAAGAGACGATGTACAAGGGCTAGTGTTAGGGTGAATGAGAACGACTTTGAAGTGAAGATAGTGCGAGGGGCATATCCTAACTACGAGAGCTAGGATACTTAAACTAGTTTATGAATATGACACGATGAAGGGGTAAGTTATATATTTGTTTTATGTTAACTTGAGGCTGATTGAGTTGTAATATTATAGCCAAAAAATTAACAAAACATGCTGCTCTTGTTTTTAAAATTTATTAACAGGAAGGAAGATCATGTTTTAATTAAATGTGGTGATGTGGTAACATGAATGACTGTTATTCAGTTGTTGATCCAAATGTCGAAGTGGGTGCTAATGTGAGTACACTCTTATTTGACATGTAATTCTTTTTAGTTCATAGTTATTTCTTATTTGACATATCATATTATGATTGTAGTATGTTAGAGCTGTTGCGGCTATGTACACTCGTGTGTGGCGTAAGAAATTTGTCGATGCAAGTGTTAGATACTTCATGGACCCGGCATTTGCTGTAAGTAGTTCATGATAAGCAATCTAAGATATTAATCTGTTATTTTTGTATTAATTCGAACCAATATCATTGTCTAAAGATGAGATTGAGTGGTTCTATTGGTGTTTATGTGAAAAATAATTTGGATGAAAAACAGGACTGAAGACATAGCTTGGATTTTTTATCCATGAACATGCTTTCCTATTTTTTCTTTGTTGAAATAGGATCAGCTATATTACTTTCTTTGTTCATCCTTTCAAGGGGGGCGGGGGTCCTTTACATTTCTAAAGTATTTTTATATACAGCTACTCAATTATGCTAAATGGTAGAGTATACAGTTGTTAAGAGGGCAGAAGATTTGATAGCAGGTTAGTCCTTTCTCTTCCCTGATCTTTGTGATTTGTGTTGTGCTCTTTGGGGTGTAGTCTGTCATTTGAATATATAGGTATGGTAATATTAGTGGTAGTAGTCTGTCATTTGAATATATAGGTAGTTTAGTGAGTTAACTGTAATTGATTGTAAAATCACACTGCTAGAATTCACTTATGTAATTCCCAAAAACAATCTCATATTAGAACCACTCAATCTCATCTATAGTCCCATGGTTCATCATTGTCGTCGTTTGCTTTGTAGGTAGTTGTCATGTTAATTTCTGTTATTTTGCAGTCTGTTGTTCTCGGAGAGGTTGGGGATTGTAGTAGTTGGACAGCGGCAAAACGAGCTGCAATGGGTTACGCTGAGGAGCAGAAATAATTTTTGTGGTAAAGCTTAGTTGTTTGTTAATTGAACTTTATTGGTATAAATTTTTATTGTTCTTTGTGGTGATGGGTAATCATGTTTTGTTTATTATAATGTCTTTGTGCCAGTGTTTGTGCCAGTGTTTGAGGAAAGTCGTTGGTGGTGTGTTACTTTTTGTGTCAACACGGAGGAAGTATGGGTCATTGATTCAAACCCCACACCCAAAGACCATGTAGATGCAATTGAAAAACTTGTAAGTTTGGAACTAAAATTGGGCATTTTAAGTTGAGTGTTTTATGTTAATGTGAAGTGGTGAAATATCGTTGTGAAACGGGTATATTGGTGTAGGCGATTGGCGTGGACATCTTCTTAAGCTCGCTGGATGGGGTATGGGTTAATGATGAGACAAAGCGGTGGCCTCGGAAGAAAGTGTCGATGGGCAGAAAATCATATGGGTACACATCACCGTGATTAGAAAATGGTTTATTGGTTTAGTTGTTATATTAAGGTCTTATGATTTCAATCTTCTTTGGTGTAGGTTGTGCTCCGGCATTCACATGACTATTGCCGTAAAGGGTTGTGCGGCTCGGTTGAAGTTCAAATATACTATGGTGAGTGTAATTCCTATAGCTTGTCAGTTTTGTCATAAATTTAGTAATTTGACATAAGTAAATTTTGTTGTTAAGTGTAGACACATAATCGTGTCTCCCCATTTAAGGATCCAATGATGAAACATACCGCGGCATTAGTTGGCGCGACCCAACGGAAGAGCAATTTAAAGAACCATTCTAAAATGTGTTTCGAAATGATATTCTAAAGCCCAATTAATTGTTCATGATGATTAATTGTATTTCAAGCCCATTAAATGTTTTAAGTCCATTTTAAAAGCCCAATCAAATATTTATTATTTTAATAGATATTTTTCATAAATATTTTATTATCTTTGATAAATAAATTAGATTTTTAATCCGTAAAATTCCATCTCCGGAATTTTAGGGATAAAAAAGCATATTCGAAAGACGCGCAATGGAATATGCTCGAATATTCCAGAATATGCGCCGGACGCGGGGGCTGCGCTCAGCGCGCCACGTGCGTCCAGCACATTGGCCATATCGCGTCAGGCGAGCCAATGAGCGCCTGACACGTAGATTTTTTGACTCACACAGAGTCCTGTGTCAGACACAAGTCTTGTGAGAGACGCAACTTTCTTTTCTGTCTTTTCAAAACCCGTTTACACGTGCCTATCTCTCGATTGGGGGAGTTGCGTCGAGCACACGAATGTGTGCCTGACGCGTGGCACTGCGCCTGCCACGTAGGCCTGCGCCTGGCGCAAGGCGTGCGTCAGGCGCACGTGCCTTGTTTCCTATAAATATCTGCAATTTCATCGAATTACGGAGGGCTTTTCATATTATTATTTCACGAATACAAAAACTTACGAATACCTCTACAATACACTTCGAATTCTCAAACACTCAAATACTTTCAATACTTTCAATCAATCAATTCTTAATCACTGCGTTCTTAGTTCCACGATTGCTCCGCCTAAAGATCGTTGTGCTCCTCAATCTAAGCCGCATAGGTATAATCCTGAGGATCCTTGAATAAATTCTATTTTTATATTGAAGTTACTAACCATTTATTTCATGATGTAGATATTTAATATAAAATCGTTCTACTGTACATTCTAAACCTCCTTCTTTCTTTTTATTTATTTTTCATATATTATTATCATACTTGCCTGATCTTTATATGCATGCCATATGATTGTCCTGTTTCAATGCTTTTATCACCCACATGTTATTTTTGCTAATCAAAGACCTAAAGAACTGGTCTATCATTAATCAGGTTAATTTGGACAACCTGCTAGGTTCCCTGTAATTGATTGCCTAATAACATGTCACTAAAAATAGTCTTTTTATGTGTTTCCTGAACCTACTTAGACTAAATATTTTTAGGGTGCTTAAAACGTTATTTGATTATTCTTTGGCATAAAATCTGTAATGAATCTATATTTAGTAGAGACCAACTCTGGACGAATATGATTCATTATAACTATATTCGTACCCTCACCCCCGAACTCAATCTTTGGTTCATTTTGACCATCTATGGAGTCAAGACGGGGAAATCTACATTGGATAATTTGTCCCTACGATTTTCCCATATCTAGGGGTGCTAATCGAGCGAATCGATCGCGAGCAGGGCCCTGCTCGACTCGACTCGAAAACTCGCAAACCCTGCTCGACTCGACTCGAAAACTCGCTAAGCTCGTTAAGCCATTGCTCGACTCGTGCTCGTTAATTTTTTTTCCAACTCGACTCGAGCTCGATAAGCTCGATAGGTTCGATAAGCTCGACTCGAGCTCGATAGGCTCGATAAGCTCGACTCAAGCTCGGCTCGATTGCTTGCTAAGAGTGAATAATGTAAAATTAGTTTTTCCTTGATCTTTTTAAATCATTAGAATTACAATAATTACCAAAACATTTTAAAATTATTAAAGTTCTTCCATGCCTCCATTTGATTATTTTAAACAAACAAAGGATAAATTTTTTCTCTAAAACAACAATATGATCATATGATACAATTACACAACTCTTAGTCTCTTACATAAACAGCCTATTACAAAACAAATTTAAAACATTCAAAATCCCAAATATTTCTTCATAAAATACTCCATTACAAGTTTGATGCTTCAATCTTCTCCAAAAGTCCAAAAAACCTACAAACATTCATGTGCCAAAAAATTAGTAAGGATCTCCATTGTTTTGACATATCAACAGACAACAGCAAACAAAGATCAAAAGCAAACAAAGATTAAATTTTACACATTTCCTTTGAATTTCTTCGAATCAATAACTGCAAAAAGCGCAGGTGCTTAGCCCCACAAAGATGCTTAATAAATTTCATTATTTTACTTCCATAAAATAATTTTTCTTCTTCAAATCCCCATTTTCTCTCTCGTCAACAATAAGATCATCTTTTTGTTGGGTTGTCATCATAAAAAATGCATCCGAAATTGCAAGTCTTTGAAATCTTTCAACTTGAACTTATGAACATATTTACTGTTCTATCTATCAAACAATACCTTTGCTTGGGGTTGGGGATTATTAGTTTTTGATATGAAATAAGATGGAGATTCGTTGATTATGGTAGTTAATCCCAACAACAATACACAATCAAAACTAAATTGAAAAACGAAATAATAAACTGAAATTAGCAAACGAAATCAAAAAATGGAGAACTTGTGCGCAAAATTAAAAAAAAACAGCAAAAAAAAAAGAACTTGTGTTACCTGTCATATATATGTTGAAAAGCACCACAAGTTGCCGGAAAACACTAAAAACTGCCGAAAATAGTGGGTTTTAACGCCGGTGAGAATGGTGATGGTGATGAGTGGAGACCAAAGTGAGAGAGAGAGAATGACGAGCGTCCCAAGTCACTTGCAGCACTGAGCAGTTGAGCTTCAAGCCTTCAAGGCTTCAACCTTTAAGTGAGAGGAGTAGAGAACGGCTGGGGAATTGGTGGGAAATGATAGGACTAGGGTTTTCCTTTCAATTTTGTAACAAATCTTTTCTTTTTTAATTTTTTTCCTTTTAAACTTATATTAGTAGAGTTTATGAATTATGATTATGGACCATAAAGTAAAATTTTATTGGGCTTGTTAAGTTGGTCCATAAATCTCAACTTTTAAATAAACTTTTTTATTAAATAAAATAAATTTTTAGAAAAATTATATTTAAAAAAAATTATCGAGCTGCTCGCGAGCTTAACGAGCCGAGCAGGGTCGTGCTCAACTCGTGCTCGTTAAGGTTTCGAGCCGAGTCGAGCTCGAGCCGAGCTAACTCGAGTCGAGTTTTGACCGAGCTTTGACCGAGTCGAGCTCGAGTTGCTCGCGAGCTGCTCGACTCGATTAGCACCCCTACCCATATCCAATTAGGTTTATGATTCTTCCTAAAAAGAATTGTTGGCGACTTCTTTCAAAACAATTTTTAATAAAACCTTTATAGTGGGGTAGTCAAATCTAATACGCGCTCACACCGCGTAGGCGAAATAAAAACACGCCTACAATTTGGCGACTTCACTGGGGAGGATTTTAAAAATTAATTTTTTTTAAATGAGTGGGTGAAACTTGAAAAATACGATTCATTCTCCTTTTATGCCTTTGAATGATATATAGTTTTGCATATGCATGGCTATTGTTCAGCCACCATAAGGACAATCTACCTTGCCTCATTAGCACATGTTCTATGTGTGAGGTCACCCCCGGGGGGTTTGCGCTTTGTCCTTCCAAAAAGCTTCCTGAGCGATAGTGTTGGATCTTAGTCATAAGCAAACCTACCCAACCATTGCATTGTTCTCTTATTCCTGACTTGAGACTGGAGTGCGTCTTACACGTGGCCACCTCTTTAAGCAGGGGTACGAAGCGTGGGATCAATCTCTTAGTCATGGACCTTTTCAGCCTTAACCTAAACCTGACCAATAGTTTCAAACATAGAACTGGACTTTAGGTTGGAACTTTTGCATCCATGTTATATGACATTTGCTTGTGGTTGCAACTTTTGCCTGTTATTATCCTGTTAATTTGTCATTATTATGCGTCGTTCCTAAAATCGCGCCTAACAAGCAATAAAAAAAATTCGTCAATCGACCAATATGTTGCCTAAATCCCCAAAAAACTTGTCGGGGAGTAGTGCGCCAAGCACATTAAGTTGCGCCTGGCGCACCACTCCCGTGCCAGACGCATGGCTGTGCGCCGCGCGCAGCAATGCTGTGCGGCACGCAGTGTAACACCCCAGAATTTCAAAGCGGAAAAGAAAGAAATAATAATAGTATTAATAGGACGATGGCGAAAACATCGTCTTCTGGGAATGTCACTACTACAAGAATAGTGTTTAAATAACTAAGTGATAAAAACAAACATAAGTAAATACTATAAGTAAATTAATTACTTAGATTAAAATCGAAATGAGAAAACTATCTCAAACTAAAGAGAAGTCTAGAACTAAAACCCCTAATAGATTATTTCTCGCAACTCAACCCGAGCCCAAAAATCAAAGAAAATCCCCATCAACAAAACCTGCAAAAAAATACAACAAATATCCACAATCAGTGGGGAGTAACTAGCAGTTCTCCCAGAACAATAGCAATCAAAGCACGATTCAGAAGTAGATTATTAAGGAAGGAAAATCATGCAATCATTTCATCAATAGCATGCACATAAAAATCATAAAGCTCATAGGTAAAACAAGTGATCATCGAAAATAAGTAAACAAGATATAGTGAGTGGAACAATTCTAAAATATATAAATGATAATAAATCAAAACTACAACAAGTTATTGAGTCAGAAACCGAACGCCAGTGATTCGAAAATCACTTCCTAAGGTTTGTCAGATCGCAATCTCCAGGTCAGTCTATGGGCTTACGTTCCCCACTACCTGTGTCTAAGAATGGCCAAACTCCCGATGCAGGGTAGAACACGCAGAACTCCCTGACCTCTCGGACGACAACAATTAACCCAGGTGTACCCCTAGTTCGCAAACCAGGTGGTTGGCATGTTCTTCACTGGGGACTACATCTATCCCACCGGATATTCTTATCTCAAAATAAAATCATGCATATAGTCCAAGTATCATTCATCTAAAATATTCATCAAAAGGGATGCCACCCGGCCTTATACCCACATTTCATCAAACAGTTCTTCATAATTCCTCAAAATAAATAACTTACGAATTCTCAACAAATGTCTCTCACAATAAACACTTGAACATCTCAAAACATCATCAATGATATAAAACTAATTTTTACAGCACCAACATTTCGATCAAAAATATATCACCAAATAACTCTAAAACTTATTCATTAAAAGAGTAGTAACAATTAATCATTTTCTTTCATAAATCAAACATAAACATATGGTTATCCAATGATACATACTGCATACTACTGAAAATCAGCAACCCAGAATATAATAAGTTATGAATTATTTCTGATTAACAAGCCCTCAAATAATTTAAAAGTGTATCCTCAATTTCACAACAAAAACACCATAATAATTATTAAACTAATAAGTTCGAGCAGTAAAATCACACAAAAATTATCATACGACCCTAATGGATCTACTGACTGTAGGAATATATAGATGCATATAGCGGAATTTTAGGAAACAATTTCCTAACATCTATCATAGGATCGCAGACATAATCAAACATATGAATCATTCAATAGGGATTAAATATCAAACCTTTGTAGCGTGATTTCCCTGTTGTATGCAAGCTTTGAAGATCCGAGAGCCCCAAGTGTTGCTCCTCTAATCAGTCCACGAGCACCAGTTGAACACCAACGTCTGCTAGAACGGAAGAGAAAAGATCCCTTGCTTTTTGGTGGTATAGGCGCCGGTTTAGAGGGAATAGATTTGGGTTTCAATTCTCTCTCTTGTGAAAAGAAACTGATTAATGAATTTATTACCTAAACTCTAATATTATATCCTATATATAATAGAAGAGTCATAGGTTAGTTAGGAGAACTAATTCTCCTCCTATTCCCCTTTAGACCGGCCCAACCCTAATCCTAAATGGATTCGGATTACTTTGTCCAACTTGTGCTACAATGTGTGACCTCATAGGATTAATATATTTTAGTTATAGGCCCAATCAATATTGTCCTATTAATCATATTTATTCTCTAGCAAGAAAATAAGATTACTAAAATAATTAACTTTATTATCTTCATAATATTATTCCTATTTATATTTAGTAATTGCCGGGATGTCTAAGGACATATTCCTTCAATCTCCCACTTGTCCGAAGACAAGAGCGCAATGTTAAATTCCTTAAGTCACTTAATGTCAAATTTGATAACACAATGTTATTCTCAAATTTATGTTCCTTGATCGCTGAGTTCGAACTGCTCAAATGAGGATTAACTCTTTTAATCCTATTCCGCATGGCCATGCAATTTTCCATTTCTCGCTCATCAAGAGGCCCAGACACCATTCCTATTTAATAGGAGGACTTATCCACTCTTGTATGACCATAACTCCCACTCAATTCTTAGCCCACCTGATCACTGCCTTTATAACCTCCTTTTACGGCACGACGTTTAACAGTGTCTAAGTTAAACTAATTATATTGTGGTTATTAAGACATACTCATGTCTAAGGAATCCACTAAATATAGTAGTTCGATTCTACTTTTAGAATCTAATTAGGTCAAGTCTCAATGTATCAACTATACATCCATATAATCAATTAGACATCTCTATGTCTCTATAGCCCATGGAACTGCGCTATCAATTAATTATATACTAGCCTTTTAAATGAATCACTTATGTCCAATTTAGTGATTTAGACTAGGGACTTTAAATAAATTGTGATTTTCAGTTCACTTTATAGGGTTCCAATATCAAAACGTTTTCGATAATCCTATTTGAAAACACAAATTATTTGGACATTTTATTTAATACTAAACCAAACAATTAAATAAGAACGAAGTTTTATTGATAAACATTTCAAAGCATAATAAATGTCTTTACAATTGTAAACATGAAGTAAACAACCTAAAGCCATTCTCCCATATGCTTAAGCCCCATAGACCTAGTATGACACTCATGCTTAGGTTGAGCAAGCGGTTTAGTCAGAGGATGCGCTACGTTATCCTCGAGTATGAACCTTGCTTACTTTCACATCCTCTCTACCAACGATATCTCGAATGAGATGGAATTTCCTGAGCACATGTTTAGACCGTTGATACGATCCGGGTTCCTTAGGCGAGCAATGGCACCATTGTTGTCACAATACAACTCAATGCCATTCTCAATGCTAGGAACTACACCAAGCTCACCAATGAACTTTTGATCCAAACGGCTTCCTTTCTTGCATCAGTTGCTGCAATATACTCGGCCTGTTGTTGTAGAATCCGCGATGGTACTCGCTTAGAGCTCTTCCAGCTCACGGCTCCTCCATTGAGACAAAATATGAAACCGATTGCGATCGGAAATCATCTTTGTCACTCTGGAAGCTTGCATCGGTGTATCCAGTAACAACCAACTCATCATCTCCACCATAAACCAAAAAATTATCCTTAGTCCTTCGCAAGTACTTAAGGATGTTTTTCGCTGCAATCCAGTGCGCATCTCCTGGATTTGACTGGTATCTGCTGCATATACTCAAAGCATATGCAACATCCTAGGTCGAGTGCATATCATGGCATACATAATGGATCCTACTTTGCGAAGCATAGGGAACATTACTCATACGCTTGACCTCATCAGGACTCGAAGGACACTGAGTCTTGCCAAGTGTTATGCCATGTTGCATGGGAATGAAACCTCTCTTGGAGTTTTCCAGCTTGAACCTTGCAAGAACCTTATCAATATAAGTCTCTTGACTAAGTCCAATCAGCCTTTTCGACCTATCTCTATAGATCTTTATTCCCAATATGTACTCAGCCTCTCCTAGGTCTTTCATAGAGAAACAATTTTTAAGTCATTCCTTGACTGACTCAAGCATGGTCTTATCATTTCCTATGAGAAGTATGTCATCCACATACAAGACCAGAAAAGTAATACTACTCCCACTTAACTTCTTGTATACACAAGATTCCTCTTCATTTCTGAGAAAGCCAAATTTCTTGACTGCCTCATCAAATCTGAGGTTCCAACTCCTTGATGCTTGCTTTAGTCCATAAATGGACTTCTTAAGCTTGCATACCCTCCCTGGATTTTCTAGATCTTCAAAACCTTGGGGTTGTGTCATGTACACATCCTCTTTCAAGAACCCATTCAAGAAAGCGGTTTTGACATCCATCTGCCATATTTCATAGTCATGAAAGGCAGCAATCGCAAGGATTATCCTAATGGACTTCAGCATGGCTACTGGTGAGAAGGTTTCATCATAGTCAATACCATGAATTTGTTTGAAACCTTTCGCCACCAACCTTGCTTTGAAAACACTAATGTTTCCATCCTTATCTGTTTTCAACTTGAAAATCCATTTGCATCCAATGGGTTTTACCCCATCAGGTAAATCAACCAAGTCCCATACTTGATTTTCAGACATGGAATCCATTTCAGATTTCATGGCCTCAAGCCATCTTTCGGAGTCTTGACTATCCAAAGCATCTTTGTAGCTAGTAGGCTCTTCTGATTCTAAAATCGTTATTTCAGAACTTTCAGTCAAAAGGAAATCAATATATCTCTTTGACGGAATGATGGTCCTACTAGACCTACGTTGGGGAACAACAGAAGAAGTTTCTACCTCACTAGGTTGAGTGACTTCGCATGGAGTATCTCCAAGTGGGACGGTAGGAGGTACGTGAATTGAATGCACCACCTCCTGAGCATTTTCATGCCGGGCCGCCTCTGATGAGGTGTTAACCTCATCCATTTGTTGCTCATCTCGAACTTCTTCGAGATATACATTTCTCCCACTTGTTTTTTTAGGAAATAAACTCCTTTTCCAGAAAGACACCATTACAAGCAACAAACACTTTGTTTTCGCTTTGGTTGTAGAAGTAGTATCCCTTAGTCTCTTTTGGGTAACCCACAAAAAGGCATTTATCGGATTTGGGTGAAAGCTTATCAGAAATTAAACGTTTTACATAAGCTTCACAACCCCATATCCTTAGAAAAGACAATTTTGGAACGTTTCTGTCCACATTTCATATGGTGTCTTTTCCACTACTTTGGATGGTGCTCGGTAAGTGTGAATGCCCATTTGTTTCAAGTGCAAATCCCCGAGAATGAAATAGGATGATCAGCAAGACTCATCATGGATCGAACCATATCAAGTAGAGTTCGATTCCTTCTTTTAGAAACGCCATTTAACTGTGGTGTTCCTGGCGGAGTCCATTGTGAAAGTATTCCACAATCCTTCAAATGATCACCAAATTCTTGAGATAAATATTCACCACCACGATCGGATCGTAATGCCTTAATTTTCTTCCCAAGTTGGTTTTGTACTTCATTACGGAATTCCTTAAATTTTTCAAAGGATTCGACTTATGCCGCATGAGGTAAACATATCCAAATCTGCTCACATCATCGGTAAAAGTAATGAAGTAAGCAGTACCCTCCCCCAGCCAACGTACTCTCATAGGTCCACAAACATCCGTATGTATGAGGGCTAAAAGGTCATTGGCCCTTTCACTTGACCCCGTGAAAGGAGACTTTGTCATTTTCCCCATCAAGCAAAACTCACAAGTATCAAATGATTCGAAATCAAATGATTTGAGAATTCCATCTTTATGAAGTTTCTCAATGCGCTTTGAGCTTATGTGGCCTAATCGACAATGCCATAGGTATGTAGGGTTTGAATCATTTGCTTTATGTTTCTTCTTTGTCTATGTTATAGATGTGGGTTTCTAAGTCTAGCACATATAAACCATTTGATAACTTGGCGGAGACATAGAACATATCATTCAAATACGCAGAACAACAATTGTTCTTTATTGTAAATGAATAACCTTCGGAATCCAAAACAGGAATCGAAATAATGTTCTTTGTGATAGCAAGAACATAATAACAATTATTAAGTTCTAAAACTAATCCTGAAGGTAAAAGAAGACTATATACTCCCACTGCCAATGTAGCAACTCGTGCTCCATTGCCAACGCGAAGATCTACTTCTCCCTTTCCCAATGTTCTACTTCTTTTGAGGCCTTGCATATTACAAATAATGTGCGAACCACAAGCGGTATCAAATACCCAAGAAGCAGAAGTTGCTAAGTTAACTTCTATAACATACATATTTGAACTAGAAACTCCTTTCTTTTGATCCTTCAGATACTTGGGGCAACTACTTTTCCAATGACCAACCTTGTTACAGATGTAACAATAGTGCTCATCAGCAACTTTTGGTTTTGGTGTAACGATTCCCATATCCCTTTCAATTGCAATGAAACGTTTAGCATTCAATTTGTCCTTCGAAAGGACGGAGCATAAATTACAAGTAGAATTGTTGGTGTTGATATTGTTGTTACTAGACATGATAACTACAACAAATGAATAATAAAGCAAGATTCAATCAATGTTTATCAAGAAAGCAATAATTAAACAAATTTTAATTACTACTACTCTTTATTCAAAATGAAAATCCCCTATTGAATAAAGAAATAACCAAGATCCCCTCCCACTACAATCAAACGGACTTTGGCACTGCCTTCAATTTATAGTAGTTGAGGTAAGTAAACACTTTACTAATTATAACTAATTATAATTCTTGGTAGACAGGTTAACAACTCCTTGTTTACTCCTATCTCTTAGCTTCAAAACCCAAAACTTTGTCTTTTGATGATTTTGTTGAGTTAAACCAAACATTAACATGTAAGTTTCAAAAACCTACCCTACTATCCCCGGAACTATGAGCAACACCCTGCTTTGGCAGAACCTATTACTCATGATCTAAGGCTTTATAGGTGTTGTTTGGGAAAGCAGTTAAACTCAATATTACTTTTGGGGACCTGATACGCTCAAGTTACACGTAGTATTTACGTAACTTTGGGTGCACTTTGCTAAGGGTTTGATTGTAATTGTTAACATTCGTGTTTTATTTAACCCTTAGCGGAAGTTCGGAGCTTTGCGAGATAATTTGTGTTAACGTCTTATGTTCCGAGCTTCCAAGGTGAAGTGCATTTGAGCCGAGCAAAGCCCAAGCATCACCGCAAGCTAAGCATCACCACAAGCCCAACTACCGCATGCTTGCCTCGCGAACCATGCCAGCCCAGCGAGGCCCAGCAGCATCGCCCATCACAACATCATCGCCAAGCAACCAGCAGCATGCTCGCCCAGTACTCCGCATCGCCAGCCCAGCGCGCGAAGCATCGCCAGCCTGCCCAGCAAGGCAGCTCGCACCTCGCGATAATGGTCGCACCTCGCGACCTTCTTGCTCGCACCTCGCGAGATTTCTCGCACGGTGCGACCTGTTGGCTTGGCCTAGTCCTTCAGCTCGTGTTGGAGGCAGAGATCACTCGCACGGTGCGACCTACTTCGCACCTCGCGACCCCTAGGTCGGTCTAAATGTCGGCTGATTTTTGAGCTTTAGTATAAATACTAAAGTTGATTTTGGACCTAGGGGGGCAGCAGCCACAAGGAGAGGGAGTCTCCAAAACTCCACTCCTCTCTTGTTGTCTTCTCTTTTAGTTTTTATTTTCTAGTTTAGTTTTTGTAGATTTCGATTATGGGATTGGCTTATGCTATTCCGATTGTAGCTTGAACCGTTCTTGAACGAGATTAATATGGAGCTTCAAGCATTATTGTGAGATCTTTCCTCTCTTTCTATTTCCTTTGATTATGGTTTAATTTCTATGCTTGCTTTCTATGATTTTTGCATGATTATGCTAGGAATGTTACTAGTTTGATTGTGTAATTAATCTAATGCTAGATTTAAGAATAGAATCGGATTGTTTTATTCTTTTATCAATTGGTAGCAAACTAGGGAGTAGCTTAGATGCTGATCATCTTGGTTATTTCTTGGGGAAATTGAATTAACTGTTGAATGTTTATAGCTTGTATGGCGTTAGCGGAGTCATTGGTTCTCTGTGTTTATTGCTGCTATTGGATTGAACTTAGCCGCTATCGGACTAGGTTATCCTTTGGTTAGGGTTTTATAGTCATGCTGATCGTGCTATTCAACTAAGAATAAGGAGAACACGAGATTAATTCTCGACAATAGATAATTATGGAAATAATTGGAGTGGATGTTCGAGGATCGATAATGAATTGAAGTGAATGTTAATCAGATTCAAGATCTTTCTATAATTGATTTCTCATTTTGTTTATATGCTAGTTAGTCTTAGTTTGTTCGTATAATCTACTTGAAACCCCCCTTTGTAATTATTAGTAGGTTTCTCGGCCCTTAGCTTAATCTAGGTTTTGAATCACGCTGAATACTAAACTCGTCCCTGTTTCCCTGTGGATACGACCCCTACTTCCATTATACTACCTTAGTGTAAAAGAGAGTAGGAGAAATTTTATCTTTGGACCGGGTGCGGTGCACAAAGACGACACATCCGCGCCCGACCAAATTTTGGCGCCGTTGCCGGGGAAACGGTGTTACTTGTTTGTATTTAGTGTGATTTTTGGATGGTATTGTTTGTGCTCTTTGTTTTTTGTTGACACTCATAGCGCTAACGATGCATTGCAAGAGTTCTTCTCAATCAATTTTGCAGGTACTTGAAGTGGAGATTGACATGGAACCACCATTGTCACACATGGAGCACAACCCAATGATTAAGCTTAAGGTACTAAGTCGAGCTCACGACTTTAAACAACAACGCTTCTCGGGAGGCAACCCGAGACCCCTTTATTTTCTTTTTTTTCTTTATTTCTCATCAAATTTCCACCACCACAACAAATTTTCTTTCACCCACCGCCCACCCACTAAAATGAACCACAACACATCTTAATCCGCTTGGAACCAAAATCCACAAAATAAAATCCGTTGGGAGGACTTCAATAGCTAGGAGTTGGTAACACTAGAGGATTGAGATTGTTAATGTATCTTTTCGATCTCTTAAGCTAGGTGCAAATCTCAAAAATTCAAAACTTTTGAACTTGTCATTTGTTTGAGTGATTCGAGGGAGAGGGCTGTGAGTTGATTTATGAGATTTGAGTTGGTGTTGTTAAGAAGTTTGAGTTTGACGGATTGCTTTTCATGAGTTTTGAACATTCGAACTTCGATTTACCCGATTTTCAAATTTCTCCCCTTTTTCAATTTACTTTTTCTTTTAATTGTCGACACATTGAGGACAATGTGTAGTTTAAGTAGGGGGGAGGGTATTCTCATTCTCATGTATCTATGTTGTATATCTATGTTGTATATATTACTTTCAATTTGAAAAAAAAAATGAAAATGAAAAAAAAAAAAAAAAAAAAAAAATAAAAAAAAGTGATGAAATGAAACCCTTGGAGTTGAAAACCCACAAGGGTGGGCGACTCAGGCAAAAATGGGGGCCCGGATAGGTTGAAAACCCGAAAGGGCAACCTATGCACAAAAGTGGCTTATATTGAGCGGGTAAGATGGTGAGATGAAAAAGAAATGTGTGAAGCTAGGATGAAAACCCGAAAGGGCTCCTAGGCAAAATGAGAGATTAAGAGAGAATTATACACTTTGAAAACTCATTTGCCGGAGATGGTGTCATAAGGTTGAAAGCGTTTTCGGGTTGGTTTGGTTATTTCATCCTTGATTTTGTGAAGTTTTGTTTTGGCTTTCACATTCTTTTGGTTGATTGTTTGTTTTTGGGAGTAAGCATGGAATTTATCCCTTTTTGTCTTCATTCCATGGCTTGCTATTTTAAATTAGTTGTTGTAGTAGTATTTTTAGTTTATCTTTTGAGGTTTTAGGCGAGTTGTCATTTTGATTGTGGCGTTGGAGTGGGTTCAACTCCTTTGAGATCCTTCAGGACTTGAGCTCACATTTTGGTTGTCGTTTGGTGATTATTGTTGTCGCGTCTGTATTTCTGATAGTAGCTTGAATCTAAGTGTGGGGGAATCATCGTCCCTTACGTTTAGGTTTTGAGCGTATTTTGTTAAGATGTGATAATGATGGTGTAGTTGATGGGGAGTGTAGGTTGGTGTCGTTAGCTTGGGTGATGATTTATTTGGTGATCCTCATTTTGAGTTTACTCGAGGTCGAGTAAAGTTCAAGTGTGGGGGTATTTGATACGCTCAAGTTACACGTAGTATTTACGTAACTTTGGGTGCACTTTGCTAAGGGTTTGATTGTAATTGTTAACATTCGTGTTTTATTTAACCCTTAGCGGAAGTTCGGAGCTTTGCGAAATAATTTGTGTTAACGTCTTATGTTCCGAGCTTCCAAGGTGAAGTGCATTTGAGCCGAGCAAAGCCCAAGCATCACCGCAAGCTAAGCACCACCACAAGCCCAACTACCGCATGCTTGCCTCGCGAACCATGCCAGCCCAGCGAGGCCCAGCAGCATCGCCCATCACAACATCATCGCCAAGCAACCAGCAGCATGCTCGCCCAGCGCATGCTCGCCCAGCGCATGCTCGCCCAGCACTCCGCATCGCCAGCCCAGCGCGCGAAGCATCGCCAGCCTGCCCAGCAAGGCAGCTCGCACCTCGCGATAATGGTCGCACCTCGCGACCTTCTTGCTCGCACCTCGCGACCTTCTTGCTCGCACCTCGCGAGATTTCTCGCACGGTGCGACCTGTTGGCTTGGCCCAGTCCTTCAGCTCGTGTTGGAGGCAGAGATCACTCGCACGGTGCGACCTACTTCGCACCTCGCGACCCCTAGGTCGGTCTAAATGTCGGCTGATTTTTGAGCTTTAGTATAAATACTAAAGTTGATTTTGGACCTAGGGGGGCAGCAGCCACAAGGAGAGGGAGTCTCCAAAACTCCACTCCTCTCTTGTTGTCTTCTCTTTTAGTTTTTATTTTCTAGTTTAGTTTTTGTAGATTTCGATTATGGGATTGGCTTATGCTATTCCGATTGTAGCTTGAACCGTTCTTGAACGAGATTAATATGGAGCTTCAAGCATTATTGTGAGATCTTTCCTCTCTTTCTATTTCCTTTGATTATGGTTTAATTTCTATGCTTTCTTTCTATGATTTTTGCATGATTATGCTAGGAATGTTACTAGTTTGATTGTGTAATTAATCTAATGCTAGATTTAAGAATAGAATCGGATTGTTTTATTCTTTTATCAATTGGTAGCAAACTAGGGAGTAGCTTAGATGCTGATCATCTTGGTTATTTCTTGGGGAAATTGAATTAACTGTTGAATGTTTATAGCTTGTATGGCGTTAGCAGGTCTGTTGGTTCTCTGTGTTTATTGCTGCTATTGGATTGAACTTAGCCGCTATCGGACTAGGTTATCCTTTGGTTAGGGTTTTATAGTCATGCTGATCGTGCTATTCAACTAAGAATAAGGAGAACACGAGATTAATTCTCGACAATAGATAATTATGGAAATAATTGGAGTGGATGTTCGAGGATCGATAATGAATTGAAGTGAATGTTAATCAGATTCAAGATCTTTCTATAATTGATTTCTCATTTTGTTTATATGCTAGTTAGTCTTAGTTTGTTCGTATAATCTACTTGAAACCCCCCTTTGTAATTATTAGTAGGTTTCTCGGCCCTTAGCTTAATCTAGGTTTTGAATCACGCTGAATACTAAACTCGTCCCTGTTTCCCTGTGGATACGACCCCTACTTCCATTATACTACCTTAGTGTAAAAGAGAGTAGGAGAAATTTTATCTTTGGACCGGGTGCGGTGCACAAAGACGACACATCCGCGCCCGACCAGGACCTAAGTTTACTAATATGGTCAATTAATAGTGAACACATGAATCAATTAACCACAAAACAAACTTAGAAGCAAGCATTTAAACAAAATAAATGCAAGAACATTATAAAAGCATTAATTAAATGATCTAGTATGGCCCCTATACTTAGGAAGATAACTAATCTTCATGAATCCTCCCTTGAATCTCCATGGATCACCATCCTTGAAACTCCTTGGATCCTCATGCTTGATTACATAATTTGAATTAAATAATAACGAAAATTTAAAGTTACAAAAATACAAACGATTCGCAGATCGTATTTAATTTACATTCAAATATAACGATTCGCAGATCGTATTTACTATCCTAATTTGGGCCATACTAGTCATAACATGCAAAATATAATATCATACATATTACATTAAACATCCACGCATTTATAATATCAAATAAAACAAACACAAACTATTTACTTATTAACTATTAATAAGCAAATCAACTTTTCCATAATAATTATAAAACTTAACAAATTTAAGCTAGAAATTATTTAGAAAACTTTATTATTTTCATTCAATTATTTATTTAAATATGACAATAATCATTATTATTCACAAATTTGCAAACTAGGAAACTTTTGGATTTATGCTCAAGTTTGGAAAATCAGATTTTCCTTAAAACAAATTTTTTTTTTTTTTTAATTAATTTAGGTTGACTTGTTGACCGTTGACCAGCAGCACAAGGCTGCCAGTCAACAGCCAGCAAAGCAACCCCGCTGGAAATCGAAAAACAATCTTCACGGTTCTTCATCATGGGTTCAACAAAACCCAAGTTCCCAACCACCAGATGTCACACGAGCACCAGCAGCAGCCCAGCAGGACCGCCTGCCAGAGTCGCGTCACCCAATCACCGTCGGACAGACCCTGCCGCCTGCAAGTTCCGGCAACAAAAAAAAAAAATACCCGGCAGTAGCACGCAGCAGCACGCGGCAGCACGTCAAACGTACGCGGCCTGCGCCTGCTTCGCCGCCGCAGCCGACACCCCTTCTCCCCTCCTTCCGGTTCCTCCCGCCACCACCGTGCCTCCACCTCTTCTTGGTGGTGCAACCCAGCCATGGTGGGGTTCCTTTTAATTTTATGTAACAATTTACATTAAAATTAAACTAATCTTTATCCAACAATTGTTTAAAGATTAAGGATTTAATTAGGTTTTAATAATCCGAAATTAGGGCAGAAAATTTTGAATCCATCAACAAATCTCAAACAAATTTTTAGGTTTGTTGAAATTAGATTTGAATGAATAATCTCTATTAAACATTAAATCTTATAAAAATCCAAAATTAGGGCAAAAATCAAATTATATCCAAAAACTTCAGAAAATTAACAATTAAATTCCGAAAAATTTGAAAATAATTTTTTTAGGGTGATCTACTGAATTATCACAACAAATAAATCAATTATTTTAATTGTTGTCTTTAAAATTTATGAATAATCAAATTAAACATAAAGTTTAACCAAAATTCACAAATAATATGATAAAAATCCGAAAATTAGTGGGAAAAATAATCAAATTATTTTCAGCCATCATATTATTCAAGATCTATGTGGGTGATCAACATTAGATTTATTTAACAAGTAAAAAATCAAATCTTTTAATTGTTAACAAATTATTTCAATGATTAATCAAATTAAATATTAAATAATTTTAAATCTAACAAATATACTTATAAAAATCCGAAAATTTTAGAGTGAATTAACCAATTTATTTCGTCCATAATAAAAAAAAATCGGAACTTTATAAAATTATTTGAGCATAAATCACAATTAAATCAATTATTTACAATTTCCAATCAATTAATATCAAATATCAATTATGCAAATTCAAGCCATAAATAAATCCTCCCTTAATTGAATAAAAATAATAAATTTGCATACTATTATATGATCATATGAATATTATGAATTAGGCAAAACTGATACCACTGTAGGAATATATAGATGCATATAGCGGAATTTCAGGAAACAATTTCCTAACATCTATCATAGGATCGCAGACATAATCAAACATATGAATCATTCAATAGGGATTAAATATCAAACCTTTGTAGCGTGATTTCCCTGTTGTATGCAAGCTTTGAAGATCCGAGAGCCCCAAGTGTTGCTCCTCTAATCAGTCCACGAGCACCAGTTGAACACCAACGTCTGCTAGAACGGAAGAGAAAAGATCCCTTGCTTTTTGGTGGTATAGGCGCCGGTTTAGAGGGAATAGATTTGGGTTTCAATTCTCTCTCTTGTGAAAAGAAACTGATTAATGAATTTATTACCTAAACTCTAATATTATATCCTATATATAATAGAAGAGTCATAGGTTAGTTAGGAGAACTAATTCTCCTCCTATTCCCCTTTAGACCGGCCCAACCCTAATCCTAAATGGATTCGGATTACTTTGTCCAACTTGTGCTACAATGTGTGACCTCATAGGATTAATATATTTTAGTTATAGGCCCAATCAATATTGTCCTATTAATCATATTTATTCTCTAGCAAGAAAATAAGATTACTAAAATAATTAACTTTATTATCTTCATAATATTATTCCTATTTATATTTAGTAATTGCCGGGATGTCTAAGGACATATTCCTTCACTGACATGGTACAATTTTTATTTATAATTTTCGGACTCAATATACAGATTACTCAATAAAGCCAAAATAATAACTAAAAATATAAATTAACGCCCCAAAAATTACCAAAAATTTACATGCCATGCATAAACACACGGAAATACATAATATACAAAGAAATTATTTTTTCAGCCTCCAGAAACAATCTTTATAATTTATATACTGACAGAAACGAAATTGCAAAAACAGACATATCAATTAAATAAACCAGAACACAGTAGGAAAAAATTATTCTAAGGCATGGAATACATACTACGCATATAACATGTTCTAATAAATATAATTTCAGCAATTTTAACATCCGTTTATTAATTATTATGCAATTTAGCCAAAAACGCACAAAACACCAATTAAATCAAATAAATACCAAAAACAATACGAAAATTATTTTCCTCTACACAGTATTCACATATCATGCATCAAGTATATCCATGTCAAATTTCGTCAATAATTTCACTCAAAAAGTATTTTAAATAATTCCTAGCGCAATAAACTAATACCGAATAATACCCTAATCACTATGGTTCTAAGACAACTACTAGTTACCTGGATCGTCGGAGGCGAGCTGAATATTTCTGGAAAATCCCAATATAGTCGTGTACTCCTCTCCTTCTTCAATTCCCAAGCACCAAGTATAAGAAAAAGGCAAGAAGGACAAATCACGAACAATTAACAAGGAGTAGAAAGTGAAAAATTTTGAGAGAATGAAGAAGATGATGATGGCCGAATTACTTGGAGTATGGCAGCAAGGAGTTCTGATTTTCTAATCAGAATTTGAAGTGATAAAGGGTGGTTTAAAGAGGTTTAATTAGGAAGAATCATTAGGGGGTTATGGGAGTTACAAAGCATCAAAGAGTCACAAGGAAAAAAATAAAAGAGAAAAGAAAGAAGAGGAGGCTCTCCTTCTCCTTCACTTGGCCGGCTGTCCAAGCCCACAAACCAAACAAAAATTTCAGCCCAATTCAACAAGGATCCATGCTTCAAAAGCCCGCTACGCGATAAAACGATTAATTCCTAAATCGCGCCTAAACTTTGAAAATACTTAATAATGAAAAGAATTCTAATAAATTATATTATAAATATAAATAGAATAAACACATTAGCACGCCATAAAAATAAAAATAATAATTCGGCTCCCAAATTATAAAGAATAAAAATCATTAAGCTAGAGAAAATAATAAATTATTTATTTTTACGAAAAAAAAAAATATCATTTTAAAATAAACTAACACCAAACATAAAGGGTGAAAATTACGGGGTGTTACAATCTCCGCTCCTTAAAAGAGTTTCGTCCTCGAAACTTCAAAACAACCAAGAGACAAAAGAAAATACTCTAGATAAAGAACATAAAGAAAACAGAAATCGATGGATTTTAGTTAAGAACTAAACAACTTTGCAGGTATAAAAATTTGATAACTCAAATAATATATATATTTTATTTTTGGAAGACCAAAAGAGTTGTATAGTAAAGAAGCACGGTAACAACAATCATTTTATAAAATGTGAAAGAACCAAAGACAAGTATTAGAAAGTTTAAGGTAAAAACTTTTGCACAATAAACTATAGGTAATTTTGTAAAAGAAGCAGGAATAAATATTTACGTAAAATTATAAAAGAATAAATCCGACCATACATAAATATTTTGAGAAAAGAAACGAAGAAGAAAAAGTTCGTAAATAGATAGCCAAACCAATTTAAATAGAGATAACCACACAGGCTTATACTCCACTTAAAGAGATAAGAGCACTTTAATAAAGAGTAGCTAGCTGCTTTATTAAAGTAACACTTACGAACACAAGTCATGACATATGTTATAAGAGCGTACGCCTCCTAAACATATATATGAAAATTAAAGTTCGCAAAAGAAATTGAAAACTTTAAAATAAATTTCACAACGACGAAACACTAATAATAAATAGGTGATAAAGTAATAAATTATTAACAACAATTATAAAATTTGCCAAGTCGACACAAATGTGCATGGAACCACCCATTGCAACCTAGTATCAACAAAACAATATTTGAAAGCTTTCTTATCAAATCAACATTAAAGTTTAACGGAATCACCCAATATAAACTTAATGTCAACTCAAAAAGGAAGTTAAATTAAAATAGTCAAAATGCGTCAACTTATCAAATTGACATACAAGTCAAAGGAATCACCCATTATGACTTAATATCAACTCAAACAAGTTTTAAAATTTAGACTTATCAAATTGACATACAAGTCAAAGGAATCACCCATTATGACTTAATATCAACTCAAATAAGTTTAAAATTTAGACCGAGTATATAAATTTCGTTTTCAAAGAATATAAAACAGATCAGTCAAAACCAAAGAATTAAATAAGAAGTAATGAAAACAACCAAAATTTTGCTATGAAATGAGAAAGCACTAAATATTTAAACAAGAAACAACATATAGTATACGAGATCCTTTCACGTATTCGAGTTCGAAAAATAATGCTAATAAGAAAAGTAAGTAAAGTAAAAGTTGTTGAATGATAACCTTTAAAACAAAATAGCTTGCGTCTATATTTCAATCTAACACCAAAATAACTCATTAAAGTACTTTTATTTTCAAAGACTACAAAACTTATCACCATAATTAAAGGCTAAACAAGGATTAGCATGAAAAATAAAAATATTAAAAGGAAAATATTTATAAATATAGATAGTCAAAGACGGTAAGAGAAATTTGAAGAATATCTTGAAAGACAATTTCATAACCCCTTTCTTTTTCCAAACCATTATAAAACAATTGAAATTAAACGTTTTTCGAAAGAGTATGTCAAAATATTAACAATAACAAAATTTGAAAGTCAGAAAGTAACTCTAATATGGTTATGAAATATATTAAGTTTCAAGATCTAAAATATAATTTGGAATATAAACTCAAAGTAGAAAGTTTTGAAAATAATAAAACAGATACGTAGTATTCACATAAAAACAACACATAATTGAAAAAGAACAGAAAATACACTAGGGGAAAAAAAAGGAAGGGCTGCGCAAGAAGGGCTGCGGTTTCCAAGGAAACCGCAGCCCTTTTTGTGAAGGGCTGCGGTTAGACTTAAAACCGCAGCCCTTCATGCAGTATGAACCGCAGCCCTTTATGTGAAGGGCTGCGCTTATCCTAGAAACCGCAGCCCTTCATACACGAAGGGCTGCGTTTTCTAGGATAAGCGCAGCCCTTCCTATCCCGCCCATTTCAACCTGTGAGTTTTGCGCGCAACACACAGTAGCACTCACTCGCAAATTTCCCTCACTCAGCTCACCCCTCTCCCTCACACTCACTCGCACACTCACTCCTCTCCCTCACACTAACTCGCACTGCCCTAACGGCCATCACCGGAGCACCGACACATCGCCGGAGCGCCGTCCCATCGCCGGTGCACACTTCTTCTTCTCTTCTCTCAGCGTTGCCTGAGCTCCTTCTTCTTCTCTTCTCTCAGCGCGCCTTGACGCCACCACCACCACCACTACTGCATTGTCGGTAATTCCCCTCTCACTCTCTCTCCTCTTTGTTTTATTTAATTTCTCTTCTATTTTGTGTTGTAAAATGTGATTGTAGGGGGTGGGGGGAGGGCTTGTGGAGGGTGGGTAGGGGGTGGGGGTGCTGGTTAGGGGATGGGGGATGGCTGGGAGGCTGGGCATGGAGTGGGGGAGGGCGAGGGGATGCTGGGAAAGGGGGTGGGGGGAGGGCTGGGAGGCCGGGCATGGGGTGGGGGGAGGGCGGGGATGCTGGAAAGGGGGTGGGGGATGGCTGGGGAGGGTGGGCATGGGGTGGGGGTGGGTGGGCATGGGGTTGGGGAGGGTGGGGAGGCTGGGCATGGGGTATATTTTAGGCCTATTTTAGCCTTTTCGCTTCCGAATCGTACTTACCGAGTCATTTAACCCCAAATTCTTTTGAACATGATTATATGAGGTATAATGTAACTATTGTGTAGATTTTTAGGTTTGCAATTGTTGTAGGTTGAATTTTGGGAACGAAAAGGATATTTTAGGCCTATTTTAGCCTTTTCGCTTCCAAATCGTACTTATCGAGTCATTTAACCCCAAATTCTTTTTGAACATGATTATATGAGATATAATGTAACTATTGAGTAGATTTTTAGGCTTGCATTTGTTCTTGGTTGCATTTCGGGAACGAAAAAGTCATTTTAGGCCAAATTTTACCTTTTCGCGTCCAATTCGTACTTATCGAGTCATTTAACCCCAAATTCTTTTTGAACATGATTATATGAGGTATAATGTAACTATTGTGTAGATTTTTAGGTTTGCAATTGTTGTAGGTTGAATTTTGGGAACGAAAAGGGCATTTTAGGCCTATTTTTGCCTTTTCGCTTCCAAATCGTACTTATCGGGTCATTTAACCCCAAATTCTTTTTGAACATGATTATATGAGATATAATGTAACTATTGTGTAGATTTTTAGGCTTGCATTAAAGGTCATTTTAGGCCAAATTTTGCCTTTTCGCGTCCAATTCGTACTTATCGAGTCATTTTACCCCAAATTCTTTTTGAACATGATTATATGAGGTATAATGTAACTATTGTGTAGATTTTTAGGTTTGCAATTGTTGTAGGTTAAATTTTGGGAACGAAAAGGGCATTTTAGGCCTATTTTGGCCTTTTCGCTTCCAAATCGTACTTATCGAGTCATTTAACCCCAAATTCTTTTTGAACATGATTATATGAGATATAATGTAACTATTGTGTAGATTTTTAGGCTTGCATTTGTTCTTGGTTGCATTTCGGGAACGAAAAGGTCATTTTAGGCCAAATTTTTCCTTTTCGCGTCCAATTCGTACTTATCGAGTCATTTAACCCCAAATTCTTTTTGAACATGATTATATGAGGTATAATGTAACTATTGTGTAGATTTTTAGGTTTGCAATTGTTGTAGGTTGAATTTTGGGAACGAAAAGGGCATTTTAGGCCTATTTTAGCCTTTTCGCTTCCAAATCGTACTTATCGGGTCATTTAACCCCAAATTCTTTTTGAACATGATTATATGAGATATAATGTAACTATTGTGTAGATTTTTAGGCTTGCATTTGTTCTTGGTTGCATTTTGGGAACGAAAAGGTCATTTTAGGCCAAATTTTGCCTTTTCGCGTCCAATTCGTACTTATCGAGTCATTTAACCCCAAATTCTTTTTGAACATGATTATATGAGGTATAATGTAACTATTGTGTAGATTTTTAGGTTTGCAATTGTTGTAGGTTAAATTTTGGGAACGAAAAGGGCATTTTAGGCCTATTTTTGCCTTTTCGCTTCCAAATCCTCCCCCTCCCCCCCACCGCATGACCCCCTCCCCTCCTCCCCCTGCCCCTCCCCTCCCCATAGCACAGCCCCTCCCCTCCCCCCCCCACCACTGCCCCCCCTCCCCCTCCCCTCCCCCCGCACTGCCTGCGCCCTCCCCTCCCCTGCACCGCCGCCCCTTGCACACGTAACCCCCTCCCCACACCCCACCCCCCTTAGTGGCAATGTTAATTTTAATTTTTTGTTGTATTAAAGCATTATTTGTACAATTTCAGGGAGATGGCGGATGTGCATACGGATAACACCACAAGTGGTGCTGAACACACTACCGAGGATGAGTCTTTCGATGCGAGAAAGGAACGGGGTAAATTGTCTCGATTTCGCCGTGAAGAGATAAATGCACAAATGCCTAGGAAGTCATTGGCGACGAAAAGAGAAAAGGAAGGGGACCTACAAAGTCACTAGGGAAACACACAAATATGACTTTGGAGTACGATAACATGGGTCAACCTTGTGGAAAGTGGCGTCAAAAGTATGGCATGCAAGTTGGCATTTGCATGCATAAACTCTCCATTTTGCACTCATGGAAAGAGGTGCCCGAGGGATTGAAGCGGTGTCTATGGGAAGATACCATGGTAAGCTTCAAGTACAATAATGTTTAGTTTCTTAATTATTTAGTTAAATATATGTGTAATATTACTTATAGCATATAAATTACAACATTTGCGAAAACTAATTTGTTAACTGCGTTTTTTGTAGAATCAATTCAATATCGAAGATGATGAAGCCAAGAAGAATGTATTTCTATCCGCGGTTGCCCAGAGATTCAGAGATTTCAAGGCTAAGTTAGTGTCTGGGTGGATCACTAAGCGGAGGAAAGTAGTAGGTACAAAGAAGAAGAACATCTACGGCGGAGAAACACAAGCCGATCCTGAGGCTTCACCGAAAACATCATCTGCACCATCCAAATTACCATTTCAAATATGGAAAACTATCAAACCTGAAGAGTGGGAAGCATTTGTTGCCAAGAAAACAACCTCACAAGCTATTGTAAGAATATTTTATTAAGATTTAATAAACTTAGATCCAGTATTATTGTATAGCACCGTACGTAGCTAACCTTTGTTTATAATTGTGTGTTTTAGGCAAGTCGTGAGAAAAGTAGCTCGAGTGCAAAAGCTAGGAAGTATTATCATCATTTGGGTGCTCATTCGTACAATGAGGCGAGAGAGAAGTGGATGTTCAGCCACTACCCCACAATAGGGTCGACAACGGCAACGGGGAGTGGCTCAATGACGACAGTTGCACAGCCTCGGCAACCAGATAGAGTCCTCGATTGGTGGTGTTCGATGCATGGGGTTGATGCAAAGGGAAAAAGAGTCTTGCCTGACCCCGGAACACAACATATAGCCAACGCCATTGTATGTACAGATTATATGGTTATATAAGGTATATATAATATAACTTTTGCGCTCACAAGCATTTCTCTCTTATACTTATGTAGATTGGCTTGAAGGAAAAAGAGGCAACTGGTGAGTTCACTCCTAAAGGACACATTGATGCATTGCACGAAACTTTAGGACCGGGACCACGGTGGACGCGTGAGGGGCGTAGGAGGTGTCCGCCTCGGTTTGAGAAAGGTATATGGTGATCAATACACTACGGCGACAAAATCAAGTGTAAGTAGTGTGAATTCGGCAACGTCAGTAGATGTGGAGGCTATGAAAGCTGCAATTCGGGAGGAGCTAAGGGAGGAGATGACCCATAACTTCAACGCCATTTTGGAGCAAATGGGTTTACCGACTTTTGCTGCATTCAAGAAGGGTAGTGATACTACACCTAGCCGCCTGATCCACCTGTAGGACCCGAGTTGAAGGTAATCACTTAATCCCTTTGCTTTGTTAAACAACTATTGTTACGTTCTTAAATGCATGAAATTCTTACTATATATATGTTGTTTCATAGACTAACTATAAATAGAGTTTTTTTTTACAGGAAGAGACACCATGTGAACTATTAGGCTGGAGGAGATGGTTATGATAGTTTCATCCTCGTAGCTCATGGCCATGCACAACCCCCTAGTGACCGAGTACGATTGCATAACCAGTTAGTGGATCATAATCACTATGTGGTCACCCTTAATGAAATTGTGTCGGGTTTCGAAGAATTACCTCTTCACTGCGAAGCCGAAGTTGGTCTACAAGCATACTAAATGATGCCCTTGGCGCTTATGTTCGTGGCCGCGTGCATTGGTGCGGTTTTCGGATGAGGTACAATGATTAACATTCATATATATATATATATATATGCGTGTTTTCTTTTATAGTTCCTATGATAGTCAGTAATATCTTTACTTTTAACTAAATACTAGGTTTGGGGGAAGGCCGACTCACATGCCAGGAAGGGAAAGAAGGCATGTTCACCTTATAAGAAAGCAAGTTTACGTGATGAAGGTGAACGAAATGTGGTGACGGGAAATGTTTCTAAGACAAAAAAATCCACTTATTATCGATCCAGAGGTGGTGCGGAGCCTTACTACGCCATGCTTTTGGTTACATGAGTGCGCTAGCGATTTACCCGATGAAAGCGTAATTGAGGTTGCTTTTGGGGAGCAACAATTCCACTACCTTGAGAACTCATCGACATTCATTTCAAAGGTTGATATTAAAGAATTCTTATGTGGGGTAGAGTTGAATGTTTCTATGATACAAACATTCATGAGGTAATACATAAGTATATAAATTAAATATACATATACATATATATGCCTTAAGTAGTTTTCAAATCCATAATAAGTAATTGTTGGTTTACTTTTAATATAATCAATATAATTTCTCGGAGTTATTATACAATGAATTGCTTGCAACATCTAGTGCAATGTTTGGTTGGTTATGTCCAAACATAATACGAGATGACAATTGCTTACAAAACAAAGCCGAAGTGAAAGAGTATCTCGACATGAGTTTCAAAGCATCATCTCGTTTTGGATATCATCAGATCATTCTTGTTCCTTATATTGAAAAGTATGCTTGTTAAACTCGCTTTACTTTTATTATTCGATACTTAAATTGACCTATTAATTGTTCTACGATTAATAATAACTATATTTTCTTGTTGTAGGGCTCATTGGACACTGCGCTTGCGATATGTTTGTCACGTAACGAAGTCTACCACTTTGATTCTTTGCGTCGACAACCACCACGGACCTTACTAATCAAATCATTGTTAAATAGGTAGCCTAATCGAAACTCAATATATGTGCACTTATTAATATTACACATTATTCATCATCTTTAAATATATAAACAGTTAGTACATCTAATCTTATAATAATGTTGTTGATGTAGTGTGATGAAGCATATTAGTGCAACAGGACTTCGAGCACCAAAAGCTCTCGTTTGGATATCGATCGAGGTAACATGACTAATTTATTTGTCCTTATATAGAAACACTTTTAGCCACATACTACACATCTAATTAACATGAATGTCATTGGATGCATCCTTTGGTGAACATTTAGTGTCCGCAACAAGAAGATGGACTTGCATGTGGCTATTACGTGCTGAGGTACATGTTCGATATCGTCAACCAGTGCACTAACGCCGATGATCTTCAAAAGGTATGTAACTTATTAGTATATGTTAGTTTAGATTAGATCGATTGGTAATAGGTATTAATTGGTTTAGAAACCAAAGTAGCACATGCATATATTTGGGAACGAAAATGTCATTTCTAGGCCTATTTTTGCCTTTTACGCTTCCAAATCGTATTTATCGAGTCATTTAACCCCAAATTCATTTTTAACATGATAATATGAGGCATAATGTAACTATTGTGTAGATTTTTAGGTTTGCAATTGTTGTAGGTTGAATTTTGGGAACGAAAAGGGCATTTTAGGCCTATTTTTGCCTTTTCGCGTCTAATTCGTACTTATCGCTTCATTTAACTCCATTTTCTTTTTCAATATGATAATATAAGGTATAATATAACTAGTGTGTAGAGTTTTAGGCTTGCATTTGTTTTTGATTGAATTTCGGGAAGGTATATGTCATTTTTAGAACTACTAACTACGGTACGTAAATGATTGAATTCTTATATTATGTGTTTATTCCTTGGTTGTTTTGCAAGGTTTATATGAATAACACACCACGTTTGAGGGCCTTCACCACGCACGAATTACATGAAGTTCGGGATAAGTTAGGCGTCCCACATTTGCGATGATTGCTTATGATACATCTACTAGTTTGTATTAATTCTATGTACATTTTTCACATTATTAAATATATACATATTTAAAGTTAATTATTATATTACGTTCAAAAACTTGTCATATATTATTATTGCAATTTGATCGGTTTTTTTTTTGTGTCGAAGGGAGGTTTTGGGTGGGGGGTGGGGTGGGGCCGCCATGGTGGGGTCGGTCGGGCTATGGGGGGGGTTGGGTCTTTGGGGTGGTTGGCAGCAATGGGTGGAGGAGGTGGCGAGAGGGTGGGCTAGGGTGGGGGTGCGGGGGAGTGAAGAGGGTGGGGTGGGGGGGGGCGGGGCCGGGGGAGTGCGGGGGGTGGGGGTGTGGGGGGGGGTGGGAGTGCGGGGGTGGGCGGGGAGTGGGCGGGGGTGGGGGTCTTGGCAGGGGCGGGGGTGTGGGGTCTTTGGGGTGGGCGGGGGTGGGGGGTGGGGGGGGGGTGGGCAAGGGGGGTGGGGGTCTTTGGGGTGGGCGGGGGTGGGGTGTCTTTGGGGGGGGGGTGGGCGGGGGTGGGGGGGCTTGGGATGGGCGGGGGTGGGGTGTCTTGGGGGGGGGCGGGGGTGGGGGGTCTTGGGGTGGGCGGGGGTGGGGTGTCTTGGGGGGTCAGGGGGTGGAGGGTGCAATTTATTTTTTAAAAAAAAAAAAATTTGAATGTGAAGGGTCAGCGGTTTTAAGCCTAAACCGCGACCCTTCACTTAAATAGGGTCGCGGTTTAGGCTTAAAACCGCAGCCCTTCACATAGAGAAGGGTCGCGGTTTAAGCGAAAACGCAGCCCCTTCAAGCTTATAAGGGCTGCGTTTTTTGGCCTAAACCCCCTTCGTTGTGAAGGGTCTGCGGTTTAAAACCGCAGCTTCTCTCTATTTATTGAAGGGGCGCTATGGAAAGGGCTGCTGGCCAAAAACGCAGCCCTTAGGGCTGTTTTGACCGCAGCCCTTCCTTGTTTTTCCACTAGTGATATATACTGTCTCACATAATAACATATACTATCAAGCAACTAGCAAATAAAATAAATGCAATGCAACACACATTACTATATTAAAATAAAATTAAAGCTTATTTTTTTAAAATTGCAAAACACAAAACAAATTAAACACACAACTAAACCAAGAAGGCTATAAATTACTTCGCTTTATTGCGCACTCTGATAAAAGAGAAAATAAATTACAAGTAAGAGGCCCTGCAAATAAGATTAACAAACTTGGTAGACTAATTCCACCAATAATACAAGTAACTATACATATAACATATGCTCCATAAGCATGAGAGCACACCACATTCCCATAAGGCTTCCCTTTTACTTACTCTACCCATAACACTCTCATTATAGTGAAACTATAAAACTTAAATCTAAACAAATTTTATCTCCTATGGCTAACTAATAATTCTAAAGAATCATTAGCAACTCTTTTTCAGAGTTTAGGAGCGTTTTGCTCTGATACCAACTGTAACACCCCAGAATTTCAAAGCGGAAAAGAAAGAAATAATAATAGTATTAATAGGACGATGGCGGAAACATCGTCTTCTGGGAATGTCACTACTACAAGAATAGTGTTTAAATAACTAAGTGATAAAAACAAACATAAGTAAATACTATAAGTAAATTAATTACTTAGATTAAAATCGAAATGAGAAAACTATCTCAAACTAAAGAGAAGTCTAGAACTAAAACCCCTAATAGATTATTTCTCGCAACTCAACCCGAGCCCAAAAATCAAAGAAAATCCCCATCAACAAAACCTGTAAAAAAATACAACAAATATCCACAATCAGTGGGGATTAACTAGCAGTTCTCCCAGAACAATAGCAATCAAAGCACGATTCAGAAGTAGATTATTAAGGAAGGAAAATCATGCAATCATTTCATCAATAGCATGCACATAAAAATCATAAAGCTCATAGGTAAAACAAGTGATCATCGAAAATAAGTAAACAAGATATAGTGAGTGGAACAATTCTAAAATATATAAATGATAATAAATCAAAACTACAACAAGTTATTGAGTCAGAAACCGAACGCCAGTGATTCGCAAATCACTTCCTAAGGTTTGTCAGATCGCAATCTCCAGGTCAGTCTATGGGCTTACGTTCCCCACTGCCTGTGTCTAAGAATGGCCAAACTCCCGATGCAGGGTAGAACACGCAGAACTCCCTGACCTCTCGGACGACAACAATTAACCCAGGTGTACCCCTAGTTCGCAAACCAGGTGGCTGGCATGTTCTTCACCGGGGACTATATCTATCCCACCGGATATTCTTATCTCAAAATAAAATCATGCATATAGTCCAAGTATCATTCATCTAAAATATTCATCAAAAGGGATGCCACCCGGCCTTATACCCACATTTCATCAAACAGTTCTTCATAATTCCTCAAAATAAATAACTTACGAATTCTCAACAAATGTCTCTCACAATAAACACTTGAACATCTCAAAACATCATCTGATATAAAACTAATTTTTACAGCACCAACATTTCGATCAAAAATAGATCACCAAATAACTCTAAAACTTATTCATTAAAAGAGTAGTAACAATTAATCATTTTCTTTCATAAATCAAACATAAACATATGGTTATCCGATGATACATACTGCATACTACTGAAAATCAGCAACCCAGAATATAATAAATTATGAATTATTTCTGATTAACAAGCCCTCAAATAATTTAAAAGTGTATCCTTAATTTCACAACAAAAACACCATAATAATTATTAAACTAATAATTTCGAGCATTAAAATCACACAAAAATTATCATACGACCCTAATGTCTCTACTGACATGGTAAAATTTTTATTTATAATTTTTGGACTCCAAAATTATTTTTAACAGTTAATATACAGATTACTCAATAAAGCCTTAATAATAACTAAAAATATAAATTAAGGCCCAAAAATTACCAAAAATTTACATGCCATGCATAAACACCCGGAAATACATAATATACAAAGAAATTATTTTTTCGGCCTCAAGAAACAATTTTTATAATTTATATACTGACAGAAACGAAATTGCAAAAACAGACATATCAATTAAATAAACCAGAACACAGTAGGAAAAAATTATTCTAAGGCATGGAATACATACTACGCATATAACATGTTCTAAGAAAAATAATTTCAGCAATTTTAACATCCTTTTATTAATTATTATGCAATTTAGCCAAAAACGCACAAAACACCAATTAAATCAAATAAATACCAAAACCAATACGAAAATTATTTTCCTCTACACATTATTCACATATCATGCATCAAGTATATCCATGTCAAATTTCGTCAATAATTTCACTCAAAAAGTATTTTAAATAATTCCTAGCGCAATAAACTAATACCGAATAATACCCTAATCACTATGGTTCTAAGACAACTACTAGTTACCTGGATCGTCGGAGGCGAGCTGAATATTTCTGGAAAATCCCAATATAGTCGTGTACTCCTCTCCTTCTTCAATTCCCAAGCACCAAGTATAAGAAAAAGGCAAGAAGGACAAATCACGAACAATTAACAAGGAGTAGAAAGTGAAAAATTTTGAGAGAATGAAGAAGATGATGATGGCCGAATTACTTGGAGTATGGCAGCAAGGAGTTCTGATTTTCTAATCAGAATTTGAAGTGATAAAGGGTGGTTTAAAGAGGTTTAATTAGGAAGAATCATTAGGGGGTTATGGGAGTTACAAAGCATCAAAGAGTCACAAGGAAAAAAATAAAAGAGAAAAGAAAGAAGAGGAGGCTCTCCTTCTCCTTCACTTGACCGGCTGTCCAAGCCCACAAACCAAACAAAAATTTCAGCCCAATTCAACAAGGATCCATGCTTCAAAAGCCCGCTACGCGATAAAACGATTAATTCCTAAATCGCGCCTAAACTTTGAAAATACTTAATAATGAAAATAATTCTAATAAATTATATTATAAATATAAATAGAATAAACACATTAGCATGCCATAAAAATAAAAATAATAATTCGGCTCCCAAATTATAAAGAATAAAAATCATTAATCTAGAGAAAATACTAAATTATTTATTTTTACGAAAAAAAAAAATATCATTTTAAAATAAACTAACACCAAACATAAAGGGTGAAAAATACGGGGTGTTACACGCAGTCTGTGCATCGCGCGCTTTTCGTCGATTTAGTAGTCGTAATGGTCGATCCTACGTTCAGTTCTATATTTGGCTATCTGCATCCGCGTAATACATGGTCTAAATAGAGGTCTCACCTAATCAAGCTTTCAAAAAAAAAAAAATCAGTCTTTTCATGCAAGGTCAAGTCCGTCTAAAAAAAATGCATCTAAAGGGTCGTTGTAGAGCTAGAGTTGTCATGCATGTCTACCTCTTCCCATATCCTCCCTGTTGTTCAACAAATCTTTCCTGTCAATCTTACCTTACCATATTCATCAATTTCAAAACTTACATCTTTTCAAAATCAATCCTACACCATATTCTATACTATCTTTTTCGAAAACATTTACTAATCATCATAATACCACGACATTTCAAAAATATATTTTTCAAAATTAATCCATCATCTTTTCCTAACGAAAGATAAAACAAGGGGTCCCTTTCAAAAAATGAATTTCGAAAATTCTCAGCCCAATCCAAACACCTTCATCGAATCCAATCCAATCAATCTGATTCACTTGCATTCATTCTAGGCCCATATGCATTAGAGTCCATTTTACATTCATATAGGGTCCATCTAATTCGAGTCCATGCATTCATATTAAGCCCGCTAGCATTATAGTCCATCTTAGGCCCATATAAGTCTAGCTCTCCGTCAAAATCTAGGTCCATTTGCATCTTTACGTGAACCTCAGTCTATGTCAAGCCCAGTCCAAGTCTAATCTCAGTCTATTCCATTCTAAGTACAATCCTAGTCTATTTCCACTGTCAAACCCATATGCATCTCAAAGTCTATATCAAACCTATATGTTAATCTAGTCCAAACTTAGGCCCATTTAGGCCCAATTCATACTCTAGGTCTAGTTTGCATCTCCATGTAGGCCCTAGTCAAGTCTAACTCCTTCAGAAGTTCATAATAGCCCAGATTCCTCTAAAGTCCAGCCTGCTTCCTCACCCGTAAGTTCAAGGTCTAAGCATTCCTTAAGTATATAGGCATTGTTGTGTCTAGCCTGCTTGCTCACCCGTAAGTTCAAGGTCTAGCATTCCCTAAGTCCATAGGCAATTTCTGTGTCTAGCCTGCTTGCTCACACGTAAGTTCAAGGTATAGCATTCCTTAAGTCCATAGGCAATCTTTGAGTCTAGCCTGCTTAGTTTAATGTAAGTTTAGAAGTCTAGTTGTCTAGCCTGCTTGCTCACCCGTAAGCTCAAAGTCTAGTTGCCTAGCCTGCTTGCCTTAAGTTAAGAGTTTGGTCTCTGTTATTGTCCAGCCTTCCTTAATGTCCAGCCTACTTGCTCACCCGTAAGTTCAAAGTCTAGTCTCTCCTACCATCACCAAAACCCAATCGTGGAATCCAGTCTGCTTGCATAGTCCAGTCCAGTCTATGTCTGCATTTGCATATAGTTAGGCCCATGTCTCCATCATGGTCAAGTCCATACTAGTCCAAAATCATACCCATTCCTAATCATTTCTCATTCCCATTTCCATTTCCATTTCAAAATAATTTTCCAGTTCCACTTTCATCTCCCATTTCTATTCCTATTTCTCATCTCCATTTCTCATTTCGCAAACTAACATTACTTCTTAAAATTTACGAGGTCCATTCGATTTATGTTCAGGACGGATCGTGAGGTTATAACTTGGGAACGTCCAACAGAGAGGCAACAAGGTCGACCTACTCCCAGGCTCGTCAAGCGCATCCTCACTTTTTCAGACGAATCCTCCGACTCTTCTTAATCATCATCTGAAATGGGGAGACACTAATGAACAACTTAGTGCCATTATGGCTCAACTCACACTGATGAACTCTCGTCTTGAGGAACAAGACAAAGAAATTAAGGCACTGAGGGAGAAACTAACTGAAGAAGACGAGCAAGGCGACACTCCACCACCATTCAAAACCAACACAGAACTGAGGTTCGAAAAACTCGAGCAATTGATCCAGTCAATTCCTGCGCTCGTGAGTCAGGCTCATGGCCATGACATCATTGATCCCGAACTAAGGAAAAACTCCCTAAAAGGTAACCTTGGGTGACCAAAATTCAAGGGGTCGAAGACCCAGATGACCATTTGAGAGCATTTTCCATCTCTATGGCTCTCAAAGGCATGAGCAAGGACCTGTTTGCTTATGTCCTTCCTTTGACCTTGGATGCACATCCATCCAAGTGGTTCAGATCACTGAATAAGGCCAAGCTGAATGACTGGGACTACATCAGAGAAGAGTTCCACAAACAATATGTATACAATACTCAGCTTCCCATTGGCCTTCGTGAGACGGAGTTAACTTAACAAAACTCCAACGAAGACTTCGTCACCTTCCTTAACAGATGGAGGGATAAAGCTGCACAAAAGATTAACAGGCCATCTCAGGAGGATCAAGTCCGCCTGGTGATCCGTAACCTGCAGCCGAAGTATGGGGATCATATCAAATTCCAACCTATAGAGTCTTTCACGAAGCTCTATAAGGTAGGCCTGCTGATTGAAGAAGAGATACATGCCAACAAGAACAAGGGTTTCAACAACAACAACTCTTTCAAGAAGAGTAATAATAACCCTTCTATCTCCAAAACCAATGAGGTCAATGCCATAGCTACTGAAAAGAGATGTTATCAAAAGCCTCAAAGAACATTCACACCTCTAGGCATGTCCCTAGAAGAAGCCTTCACTAGACTTCATGCAAAGGGAACACTTCAGCCTATTGGCCCTACTCCGCATCCCCGCTCCCGAAAATAGATCCAAGAGGTGGGATCCAAATGCCTACTGCAAGTACCACCAAGGGAATGGACACCCAACATCTGCGTGTTGGACCTTAAAGAATCACCTGCATGATATGGTTGAAGACGGTAGATTGCCAATTCCGCCTGCAGCAAAAGTCAGCAATAGCAGCAACTAGGGGTGTTCACAAAAAAATCGAAACCGAAATACCGTACCGAAAAATCGGAAAACCGGTCAAAATGGGCGGTTACCGAACCGGAAAATTTGGGATTAAACGGTACGGTTACCGAACCGGTAAAATTCACGGTTAAACGGTACGGTTACGATTTTTTATAAAACGGTTAACCGAAAAACCGGTTAAATTTATTTTTTTATTATTATTTATTTTTTATAATAATTATATTAATTAATTAATGATTTTTGTATGATTCATGCACGTATGATTTGTTTCTTTGTCATTTTGTCCAATTTGAGAAATTGGGGTGGTGATGATCTCAACTTAATACTGCACTCATGGAAACTGGAATCATGGGCTCAAGCATAAGTTACTTTTTTTTTTTGTCGAGAGGACAAGCATAAGTTACTTGTCTCCTAAAATCTAGGAATTATTAGTACTATTGATATCATTGCAAGTATAATGTCATACCAAAGTTTAATGATATGATGATATGCACAAAAAACTGGCAGACTTCTCTTTAAAAGCAAGAGCATAAAAACATACTTAAAGTGCAAAACAAAATATAATTATCAAATACAACAAAAAGAACTACACTGGGGATAAAGGCCAGCTTGGAAGAACATCCACCATGAGAAAAATTTGAAATCTAATATATAAAAGTAGTAAAATAATTTGATAAAACTTGAGTAACGGTTAATGGTTAACCGGAAAACCGTACCGAAAAACCGGTTAACCGTTTATGCGGTTACCGGTTTGAACGGTTACGGTTACGGTTCGCAAATATGGCGAACCGATACTTCCGTTTACCGTCCCGAAATTTTATTTCGGGACGGTTAACCACCCATGAACACCCCTAGCAGCAACCCCTTGGGCAGTACCTAAATAACGTCGGGGCTTAGTCATTTAACGCCAGTTTTCTAGGTTGAGTCGGAGAGTCCCTCCCCTAGCTCCTTCATTTCCTTTCTTGTCAAGTCTATGGCATTTAGGTTTTATTTCTAATAAGCCTTGTTCTATTTATTTCTGATTAATAAAATAATTTCATTTTCATTTTCATTGGCCTTCCATCATTTTATTTATGCTTCTAATTCAATGATGAAACTCGAATCACCTAATGAACTTGACTAATAAAAAAGATCTGAAATAAAAAATAAAAAAAAAAAGAGAAAAATGAAAAAAGTGGACATACTTTGGATAAGGAGTTATTCCCCTATCTCTTCCATTACCTTTCATAAGCCATCCTCATACAACCAAAGAAAAACAAAATCCCTTCAACATCAAAGCTCCACATATATCAAGCCTTCCAATACCCTAAACCAAACTTGTGTGCAAGTCTCACTACATCAAAATATATCAATGCCAGGCAAAAACAAAGAGTGAAAAATATTCAAAGTGCGAAAAAAATTAGTCTAAGTAGGTTCATATCCTAGGTCTAGTTTGCATCTCCATGTAGACCCTAGTCAAGTCCAATTCCTTCAGAAGTTCATAATAGCCCAAATTCCTCTAAAGTCCAGCCTGCTTGCACACCAGTAAGTTCAAGGTCTAGCATTCCTTAAGTCCATAGGCAATCTTTGAACTTGTGTGCAAGCCTCACTACATCAAAATATATCAATGCTAGGCAAAAACAAAGAGTGAAAAATATTCAAAGTTCGAAAAAAATGAAAAAAAAGCAAAAGAAAACGCATAGGATAAAAAAAACGGTTATTTCACCAAATACCCCTGACAATAACATGGGAAAATTCACATCAATAATCCCAAGTATGGACACTCTTCCAAAATTAATCCCAACTAAGGATTATTCCCATATAATCCAAACTATATCAGTTGTCTTCCAAAATTGTTCCATTACCTGTTATAACCTGTTTAGCAGGTTAACTCGCTTATATGGCGCAATCTAATTCACAAATTATTTATTTTTATTTTTTCTTTATCTCTCTTTCCTTCCACACCTACCACCACCATTTCCTTATTATCTTTAATTCAAAAAAAATGGAATACATCCCTCCTTCACGAATAATAAAACTATCACCACCACCACCTTTGCAACCTTCAAATGTTTCCCTACTACCACTTATCTGCCCTCCACTCTCTCGGTAGCTATATCGCCACCGCGAGCTCGGATGCAACCCCCACAAGCCACAACCATCCGGCCCGGATGCAAGCACCACCACCCATACGGTCCATACCCATATCTGCCGGCCACCATCACATCCACCTCCCCTAGATCCGCCACCAACTATGGGCACTCTTCTACAATTAATATACTAGTAAATACCCCCACTTTTATCAAAATTTACCGGCCACCATCACATCCACCACCCCCGGCCCGCCGCGCCTCCCCCTTCCCACCACCCAGGCCGCCGCGCCTCCCCCTCCTCTTCCCCGCGAACTCGGCGCTCCTCCCTCCCCTCCCCCGCCGCAAAATCGTTCGTTCGAAGGTACCATATGATCACCGCGAACGCATCGCGAATCGTTCGAAGGAGTGAGGGAGGGGAGGCGCCTGGCGAGATCGAGGAGGGGGGGACTCGGATCTAGTGCGAAATCGTTCGAAGGAGTGAGGGGAGGGGAGGCGCGAGGGAGGGAGGGGGAGTCGCGAGGGAGGTCGAGGGGAGGGGCCTGCGTGGGGGGGCTGCCGGGGAGGGTGGTCCGTGTCGTGGGGGGATACCGGGAGGGAGGGGAGGAGGAGGGGGGCTCGCATGGCTGTTGCGGGGGAGGGGGGGGGCCGAGGATGGGGTTGGGTGGTGGGGCCGGTGGGTCTAGCGTGGGTGGGGTTGGGTTAAGGAGAGAGAGTTAGGTTTTTAGGGTTTACTTAGGGTTTAGTTAGATTTAATTAGGGTTTAATTAGGGTTAATTAGGTTTTTTAGAGTTAATTAGGGTTAATGACTAACGGAGTTAACAGCCGTTAGTCATTAAGGGCATCTGGTGAATTTTTTTAAAGGTCAGGGGTATCTGGTGAATTCGAAAAAAAGTGGGGGTATTTGGTGAATAAATTTTTTTTGTCGTGGGTATTTGGTGAAATAACCGTAAAAAAAATGCAAAAAGAAAGAGTCAAAGGCAAAGAAATAAAAAAGTTAAGCTAGGGGACTTGCACACAAGTTCTACCCCTCATTCAAATCCTTCAATCCATCAAACCTTAAATCCATATAATCCAAATTCATAATCCTTTCATTAATCCTAACTCCTTCTCCAAGGTATGTCCAAGCCCGCTAGGTTGAAAACCCGATAGGGCGGCCTAAGCAAAAGTTTGGGCACAAAAAATAATAATAAAAAAATCAGATCTGGAACTACGAATGGTCTGATTCCGCAAGGATACGTAGGAATCCTCATCTCGAGGTTCGACCGCTTCAATAAAATAAAATTTGTCATCGTCTAATGATTTGACTTTCTAGAATGTACGAGCATAATCTCTTTCTAGATCCCGACATAGACTCGAGTCTCGTTAAAGCCTTTTCCTACCTACATTTATTTAAGTCACAAATTCAAACCTTTTATTTTTCAATCCAAGCTCTCCTTTTCCCCGAAGGACTCTCCGACAATTCCATGGTTTCTGGCGATATTTGACTTTGCTTATGTCAACTTTCCAAAGAAGAATCCCCAGTGCAATCCCCAGTGAAAACTTTCAACGTTCAAGACATAGCAACTACACTTCAATATCAGATCAACTACATTGCAATATCAGATCAAGTACATTTCAATCAAGGCTCAAGCCTAATTCAAGGCAAGCTCACCCAAAGTGGGGGCTTCCTACGTGTGGTGGTTCCTCCAATTCAAATCAAACTCCCAAAGAGTTGTAATCAGCGGACCTCGTTTGCGGACCCCAATCATTTGCTAAAAACGATTTTAGAAAATCATTCTATGCATTTCTATTCAATCCTGCTCATTCTATCATTCTACACATCTTCTAGCCGTGCAAAATCCTGACCTTGCATTGCAGCCTTGCAAAATCCTGACCTTGCATTGCATTTCATACATTCTAGTCTTGCATAACCCTGATCTTGCATGACGTGTCATCCCTTAGCTTTGCATAACCTTAATCCTTGCATTGCGTCTTGCGCATCCTTAGAGAGTCTAAGTTTGCATCATTGCATCGTTATGTGCTTATCTGAGTTGTTTGCACCTATCTGCTAACATCTTCTTCTGCAGGTAATCAGATTGCTTGTAGTTATTGTTCTGCATACTAACTTTGTTTTGCAGAGACCGTCGGTTATAAATCAGTTCTAAACTGCAGAGATTTTAGAATTGTTCTCCGTCCCAACACTGTGTACGTTGACTATCGGTTTCCTGAACCTCAGTCAAAGTGGGGGCTTCTGTAGACACATAATCGTGTCTCCCCATTTAAGGATCCAATGATGAAACATACCGCGGCATTAGTTGGCGCGACCCAACGGAAGAGCAATCTAAAGAACCATTCTAAAATGTGTTTCGAAATGATATTCTAAAGCCCAATTAATTGTTCATGATGATTAATTGTATTTCAAGCCCATAAAATTTTTTAAGTCCATTTTAAAAGCCCAATTAAATATTTATTATTTTAATAGATATTTTTCATAAATATTTTATTATCTTTGATAAATAAATCAGATTTTTAATCCGTAAAATTCCATCTCCGGAATTTTAGGGATAAAAAAGTATCTTTGAAAGACGCGCAATGGAATATGCTCGAATATTCCAGAATATGCGCCGGACGCGGGGGCTGCGCTCAGCGGGCCACGTGCGTCCAGCACATTGGCCATATCAAGTCAGGCGAGCCAATGAGCGCCTGACACGTAGATTTTGTGACTCACACAGAGTCCTGCGTCAGACGCAAGTCTTGTGTGAGACGCAACTTTATTTTCTATCTTTTCAAAATGCGTTTACACGTGCCTATCTCTGATTGGGCTGGCTGCGTCAGGCACACCAATGTGCGCCTGACGCGTGGCACTGCGCCTGCCACGTAGGCTTGCGCCTGGCGCAAGGCGTGCGTGAGGCGCACGTGCCTTGTTTCCTATAAATATCCACAATTTCATCGAATTACGGAGGGCTTTTCATATTATTATTTCACGAATACAAAAACTTACGAATACCTCTACAATACACTTCGAATTCTCAAACACTCAAATACTTTCAATACTTTCAATCAATCAATTCTTAATCATTGCGTTCTTGGTTTCACGATTGCTCCGCCTAAAGATCGTTGTGCTCCTCAATCTAAGCCGCATAGGTATAATCCTGAGGATCCTTGAATAAATTCTATTTTTATATTGAAGTTACTAACCATTGATTTCATGATGTAGATATTTAATATAAAATCATTCTACTGTACATTCTAAACCTCCTTCTTTCTTTTTAATTATTTTTCATATATTATTATCATACTTGCCTGATCTTTATATGCATGCCATATGATTGTCCTATTTCAATGCTTTTATCACCCACATGTTATTTTTGCTAATCAAAGACCTAAAGTACTGTTCTAACATTAATCAGATTAATTTGGACAACCTGCTAGGTTCCCTGTAATTGATTGCCTAATAACATGTTACTAAAAATAGTCTTTTATGTGTTTCCTGAACCTACTTAGACTACATATTTTTAGGGTGCTTAAAACGTTATTTGATTATTCTTTGGCATAAAATCTGTAATGAATCGATATTTAGTAGAGGCCAACTCTGGGCGAATGTGGTTCATTATAACTATATTCGTACCCTCACCACCGAACTCAATCTTTGGTTCATTTTGACCATCTATGGAGTCAAGACGGGGAAATCTACAATGGATAATTTGTCCCTACGGTTTTCCCATATCCAATTAGGTTTATGATTCTTCCTAAAAAGAATTATTGGCGACTTCTTTCAAAACAATTTTTAATAAAACCTTTACAGTGGGGTAGTCAAATCTAATACGCGCTCTCACCACGTTGGCGAAATAAAAACACGCCTACATTAAGTCGGACAACATGAGGGAGGAGAGAAGTTGGTTACTGACGGAAGATCTTTTATGTGATGAAAACGAAGTGAAGGTTGACGTGAAAGCAATGCTTGACGAGATAAGTTAAATGGTTAGGTGTGTTTTTGAGTGATTTTTTGAAAGATATTTAGTATCTTGTAAATATTGTATTGAGATCGAGATATGATATGTGGGCTATCTATGTAGATGTTGTTAATGTTAGGTTTCAGATGGGTCGAGCAGTAGTTGGGCCGAGTAGTTAGTTGGGCCCTATGTAACAAAACAACATATTTTCTGAAATGAGTGGCTTTTATAGCTGCTGTACTTGGAGCGCTCAGAATTATACAACTTATAACTAATTGTAATGATGTTGGATTGGTCAACTCATAAGAGATTGTTTATACATAAATTAAATTTATTACATAATGATACTATAGGATAATTATAGCCCACAAAAATAAATTTATTACATGATGATAGCCCACAATGTAATATACTAGTAAATACGGACAGTTTGTATGTTGTAAAATAATCATAACGGGCCTATAGCAACGCCCTCCTAAGTGGTAGAGTGGAAGATAATACAACACGTGCCTCTCTACGTGTTCTTCCATCCGTATTCTCATTTGCGAGGAAGACACGGGTGTTTATTAGTCCAGTCCAATACATACCAAGACTTGGTTGCACCATCCTTCCACTTGTTCGTACTTGATGAACATGACTCGTTCCCCATATGGAGCTTCCAACTACGTCGGTAACCTCATTTGTGATAATGATAGCCGAGTTGTATCGATTAGCTAATTCAGTAAGAGCAGTATTGACTTTTCGGAGAAAAATACTCCTCGATGTTATATCATTACTACTGAAATACGAGCGGCATAGGGCCATTATTGAATCGAGTACCACTAAGCGTATAGGTCGAGTAGTGTATAAGGAATTTTCCATGAGGGTTTTAAGATTCTCTAGGACGATAAGCATTTCCTCGGGGTAAAAGGAATTTTCCATGAGGGTTATAAGATTCTCTAGGATGATAAGCATTTCCTCGGGGGAATATACTTTTTTCACAATGATGTTGTCCAAGGGGTTCTCACGTGAATCATAAATTCTGCGACATTCAGTTGCTAATGTGTTGGGTCTATTTGATGGAAAAGGGCCACTTGTGTTTAAGTAGATGGATCCACAGTAAAGTCCACCAAGTGTTGGTGGATATTGTGCACACATAACAGCTTGTAGGCATAATTGGGTTTTACCTGTTGCGTTCTCGCCACAAACCTCGGTAATAGAGCCGGTAGCAATGTCGCCGTTTTCGTCGATAGAAGGACAATTTAGTGAAATTTTACGTGTTGACATGGCCTTAAAATATATCCAAATTATTAGTGGGTATTGGTTTTGGGCTATTTATGTGTTGAGAATTATGGTATTACTTGTTTTTTTGATAGATACAGGCCTATTCTTGAACCAACTTATTTATAGAGGGGAAATAATAAGGCCCGGATAAGCCCATAGAAGATTGGACAATTTAGTGATTTTTCCACCTGCACACGCAAGCAATAAATCCAACCACCCACCCCCTGCTGTTCCTACACTCCTCCCGATGCATACCTACGTTTTGGTAGCCCACACACGGAAGCCCATCTTTAGTCAGGTATTAGGCTGAGCATTTCCCTTTTACAGACATCATATCATAGGTCCTAGTCCTAGGGTGTTGGGTGTTGGGCTTAATATAATTAAACAAACGTAAGTATTTGTTATATCCGTTGCAGAATTTGTAAGAGAAGAACATAATTAAAGCCGAAACATAATTAATTTAAATAAAAGCGTTTGTAATATCCGTTCAGCGTTAATTAAAAAAAACATAATTATAATTACATAACATAATTATCCGGTACATAATAAAAAAAAGGAAAAGACATGAAATATGAATTTGTCAAGGTTACAAAAGGCTAAATAGAAGGCCACAATAAAACATAATGGTAAATGGAAAATTAGGCCTTCACAGTTCCACAATTCCACAGTTCATTATCCACTTCGAATCACACTCCCTGAAAATGTCATTGTTTATAGAACATAAATTCATGTAAAAAAATATATATGAACTAACAGGACTATAGTAAATAACAGGACAAAAAAAAAGTAAATAACAGTAATATACACATAACAATAAGTGGAGGTGTTATTTAAATGCTTGTTAAAAACGAAAACCAGAGTAACATTTAAATAACAGTAATATACACCTCAAGTAACATTAACAATAACTTAAGCATTTAAAAAATATTATTAAGCTTAACAATAACTTAAGCATTTAAAAAAGTAAACAACAGTAATATACAAATAATATTAAGCATTTTAAAAAAAGTAAATAACAATAATATACACCTTCAAAACATATATAAAATTAACAGTAATATAATACCTAAATAAGACTTAAGGAAAAAACGTCATAATTAAGGAAAATAAGTGAACACGGCATACCTTCAAAACAATCTTCATTCTTATAGTTCCCATTAACGTTGTTGGTAAGGTAGTCAAAGCCAGCTTTGTCGGGTCCCACATAACAATTGTTCCCCCGGTTTCACTAACTCCAGGTGCGGCGTGCCACATCATATTGCCCCCCCTCCACAGTACCATAAAGAATGAAATTGATTGGGGATTGCCCGGGTTTCAAGTAATACAATGAACGAGGCCTATGGATGCAAATGATTTCCAAAAGATTTTGTATAAATCCCGGCCTTGTTATTCCCCGCGTACTCCAAACTATAATAGGACTATAGGCTGCAATAGTCGGGGAATGGATGTTCATCCTCGGGTGTATCTTCACGAAATTGAAAGGTCGGTAGAACCCGATTTTTCTCAGAACCCATTCCGTAATGACGACATTGATCTGGTTCATTTCCCCCATGACACGTAGGATGTCCATGGCATATTTAAACGTAGCCATACACACATTACATGTCTCCGCACGGAGAAGTAAAATTCTCCCTCTGTTGTACATGATGGGGTAAGGGTCCATCACACTTTCAAAACGCCATGGAACAATATGATGTTCAACGCGTTCCATATCAAGTTTGACCATCTCCCACCTTATGAGCACCCTAGCTGGTGCTGGAATCCCCCTTAAATCACTTAAAGCAGGTACGTAAGCGTAGTTAACGTAACCATCCGGACCAAGCATGTACAGTGGCAACATGTGGGTAGGCCATGAACAGAAAGGAGTCCTCATTAAGTGCCTCACTTTATGAGCACTTAAGTACACCCGGTTTTCCTCATCCACATCTCTTGGTTCATGGTAAAAGTAAAGATGTTGGTTGACATTAATCTGAGGTGCCTACCTAGTAAATGGTAGTGTTTGCCTTACCACCGTTTGTGGGGCCTGTTCATAGTGGAAATTTTGTGGTGGAGGAAGGAGGGGAAACAGATTGGCCATGGTTGTGGTGTAGCGTGGGGAGTAGGGGATATGTTTGGTGGAGGTAGTTTGGCCGTGTTGTTTGAGGGAGGGGGGTGTAGTGTTTTTTGTTAGGATATTAATTTGAGGTGTAATATGGCCTAATATATAACATATGTCAATATTCCATGTTTGGGGGCCCATGTTAGAGGTAATGTCAAAAGAAACTGGCTTTATATAATGAAATAATGGGAAAATATGGGAAGTTCCCTAAATCAAAGGAAACCATTGAAAAGCCAAATTTGTAAAGTAATATGCAAGGGGGTCATTCTTCTCATTTATGCATTCAAGTACCCATAATTTCAAATTCGATTTTTTCACCATCTACCCCCGACAAATTGGAAAATTTACCATATACCCTCAATGTTTCAGAAATTCACCATATACCCCTGAGTTTTCAAAACTGTGCACCATGTACCCTTTTTGCTAACGGATGTTAACTCACCGTTAGTTTTATTTACGATTTTACCACCATTATCCCCTAACCCTAACTCTAACCTCTAACCCTAACCCTAATGCCTAATTAACCTAACCTCCAAACACTAACCCTAATTAACCTAACCCTAATAAGTTACCCTCCACCCGCCCCCCACCCTCACCCCACCCCCTCCTCCCTGCCATCCCCCCGCCCCCCACCCCCCCCTTCCTTCCCTCGTCCCCCCTTCCCACATCAAGAACCCCCGCACCCCCTTCCTTCCCTCGCCCCCTCCCCGCAGCGAGCAACCCCCTGCACCCCGTTCCCTCGCCCCTCTCATGCCGGTAGCAGCCTCTTCCCTTCCCTCGCCCCCTCCCCCGCCGCATGCAGCCTAGACCCCCTTACACCCCCCTTCCTTCCCTCGCACCCCCCCCGCAACGATCTTAAACCCTCAACAGCCCCTCCCCCGACAGCTTAAACAATCAACAATGGCTACGGGATTTTCGAAGGGGGGCGGCGGAGGAAATTCAAGGGGGGGCTACGGGATTTTCGAAGGGGGGACTACGGGTTGCGGAAATTCAAGGGGGGGGCCGTTGGATTTTCGAATTTACGGGGCGGGGGGGAGGGGGGGGGTGAGAGGCGGCGGTGGAGGGGAGGGGGGGGGGAGCCGGAGCGGGAGAGGGGAGGGGGAGGGGGCTGCGGCGGTGGAGGGGAGGGGGGGGGGGGGGCTGGGGTGGTGGAGGGGAGGGGGGAGGGGAGTTAGGGTTAGAATTAGGGTTAGGATTAAGGTTAGAATTAGGGGTTAATAATGGCAAAATGGTAAATAAAGCTAACGGCAAGTTAACGTCCGTTAGAAAAAGGGCATCTGGTGAACGTTTTCGGAAACTCAGGGGTATAGTGAATATCTGAAACATTGTGGGTATATGGTGAATTTCACGATTTGTCGGGGGTATATGGTGAAAAAACCGTTTCAAATTCATACCACTTCACATTCTCATTTATGCATTCAAGTACCCATAATTTCAAAGTACCTTAGAAACTATCTTATCCATCCAAAACCCAACTACAGCCCAACACAAGTGACCAACTCTATCATACATACCAAATTGTTCATCCTCCCTGTGCATACTCTATCATACGAAAATTTCACTACAATATAAGACACGCATAACACATATATTTTCACACTTTTATGTATGCATTCCATGCATTTCACACTGTAAACATTGTAGTTCATATTGGGAAAAAAATACAAAATTACATACCTCCTTTGGAGTAGCGTCACAATTTGGAGTTACATTCTTCTTCTGCCTCGTTTGCCTTACCTTAGCACATGACACTTTCTCGTTCTCTACTACACCAAGTTGTAGCTCAAGGGGGTCATTCTTCTTCTTCTTCTTATTCTTACCTGTACCCTTGTTAGAAGATTTTTTTCTTCTTTGAAGCTTGTTCTGCAACAGAGTAGTAACACATATATCTAGTTCTATGAGCCGCCATTCTACAAGGAGGGTCTAAAACATTTTGCTTCTCTATGGGGTCCACTTCATGACTTTCCAAATCAATTTGACGCTTCTTACCCTTCTCCTTATTACCGTTGCACAAGGCAAAGTTAGGAGTTGAGTCTAAGTCCCCATTTCCAATGTTCCTCACCATCACATTTTTCTCATCCACTCTTAGATCCAACAACTCCAAGCCCTCCATAAGAACAACTATAACTTCTTCGTATGTAGTAGCTTTGTCAATTATAGGACCAAACCTGTCAAATATTCGGTCATATCGCCGCACCTCATCCGTTTTCGACGGATCATGATAAGCAACCTTCACTCGTGTATGCTTACGTTGCACATCTTCCCTCCATCGGCATAAAATATAATTGTCTGGAACATTAACCTCATGATGCATCTCATAAGCCTTTATCATGTGCCTACACATGATGCCATGTCACTCAAACATTTTATAAGAACAACTTACATCTTTCGAAACACGGTTGAAAGTAACTTTGTAATTCCTTTTTTCTTCAATGGAATGTCTTTCTTTGTCTCCCTACATCTAATCCATACTCGATCCTCCATTACATGCTCCACAACATTATCAGACAACACATTTTTCCCATGAAAGCTAAGGTAGATTATTCTAGTGCACTCCCTTTGCACCTCCTTGAACTTTGAATTAGTATACACCTTCTGGAAAACGGACTCCACTGCCATATCACTAACCAACTGCCGAACATATCTCAAAGAATTAGCATCACAATCCTTCTCATCATTAGCCCGGATCTCCATAGCCTCACAGTACCGTTCCTCAAACTCATACAACCTAGTGTGCTTGTTCACATAGCCATCAAAGAAACTATTCATACTCTCAACTCGTTGGGTCGTCTTCATTCCAGCCCAAAACTATGTCTTAGGTAAGCAAGGGCCCACATTTCTCTTTCGCGGAATAAACCTACAAAAACCATTCACATTTACAAACCAACCAACCATTTTCACAGATTCCCATTAACATTTCAACAAATTGATACTACCAAACAATGGCACAGCTACCAAACCATTACCAGATTACTGTAAGTAGGTCTACTGCACTTGTCAAATTTATACTACCAAACAGTGTTATACATTTTTATGAATAATACTATAAAAACTATCAGCTATAATAATCCACCAGCCAAAACATTAATGATTACCTGCTAACATGCAACCAGGATCACTCTTACAAACATAAAGGCCCCAAACAAGGTTTCAGGGTGTCCTACTCCTGGTGTATGCTATAATCGTGGAGGGCTGGAGGCACAAAGGATTTTCAGTGATGGGGATTCAGGTCAATGTGATCTACGACCACTAATAGAGGTGCCATACACTGGTATTTTGTTGGAAGACTAGGTTGCTAAATTGTGTTGAATTTTCAAGTATATTTAGACTCAGGTGGTGGTGTTTCTTAAGATTACTATGAAGAGAATGAATGCCACATACATAGCTTTCTTATGGCATCACATAGAATATAGCACTACTCTTGAAGTCTTGATTCTTGAACTAGTCGCAATCAGCTGGTCAGGAAAAGAAGTATGGGGAATAGACATTTTTAATGGTTTCACCTGGAAATGAGCTGTTATAGGTAAGGAACTAAGCATGTATGGGTTATGTCCTCCAAACAATATAGTTTTTGGTGAATGAGATAACCATGTTATTAGAGAAATCCACTAGTGGTAGCCATTAGGCAGCTGGTCCAGAAAAATATTATGCTCAGTGAAAGAAAAGCTGAGGAATGTGGTCAATCCTATGAAATGTCTTCGCATACGGACATAGCAATATGGTTGAGCAGTTTCCTAAGTATAGATTGATATGTTACGCTTGTTGTTCTCTAAACACAGCAAAGTGCAAAGAAAGGAGAAGTTAGCTAGACTTAGTGTTTTCTTTTACTCTTACGGTTGTTTGTTAGACATTTATAAATGGTAGTAATGCTAATGAATTCGATGTAGTTTAATAAGAAAAAACATGGACTATTACAGTGCATAATTAACACTGGCAGCAAGCATCACCATACTCTAACAATATTTATTTTTAGATTTTCAACTACATGGATGAATATTACCTACTAGCCATTCATTATCAATCAACTTGTACTTCACAATTACATTACTCCAACTCTCCACGAATTCTTCTGGATCCAAGCTGTCGTAGATGGAATTCAATAGCTCATCTTTGAATATGTCATACCCCTTATACATCTCCAACTTCGAGCAAAATTTATCTGTTATGTGCAATAGACACCAACGGTGTCGAGAATACGGCATCGAAGTCAGTAGAGCTTTGCGCATAGCAGCACACTGGTCCGTAAGAATGCCGGCAGGTGCATTCCCACCCATACAAGAAACCCATGTAGAGAAAAGCCACTCATAAGTCTCACTATTCTCATGCGGCAATAACGCACAACCAAGAAGGATGCTTTGACCGTGATGATTTACACAAACAAAATTACAAAATGGAAGCTCATACTCATTGGTCAAATAAGTCGCGTCAAATCACACAACATCACCAAACTCCTCATACGCTGCTCTACTTTGAGCATCTACCCACATTATGTCCTTCAACATTAACTTCTCATCCAATCGGTGCATATGAAAGAAATTCTTATTATTAGTTGTCATCTTATTAAAATACTCAAGCATCGCGTTGGCATCCCCGTCCTTCATTTTCAATCTCTTCACCTTACTAACCTCATTCCGCAAATCCCTCTCCGTGACCACCCAATTCTCTACACCATTCCTCTCCCTAGCTAAGCAACCATGAATCTAAGGTATCTTCACTCCTGGGTTGTAATCATTGAACAATTTTCTCCTTACATGATTATACAATAATTCTTCCTTACGGTACATGCTAATGTGCCGGGATTTAGAAGGAGTAGGATCATGGTTCTTGTGTTCGATCACTACTCTCTTCAAAACCCACTCCCCACAGTCATTCACACTTGCATATATCATCGCCAGACATTCACACTTCTTAGATTTCTTCACAACCACATCATCACATTGGACAGAATCAGTCACAACTTGTAACACCCCGTCCTTCTACTACTAAGATACTAAACAATATCTAATCAAGATTTACTAAAAAACGTTAGCGGAAATAACGTTAGGACGGTTATGCTACTCTAAAACAATAAATAAAGACAACCTCAAACCAAAGTTCATAGCTTCCAAAAGAAATATCTGAAAACACTATAATTCTAAACAAAGGAACATCCCAAATCATAATAGAACATAACATCATCCAAAACTACGACACATGTAAGTCTCCCATAAGAACTCAAATAAAACTAAATGTCTTTGAGACCTAGCATAACATAGGACTCCCTATTGTCTGCATAGAACTCATCTACCAAAAAGACCACAAGAAGTTTCCTCTCATTACCGACCCACACTCGGCTAGCCCACGCAGTCACAAGTCTAGCAGTCATTTCCATCTGCAAGGATATATTATATAATTCCACAGTTAGTGGGGAGTAACTGGCAGTTCTCCTAGAACAAAAGAAATCAAAGCATGATTCAGACATAGATTAATAAGAAAGGAAAGCATACGATCATAATAACAATAACATGCATCCAAAACCATAAAGCTCACCAGTGATACAAGTGATAGTCAATATCAAGTAAACAGGATGTAGTGAATAAATCAACTCTAGAATACTTAAATAATAAAACAAAGGTACAACAAATTATTGAGTCAGAAACCGAACGCCATTGAATCGCAATTCACTTCCTAAGGTTTGTCAGATCGCAATCTCCAGGCTAGTCTATGGACTTACGTTCCCCACTGCCTGTGTCTAAGAATGGCCAAACTCCCGATGCAGGGTAGAACACGTAGAACTCCCTGACCTCTCGGACGACAACAATTAACCCAGGTGTACCCCTAGTTCGTAAACCAGGTGGTTGGCATGTTCTTCACCGGGGACTACATCTATCCCACCAGATGTTCTTATCTCAAAATAAATAAAATCATAAGTATCATCTAACTTAAAACCATTCATCAAAAAGAGAAGAGAAGGGATGCCACCCGGCCTTATACCCATGATTCATCAAAAATAATTCTTAAAAGATCTTCAAAGTAGTAACTTACAAACTTACAACAATATCTCCAACCAAAATACCTTGAACAGTACTGAAATTGTTTTTACAGCACTAACAGTATCAATCAGAAATACATCACATTAAATAAGATCACCAACTACATGAAGAACATACGTACAAGATCATACGAAAAATTAGACTACACCAAACTGTGCGCTCGGCGCATGAGCTTGCGCTCAGCACCACACTGTGCGACTGGCGCACTAACCAAACTACGTCTGATGCATCAGCGTGCGTCTGACACCACAACCAATTAACTCCAAAGCTTATTAAATCAATGAAACGTACACGACTAATCATTTCTACATAAACCAAACGTAAATATAATGACACTCAATGATAACCACAGTAACCTACAAATCACCAGCTTCCAAGAACATAAAAGGTCACAAATTATTTCTGATTAACAAACCCTTAAATAATTAAAAAGAATATCCTCAAACTCATAACAAAAACACGTTAAAAATTATTAAACTAATAAAAGCGATCAGTAAAATAACACAAAAATTATCATACGACCATTATATCTCTACTGATATGGTACAAATTTTATTTCTAATTTTCGGACTCTAAAAGTATTTTTAAATGTTAATTTACAGAATACTCTATAAAGCCAATATAATAATTAAAAATAGAAATAAACGCCCAAAAATTACCAAAAATTCACATAACATGCATAAACTCACGGTAATACATAATATGCAAATAAATGGATTTTTCGGGCTCTAGAAATAATATTCACAATTTATATACTGACAGACACAAAAATGCAAAAACAGATAAACCAATTAAATAAACCTGTAAAAAGTAAGCAAAAATTATTCCAAGGCATGAAATACATACAACACATATAACATGCTTCACGAAAAAATAATTTCAGCAATTATAACATTCATTCAATAATTATTTTGCAAATAATCCATAAACGCATAAATTACTAAATAAATCGAATAAATACTAAAACTCAGACGAAAATTATTTTTCTGCATACACAATTCATACAGCATGCATCAAGTATATTCACGTCAAATTTTATCAATAATTTCATTCAAAAAGTATTTTAAACAATTCCTAGCGTAATAATCTAATACCGAATAATACCCTAATCACTATTGTTCTAAGATAACTACTAGTTACCTGGATCGTCGGAGGCGAGCTGAAATTACTGGAAAACCCCGATATATGCGTGCACTCTTCTCCTTCTTTAAACTCCAAAGCACCACGTACAAGAAAGAGGCAAATAGAACAAGTCACGAACAATTGATGAAGAGTAGAAATGGAAGAATTTGAGAGAGAATGATGAAGATGATGATGTCTGAAATTTAAGAAAATGGCAGCAATGAAGTTCTGATTTTTAATCAGATTTTGGAGTGCTTAAAAGAATAAATAAAATGGATTTATTAGGAGAAATGATGAGGGGGTTATGGAGGTTACAAAATACAAAGAGTCATCAAAATAAAAAAAAAAAGAAATGAAAGAAGAAAACTTCTCCTTTTCCTTCCACATGGCCGACTGGCCCAAGCCCAACCACACCAAATAATTTCGGCCCAAATCATCAAAGATCCATACGTCAAAGGTCCGTTACGCGATAAATCGATAACTTCCTAAATCGCGTCTAAACTTTGATAATACTTAATAATGAAAATAATTCTAATAAATTATATTATAAATATAAATATAATGCACACATTAGCACGCCATACAATAAAAATAATTATTCGGCTCCCAATATTATAAAAATAAAAATCATTGATTTAGAGAAAATAATAGTTTTAGGGAAAACTTTTGTGAAAAACTAGGAGCAAAATTATGGGTTGTTATACAACTTGTCTCCCTCCTTTACCTCTTTTACGCCTATCGGGCTTACCGAAACACTCACAAGTCCACGTGCCACTTCGTCGTTTTTTTTCCTCCCCATCTTTCGTACAATAGGCACTAACAGCACGTACAATACCAAATCCTTCTTGCTTTGCAAACTTCCTATAGTAAGTATCCACACCATCCCAGCTGGGAAAAACCATCCCAACAAATGGGGCAGACACATTCTCAACCTCACCTATCCTACACCCACTAACCTTCCCATCCGGAATCACGGCCACTAACGCATCTCCCTCCACATGTATTCCCTCCACCACTAGTGGAATAAACATCAAGTGCTCCGGTTAAAAACCGTACAAGTGCTCCGTATTTGACCCGTAGCAGACGACATACGAGCACTTGAGTATTTATCGAGTGCTCCGGTTGAAAACCGGAGCACTTAGATTTACAAGTGCTCCAGTTGTCTTAAAAACCGGAGCACTTGTGAATTTTATATGGTCAAAATTCATCAAGTGCTCCGGTTGATAAGAGAAAACCGGAGCACTTGTGAATCAAGTGCTCCGGTTTTTTCCTACCAACTGGAGCACTTGACTTTTTTTTTTAAAAAAAAAATTTGTACAGCAGCCCTCCTTGAAGCAGTGGCACACCAGCCACACCTGCATGATTTCAGATTCTATATAACACATCAATCTACAACATGCTTCCTCATTTCCCTTCAGATTCATAGACATTGACATCGGGAAGAAAAACAAACATAGTGAGAACTTGGCAGCATAGAATCTGACTCAATAATTCAGTAACATAACATCTTATATCTACGGATGTAAATGGACTTGCAGATAAACTGGAGAATATAACAGTGGAACTAGAATGAAATGAAGTAACTTTGTTAGAAATGATTTGAACTCAGCAAAGATTAATGGATCCCTCTCGCAGCACCATTTTTGCCATGATAAATCCAGCACATCTAAGCATGATATCACGTATAAGGTATCCAAGTTTCTGGTCAGTAAATAAAACCTTAAATTGACTTAAACATAAATTACTTTGCAGTACCTCATATCAAATGCAATCATCATTTGTCGCCTCTTACTATCTGATAAGTTACTATTTGAAGTGTGCTCAACAAAGTCGACGACATTGCCCAGAATACCTACCTAGTACATATAAAAAGAATAATATTAGTAAAAAGATATTATGCTCAATTATTCATGTCATTTTTTCCTAAGATATTATGCTCAATTACACAACAAGTAATACAATAAAGAATAAGATAATGACTCCACTGTTTGTGATGCCCCAAGCAATGTATAACTTACTTGAGTTTTTTCTTTGTAGTAGCCTCTCCAATTAGTCCAACACTATTCATATCAGTCCCTTTTGGAAGGAGATCGATCTGAAAGGAGGTGATTGTGAACACATTATTATGATTCACAAACTAGTAGGACAATTACATTCAATTTGGATCTCATGAAGAGATATTACTTTGGTCACAACCAACATTATTGGATTCGCAAAAAAGTTATAATAATATGTTAAGCTTCCTGTGTTCTAGTTTTGCTGACTTTCCTTCACATTTTAATATAGTAATGACCTCCAACAGCTGCAAGAAAGAAAAACAATAATAACAAAGGGAGATAAACGAATTGTCTAGACTACCAGTAGCAACTAGCAATGAAATTCTTCGAATCAGTGCCTAAAATAACACCACTTCCTTCAAATGATGAACAAAAGCCCTAATATTCAATAGAAAGTTATCATCGCAAATTAAGAAACCAAATAATCAATTTCTCCAGTTCCAATCAACCAAAAGGGCAAGATTAATTTAATCAAATCTTGGTTTCAATCAACTCAAACCCTAATTTAATCAACACAAGAAAGATAATCGAAGAATCCTAACAACCAAAAACTGTAAACAAATTGACGAAACAAAGATGAAATCATCAACAAACCTTTCATAGATCACGGAGGACATAAGACAGCAAAATACACCAAATTTCGTCTTCAAGTTCGCAACTTCCTCGAATGCGAGCGTCTCTACTTCACCAATTGTTACGTCCGCCATTGTCGCACCTTCAGAAAAAACCCTAGGATTACCGTGATTACGGAGGGTCAGCGGAGGAGTTGAACCCAGGCGTCGAAGTCGACAACCCGTAGACCGAAATTGACCTCGAAAACCCAAGTCGAAGTCGACAACCCAGAGACTGAAATTCACCACTGGAACCAATTGAGATGAGAGAGTCAGAGAGAGTCCGGCGGAGGTCGACGCAGTGAGTTCGACGGACAAGTGAATGCGAAGGTTGAGAGGACTGGAATAAACTAGTGAGTTCGACGCGAGGGTTCTACTGAGAGAGAGGGTTCTACGGAGGACGAGGGAAAAGTGAGTGCAATTATGAGAGGGGAATTATATTATTGGTAAGGAAAATTAGAGTCTCCAATTAAGTGCTCCGATTGAGTAAACGGAGCACTTATTCACAAGTGCTCCGATTGACTAGTCTAGCGGAGCACTTAATGTCAAGTGCTCCGATTGACTATTCAACCGGAGCACTTGTGAATTTTTTATATTAAAATTTTAACAAGTGCTTGGGTTGATTAGTCAACCGGAGCACTTGACAAGTAGCACTAGGAGTTTTTTCCACTAGTGCACAATAGCACCATCACCAACAAACATCTCCCCGATCGACTTATATAACTCGGGTCCCTGCATTTTTTTTCCAAAATGCATCACATTACCATAATAATAATAATTAAGATGCTCAAACACCCTCAATTAACAATATAATATCACGGAAAACCACATATTCATTGGGTTACAGTCATATGGGAACTAATAATCTTGTAAGTCATATGCACTGATGTGATGGGTTAGATACATATGTGAGTCATTTGTGGAACTTCTTTCTAGCTAAATTTATTAACATTATGTAATCCATATGCACTGTCCATCACATATAAAACCATAATTCCCACAAATATTTATTAACAATAGTTTTCAACAATTACCGATCCTCTTCTAATAATATAACAAAAACGCATACATTCACATATACCCGGAAATTGAAGATCAAGGATCATTTTATTAGTTCCCTTATTGTGTGTTGTTTAATTATCATTTCAAAGTGAGCATACGCCCTGCTAGTGCGTTCTATCTCATAGCAATTGAAGATCAAGGATCATTTTATTAGTTCCCTTATTGTCTGTTGTTTAATTATCATTTCAAAGTGAGCATACGCTCTGCTAATGCGTTCTATCTCATAGCAAGAGGGGGGGGGATCAAACCCGGACCTTCACTAGCTTGTGGTTGTATATTTAGGTATATCATTGATAAATCACACTTCATTCTACTAGTTTATGGAAAAGTATAAGGTAAAGTTTTTCCAGTTTATTATTAACTGTGATATAGATGTTGCTAAATTGGGGAAGCATCACATATGAAAGGTAAATAATTTGAATTTTGTGAGGAAGTTTTGTTCTTTCTGGTTAAATATAAATTTTGTTGCTTGTTAATGAGTATTGTGAATACTCGAGCTGTAGAAGCTTTCCAGCTCTCTTCATTTTGAAATTGTTACTATTCCATCCTTGTTAAAATATCAACATACTAATGGCTAGCTTGATGGAAGGCATAAGATTTATGCATATTTGCTCGTTTATTGTTCACTAGGAAGGCAATAGTGTTGCTTACAATTTATTCCCACAAAACGGCTTGTTACATGACATATTTAGCTACTTTAGTTAACTACATGGGATCTTGTTTTCCACCAATCTATTTATCCTTTTTTTTGGTGAAATACATTTTTTTACATTCAGCCCAGATTTTTCCTTTTCAACATTAACTCCCCACATTCAATTTAGATCATTAAATGCCAACTACTTATTGCCAATCATTTCAGACATACTTATACATAGTCAACCATCACATTAATTGCCATAATTCCAAAATCCGTAAACTACATAATACGAAATACCATATCGCGTACTTCAATAAAATTCTTGCATAACTAATTCATCCACACTTACAGCTTATAATTCTTCTTCAGCAACAGAATGTTGGTTCTGTTCCTCCTGTTCATCATCTTAACCTATTAGGTTTTCGTCCCCTGCATCATCTTCTTCACCGATTAGGTTTTCGTCCCCTGCATCATATTCTTCATCTCCATGGACAATCATCTCTGAGCACCTCATTATTAACTTCATAACAAAATTGGCTACCACAATTATGGATTTTATCACAAATTTCACACCATAATTTTTTACATATGCGTAAGATTTTTCCTCTCTCAACACTCTCGATTTACCTCTGCTTTTTCGTCTCTCAACCCTTCTTCCAACCTTATGCTTTTTCGATTATTTTTCTCTCATTTTCCAACGGGAAAATAGGTTTAAGTTCACTTTATGAGCGAAAATTATTTTTTTTACCCCGGGTAAGGGCAACTGTCGCCTCATACCCGATATGGGAGAATACTTTCTCATGAGTGCAAAGTTATATTGTCAAGAGAATAAAGCTAAAAGAAGGAATTTGTCATTCTCCCATAATCTCCAATTTTCGTTGCATGTTTTGCATTGCAGCTAAAGCCTAAAGGAAGGAATTGAATTACCAAAAGAAAACAATGCGTCTGGCTATAATATTTATTAATGATATAGTGTCGATTAGGTATCACTTATACTTGTTTTTAAAATTATGCGTTGACAAATTTGAAAGTCAATTTGTTTAGATTAAAAAAAAGGTAATATTATCTATTATCAACTAATTCTAAACATACACAAAACATGGAATACATTGTTTATCCTTATTTCACACGCCAAATTACAATGCCAAGCAAGCTAATTATGTTAGTGGGTTGTATAGTAGTGTTTGGTAAATAACTAACAAGTGATTGCTACTTAATTGCATATAAATAACTAATAAGGATATTCGACACAATATATTGTGATGTTTCTTTTATGGTAAAACTTTCTACAACTTTTATGCATATTTGTCATTTCACCTCAACATGCCCAATCATTACTCACCAGAATGTTCCTTCTAGCCAATTTTGAGTTTTGGATCCAACCCACTATTTCAACCCTCTACCTATTTAATACCAACCTTAGCTAGTTTGACAAATCAACCCTCTAAAATGAGTCAAATTTTCTAATCTATGCCTAATCCTATGATTAAACCAAATATTTTTATCTTATCTAAGTCACTCCTTTTGACGCTACTTTTCAAGGGACACTTTTAAATCAAATAAACAATTAATATAGTAAGATAATATTTTAGTATAGCGGGAGTATCTCAATTCTCAAACCAACCAAGTGGGATTGTTCGTGCGTTGGGTTGGTGCGGTTTGAGATGTAACCAAAATCAAACCCCAAATACACGACTTGACATTTTCCAACCCAAACCGCATCGAACTTTTACCCAAACCACACCATGATAAACAGATGAATTAACTTTTTAGTTCACAAAAAAGGGTGGGTTCCCACTAACAATTCAGTTAGAATATTAATCTAATAGTCATTTTTCCATATTTGTAGTCTACCATTTGCTTATCACATTAATTCTCGCCATTTAAGGATAACAATTGGACACAAAAACATTAAGACACCAACATATAGACACAAGCAGACACAATTGAACTTTTTTTAAGCTTCATGGGGGTTGACGAGGGGCAACTAAGGGAGTTGGGATCAGGTTTCGGTCAGGTTCGAGTCCTAATTTCTTAGTCACTTTCGGGTCGGGTGGGTTTGGTTCGGTTTGCCTATTAATACGAGTCATGTTCTGGGTCTAGTTGATTTTAGGTCATTTCGGGTCCGGGCCGGACTATTACGGATTTCGACCCCGATTTGGGTGGTTACTTTCAGGTGAAAAATGGATCTCGGGTCCGATATTTCGAGTCGGGTAAATAAGTACCGACTGCTTTTGCCGGCTATGAGAGACTATCAAAGGGGGGCAATTATGAGTTCTTACGCCCCTTAGAGCATTAGCAATGGGGTGGATTTTGGTTAGTCTAGCAAAAAGTAAAGCTAGCTTTACTTGGTTTTAGTATTGGGACAATTGGCCCTTGGAGTTGGTTGGTTTGGACTTCCAGACCAGATGCACCTCGGTTGGCGTGGCGAAGAAAGCTGGGCGAAATATTTTTTTTAAAAGTGGTTAAACGCTGAGCAGGAGAGAAAAGGGAGGAAGAGAGAAGCAATGGAACGCGCGTCAGAGGCTTACTAAACAGCAAGTAGCGGGCTTTCACGTATACTTGTGCAGCTTCCACTATTGTTATTTGTGCTGATTTTGTAAACGGCTATAACGTTACAAATAAAAAATCGGCTAATAATTAAAAAAAAATTACGAAGAAACTTCCGTAAAATAATTTTATCTATAAATTGAGCCCAAATATCATATATTTTACCACACTTCTTCCCAACCTATTTTTTCTAATTACTCTAACCTATCTAAAATTACTTATACTAAGCCAATATTATGGATTCAAATAATTATAATAACTCATACCCCCAAAATAATCCAAACCACCCACAAAATCCCCAAAATAATTTCCAAATTGATCAAAGTGTTCTACAAAATCCAGAATTTCAAAAAATGTTTATGTTTTTTCAAAGCCAATCGAATTACCAAAATTCTTAACAATCTCCACAAAGTTCTCATTATCTATCCCAACAACAAGCTCAACCATCTTTTCCTATATCCCAACATTTTTCACAACAATATGAACAATCTCATGAATACGATGTAGTAGAAATCCAATCACAAGAAATTCAAAACACTCCTTCAAAAAAAGCTACAACTCCAAAGTTTCAATGGAGTGCAGATGAAGATCATGCACTCATTTCGGCGTATTTAGAGTGCGGAGGAGATGTGTTGAAGGGAACCGACCAAAATAGTGATAGTTTTTTTGGTTCAGTATTTTAGAGTGTGGAAGAGTCACGACGACTCAATCCAACTTTACGCCCAAGGACATACAAAGGTGTTACTAGTCGTTGGAAAAAAATCAACGAAGTTGTGAATGCATGGGTCGGCATATATACGGAGGCGAAAAGGAAGAAGGGGTCCGACTGCACTGAAGAAGACGCCCTCACTGAAGCCCGGTGAGATGTGGAAAAAGCTCATGGGCCTCGATTTACGTTGGAGCATGCATGGAATGTTATGAAACACTACGACAAATGGGCAGATGGCACCCAAATGAGCGGAGGAAGCTCAAAACGGTCTGGTCCAGACGAAGATGCGAGCTCAAAATGTCCTGACGGCATCAAGAAAGTTAAGAGTAGGAGAAAAGCCCCATGATCCAGTTCTTCGTCCTCTTCAGAATTTACGATGAGGAGAATTAGTTTGGGAGAAGACTTGCTTGAATATCAAAAGGACCGTGATGCCTTGAGAGAATCAAAGAAAGAGGAAGATATAAAGTTTAAAATTTGGAACATATTAATGGCTAAGTCTCCCTTGATCCGGATGAGATAGAGATGTATGAAAAACTTAAGCTACAATTTAAGGATAAATATGTTTAGTTAGTGTTCTCGTTTTAAATTGGTTTTAGTTTGCAATGTAGTTGTATCGTACTTTAATTATGAATGTGTATGTGTATGTGTCGTAACTTTTGATTATCAATGTATCATTATCATTATCGTTATCATTATTATTCTACTTATTATTATTATTATTATACTTATTATTATTATTATTATTATTATTTATCGTTGCATTGAATTGTCTAATCACCTGATATTGAATAGTATGACAAAGAGTACTACATTGAATTGTCTACTTACCTGACTTTGAATAATACATAATAGTTATTGAATTGATGTCTACTCTGCATTGCATAGTCCACTCCTACATTGCATTGATATGTCTACTCTACATTGAATTGTCTACTCCTACATTGCATTTATGTCTAATCCGTAAATGAATTATTGTTATGTATGTATGATGGATATTTCCTATATAATAGAACATAACTTCAACCATAAAATCCACAACTTTATCTACTTTTTCTTCTCGGCCTTTTATTTTCTAGAAAAAACACCACTTCAAATTTATGCAATTTCAAATTTCATGTATCTGTGTATTTTAAATTATCTATCTTATGTAACGTGTTCACTGTTTTTTAATTATAATGTCAAGTTAACGTAAGCTAATTAGCACATAAGCTAATTTAATTTAACGTAAGCTAATTAGCTTTTAACGTAATTTAATTTAACCTAAGCTAATTAGTTTATACTAATTTAAATAATAGGTTAATATGTCACTAATTAAAATATGAATACAAATCATCTATTTCATATAAAAATAAACATTGGGTAGGAGAGAGAGTATGGGCGTGTTCGGCACAAGATTTTTAAGTAGCTTTTAATGTCTTGACTTGGTCAAAACACTAATTAGAGAAAAATAGTAGTGTTTGGTAAGTTAGTTGTGTAAGTAGCTTTTAGTGGTATAAGTAGTGTTTAAGGAGTGTTTGTGAAAAGCTACAATTTGTAGTTTTTGGGGTAGTGTTTAGTGGTGCATAAATTATATATTAAAGTTTTGTTTGAGTTTTTAATTAATTATTTGTAAACATCTACTTTGACAGCTTCTTTTACCGAGCATCAATATCTCATACCACTACTTGGACAGCTTACAGCAAACAGCTACACACCAACCACTACATAGCTACTAGCACAACTAACAGCTACTCTGACAGCTAAAAGCTACTACCATTAGGGGTGTTCATGGGTGGTTAACCGTCCCAAAATAATATTTCGGTTCGGTAACCGAAAGTTGCGCTTCGCTCTTTTTTGCGAACCGTAACCGTAATCATTTAGACCGGTTACCGCCTAGCGGTTAACCGTTCTTTTCGGTACGGTTTTTCGGTTAACCATTAACCGTTATTCAAGTTATAATATTATATTTTACTTAATGTAAATATATATTTTCTAATTTTTTGTGCATGTACTTTAATATTATAAATATAAATGTATTATAAAGTGGATAATAAATCCAATGGAAAACATAATAACACTAATAATTTACTCCATTTCTTAATTATAGTCTTTATATTACTACTAATGTTTCCAAATAATCACATACTTCCTCTAATTGTTCTTACTTAGTAACAAATATTAGAATTAACGTAATTGTTGGAAAAAGTTTCAAAATAATTAAATAGAGGAAAAAAATATTTCGGTTTTTCGGTTAGCCGTTTACTCAAAAATCGTAACCGTACCGTTTAACCGTTACTTTTACCGGTTCGGTAACCGTACCGTTAAAACTTTTTTTACCGGTACGATTACCACCCATTTAGACCGGTTTTTCGGTTTTTTGGTACTGTTTTTCGGTTTCGGTTTTTTATGAACGCCCCTAACTACTATAGCTATTGTTGCCGAAGACGCCCTATATGGTGAGGTATAGTAAAAGTAGGAGAGAGAAATAGAAAAACCAAGTAAGACTAGCCCATGCATTGTGAGGAAAAAAGGATAAATTGGTGGGAGTTTAGTGGGATGTGAGGCAAAGGGTGGAGCATGGACCCGAGTGTATAGTGATGTACATGCACCTGGTAAGAAACGGCAATATATATAAAATGAAACGCAACTACGCAAAACTAGAGCAAAGACGCAATAAATGCAATCTAACAACAGAACATATAAGGAGAAAGTTTTGGCATTAAATCTGAACAACAAGTTTAAAAAAATGATAAAACCTTAGATTTTTTTTACTTTTTATTTATTTACGGGAATTTGTAACATTCATATGTTTTTGTCCTATCTCTCCACTTCTTTACCCGCCGCTTTAATACTTGATTTTTTTAGTCAATTGTTGAAGAATACACTCTGAGTACTTTTTGTTTCTCAAGTACATTTTTTTTTCCTTTTGGGCCTCTACTAGGAATCTCTTGGTAAGAAGAATGACTCTACTGGACCAACACCTCTCGCAGGTCAACCAACCCAGCTACACAGGTTAATGTTGGAACATTTATAGGGTAATGGGTTTTGTTAGCTCATATGAGTATATACTAGAAGAGGAGGAGGTCTAGTATGTTAAGATTAGAATGCGCAAAATCACGTGGAGTAAATCAAGCAAGACAGAGGGCTGGTCGCGGGTCGCGACTTTCGTCGCGGGTCGCGACCAGGAGGCCGTCGCGGGTCGCGACATCTGTCGCGGGTCGCGACCTGGCGCCATTCGCGACTCACGATCCGTATCGCGAGTCGCGACGTGAGTCTGTTTTTGGGGCGTGTAATTTTGCGTGGACGGTTTATAACCGTTGTAATGCATTTGTTATCCGTTTTAAGATGATTAAGTACTCTTAATCAGGGGATTAAAGAAGGATGAATGCTGTAACAGCTCTAATCAAGAGGGAAGATTATTCATCACCCTTGTTATGTATATGAGTTAGGAGAGAGAGAAAATCAGATTGGTAGATTCTCATCTTCTTGCTTTGCTTGAGAGAAAACTTGCAACTTTCTCTTGAGTGTTCTTCACAAACATCAAACACAAAGTTCTTGTTGATTCACTTAGAAGATCATCTAGTGAATTGTTTTCTCCATTGTATCTCATTAGTTATTTCGTGTTAACCCGGTGATCCTAGAGGGGCGAAATTAAACTAATAGGAAAGCGTAGTTTCCGTGCCTTGGAGTGGATATCCGGTTCCCTTGTTTGTTCTCACGTTCCAACAATCTATTAGTTTAACTTCTTTTCATTTCGGATATGGCTCAATCACTCAAGGACATGACTATGAACTTCCAAAAGTTGGACAAGTTTGAGGGGGTGGGTTATCGAAGATGGCAAAAGAAGATGCACTTCTTGTTGACAACTTTGAATGTGGTGTATGTTCTATCAACACCCATGCCACCATTCCCGAAAGATGGAGAGGAAGAGTCCGTGGAGACTACAAGGAAGAGGACAAAGAGAATGATGACTACATTTGCCGGGGTCACATTCTCAACTCTCTTACCGACCCTTTGTTCGATCTCTATCAAAATGTGGAGAGTGCAAAGGAACTTTGGGATTCTCTTGAGGCCAAGTATATTTCTGAAGATGCTTCAAGTAAGAAATTTCTTGTTAGTAATTTTAATTCATTTAAAATGACTAATGATAGGCCTATTATAGAGCAATTTCATGAAGTTCATCATATTTTGAACCAAATTAGATCACATGGTATGGTGATGGATGAGGCTATTGCCGTAGCCTCAATCATTGATAAATTACCACATTCTTGGAAAGAAACTAAGCATTCCTTGAAACATAGGAAGGAAGATATTTCCATGGAGCAATTAGGAACTCATCTTCGTATTGAAGAGGGTATCCGGGCTCAAGATGGGGTTAAGGATACTACTCCTAGTATTCCTAAGTCTACCGTGAATATGGTAGAGGTTGGTGGGTCTAGTGGGACCAAGAAATCCAACAATAACAACTCTAAAACCAACTTTGCAAACAAGAAGAGGAAGACCCTCACTTGTTGGGTATGCAATGGACCTCATCTCAAGAGGGATTGTCCTTCTAAGAAGAAGAAGACAAAGAATGGACAACCTAGTGTTGTTCAAAACCAAGGTAAAGTTGCACATGAACATGTAATTGAAGAAATGAATTTTGTGGCTATGATTTCGAAATTATGTTTGTGCGGTGTTGATGATTCTTGGTGGATAGATTCGGGGCCTCTAGACATGTGTGCAATAATAAGCACTTCTTCAAGTCTTTGGAAGAATTGGATGATGGTCCAATCTTGTATATGGGGAATGATTCTACGGTAAAGGCCAAGGGTATAGGCCAAGTAGAATTGTTGTTAACCTCGGGAAAGACTTTAACTCTCCGGGATGTTGTTTATGTACCGGAAGTTAGGAAGAATCTTGTGTCGGGGGTCTTTTGAATAAATTTGGTTTTAAAGTTGTATTTGAATCGGATAAGTTTATAATTTCTAAGGGTGGTATTTTTGTTGGACAAGGATTTTATTGTAATGGAATGTTTAAATTTAGTATTAATAATGAAATTGATACTAGTTCTATTTACATGCTTGATGTTTCTTCTCTATGGCACAATCGTTTATGTCATGTAAACTATCGTAGATTATATGACATGTCTAAGCTAGGTTTAATACCTTCTTTCGATTTAAAGTTAGAGAAGTGTAAGACATGCATGCTAAATAAGATTACAAAGAATCCTTATCCTAGTGTGACCGACAAACGGTTTTGCTTGAATTGGTGCATAGTGACTTGTGTGACTTTCATAGTTCACCTTCTTTGGGGAAATAAAAAATATATTGTGACTTTTATTGATGATTATTCAAGGTTTTGTTACATATATTTATTATTTACTAAAGATGAAGCACTAGAAAAGTTTAAGATTTTTAAGACCGAAGTGGAACTTCAACTTAATGAAAAAGTTAAAAGACTTCGGACGGATAGGGGTGGTGAATACTATAATCCTAGCTATTTTAGTTCCATTGGTGTAATTCATGAAACAACCGCTCCATACTCACCTCAAAGTAATGGTATAGCGGAAAGGAAAAATAGGGTTCTAAAAGAAATGGTTAACACCATGCTTTCTAATTCGGGTCTAAATGACGGTTTTTGGGGTGATGCAATTTTAACGCTTGTTATATTTTAAATCGAGTTCCTAATAAAAGGAATAAGATTACCCCTTATGAACTTTGGTGTAACAAAAAGCCTAATCTCAATTACCTTAAGGTATGGGGTTGTAGGGCAATTGTCAAATTGACGGAACCTAAAAGGAAAACTTTAGGTGAAAAAGGAATTGATTGCATTTTTATAGGCTATGCGGTACATAGCAAAGCCTATAGGTTTTATGTCATTGAGCCAAATGATGTTGTCTCTATTCATACCGTGATAGAGTCAAGGGATGCAATATTTGATGAGACTAGATTCTCATCGATTCCTAGACCAAAGGACATGATACCTAGTACTAGTTCCAATGTTGTGGATGACATTAACAATGATCATGATACTACAACACCGGAAATTAGGAAAAGTAAAAGAATTAGAAAAGAGAAATCTTTTGGACCGGATTTTCAACTATATTTAGTTGAAGGGCCGTAGGAGTCTCATTGTGACTCAAATTTCATATTGTTACAATATGGAGGAGGATCCTAGGACCTTTGATGAGGCTATGAAGTCTCGTGATTCCGCTTCGGAAAGAGGCGAATGATGAAATGGATTCGATAATGGGCAATCATACTTGGATTTTAGCTAATTTACCCCCGGATGCAAACCTTTAGGTTGTAAATGGATTTTCGTAAGGAAAAGGAAGATCGATGGAACCATACTAAAACATAAGGCCCTAGTTAGTGGTCCAAGGTTTTAGGCAAAGATATGGTATCGATTATTTTGACACTTATGCTCCGGTTGCTAGAATAGCTACCATTAGACTTTTGATAGCATTAGCTGCGATTCATGGTCTAGTAATTCACCAAATGGATGTTAAAACCGCTTTCCTTAATGGTGAATTGGAGGAGGAAGTGTACATGAATCAACCTTGAAGGTTTTGTGGTTAAAGGTCAAGAGACTAAGGTTTGCATATTAGTTCGATCTTTGTATGGTCTTAAACAAGCACCTAAGCAATGGCATCAAAAATTTGATGAGGTCATTTTGTCTAGTGGGTTCAAAATAAATCGATCCGATAAGTGTGTATATAGTAAATTTGATAATAACGGTAATGGAGTTATAATTTGCTTATATGTTGATGATATGCTTATCTTTGGGACTCGATTTGGAACAAGTGGAAAAGACCAAAGTCTTTCTCTCTTCTAGCTTCTCCATGAAAGATTTGGGTGAAGCGGATGTTATTCTAGGTATTAGAATAATGAGAGGTAAAGGGTCAATTTCTTTATCACAATCTCATTACATTGAGAAAGTGGTCAAGAGGTTTAATGAATCAAATTCGACTCATTTTGCTACTCCGATGGATCCTAGTGTTCACTTGGTTCCGAGTAGTGGTACTCCTATTTCACAATTGGAGTATGCAAGCTTAATTGGAAGCTTGATGTATGCTATGACTAGCACTCGACCGGATATAGCTTTTGCTATTGGTAAACTCAGTAGGTATACTAGTAATCCTAGTATGTTGCATTGGCAAGCATTGAGAAGAGTGTTAAGGTATTTGAATAAAACCTTGGATTATGTCATAACTTACAAAGGAGAACCTTCTATTCTAGAAGGTTACTCGGATGCTAGTTGGATTTCCAACAAGGAAGATTATTCATCCACAAGTGGATGGGTGTTTCTTCTTGGAGGAGGTGCTATTTCATGGGCATCCAAGAAGCAAACATGTATAACGGATTCCACTATGGCATCGGAATTCATTGCATTGGCATCTTGTTGCCAAGAAGCGGAATGGCTAAGGAATGTGTTGAGTGAGGTTGACTTGTGGGTCAAACCTATGTCACCTCTTGCTATTCATTGTGATAGTGCATCAACCATAGCTAAAGCTTATAGTGAAGTCTACAATGGCAAGTCAAGGCACATTGGAGTTAGACATAGCTATGTGCGTGAATTGATAAGGAATAGTTGTATAACTATTAATTTTGTTCGGTCTAGTTTGAACTTGGCGGATACGTTTACTAAACCGTTGTCAAGGGAACTAGTGAACAAAATGAATAAAGGGATGGGTCTTAAGCCTATTGAACAACCTATGGTGAAGGAAAACTCAATTTGATGTCTAATACAACATTAGATCCCAAATTCAATGAGGAAAGTACTTCTCTAGAAGGTTGGGAGCACTTGTTTAAAACATCCCAAGGTTAGTGCTTGTTACTACAATGATAAGAGGTTGAATTAAGTTTCTTAATAAATCTTTGATGAGTGCTCAATTGTAGGAGCATGTGCGTAAAGATTTACCTATATAAGCTAGAGGTTTGGCCGCTTCACCAAGTCTAAGGCTTGACTTGAAACGCTTATGAATGGATATGGACACCAAGGCTTCATAGGTGTCGGAGGTTAAGAACTAAGTTTATGCTTATGTGTATTAGTATCTTCAATAATTTGTAGTGGTTATATGATTCAAAGCTTTGTCTATCATTATGATCGAAATTGTTGTAAAGTTACTTTTACTAAGTGGAAATTCAATCGTAAGATATTTCCATGATGCATGAGCATGTTTCGTTTTGTGATTTATAGCAAGTTGAAACTTTTCAACATTACCCTATAAATGGGAGGAGGATTGTTGGAACATTTATAGGGTAATGGGTTTTGTTAGCTCATATGAGTATATACTAGAAGAGGAGGAGGTCTAGTATGTTAAGATTAGAATGCGCAAAATCACGTGGAGTAAATCAAGCAAGACAGAGGGCTGGTCGCGGGTCGCGACTTTCGTCGCGGGTCGCGACTTTCGTCGCGGGTCGCGACCAGGAGGCCGTCGCGGGTCGCGACATCTGTCGCGGGTCGCGACCAGCGCCATTCGCGACTCGCGATCTGTATCGCGAGTCGCGACGTGGAGTCTGTTTTGGGGCGTGTAATTTTGCGTGGACGGTTTATAACCGTTGTAATGCATTTGTTATCCGTTTTAAGATGATTAAGTACTCTTAATCGGGGATTAAAGAAGGATGAATGCCAGAACGACTCTAATCAAGAGGGAAGATTATTCATCACCCTTGTTATGTATATGAGTTAGGAGAGAGAGAAAATCAGATTGGTAGATTCTCATCTTCTTGCTTTGCTTGAGAGAAAACTTGCAACTTTCTCTTGAGTGTTCTTCACAAACATCAAACACAAAGTTCTTGTTGATTCACTTAGAAGATCATCTAGTGAATTGTTTTCTCCATTGTATCTCATTAGTTATTTCGTGTTAACCCGGTGATCCTAGAGGGGCGAAATTAAACTAATAGGAAAGCGTAGTTTCCGTGCCTTGGAGTGGATATCCGGTTCCCTTGTTTGTTCTCACGTTCCAACAGTTAACGTTTGAGAGTAGGGGATATAAGGGAGTTCCTACTCCCAAGCACAAGTAGGTAGTGGGGTTCAAACTTGTGACCTCAAAGTCACAAGGTGAGTTCCCCACCACCTCCACCAAGCAAGCTTGGTTGTTTCTGTTGTTTCTCAAGTACATATGCACATGTTCTTTTAAAAGTGTTATTTGTTTGATACCTTCATGTTCTTTTCATGCTTATTTTAATTTTGTTGTAATTTTTTTTTATAAATTTTTGTATCTCAAGTCTTATATTCACTTGTTCTTTTTATAACTAGTATAATGTTCTTCGTTTGGTACCTTCACGTTCTTTTTATGTTTTTATTCATTTTTGTGATTTTGAATAGTTTTTTGTTTTTCAAGTATTATGTACACATATTCTTTTATAATCAGTATGATGTTTTTTGTTTTATACCTTAATGTTCTTTTCATGTTTATTTTCATGTTTATGAATTTAATAGCCTTTTATTTCTCAAGTATTATATGCACATGTTCTTCTATAATTATTATGGTGTTCTTTATTTAATATCTTCATGTTCTTTTTATGGTTTTATTCATTGTTATGATTCTTGTTATAATTTATTGTTTCTCAAGTCATATATTCAGATGTTCTTTTTATAATCAATGTTGTGTTCTGTGTTTGATACCTTCATGTTCTTTTATATTTTTTTTTTATCGTTTTTTAGAGTTTGAATGGTTTTTTGTTTCTCAAGTTTTATATACACATGTTCCTTTATCAGATTGTGCTCTTTGTTTTATATCTTCATGTTTTTTTATGTTAATTTCATTTTTTTGATTTTATATATTTTTTCTCAACTCTTATATGCATATGTTCTTTTATAATTAGTATGGTGTTCTTTGTTTGATACCTTTTTGTTGCTTTTATGTTTCTACTCATTTTTGTGATTTATAATAATTTATTGTCCCTCAAGTATTATACACACATGTTCCTTTATAATTAGTATGATTTTCTTTTTTTCATGTTCTTTTTATGGTTTTATTCATTTTTGATAGTTTTTTTTTATTTCTAACGTATTATATGCACATGTTCTTGTATAATTAGTTTGGTATTCTCTGTTTTACACATTCATGATCTATTTATTTATGGTATTATATGCACATACTCTAAAAACTATCATCTATAATATCATGTAAAAACAATAGGAACAATATCATCTTATCTAATATCAATTAAAAATCAGATTTAGTTCACCCAAAAAAAAAACAGATTTAAAAAATGGAAGCAATGGTACATACAAATATGAATACCCTTTCCTTTAAATAAATTCTTGTGATGGAATAATTTTCATCCTAAAAGCTATCTCAATGATTTGAAGAGTAGTAGCCAAATAGGAGAAAAGATAAATATTATTAAAAGTCAAATAAGAAGAAAGATAGAACTGTGATGCTACGTGTGCTTTAGATAGATATTAATTAATCTAATGAATCTCACTCTCCACATTTGCCGGCACCATTTAGTATTTTAATCACAGTTAACTAAACTTTCTTCTTTTTAGCGATCTTGCGTTTTGTTAACAATTTTGGTCTTTAATACAAGGAGGATGATGCTCTTGGTGGTCTCGCCTCCACCTATAAATTTGAGGATGTGAGGTGTAAGAGCATGCTCACTCATGGTTTTTTTGAGCATAAAATTAAGTCATGAACCTTGCTCAAAAAAACATGGGGTTGCATCTATGGTTTTTTTATGTTTGTATTTGGGTCATGCTATGACTCAATCCATGGTTGATCATCCTATGACCCAAGCCAACCATTTGTGGACATGTGCCAGTGCGTTAGAAATATTACTTTTTGTTATTCAAAATTTGTAATCTGAATAACTTTAAAAATACAAATTTTTAAAAAAATAAAAATTTCACCAATGGTCCTATCTTTTTGAGATCTATAAATAGACATCCATTTTGCTATATTTTGACACACTTTTGAAATTAATTATTTTCTCTCTACATTATACTCACATGAATAATTATTTTTGGAAGCTTTTATTCTTGAAGAATTTTTTTAATCAAAGTTAATTACTACTAAATGAATTTATTTAGGATCGTAAATACGCAAAATAATTTATTTATAATCTTGTATGATATTATAAAGATCAAAAGGTATAAATAATGTATTGATGTAAGAGAGAGAAAACGGGATGGGGTATAGTAAAAAGTAGGAGAGAGAAGGATAATGCTCTTTTTTTTTTGTCATGAGTGGGGTGCATTTGTTAAGATGTGTCATAAGGCATGATCAACTTTTGTAAGATGAGAGAGAAAGTTGATGAGAGAGAGATGACATGTTTTTTGGGCATGAGTAGCCATGCTCTAAGGAGGGAAGGAGAGAGAATGACGAAAACTCAAAGACCAACCAACCCATTGCTCGTGACATGTTTTTTTGGGGCATGAGTTGGAGAACTAGTTGGAGAGCCCCATTGTACACAATTGGTAGTTGGTGGACTCGTGTCTACCATGAGGATGGTAGACACGGGCCAAAACGCAGCCCAAAAAACATAAAACGCGCGAAACCAATGAACATCAACGGTTTTCCAATGAACATTAAGTGGACCGCAAAACCAATGAACATCAACTGTTCTCCAATGAACATCAACTGTTCTCCAATGAACATCATCATCAGATAATTCCTCTTATGTTCATTTTTTTTTCCTTGTTGTTCATTGCTAATTCAGATGTTCATTGCTAATTCAGATGTTCATTGCTGATTCATGTTCATTGAGTCTCATGTGTTGTTCTTTTGTTCCACTTTCATCTCCATGTTGCTTAGTTTGTTCATTGAGGATGTTGTTTTGTTCATTGTATTATAATACGAAACGACGTCGTATGGAATGGTGCGCACCATTTTCATGGTAGACTCATGTCTACCATCTAAATCTAATTTGCGCATTGTACATGCTCTTATGCAAAAGGCAATACCACGAGTCCACGAGCTCAGTGTTGTCTAATGTCCAGTGAATTAAAGTGATCAGTCATCAGATATACTCCACTGATTACACTCGAAAGTGAAATAAAATTCTAATTCCACAATTTCTTCTCAAAACTTTTCAGATCTTCAAACACATAACAATCTTAACAATCTCGCACTTTTCTACTTCTCCACAACTATATAATGCCAAAAATCTCCGATTTTGTTAAATGACCAACAAAATTAAACCGTATGTTTCAAGGTTAAGGATAACATTCTGGAAAAAACCCTAAAATTAATGGGATGAAGATTTACGAAAATTAGGTCATTTTATTTTGTGGGTTTGATAAGAGGAGGAGATAAAAAGTGTGAGAGACAAAAGATTTTGTGTGATTTAAGGATGAAAGATGTTGTAGGAAGTCCAGGAACAAAAACTGGGTTAATTTTGAGAATAGGGCAGTGTGGATTTGCTACTGCTTCTATTGCACTTATGGTTTGTGCTGCTGGATTCTCCAATTACACTGCTTTCTGGTATATATATTTTGTATACATTTTTTTTTCTGCTATTTTTGGCAATTTGTTAATGTTTTCTTCTTTTCAGTTATTATTTACTATATGTAAATATGTATGAGGATATATATAGATATAGTAAATGTTTTTTTTATTGATAGGAAGTAAATATAGTAAATGTTGTTGCTAAATTCAGTTGATAATTTCGTGCTCTATAAATTAGAATCCCTAATTATTGATATGGTTATTTTTATATACAACTATTTTTGGAATGTGGGTTATTTGAGAAAGATAGTGATGATACTAGTTAGAGAAAATATTGAAAGTATAGAATATAGGAAGTACTAATAATAGCAGGATATATAAGAAGAAGATTGCTAGGTTGATAAGAGATTTAACAATAATGGATAAATCACTAAATAGGTGATGAGAATGGAAATGGAAGTAAATAAAGTAGAGGAAGAAGAGTACAAATTACCTCAACTCTAAAAGTATTTAGTGATATATGATATGCACAAAAGAAGCGTGGAAAGATCAGAGGGGAAGTGAACGAAAGCACTCAACAGTCATAATCTACAAATCTATTCTAGGAGGAAACTACAAGTTCTTTCTTTTATTAGCTATATGAACGGAACCTGAGCACATAATTTTTTGTCCTATTGAAGGATACGTCTTTGGCAAACTCCAAGTTACATGTTTTACATCTTATAGGAGTAGCACATTTTGTACAAAGAGTAGCACTTGTAAGAACACTAGCACATCATAAACGTTTCAAATATGAGAACAATGCAGACCATTAGATAAGCAAAGATGAAGTAACGAAGCATCCTTGAAATGAAAGTGATTAATTTCCTTGGCATTGTGTGGTTTGGTGGGGTTTCACTTCTGTTATGGCCTAAGTCCACTTATACACTTAAAGGTATTGGTCATGTTGGTCAACTTCTTGCTTGCATCTCTCTTTTCATCAATTGTTAGTCAGCTTCATGTAACAGTTTTATTTATGTCTCTAGATACTCAACCACTCTTTTGAAGTGATATGAGACTAACTTAGAGTTGATGAACCACCACTTAGGTGACATCTTTCTAGCAACAAAAGCCCTATCATCTGATACCTTATGTTGTAACGAACGCAAATAACCAACAAATAAATAAAGAACAAGCGACACATTGATTTAACGTGGTTCACTAACAATGTGTTAGATATGTCCACAGGAGAAACCAATTTTATTATCTTTGAGGAGAGAGAGTACAAAATTACAGAATATGGAGGCTGAATTTAATTAGAAGGTTTAGATAATACCCTTCTAATTAACCTAAACCAGATAGGCCAAAATAAAGGTCCAGAATAGAAAAACGGAATAGCAAACTCATATATCGTGCTGGGTCATACGAAGCGTCATACTACAAATTCAAGGCATTCCAACACTTTATGTTTTAGATATAGGGTATATAACGGTCTAAATTTGAGCACACAAATAACTTTTGAATTGTTCATATGGCAGTATATTTGGTGCAGATCCTTGCCAGTTATGTCTTCTTTCTCTTCAATTGTCTCCTTTTCTTTCTAAAGGATTATTAGTGGTGTTCATCGTAAAGTTCTAGGATCTCTCTGCATAGTTTGGTAGTTTGCCACTTTGCGTGTCTTAGATCTCATACCTAATTGATTTGGTGGCTGGGGTGGCTGCTAACTGGTACATACAATCTAAAATTTTGTCTCGGGTAGCATATTTCTTAATTTTGATTGTTTCAGTTCATAAGTTAGAGGTATACCTTCATTATCTAAACGTGAATTCCAAACCTTGTCTTAGCTCTACTCAACTTAAGCCTCTAACTTTAAGGCATCGCTATAAAGTCCTAGCATGTCACTGAAGCCCTCTTGTCACATTTAACAAAGCCGTGCTGTCATAGCTGATAGCATATACTTTGGCTTGCCATCTGGGATTGACTTGGCTCAAGTTGATCTTGATGAATCGGTTTTATAAAGTTTTCTGTATCACTATGAGTTTTCACATTGGTGTTGACTCACTCCTGGAATCCCTTTGCCCTTCAAGCAGCTCCATAGGTACTTGGTAATAAGCCTCTTATAGGTAAATAAAAACCAACTAAAGCCTCTGTTATTAATCTCTTGGTCATTTATCAAATTGGTTAGCTGTACAAAAGCATCTTTGCTCAATTCTTTTTTTCATTTCACCTCTCCATAATATTAGTTATGTCAATATATTTGCCATTATGTTAAATTGTTAATGTAACTTTCCAAATACCTTGTCCATTTCAAAGTATTTGTTGAAAATTTCCATCTCAAAATATTGTTGATGCTACATGAGTGAATGAAATCATTTTGGATTTTCAAATTGTGAATTTGGTGAGCAGCCTAAGCATCACAGAAATGGATATAAAAACGAGAAGAGGGAAACATTGACTAAAAGAGTAAAAATTTCAAAAATTCTTGCAGATCATATAAGCCATAGTCTATAAATGATCATTACCATCATAACTATTCTCGATAATCCATGTGGATGACGGAGGCAAAGACATAGTGTAGTTGGAGAAAAAGGAGAGGCTGAGTTCTACTTGTACAGGAGCTGTACAGACTCAGCAAGCTAGAGTTACTGGGAGTTGCACACAGAGAGAACCCTGAGTAGGAGGGCTGGTGATTCTCACCAATAGAAGTATAATTTGTGGAAGATACTTTATCACTCGATCCTATCTCTGATCACCGCGACTTGTGTTTTAGAAGACGTGCTGTATTCCTTATTGCAGAACGTACTCTATTTTTCTGATTCTGGTAGCTGTACTGAATAACATGGAAACCTTTGGTTTGATCATACTATAAAAATATTGCTGGGCGATTGTATAGTACTATAGTTCAAAGCAAAGTAAGTGATATGGAGAAACAACTTGGAAGATAAAACTTCTTGTTTGAGGGGGAAAAACTGATCAGGGTCCAATTGAATTTCCTGTTTTTGAATCATGATATAAGATGAGTACTATACAATTTGTCATTTAGTTAAGATGAATATGGAGTCGACTTGTCGGAGTGTTCACTCTATCAACAATTTTTGTTATGCTACAACGTGATTCTGTCTTAAAACAGTATCAGATTTTAGATTTTTATACAAGACAATTCACAATTATTATTTTTGTTTTTGAGGTGATCTTATACTGAAATCAAGGCTGTATTGTTTCTTTATTTTGCTCTTATGACTTGTGGTTAATCTTCTCATCTGTGAATTTTCTTGGAGATGATTACTGCCGGATCTACTTATTCATGACTTTCACTGTCTTTGTCGTTGTGTGCTTATTCTTTTTGTTCTTAAAATAAGCTTTGTGTGAGGTTATTGATTTTAGTAGGTTGCTGTGAAGGACTTCACATGAGACTCTATGAACAGTATTCTTGATGGCTTGCTTGTGATCTAATTTTACTTCACTGGATAGATTTTCTCTTAATTCCTTGTAGAAGTCCTTATCATTTTGTTTTTGTCTTAGTTTAAGAGTCCTTTAAGGCTCTAACACCAGAAAGTTATACAACCTGTTTTGGTGCCTTTCACAGTTTGACTTACATCCATGATGTTTGTCGTTAACTGATGGATAGTTAATTTCTCCTCACTTGACGGGGTATGGAAATGCAGTAAATCCAAAGAGCCACTTTCTGGATCAATAAAGAGTTAAGGGTGAACGTTCTTCTCCTGAATCCATCTATTGGTTTATTTCCAAGCAGAGTTGGCCACCTAGATTATTCCAATGTCAGAAAGATGACCAGCCTAGGCATAACCAAACCCAGAATTCATATTGAATGGGAGGTATGAGGTCAATATACATATAAGTCAAATTGGGACTCGGAACTGGAGAAGGGAGTAGATTTGAAGATCCGGTAGCTGTCATCATTGTCACGAGTCCTGACTGAAGTTTTTAGTTGAATTTTACCCCTTGTTGAGAAGGTTAGTGTGGTGGCCTGGTGGGGCCGCGGGAAGGTTCTTTATTGCCCCGAATAATCTCAAACGCTCGGTTAGCATCCATTTACTTAGACGGATATCAGTTTAGATGGAAAATGATTTTCCGTAAGGAAAAACACAATTGTAGGTTAGTTTTCCTTTTTTTCCAGTTCCTTTCATGAATAGTTTGAAAGAAAAGGAAGAATAAAAATGGCAGGGAGAAAATGGATAGGATGGAAATGGGAAGGTTAGGAATAGGGAGCAAAATGTGGCATTGTTTCCTTTAAGAAGAAAGCTTTAGGAGATTTCTTATGTATCATTTGGAAAAACTATTTCCATCCTTTATAAACCAAACAAAGGAAAATTGAATAACAAGTTCTCTTGGAAAATGTGATCCGCCCAACCAAAAACTAATTTACATTGTCAAGTTCCTTTGGTTTATAAGCTTCTTAGTAGGAAATCTTCATAATTGCACAAATGGCTCTTGAAGTATATGGTTACTGTTATTATATGTGGAATATAGGTTCTTAAGGGATGACAATATACTACACTGCAGGGGCTCTTTTTTAAACTAGTGGCATATGTTTAGGGGTCATTTGGTTGGGGCCTTGGGGGTACTCAAGAAGAGGAAAGGGGATGGTTATCCCTGTTTTCCTTTGTGAGTATTTGTTTCAAAAATTTTAAGTTTGTTTCTCTACTTTGTCTAAACGAGTGTGCCCCAAGGTTTTGGGCTACCCAAAACTCAGTTTCAATTCTCGAGAAGTAATGCACCATTAACATTCATGCCCAACAGTAAGTCCACAGTCAATGCCCACATCATTACAACCATGACTAATCTGTAGAAAGTAGAAACTGCTGCCTCTGCCAACTAGCTTAACGCCGCTGCGGCGCTTCCTGGCTTTATCACCCTTGCTCTAGCAACCTCTCTTTCCTCTCACGGCCACGCTTTCCTTAGCAACTTTCCTCTTATTCACAACCAGCTATCCCTTACGTCGTAACTCCACAATTATTGCCGCCTTCACCACCTACATTCGCCTCCACTATCGCCAGTTTCTTAAAAGTTTAATCTCACAACATTTCTTTTACCTCCAATTTCTCCCAGACCCATCCATCGAACCCTGTCCACTACTTTTCAGTCCATGAGCAGAGAGATAGAGATAGATTTATATTCCTGATTTTTGTTAGTATAACACTTTGATTTTCACGTTTGCCAACAAATTGACTTTGATCACCATTAATATCTTTAAGTATCTATTAGTAAAATTTGATATTTAGCTGATAAATTTGAGAGATATCCAATAACATTTGGCATATTAATAATGTTTGTTATTATATATTAGTAAAATAAATATGGTCAAAGTGTGGTATGTGACTAATATAAAAGTTAAAAGTGTTACAGCAAATAAATAAAAAATGAGGGAGTATATCTATACTATAGAGAGAGAGAAAGATATAGAGAGAGGCGCTACCTTTAGATCCTTTGTCAATGGTGGCAAGTGACGACATCAGACCATTACATGGGTTTGGCTAGTTGTTTCCAGATCTAGAACGTTGGTGGTCTTACTTGACCATCCAGTGGTGCATTTTAATTTTTAAAGACCTCTAGTTCCCTATTGAAAGATAGTTTCCGTGTCCTTGACATAGATGGTGGTGCTGGACGGGGGTGAGGAGCTGTGGACATGGTAGAGAGCAATGGTATGGAAGATGGAAATGATGAGAAGGGGGTTGAGAAGGAAAGAAACCTTGTTTTGTGAAGAAAGGGGTCGGAAGTCTGTTTGTGTTAACCAGCAATGTAGTAGGTAATGATTTCATTCTCCCCATCTTAACCAAGCAATATATTCAAGTTCCTTTGCCTTTTTCCTTCCCCTCATTTCCCTCTCTTGATCCCTCCCCTCCGGGCTTTAAGCTTTAAAATGTTGGCTGACCAATATCTTATGCTATTAGCTTGTAATGTAGAAAACTATGTGCATCTTTTATCTATCTTGTGTCTCAGTTGCTGTTAAGGTTGCTTAATTTTGCAATACAAGGTGGAATCACCTATGTTTAATTTCTTATATCCTACCAAAATAATATTTCATCTTCCCTTACTTCAATCTTGTACACCATCAAGCATGTTTGCTTTGTATCATTCTAACAATTGTCTTTTGGTTCAGCTATTTGATTGCGTCTATGGGGCTTCAAATGTTATGGAGCTTAGGACTTGCATGTCTGGATGTCTATGCCTTGAGGATAAAAAGAGACCTTCAAAGTCCCGTCTTAGTGAGCCTATTTGTTGTTGGTGACTGGGTATGTAAGACAACTACTTTTTATTTATCTGCCTTTTCTATGATTGGTCTAGGTAACCATGCTTCTATACAAGAATGAAAACTGTTCTACTCGTGAGGTTTTTTTTTTTTCTTTTTTTCATATGTTTTAATTTTTTTTCATGATAACTGTTCCTATATGGGATTATGTTGGTACTTGGTAGGCTGAATCTTGATTGCCGCCACGCTCCATAAAAGCCAATGGAAACTTATGCAGTTATGCCCTCGTGTTTGTTCAGAGTAATGTCACAAATTAAGGAATCATAAAGAGTTTGTGTGTTATTTTTATGAAATGTTCCAAGTAAATGCTTGTACATCAACAGCTGAATGTGTTTTTTCGTCTTTGATTGTACGACTTAGTTCTACCTATCTTAATAGTGACATAAATTTGTGAAAATCAATGGAGAAATTACATACTTTGGAGTGGCCTGTAGAAGTTAAGTCTTCTTACTATCTTTGCTTCGGGATATGAACTTATACCCCTGACTAAAATGAACTAGGATATTTCATATGAAGTTACATGCTTAATTTTTTATTTTTTTGAGAGGCAAACTCATTTCTATTATCTCATACATTTTGCCCAAATTGGCCATTAGGTGAATATTGGACAGAATGGTGGAGGTATCTATTCCCTCTCTTTATTTCAAACCAACTGATTCTTTGTTTTTCAATAGATATTCACCTTGCTTAGAGCAGTGTCAAGTTATTGTCTAACTGGTTTTAGGATTGCAGTTCAGAGACGTTGTCGCTTTACTCATTATATCAACCATATGCGTGTTGTAAAAAACAATAGCTTCGATCCTCTTTGGCTTGTACCATGGATTAATGTCTCCTAAAAGTATATGTATCAACTTAAATCAAATGAACAGAATGAGGTTATTGCGCACCTCATTATCTGTTTCTTGGGAACTTGATTTCAATTGAACTCAAGTTTCTAAGCACAGTGGGATTTATAAACTTGAGAGCATTTGGTATCATCAAGGTGTGATGAATTGGATTCCTTCAACTCACACAAGCAAGCTACTGATAGAATAATCCAAAGAAATCAGGATCAAGCTCAAAGTTAAGCTAAGAGAAGGATATTTTTTGATTGATAAAAGCTGAAGGTAAAAACAAACTTCAAGGCATTTGAGAGGCCAAGATCTCTCCCATTGTTTGGTTCATATGATTCTGGTATGAGGTACGAGTTTAGAATGAGCAAAACCCATACCTAGTGTTTGTTTAATAAATTGATAGATTTAAAAACTATATCTCAAACCCATAAGGTATGGGGTTTAGAAACCCAAGGGGGAGGTGGGTATGGCTCATACCAATACCTCTAGGTATCAAATAAATGAAAAAATTCATTCCCAAATAAAACCAAACACATGGTATGAGATATCAAGTTCCAAACCTAAATCACCTTGGTTTCATTCTTGATTCCAAACCCATACCACTATATGAACCAAATGCCAAAGTATTCCTTTCACAACTTTCTGGATGGAACTTTCTCTCTCTAAATACTACCGTTTTTAGGCACTGCTCACTGCTCTCCCTAGTCTCTCACTGACACGATAGTTGCCACCTCATTAATTATTCTAACTGCATTCTGTTATGCTTGTAATCAATAGTAGGTTTAATTTCTCTTGCCACGCCTAGCATAAGTGAGCACTATTGAAGGTCTACCCTCCGCTGGGTTTGTTGCACAAGGGAAAGGATATTATAAATAGATAGAATGGGGAGGAACTGATTGGATGCTGTAGATGAAGTTTTTTAACATAGGTTACCGTGGCAATGAAGAGATGATGCTGCTAGGATAGTGTTACTAGGTAACTGGAGGGTAGTAGATAAGTTGATAAGTAGCAACAAGTTCTTATGGAAGTCCAGGTAAGTCTTCATTGATTTGAGTCTAAAGGAGTGGATTTATCCACAGATAAGATGGGAACGTGCCAGGATATGGCATTCTGACTAGTTTCATAATTAAACCTACTGTTTTGCTACTTTTTCTAATATTCTCTCTCCCGGGTCTGCCCAGTTCCTATTTGCCTATTCGGTTTATGTCTAAGATCATTGTTATCGGATATACTTTGTTATAAGAATTGTGTGTCTGAGGATAATGTAGATGACATTTAAGAAGATTGTTAAATGATGGGTTATAAGTGGAGTACTTTGAACAATAGGATGCCAGGCTAATTTTGTTGGCTGTTCAGAATGTTTGGACATTGTAGTTCATGCAAATTTAAGTTTCGCCGATGTATCAGAAAATGGTAACTGAGTGCCTTATCTATGAGATAATAGAGCATGGGCTAACATAAAACTAATTGTTATGAAGACTATCCCATGGCTAAACTTTCCTGTTGTCTTTCAATCCTTTCTCTCTTTGTACTGCCCTAACAATGGCGATGCCACTATCTTGTGTTTTCCTTTGATCATCTGTTTCCATTTTCCATTATTAATTGCAATACATGCCAGCAGAAAGTAAAATTTAAAAGCTCATATCTAGTGAGGTGTGGGCTGCTTAATCAGTCGATGCCAACATATTTTGGTGATACTGGCTGAAACGCTTGTGGTTATTGTTCAAGCAGTCTAAATCTCTCAAATGAGACTTCACGTTTTTGAATTGAGAAAATTGATGTTCTTTTAATTGTTAGAAACTTTTTGCATAACTAATAATTGTTTTAGTTCAGGATTTGAACCAATCATCCTCAGAATTTTCATTATCATGCATGATATAAATGCTAAGTTTTAGTGTGACAATTTTTATGGAGCTGGCAATTTCATGTGCGAGTCTGGCAAATTATAGTTGTAATTAGAGTCAGGCTATTTCTCTTCTTCAATTTGAGAGACTCACCGTAGAACTTTGGTACCAGGTGACGGCTACTTTATCACTTGCAGCTGCATGCTCATCAGCAGGAATTGTGGTTCTGTATTCCAAGGATCTTAGCTTCTGCAAATCAGAGAATCTTCCTTGTGGCAAGTACCAGTTATCTGTCACCTTTGCCTTCATTACCTGGTTTCTTATTGCCTTGTCATCTCATCTGATGTTTTGGATTTTGGCCTCTGTCTGAAATCTAAATTGGCGGCTGCTTGTGACATGTTGAGTTCATTGCTTTTCTATGTCATGTGTAAATGTGCTTTTTTTTCCCTCTCATTTTCCCCTTACCCTTCACTGTCCTCGTATTAGCTTCTGAGTTCTGACACCTTGTTAAGGTGATTTTCTACACATTGGTATTGAAATGGCAACAAATCTCTTGAATGCTGATTTAGATTTGTTTCCATTCATTTGAGAGAGCTCTGTAGTCTTGTTGTTTGTGATTACCTTGCGCTAGTAAATCTTCCGGCCTAGTGGATTGTGTAAATGTTTTCATCCCTTTCTACAACTCGTTCACATTTTAGCTCTTGTGCAATTTGCCGTGTCTTTTTTTATTTTTATTTTTATTTTTTTTATAGAGCCTTGTTTAGTTTGTCATCTGTGTGGAACAATGTTCTATTTCGTGTTTAAGGGGAAATGAAATCATGGTGAGAAAGTAAGAGGGAAGCCATTGTCGATGGAGCTTTAGAGCTCGAAGAGAGATGTAAGACTACGATTTTATTATTTGATAAAAGGTAAAATAGAACAATTACCATACCTATCTATTTATACTACTACAACTAATTACAATATCTAACAACCTAATGCTTGAATTAAGGAAACTATTAACAACCTACCAACAACCTAAGTCCAACATAGGTTGACTAATATCGAAACTCCAACAAACAATAACATTATAATATCGAAACTCCAACAAACAATAACATTATAATTCTGCTGGATTAAACCAGCGACTACTTGGCTAAGTTTTAATTTGCTAAACTAGAGACTGGAGAGTTGTGGGCCCTACAACAAGTGAATTTACAAATATGCCAGTAATAGACTAAGGGACAAAAGTTTAGCTAACTTAGATCTTGCCAAATAGTCATATTCATTAGATGTATAGTCTTTGGTAAATTATGACGACTTTTGCTTATTTTAAAATTCTATTTCTCCCCCTAAAACAAGAAATTTTTTTTTTCTCCATTATGGGAATTTTTTCCTTAGATTTTGTCAAAGGGAGTTTTAATTCCCACTTTGCGTCGAACTTAAACTTATTTCTGTCCATACCGTCCACGTAGGACAGGACGCGAGATTTTTTTTTTTCATTTTCGCCAAATAAACCGCTAATGCTAGTAGCGATTAACTTTCGAGTAGACCGCTACTTAGACTAGCGGTTAAGAAGTTAAACTTGCTATACTGAGTAGTGGTTTACTTTAACTGCTAGTTGGTGTAGTAGTCTACTTTTGTGCCGTTGCCCTGTCCCAGTTTTTGAAACTTGGTAACTGCTATTCAGAGTAGCGGTTTATAGCTACAGCCCGATACTACAATGCTGCTTTCCCATTACTGGCCAAATTCATCCAACACCACCAAATTCATCCAAACTCCAATTTCATCCAAATATCAATCACCAAACACATACAACCTTAAACTCTAGGAGTGAACAATTCCATAATCATGAAACCAAATTAAGAAAATAACATGAAAATTTCAAATAAGTGTAATACTCCAAATAACATAGTTCTGAGAATGCACAAAATGCGATAATCAACTAACTAACTATACGAACACAAAGTGAAAATGCTAAACTCGCGCTTCTTATGAGTAGGTCTGGATGAACTAGGTGTTGACTCATCAAGCTTTGCAATGACGTCAAGAGAAGACAGAATGGTGGCCGAACGTAGTTGATACGTCTTCTGACAAGCTGGAGGCGAAAGCAATGGTGTCGTGGTGGCAGGAATATGATGCGGCGTAGGAGACGTAGAAGTGGGTGTATGGGGAGCAGAAGTTGGCACGGATTGTAAGATGTGGCCTTGTCCGACTCGGCCAACAACGTCAATACAGAGCCTCCTCATGGCCGGCAATCTTTGCGCATACAACTGGCGTCCCATATATAGGGGCAATGACTCGACAACCTCAAGTAGAGTCTCGCATCCGTGATTAACATCAGATAAAGTATGTGCCTACATAAAAAAATGGTAAATTATACAGTTTGAAAAATAAATAAGAGTAGAAACTAAAAGTCATGTCATGTACTAGGACCGTATCTACGGACGCGGGCTGATAATGCGTGGAATGTGGTCGTCTCATGGGATCAGTAATGCGCAACCTCGTGATGCAACGATACCATACCATATACTCGTCCATCGTATGAGTATGACCCTTGAATGGAGTACCCTGAACAAGTCTTGTCTCGCGCTCACCCCACTGGTTTATGTAGGTTGATGTTTGAGTGAATAGTTCTTGTTCTCTGACAGTTGATCTGCGCCATGAAGATATGTGCTCATATCACAAAGATGTCGGAATCGTCTGCTCGTATCCAAACTGGCGCAATACTCGATCTGGGAAATGAAACTCTACAATGTCGAAACAAATAAGTGGAGTGAACGTGCGCCATACATGTCGGTCAGATCGACAAATTGCATGAAGCAACTCTAATATCGCCTTAGTATATGGCTGCTAGGGATGACAATGGGTAGGGTCTGGGTAGGGTAAGGCTAGACCCTTACCCATACCCTAATTTTGACCCATTCCCTACCCATACCCATAGGGTAAAATTTTTTAGGACCCTTACCCGTACCCGTGGGGTTCGATAGGGTATGGATTGGGTTTAGGGTCCAGAATGGTTCCAATACAAATTTTTTTCGCTTTTTTTTCACGTGTATATATAATTGTTAAGCACAATTCAACATATAAAACTGTCAATTAGCACACAAAATATCATATTACATAGGAATATATAGTTTTTCCACATCCCAAATGACTCGTACATCCAAATATGAATAAAGAATATAGTTTAGACCGAGAGAGTGAGATACTGGTAAGATGAGACTGTGAGAGTGCCGCTAGGGTAAGGGATTGAGGGTTTTATTTCGACTGGAAAGGTTTCTTATATCTGTTACATATTAAATTTATATATTTATTTTGAATTAAAAAATATAAAAAATTATACTTCCTCCGTTCCATAATAAGTGAAACATAGGGATTGGGCACAAGATTTAATAAACATCACTTTCAAAAGCCAAAAAGTCATAAAATACCCTTTTCATTATCAAAAGGAGGAGAGAGAAAAGCAAACCACACAAGTTTGTGATGGGTACTCTTGTCATTTTGTCACATTCTTTTTTCCATCTAAGGTATGTTTTACTTATTTTGGAACGTTCTAAAATAGTAAGTGTTTCACTTATTATGGAACGGAGGAAGTATATATTTTAGTTTGGTGGGTCTATGGCTAGGGTCTGGATAGGGTATGGGTATTTGAGAAGTGGACCCTTACCCGGGAGTATCAAGACCCATACCATACCCTTTGGCCTTACCTATAAGGTCCAAAAAATTAAGACCCATACCCTTCAATTATGGTAGGGTCTGGGCGGATCCGATTAGGGTCCTGACCCCATTGATGGCGCTGCTAAGTCATCTAGAAAGTAAGAGACTTAAAAAAATAGATATGTAAGAGCGGTATACTATTGTACACAAGTTATGAGACAATAGGCCCTATGTACATGCTCGCCATGTGCATCCCTATAGTAAGAAAGTCCGTGAGCTAAGTGGGACCTCGTGAGGTGTACCCGAGTCCAACTGCAAAGAACTAAACATTAATATCCTTTGAAAAAAAATCAAAATGAATAATGTTAACAAATGTGAAACAGTGCTTGTTACTTGATGGCTAAGGTGTCAACCCCCCTGTACATGCTGGGAGTCTAAATCCGAATGCCATCGCACCCCCGTGGAGCTACTGGAGGGTCCCCCACCCTCGAGATCATAGGCCTACCGATGTGTATGTGCTCCCATGTCCATAGCCGCAACAACACCACAGTCCACCTAACCTCGTGGCACCCTTGTGGGGCGCACAACATAGCCGTCCCGTACAAGTATGCAAGCGTCACACTATCCCAACTATGTCCATGCTAAGTCCAAATCACTCAAGAGTGGGAGATAAATCAGCTGGATTGTATCTCCACTCTTGTCAAAGAAAAAGAATGGACCCCATTAGTACAAGTATGTAGGCCCGTTCGAATCTCCGCACATCTCCTCGTCAAGAATGATCAACAAGAAGAAAAATTGTTGCCTAAGCCATGTCAACCTCAAAGACGAACCCCGGCTCGTTCTCTAGGGTGGTGGACCAAATTCCAAAAAATCGTACACTAGTGCAGCCCAACTACCCCGCTCTGATCCAATGACCGGGTGGCCCGTGCACCCTCGGTCAAGGATAAGGACAACATCCCGTAAGGTAATCGTCACCTTCCCAACAAATAAATGAAATGCATGTATGTGTCTCCTGTCTCCATCCATGCTGAAAAGAAAATCGTGGTTGACATGGCTTAGGCAACAATTTTTCTTGTTGCCGATGAATGTTGACGAAGGGACTGTGCAGAGATTCGCACGGGCCTACATACTTGTACTGATGGGGTCCATTCTTTTTGCTGACAAGAATGGAGATACACTCTAGTTGATCTATCTCCCATATAGTTGGGATAGTGCGATGCTTGCATACTTGTATCGACAACTATGTCGTGCACCCCACAAGGGTGCCACATAGTTAGGTGGACATGTGGTGTTGTTGCAGCTTAGGGCGTGGGAGCACATACACATTGGTAGGCCTGTGATCTCGAGGGTGCGGGACCCTCCAATAGCTCCATAGGTTGAGGGTGTTGATGACGTTTCGATTTTAGGCTCCTAGCATGCTCGGGGAGCTGACCCCTTAGACGTCAGGTAACAAACACTATCTCACATTTGATGACGTTATTCATTCCAATTTTTTAAAGGATATTAATGTTTAATTCTTTGAAGTTGGATTTGGGTATACCTCACCAGGTCCCACTTAGCTCATTGATTTCCTTACTACACGGATGCACTTGACGAGCAAGTACCTAGGGCCTATTGTGTCATAACTTGTGTACCTTAGTATACCACTCTTACATGCCTACTTTTTTTAACTCTCTTTCTTTATAGATGACTTGGCAGCCGTATATTGAGGCGAGATTAGAGTTGTTTCATGCGATTTGTCGATCTGACCACATGTATGAAACACACTCGCTCCACTTATTTGTTTCAATATTGTGGAGTTTAATTTCCAAAAGCGAGTATTGCGCCAGTTTGGATAGACGATTCCGGCATCTTGTGATACGAGCACAACTCTTCATGGCGTAGATAGGCAATCGAAGAACATGAACTATTCACTCATAGAGCAAAAGGGGTGAGTGCGAGACAAGACTTGTTGAGGGTACCCCATTCGTGGGTCATACTCATGTGATGGACGGGTATGTGGTATGGTATCGTCGCCTCACGAGGTTGCGCAGTAATGATCCCATGAGACAACCACCTTCCACGCATTATAAGCCCGCGTCCGCAGATATAATCCTGGTACATGACATGACTTTTAGTTTATACTCTTATGTATTTTTCAAACGGTATAATTTATCATTGTTTTAACAAGCACATACTTTATTTGATGTTGGCTCACAGATGCGGGACTCTACTAGAGGCTGACGAGTCAATTCCCTTAGATATGGGGCGCCAGTTGTACGTAGGGCTGCACACCGGTCTAGAACCGGACCGGACCGGACCGGACCCGGCTGGACCGGTGGACCGGTTCAATGAATTTGCACGGACCTGGACCGGACCGGAACTGATTCCGCCTAGGACCCGACCGGACTCTTTTCTTGGCCCCGGTCCAGTGTCCGGACTCGTTGGACCTGTTGCTTTTTTAGGGTATTTTTCCTAATTTAAAAAAAAAAAAAGCCGCCGCTATAAATTGAGCCCCTTTGTTTCGGCCTTATCCTCCACAAGCAAGACCTACCACCATCCGCCCTACTACGAACCACCGCAGTACCAAGACGCCCTCTCGCCGCCCGACGACCACCACAACCGGCCCGCAAGCACCCGTGCGTGCCACTTCCCGACCCCGCCGCACTCCTCCCGCATATTCTTTCTCTCCCAAAAAAAAGAGTTCAAAGAAACAAAGACAAGGAATTTTAACAGATGCGGACGAAAGGTATAATAAAACTAACAAGAACATGATGCGGATGAAAGGAATAATAAAGACAAGGTAAAAGAAAAAAGAACCAGTGGCCCCCTCCTGTGCTCAATTTTGAACCCCATTCATCTATCAATTCTATACCATGTGACCACCTTAAGAAAAAGAATAAAGGGAAAAACATAATTTCCAAGATCCAGTCTAGGAGGCCATATTCCCTAACAGAGCATCCTATAGAGTTCGTTTGAACTTTGAAGAGATAAAGGAGGTGAGGTGTTGGAGATGGTAGTGGGAGCCTGAGAAGGGGGTTGATGCGGCTGGAGCATGGAGAAAGATAAAATGGGCTAGGGTTTAGGTATTCGGGAGTAACTGAGTAAGTTACTGATGTTTTAAAATTCAGAAAAAAATTAATTTTTTTTAAAACTGGGTCAACCGGTCCGGACCGGTTTCCACCGGTTTTTACCCGGACCGGACCGGTTGCCCGGAATCCACTTTTTCTTTGGACCGAGGACCGGACCGGAATCCTAGGTCCGGTCCGGTCCGGTCCAAATTCCGGTCCGGACCGGTTTGTGTGCAGCCCTAGTTGTACGCACAAACATTGCATACCATGAGGGGGTTCTGTATTGACGCTATTGACTGTCAGACAAGGTCACATCTTACGATCCGTGCCAACTTCTGCTGCCCATACATCCACTTTTACGTCTCTTACGCCGCACCATATTCGTGCCACCACGACACCATTGTTTTTGCCTCCAGCTTGTTACAGGACGTATCAATGACGTTCGGCCACTACTCCGTCTTCTCTTGACGTCATTGCGGAGCTTGATGAGTCAACACCTAGTTCATCCAGACGTATCCAGAAGAAGGAGCAAAGGGTGTAGCATATTCACATCGTATTTGTATAGTTAGTTGATCATCGCATTTAGTGCAATCTCATAACTATGTTATTTGGAGTGTTACACTTATTTAAAAATTTCAGTTATTTTCTTAATTTGGTTTCATAATTATGGAATTATTTGCTCCTAAAGTTTAAGGCTGTATGTGTTTGATGATTGATGTTTGGATGAAATTGAAGTTTGGATGAATTTAGTGTTGGATGAATTTGAGTTGACACTTTGGCAAGTAATGGGAAAACAGTGTTGTATATGGCCGCTGCTAGAGCTGGTAAACGGGTCATGTAGTGTCAGATTTGTGTGGGGTCCATCGGTAAACGGGCTGGACACCCTCAACCCTAATCCGACCCGTTTATTGACCGGTTTATGAAGAGGGTATATACACATAAACTAAACAAATGTACGTTATATATTTCGTAACCCACATCTTATATACTAAAATCTTACCTAAATAAACCACCGGACAACCAAAGAATAGATTTATGTATTTATGAGAAATATTCAAATTGTTAAAATCCCAACGAATAATATTGATAGTATATAATAGTTAAACGGGTTGACATGTCGGATTGAGGTTAAAATGTTCAACCCTAACCTAACCCGTTTAATAGATGGGTCGTGTCGGGTCAACCCGCTTACTTAAACGGGTTGAAAACATTGACCCAAACCCGGATCGGGATCGAGGTCGGGTCGGGTTAGTGGGTCGTGTCAACTTTTACCACTTCTAGCTGCTGCTATAAACCGCTACTCTGAATAGCGGTTATCAAGTTTCAAAAACTGGGACACGCAAGGAAGATAAAAGCAAACCGCTACATCATTTGGCGGTTAAAGGAAGTAAACCGCTACTAAGTGTAGCGGTTTTTTCTTCTTACCCGCTAATCTGAGTAGCGCTTTCCTCGAAAGTTAACCGCTACTAGCGTTAGCGGTTTTATTTTGCGAAAATGAAAAAATATAAGTTAGCGGTCCTGTCCTACGTGGACGATATGGATAGAAATTAGGTCAAGACGCAAAGTGGGAATTAAAACTCCTTTTGACAGTATCTAGGGAAAAAATTCCAAATTTCCCACGTCCTGTCCTACGTGGACTGTATGGACGGAAATAAGTTGAAGTTCGACGCAAAGTGGGAATTAAACCTCACTTTAACAATATCTAGGGAAAAAATTCCCATTATGGTAGCAAAACATTGATTCTGCATGCTGCCTTGCACATGGAGTACCTTGAATATCGCCTGGAAGGCTTGAACAGGCTTTGTGTTTAGAACTTAACAAATTTTAACTCTGTTTGGAATATACAAGGAGTTAAAGAAGGCCAATAATCAGTGAAATAAGGCTTTTATGTGTTGTAATACGACATTGACCGAAGAGTAATTTGCCTATTACAATCCACATATAACTAATCAAAGCCATTGGATCCTCTTTTGAGTTTTGACAATCTTACTATGGCAATTGGCACCTTTTTGATTTCTTTTTAGAGAGGATTTCAGAAGTTGAGATGCGAGGGTGCTTAAGACCTTAAGTGTGAATGCATCCAATGGAGGCTGGGATGTGATTTGGGCAGTTTGGAGAGGCTGCAATGTGATTTGGGAAATTTCAGGGAGTTCGGAAAGAAGCAATAGACATGCTCAGAATTCACAAATTATTTGCGCAGTTGTGAAAGAAACTTCACTGGTGCGTGCCCAATTGTATGGGTGTCCAACTGCTGGGTGTGGGTCTGCGGGTGAGTCTGTGGCTTTGCGTGTCACGACTTTTTGGCTAACCTTTTTCCTGCTTGGTTCTGTTCTTCTTGCACTGGTCAATGTTAGCTAGCAGTGGATAAGGATTGATGCGTGCTAGATAGTTTTATTTGGCATGATAGACTCATCTACCGGGGTACCACACCGTCCTAGTTGTCGTGAGGGAGCTAGATTTGCAGCTTGTTTCCCGAGGTTGCTTAATACTTCATTCGTTTTTTTATTGTACCATTTCGCTTTTGACTATTCATCAACCAACTTCTTATGTTTATCTCGCATCATTATATAAAGAGAAAAACATAGTCAAGTCACGCTCTTGTTAGATTCAACTTTAATGAAAGAATTCTAAATATTAAATTTTTATAATTTTTTACTTATACGCAATTAGAGATATTAACGTTCAAAAAACGCCTCGACAAACATTGAAAAAAAATGGTGCAATTAAAAAAAAAAGGGGAAGTACTATTCTACAACTTACTTTCAGACTTAATAGATTCATCATGAGCCGACTTTTAGCTTGTTTCATGATCTTGAACGGACCCTTTTGTTTTGGTGAGTGAACCACTGAAAGTCTATCCTTTTAGTTTGAAGCAAGGGGGAGTATAGCCATAGTACCCTAAACCATGGATAGACCGGCTAATGGCTCTTGGTTGCTCCGCGCCGCATCGTGATTATCGTGTCGAGTTTGTGGTTGTTCAAACACTTGTTCTTGATTAATTATTGTCGCAATTTTGCCACATATTTTACTGCACCAACTCCTGACGTGAAGAGGCAAGCAAGTAGTGAGAAGGATAGACCTCATAACCTCGCATAACTGTTAGGATAGATTTAGGAGTATTTCCTAAATCTATCTATCTAGAAGTGTTTATCTAGAGATAATATTTAATAGTATTATATTTAGTTTAGGATATGTTTTTCTAGTTCTACCTAAATTAGGTTTTATATGATGTACTATAAATATCCCATCCGGGTTAATAATAATGTGAACCTTTTTCCCTTCAATCTATTTTGTCATGGTATCAAGAGCGCTTAAGATCTTGGGTAAAAACTAGAAAATATTAGTTCTCTTGCCGGTGGGTTTGAGTTTTAAACCCACCGGCGAGATTTTTTCCCCTCAAAATGATAGAATTTTTTTCCCGATACTATATTATTCGTGTTTCCGATGCAGTTCTCTCGATATATTCTCCTTTCTCGACTCGACGTCGTTGTTAGATTGTATGCTGCATATATGGTTCTGTTGTTGGTGTTTGCAGCGTGCTTGTTCTAGTTTTCACATTGTTTGATTTGATATATGTATCAAAGGTGTGATCTTAGTGGGTCAGTAGGTTTGGTTTGGTGTTGTTTGGATTGATGTCTCCAACTTATAGCACGTTTGGTTCGTGATTTTGGGCTCCAAGAAACGAATCAATTACCGATTCCCTTTCTTTTTGTTTGGTTCAAACCCTCATCAACCTATTACCATTACTTGGTGGTAATGGACTCCCCAATTTGTTACCCTTCTCTCCCCTCAAGTAACAAAATACATTATTTGGTAGATTGGTTACCATTCCATGGCTTGAACCAAACATCTAATAAAGCTAACCATTTTTGTTACCATTCCTCTCTTTTATTTGTTTCCATTCATTTTCCATTCCATACCTTGAACCAAACGACCCCTTAGTGTTTTCATATTAGTTTAGGAGTGCTGCCGTTTACTTGTTTCAGATCTTGGCTTTAACCTTTTGGTCAAATATTGAAGTTGGTGCTATCATGCCACAAGGATTGGCTAGTCACTAGTGTTTTCAAGAACCCAACTTACTTGGTTCTTTACCATAAAATCCCTCCACAAAAAGTTTCGGCTCTCTCTAAGTCGTGAGACAGGGATTATTGGTTCTCCTTGTACCGTGAGACAAGGTATTTTGGTTCTCCTTGTGCCATGAGACAGGGTTTAATATGTTGTGAGCGCGATTTTGCTCTGAAAAACCAGTATTTGAAGAGAGCTCGACTTTGCTCAAGAAAAGTCAATATTTGCCGTGAGCGTGATCCCGCTCAAGAAGTGTTACGGGTTCGACAAAAATAACATTCTCGTTTTGTTAAAATATTTGGTGAGTTCGAAAAGAATGGTGTTCTCATCAAGAAGAAGAAAAATCTGTGGGTTCGAAAAGAATGACGTTCCCATCAATATATCCGTTTAATTTGATTTTACTTTTTTTTTTGTTTCTCCAATCGTAACGTTGTTACTGCCGTTGTAATTGCGAGAGGGTGTTAGGATAGATTTAGGAGTATAACCTAAATCTATCTATCTAGAAGTGTTTATCTAGAGATAATATTTAATAGTATTATATTTAGTTTAGGATATGTTTTCCTAGTTCTACCTAAGTTAGGTTTTATATGATTTACTATAAATATCCCCTCTGGGTTAATAATAATGGGAACCTTTTTCTCTTCAATCTATTTTGTCAATAACAAAGTGGACACAACAAAATAACTGTGTTGGTCTGTAAAAGATTTTGCAACAGATTGCGGCAATAACATTGAATCTTGATGCTCTTTTCTTCTAAGAATCTTGTATGGACGGACCACCTACACACAACCAAAAGCCATCATGTGAAAAGCAAGATCCTAATGCAAATGGGTAAATATGAAAAGGAGATAAAACTTGATTCCATGGAGAGATGGATCTTGAAATCTCCTAGAGTGGGCACAAAAAGTAATGTAACAATGGAAAATTTTATTTACCATTTAACGAGAACGCAAAAAGATCGTGGTTGGCTTAAGTTGAAAACCTAAATCTATTTCAAATTTATTAAAGGGGGAAACACACCTTTTAAGGGGTGCATGTGAAGATGAAAAGATAGAGAAACAAAAAAAAAGGGATCCATATGATGAGATGATCATGATAAATCCGAGTATGTCGTTTGTGCCATTATTCCTTGTTTTTAGACTTGATCCAAGTTTTGAACTGGCTCCACTCTTCTCACAAACTATGGTCAATAGCAAAAAAATGAATATTTTCTTAGTTCTTCCCCACGAGAAATATGAGTGCATTAATTATATACCTCAATTAGATCACAGTGTATGATACACCTAAAGTTATTTTTAATCGAGTTAGAATTCTCACCATACTGCTAAGTGGACTACTCCAAATAGGCAATGAACAAAATACTAGCTATAGGTGAACCATGATCATGATAAACCTCGGTGTATGATAAAAATTAATACGAATAAATTTTGTTTTGGAATTTTGCAATATTTAGTAAAGCTGCTCATTGAAAAATAAATTAGTAAGACAACTTAGACTACTGAACTAAGACCTAAGAACTAGTGAACTAAGAACCAGAATCTTTCACATAGATCACAGAAAATATAATGGAGGGATAAAAAGCTTTGACAATGATAATATCCGTCTAGATACCATCATTCCAAGTGATCATTCATGAGGGCGACATAGCTTATGTTGGTACCACTTCGTCTGTAGCCGTTACAAGACCAACGGAGCCGTTCGGATAAGATCCACTTTGCAGTAACTATAAAAATCTGTGATTCTACCAATCCTAACAAAATTAGTATATTGTTCTGTTTCGTATATTAAAAGCTAAAAATGTGCAGCTCAAAAGGCGTGCAAGAAAAGCCAAGGCACAACACCTGTTGCACCAAATGTCATTCTGCTCATTGGATGAAACCAACATCATCGACACATCATGCGGGATGTAAGTATGTGTGCAGTGTGAATGAGGGAGATAAAAGAAATAAAGTAGGTGTGAGGGTGTGTTATTAGAGAATATATATAGAATATTATCTTTCTAGATTTAGGATATATTTTTGTAAAATACTATCTTATAAATCTTGTTGGTTTCCTAATATGACTAAGACGATCATTTTAACGCTATAAATATTGATCAATGAATGGAATCAAGGAGTTTAGAAATATATTTTGCGGTAGTTTCTACTTTTTTTCATCCAACGGCAAAGAATGCCTTCGGACGATCATCTTAATTTCGGCTTCACAACTTAGCCCAAATCCGCAACCCACGAACGCCTTTTCTCCTTTGGCCAGCAACGCTCTTCTCTCCTCTGCGTAGATTGTGGTTGTTGTTTCCTCATCATCATTTGGTCACTGCTGCCCCTCCATTTGATCTTGGGTTATCAAACTAACCTTCGTCGTTCGATGCATGATTCGGGATCCGCCTCGAGCGTCCCGATTTTCTCCCGCCCCAACCGCGGGTGTGATAAAGAATATACATAGAACGACGTACAAAATTACAAGTACTATTATCGTGTTTATTTTGTTGTCAATTTTCAGTGAGCATACATATAGAAGCACATGTGCAAAGTAATTGCAATTCAAATTGATGAACTTAATTTCAGCATTTCAATGTAGTTTAATTTACAAAATTTGCCAAACAAAATGTGTGGACAAAGCCCAGCTTTTAATGTGCGAAATTCCCATAAACAAAAGGAAAAATTGACATGAATAATCCCAACTTTTTAATGCTTCAAAATAATCCCAACTTTGGATTATTTCAGAATAATCCTAACTTTGGAGGGAATCTTTTCAAAATAAACCAAACTATCACTTTTCTTGCCTACACTAATCCGTTTTAGATCTATAATATATAGAAAATTAATAGTTCAGATTATTTTAAGAAGGTACCCCCTAAAGTTGGGATTATTCCATAATAATCGAAAGTTGGGATTATTTTTAGAAGACTGGTGAAAGTTGCGATTTTTCATGTCAATTTTTCCTAAACAAAATGTGCGAATGTATCCCAGCTTTTAATGTGCAAAATTCTCCTAAACAAAACGTGCAGATGTAGTCCAGTGTCTAATGTGCAAAATTCACCAAACAAAAACAACTGTGTTTCCTTGTGTGATGTGTCAAACTAAAAGTGCAGAATCAGGAAAGTGATGCATTCTTCCTCTTTCTTGTCGTAGTCTCTGGTTTGACGCTGCTTGTCAAGGTTGAGAAACTGGTTGAGAATCAGGTTGAGTGTTAGTCTACTTAGGCTTGGCAGTAGTCTTCTTAGGGTTGACAATAGTCTTCTTAGCTTTTTTGTGCTGCTCAACAGTGATGCCTTGTGCTTGGTCCTCCTTGTAGGTCCACCGTACCCATGAAAGTTCTTGAGTTATGGCCAAACGCCTGACACATTTTGCATTGCATAGTTATGGACCTCTTGCTCTTCTTTCGACTCGCCTCACATCCCTTCTTCTATTCCTTGCCGACCTACCTTTTCCTCTCTTCACAGGTGGTGGCAATATTGATGGCATGTCAATTTTATGCCAGTGCTCCTCATCTGGTATAGGGTGTATGTTACGACCATATGCCCTTTTGTAGACACCAACGGAGTACCAACTACTTGTAAACATGTGGGTCTAATTTTGCAGAGATGATGGTTCTTATGACATGCTTGTAGGGAAGTTAGAAGGGTTGCATTCCCATCTTTCACCTCATATTTACCAGGAGCACTCATGTAGGCTTTACTAGTTCTGGAATCATGCATGAGCTTGTCAATCCCTTACACAATATTTGGACAGATGTCAGAGTCATTCCATGACTCTGAGTTTTGTGTTTTTAATTTGTGGCTATCCTAACCATACAAACCCTCCTAATACCTGCAAGATTAATAAACATTCAGCATATTTATGGCTTAAATATAGCAACTGAAAGTTAGTATGTTTACAAACTCACCTTTCAGCAATATCAATACGGGCCTACACCTGTCTACTCCTAGAGTTGCATTAAAACTCTCCACAAAATTAGTCTTGTTCTCATCACTGCATATTTAAGGATCAAACTGATGTCTTGCCCACCTTGACTGATCTTTAAGTTTAGAGAGCCAAATAGGGGCCAATGGGTTAGCCTTCTTCATTTTCTCAATGGATTTTTTGAAGCTATATGTTGATATAGCAGTGCAAGGAGGAAATGATCTCTTCCAGTTCTTCACTAAGTGTTTGGTGCAATACCTACATTGCAGCTTAGGCCACAACTCTGTTAGTGCAACATTAATTCCCTGTACGACATGGTTTAATTATGCACAATATATAGCCATACATAAATATAACAGAAGATTTTAGTTAAATTTAACTGAAGAGATATACCTTGTGCGTGTCTGAGATTATGTACCAGAGATCACCCCTTTGTGCTTGCTTTATCATGCATGTTCTTAAGGTGCCAAATAAAATATTTCCTGTCTGAGTCCTCTCTAGACACTATTGCCCAGGTAAAAGAAAACAATTCATTGTTTCTATCAAGTGCCACTGTAGATAAAATGACACCACCATAATTGCCCTTGCAACCATCTACCCCAATTAGACTTCGACATCCTGCAAACAGTCCTTCAAATGCACCCTTAAATGAGATTAAAATGTTGTAGAATGTAAGAGGCCTATCTAGATCTTGAAGAGGTGCCTAAGCATAGAATGCTGCTTAGGTATTCCTCGCAATCTCAGCATATTTTGGTAGGAAAGAGTATGATTCGTCATGCCCCCTACATATCTCTACAAGTGCATAGTTTTTCATCTTATAAATTGTTGATATGGGCATGCTCACACCATATATGTTCATAAGTAGATCATTTAGTATCTTCCTAGGTATGTCATTATTGGCCCTAACATCTTCAATTAGCTTACTAGCTACCCACCTGACATGAGCCAGTGGATTCCTCTCATCCAAGCCACTACAAATATGTTTCAAATCTTAAATGCTCTTAATAGCCCAAGTCTTTCCATTTGGCAAAATACTGGAATGCAACCTCCATGTACACTTCAAATCCTTGCAAAGACAAGTAAACCTAGCTTGTTGGGCTACTCTTGGCCACACCTATTGCAAAGCCACACTGAATACAATAGTCCCTTAGTACCCCTGTAAAGTGTTCTTTAATTTGTCAACAAATATCATCAAAAGCTTCAACTCTATTTTTCCAAATTATTCTTCAACATACATTTGACCATTATTGTATATAACCTACTTAAACATGCTCCCTGATCATTAGCATCTAAATCATTCTCCCAAAATAAGTCACCATAAGGGTCATAATTGTCATGTATACCTTGCATTGCTCCTCATCGTCACCAGTAGCATCACCCTCCAAATCATCATCCATCTGACCCTCAAATTCATCCTTCAAACCATCACCTTTAGCAACTTTTTTTAAGGTTTTATGGCTAGGTGCCTTATCCCTAATTTATAAACCCTCATTCGGTGACATGATTACAGTTTGCTCACTAGTTTCCTCCTATGTAAAAGGTTGCTTAATATCAGATTAATGAATAATTCTATATGGTAACAACCCTTTCCTAGCTGCAGTTGATCTAGGGATTTTGTATTTGGCATTTATGGGCTTTGGGAGGGTGTTGTTGTTTGATGATGATTGTTGGGTCACATTTACTTGTGTGATAGAGCTAGCAAATTCAGAAGCTGAGTTAAGATGCACCTTAGTCACCGGTGCATCAGAGAAGGAGTGTTGTGTCACATGTACTTGAACATGTGGTTGAGTTACTGAACCAACTCTAACTCTTTCACTTCTCCTATGAGGCACCAACTTCCCTCTAGTTTTCTAGGGTTCTTTTCCTTCCTAGAACTTTCGCCTATTAACTCCATGTCAAATAATTTGTCCTCATAAACCTAGTTTATACCTTGGTCCAATAAGGCATCATCGATTGTAAGACGCTAACACATTTTCAAGTTCAATTTCAGGCTCTACTGTAGTTGTCAACAACTTAGTTTTGTTTTGAGTCACAACTAGTTTTCTAGCAGCCACAACACATGCATCTGGCTTAGACACTTCACCAACCCATACAAAAAATTATCTCTTACTACTGAACCTATGTAACATAGTCATCAGATCCTTATCAGACTTAATTTCATAATGCTTCATCTTAAACACATAAGTGAATGTCGGGTACTCTTATTACTAGTTGCTTCCTCATAGTCATTAATGCAATGAATCCACGTAACCTTATCAATATCTTCAATTAACACATTTGTGTCTACCCCTTTATGCTGAAACTTTAACACAATTGTATCACCCATTCTGCAACAATATATAGGAATACATTAACAGGAACATATTGAAGCATAAAGAAGCGTAATTCATGATCCTACACAACAAATAATAAGCAACAAAATGCGCAACATGCCTAAAACCTAAATATCAGAACTTTTAGATTCTTAAAACACAGTCAACAAAGCAGAGCAAAGTCAACTAATTTATCCAAGAAAATCTACTTTCACTTATTTAAACACTTAAAAAGATAAAAAAATGTGAAATCTAGCCCTAAAGTTCTGATTTTGCAAAGATTAATAAAATTCTCATTAATTTACATACCTTCATATTTCACTTGTGCAAGAAACCCTAAGTAGTTGAACTAAGCAATGTCGATAAACATCAATTGCCCTCTTCTATAACTTTCACTTGAATGTGAGTTCAAATGCGAATAAACATAACGAAAGGGCTGGGCAAGGAGTTGGAGGGTTTAGATGATTTTTGCGAGAGAACCGAAGAAACGAAAGAGAAGGAGATAGGGGGTTTAGATTATCATGATTGAGGTTGTGGGGGGGTGTGAGGTACTAAATGCACGTGTTTAAACTGTCATTTTGAAATGTCCCGGAAAATTAAATAAATTGATGGAAAAAGTTTTATTAATGTAACGTAATTAATTAAACCAATACCATAAGGTTATTGTGTAGAATTCATTTTTTTTCTTTCTACCATGTAGAATTTCCTAAAGTGGAGTGGTCGTATTGTATCATATGTGGTTGATGAGAGAAAATTTTGAATATTTAGATAATAGGAATGGGGCAATCTTATAGGGATATAATACATAGTTAGTCCTCGTTCAATTTCTTGTTTATGGATTGACCATGATTTTACTAAGACACTATATAATACTTCATACGTTCTGAAATAAATTAAACGTGTCTCTCAAAAAACTCTCACATAAAACGAGAAGCATTTCATTTATTTTAGAATGGAGGAAGTATCTTTCTTCGTTTAACTGTGCTCACTTAGAGTAAGGATATGTTTGAAAATCTGAACATAACCTATCGTTGATTCAGGAAAATGACAATTATGCTAACCAAAGGTATACACCTTACAAAGAGAGTAATTCCTTTAATCAATTGTTATTCCTTAAATTTTATTTCCTATACTAGGCATGCTTCATGGAGTACTATCTAAGAGGGTTAACAAGGTGACATAAAATATAATCCTGTTTTTTTAGAGGGAATATTCACTTGTAATTCATAGTGGCTTTAAACTCTACAGAGTTTACATCACTGTTTGGTAGTATATTTATCATAAAAAGCAGTATATTTAATCATAAATATAATATGTTAAATAAAATCAGTAATATATGTAGGAAATAAAGGTGTGATTGAAGTATTCATGAAGAATAAGTGAATAAACAATATTGATAAACAATGAAAATAAAAAACGTATATGCATATATAGACCAACTTAATTGATTAAATCTCATAAGAATATTATTGCGCCGTGGTAAGGAGGCCAATACCTTAATAGTAAGTTCGCCACCATATTAGTGCAGGCTTGTAATGACGAATTAATTCCCTCCCAAGGTTTACACAACTTCTAGATTTGTACACCCCGAACTCAAGGGTTGGAATTCTCAAGAATTGTTCAATTCTCACAAGAATATGGTAGGCTGTGTTTTAGGGTTTTAATATGCGAATCAATAGAAATCACAAAATATATGAAGGGGTATTTATATGGAAGCGACCAAAAATAAATAAAGCAGAGAAATCGCAAAATGGCGTCAATAGGGCTTCCGCCCAATAGGGCCGGACAATGAACAAAAAATCGTTGCTTGACCAATCGGGTAGAGCCATCAAATCGGGAGCGAGAGGAAAGGAACTTTGGCCAAGGATGTTGCCTGATCGGGCGCCGCATTACTTCGCGTTATACAAGGATGAAATCCAACCTTATAATAACCAACATATAACTAACATCTATTAGCTATATTAAGACATCGATATTTTTGATTTCAATATACCACCTTTTCGTGTTAATATTCTGCTTTTTTGATATAATATACTACTTATTTTGTTGTTATAAACCATATTTGTTTATCGCTGTGAACTAACAAAGCTCCTCTACTTGTTTATATTTAAGTAATTAAGATTTCGGGTATAGAAAGAAAATTGAGTATATATTATGCTCAATTCTTGATGTGCTGTCATATGCAAACTTAATTTTAAGGGTTTTTTGTCAGAAATGACCTAATAAAATACAAGTTTTGTAGAGAAGGACCTAATAAATTTTTTTTTTGTCTAGAATGACCTATTAAAATACTTCCGATTGTTAAAAGGAACCAGTTTATGAATTTCAGGCCAAAAAACTCTAAATTTTTTTCAGAAATTGAAGGAAAATGTCTGCGAAATCATCGTCAAGCAATAAAATTCCTGTCAAATGTAGTTGTGGTGTCCCAATTGTAAAAAGTCAACGCCGGAATATGGTAATTTTGGCCTGAAATTCATAAACTGGTTCATGTTAACAATCTAAAGTATTTTAATAGGTCTTTTTAGACAAAAAAAAATTTATTAGGTCATTCCCTACAAAACTTGTATTTTATTAGGTCCTTTCTGACAAAAAACCCTAATTTTAATATAGTCTTCAATGTGACTATGTGAGAAATATCTGCAGAACCAATCCTGGACCCTGTTCTTTAATAGAACAAAGTGAGTCAAAAGTTTAAGACAAAAGATAATAACAAAAAGAACTCCCTATGGTTGGGAATGCAACCACAGTTTCAATTCAACCCCATAGGTATCTGAATCTAAACTTTGACTATGTATAATTAACTACGATTTTCAACTTTGTTAATGGAAGAGCTGCTGTTAACATTTGAAGATTGAACTCTTTCAAAACAACTGTTTAACCAAACGATTCTGTTTAGTGTCTTCAGAATAGTTTTGCACTACCAAAAATCATCTGGTTCAAAACAAAGCATTTCAATTTTCGGATACGATTCTTATGAAAAGATTGTAGTAGATAGGAATCCTAGGAAAAGTAATCTGTTGAGGGTTCATGATCCGAGTCTTCAGTTTCAAGTTTCCACCCACGAGAAGGACCATAAAACCAGAACACCAGTATGCCTTTCTAGCTATTCTTCACCTTTTTCACTTTAATTTTTTTTTGGTTTTGAGGTGATAAGTTTTTTTTTTTTTTACGCTATCATTTTGTTTGGACAGCAATGATAGAAGGAAATAAAAGGAAGGGAAGGAGAGCGAAGGGAGAGGAAAGGAAGGGGTGGGAAAATTGAGCTTGTATTTTTGATTCAAATATTTCCATCATTGGAACAATTTAGTTTATTAAGGCTCCGTTTGTTTTGGAAGAAAACATTGTCTAGGAAAACGATTTTCCCCAGTTTCTAGTTGTTTGGTTAGGCAAAAGATTTAAAAATGAAAATTAAGATGGAAAAGACTTTTCCATTTCTTTGTAAACATTTGAAGGAAAATGTTTTCCATCAAACCAAACGGACCCTAAGAGGTCATGAAAGGAAAACGAATCCTTTAAATTCTCGTCTCTTACTTTCTCCGATGTTGTATCGAGACAAGGGAAAACCAATCGTCCTTTTTCCCCTCAATATCCATACCCCTACAAAATATAAATTCTACAAGTTTTTAATAGTCATAAAAATGGTGCTTCAATAGCAGATATGCTTCTTTGGTGTTGTGAAAGATGCAATTAACGAAACAAATAATTAATAGGGAATTTTCCTTTTTTCTCTAACTTTATGAGGATAATAGGGTGAACGATGATTTTAGGGGCTAAACTTGATTATGCTTCTTGCTCTTGTTTGAGTTACATGAAAATAAAAATAAAAATAAAAATACTCAATTACTGTGACATATTTTAATTTTTGTGCAAGGGGGTTAGAGATTTTCCCGAAAGGCAATGTTTGACCTGTTATAATGACTAAGTTCTGTTCAACTTATTTTAACTTATAAAAGATAAGATAAGATAAGATAAGATAAGATCTGATCAGATAAGATAAGATAAGATAAATAAGATGTTAGACACACACAATAAACTATCTTATAAGATAAGATAATATAAGATCAGATAAGATTTTATAAGATCTTATAAGATAAGATAAGATAAGATAAGATAAGATAAGATAAGACAAAATAAGTTGAACAGAACAGACCTAAGAGACAAATGATTTATTAATTTTTTTTTTGTGAATTTATCAATTATCCTATTTTATTTTTTGTTTTATTAGGATTGTAAGCATAATGGATTGATAATCGCACAGTGCCAAAATAAAAATAAGTTAGGGTTTAGCATTTGAATCTTGAAACAATGCTTTAAGTGTTATCTACATTTTTATCATTCTTCGAGATTTTATCGTTATTATTATTTATTGAAGGGTCATTGTGGTGGATATACAAAATATTGCATATGCAAGATTTTTTAACATTAGTTGGGGTTTGAATTGATGTTATCAACTTTTTTCTTGTATCTTATTTTTGTTGAATGATGATTGAGAATTGCTCAGTGAGCATTTTTCAATTTTTTATTTTAACTTTTAAATTACATCTATTTTTCAATAAAAAAATCACTGACAATATTCAACACCATTAATTAGTTTATAGCTCCTTAATGTTTATAAATAAAAGTTTAGCGATTCAAAATGTGAAAGTTCGGGTCCTTGTACTTATCTTAACCCGTTAATCCAATGTTATAAACTTATAATGATTTAATTATAAAATACTTGC